>OU342736.1:512256343-512854872 GCA_910589765.1 Avena atlantica
GTTGCGCCGCCTCCGCTCCACCGTCACTGTAAGGAGAGGAGGAGTCCGCCGTCGCGCCGTTACTGCAAGGAGAGGAGAAGGGGAAGGATGAGAAGGAGAAGGAAGAAGGAGAAGGTATAAGGGAGAAGGAAGAAGGAGAAGGTAAAGGAAAAGGGAGAGAGAAAAGGGGGAAGGAAAAGGTAGGACGGAGGGGTGGGTATTTTGAGTCGGGGTACTTGGTTGTATTTCTTCTTCTCCTTGTGAAGTGATCCGGTCGAACCACAGTCATTCTTTGTTAGCATAAGATACACTTGGTTCATGTTAACTAGGTGGTCGGCCGAGTCTGGAACTAATTGAGCAGAGATAATGTTGTTTCTAGTGTCGATGTGTGCTTGTCGGAACAACTTTTATACACTACTAGGAAAACGGCTATAGGTAATCCACATTTCTATAGCACACTTGCTAGTGGTGCCCCACGGGTAAAATAGGCGTGGCGCACTGCCCACAGGTGCCCTATGGCTAACTGTCGTAAGCGTGGCGTACATGGGGGTGGTGCGCCATGGCTATGTGTGGGCCAGGGCACATGTGACCACAGCACTTAGCCGTAGGGCACTAGGGCAGAGTGCCCTACGGCTAAGTTGACCCAGTTGCTGCAGCACACATGCCCGTAGCGCACTAGGTCAAGGTGCGCTACGGCTAAGTGACACATCCGTAGCGCACCTTGACATAGTGCGCTACGGGTATATGTGTTGCGGCCACGTGTGCCTTGGCCTACACATAGCCGTGGCGCACCATCCCCATGTGCGCCATGCTTATGGAAGTTAGCCATAGGGCACCTGTGGGCAGTGCGCCACGCCTATTTTACCCATGGGGCACCACTAGCAAGTGCGCCATAGAAGTGTGGATTACCTATAGCCGTTTTCCTAGTAGTGTGTTGTGGGTGGTACTATAGTTTCCGATGGATTCATTCCATTGGTGCTCACTACAAACCTCTCATTTCTAGGATCATCCAAAACGATCACCATCTGGACCCAAAGGCTTCAACGTATTAACGTTCCTCCACTGTGGAGAGTCGGCTGGGTGTTTGAGCATGTCATCCTGAAAGCGCTCCTCTTCGTGCCAACTGATTAGTTTTCCAGTATCCGGGTTTGCATATAAGCATGTCAAACAAGGAATAATAGCCAGGTACCAACACACTTTTATTGGGATGTCCTTACTACCCGGTGTTTCTATATCTTTTTGCTCGATTGATCAGTGTCCATGTAATCCTCACTACTGCTTTCATATTCCATATCAGGTGTCTCAACCTTCGGAACCCTTAACCTTTGAAATTTGAACACCGGGCATTCACAGAAATTGATATAGGTATCACCACGATACAATATACAATCATTTTTACATGTATGTATTCTCTGAACCTCCATTCCCAATGGACACACAATCCGCTTAGCTTTGTAAAAACTATCTGGCATGTGGTTTCCTTCAGGAAGAAATTCTTGTAAAAATATTAACAACTTGGTGACACTGTTATCTGACCATCCGTACATTGGCTTCATCCGCATCAGTTCTAGCACAGTAGCTAACTTTCTATAGTGCAGCTGACACACATGGTTTGTTGGTTTCTCCGAGTCTTGGATCATGCAAGCATATTTATCATACATTTTTTGATCCTCCCATTTTTCTTTAAACTCCCACAACATCTGACTCACATTGTCTTCTTCAACATCTTCAACATTTTTATCATACATGTTTGATGAACCTTATCATCAGTTGATGGAAATATGGTGGTAATTTCAAGATCATCCATGTTAGCATCCTCATAAGCATCACCCTCCTTATTAGAATCACCCTTCTCATATGTACTTTGATGTACTTCTCTGTGGTGGATCTAACAATCGTACCTCGCCACGAAACCCCTTTTGATCAAAATTTTCTAAATATGTGAAGTGCTTATGAAACTCTGGATGTTTTTACATTTACAACACGGGTATGAAACTTCTCATATGTCCTCTGCATTTCAACTGCGTTCAAAAACTCCTTGACCTGAAGTTTAGTCATGAATCATTTTAATTGAATTGAAATGACCTGTTGCATTCCTAGTTGACTGACTTTTGATTTTGCAATTTGGATTGTCTTGATAAATTTTTGGTACACTAATTTCTATATTATTCAACTCTGTTTGGTGAAGCTGTTAATTTGCCTAAGTTAGCTACTCTTTTACTGAACCTTGTGCGATTTGAATTAGCAGGAGAATGTGTATTCAAAGCCTAGGGTAACTAACTGCTCGTAGATGACTTTGATGGTGCTACTGATGGATTGATGGATAGTTGCTTACCAACGACTTTATATCAGATGGCTCACAGACGACTTTATATCAAATGTATATGTGATGATCTTCCTATCATGTGAGGTGTGAGAGTTATTTGTGATACAAAAAATTTGACTGGTTTGTTGTTGTGCACATTATATATTGTTTGAACTACTGTTGGGTTGATTTGGTTGTAACTTTATTTTTTAGAAAGGAATGTTGATGTTTAAATGTTATTATTTGCTATATTACTAACATGGTTTCGCTGTAACTTTCTCTTAGAAAGTGTTTTGGCATCTGTATGCATTTGGGAATTGTAATAGACCAAAAGGTCGTGGCCCAGACAATATTTTATGGCAAATTACACAATAACAAAACAAGGAATGGGTTGTAAGTCACCAAAGCTCGAAATATACACAAAACGTAAATAGGCCAGAGCCCAAAAAATGACGTCTCCCAAAAACAAAATGGACTATAAATGGCAATGCCCAAACATTAATGCATAGTTAAAGGATAAAATCTGGATAAAGAAGGCCCAAATGTTGGGCCTAACCCATTTAGAATGTTGAATTGGACTGAAATAAATGTTACCTATGACTAATTGGTTTGATTATATAAAACTCTGGACTAGATGGTATGGTGGTAGATAAGAGAAAGAATGACTTGCAAAGTCAGTCGTGCAAAAAAATCCATTCAAACGAACCATTATTGCTAGTTACGTGCGCAGATGATTATAAAATTTCAGCGTCCGGCAAAGGATTTTGTTCCCATGTCTCACGGATCATGTGAAAGACTTGTTTAAAAATGTAAAACCTTTGATTATATCCCTAATTTGGACTGCAGCTAGGGAGGATGCTTAACTAATCAAAGATGCCTTGTTTATGGGGTATTATAAATTAAGGAGGAAACTAGATCGGTAGGAGTAGTTGAGAGGACAGTGTCCCAAGGTCAAAAATTGAGATATGTACAAGACAAATGAGACGGTTAGCGTCAAAACTAGTGTTTTTTTAAGGAGTTGCTTTCCTTGTGTTTATTAGTGCAAACGTACGGAAGAACTTATTAGTGGCGTTTGAAATAGGAGGTTAGTTAGCTTCAAGCGGCACATTGCTAGTCTTGCGTCAATAATAAATGTTATCGTTGGCTTTTTCTCCAATGCCACAATTAAGCTGTTCACTGCTGACATATGAGTCCAACATCACCATTATATTATATATTTGTGGCGTTCGAACGGGGGTGTGGGTTTAAATGTCACCAGCAACTTTTCATTTTCTTTAAAAAAATAGCTACTTTATTATTAAGTTTCACAACAAATTTATATTAGGAACTAGATATTCATAGCTCACTAAGGGGAAGAACAACGTGTCGTCTGTGCAAATCACATGGCAAAAAATCCCGGAGCACGGCAAAGCCATTACGGTGCCACAACACACTACAATAATGAAATGAATTTGAATGTTTCCACACCAGCGATCCGTGGCACCTCGCCGTCGACCAATTACAAAAAAAGCATATGGATCACGTGTTTCTTCTGTGGGGATTTCTCAAGTACTATGCTCTGTAATTTTTTTATTATTTCCTATTTACTAACGATTTGTATCACAAATCATCACACAAGTAAAAATAGTTTTTTATTTGTGTCTAGAGCAACTCTCAGAAAAGGTGGGCACTTTGGCTACAACCAAACGATTTGATTTTCTAAAGGTAACGAGCAGTCATATTTCCATTATATGCCCCCTGTCCACCATGTTTCCGGGAGTGCTTATTTCCTGTTTTCCCCTAGTGCGGCTTTGGGTATTGGCGCCATGGATCTTGTATTAGTCAAACAATTTTTGAGGATAGACCTAGTTGAATACTTGACCTGATGCCTACAATTTTTTGGATGTAACTATTATTGGACTATGTTGTTTAGGGCACATGTCTCCATGGATTTAATATGGCAATCCAATCATGCATGCATGGTTCTACCATCATGTGGGATTCATATATGTTTTTAAATTTCAAATGTTTTATCTCTTGAAGCGTACGTAAGTCGAAACTTGGTTCTGTTATCATCGTTATCTTTTTCGCGAGAGACTACCTCTACGTTCTCGTCCCGCTATTTTCTACGGACGTGACAAATGCAAAAGGTTGAGTTTCACGCTTTTTTGGCCAGCGGGTCGCCCACAAAACATGTTGGAGCGACTGGTAATTTCTTGCGCCCGTCAGCGGTAAGTCCTGTGAGGATTATTTTGCGACCTACAGGTAACAATCTTTTGCTCGCTCGCCGGGGTTCACGTTACCACCGGCATACTTTCGCGCTTCCGCCAGTAAGGCTGCAGCGACACTAAGCCTTTTTCCGGTAGTGTCAATGTCCCATGGAGTTAGAAGATGCACATAATTTTTATAAGTCTATGCCTCTCCCCACAATTTGTGAGGACAACTCACTCAGGATTACATCAAAAAATCATAAATATTGTATAGAAATTAATATTAAATAGTTTTACACTATCGCCAATCCTGATGAGATCAAGATTACAAGTATAGTACTATGGGTATGGAGAGGGGCTGGTGGCGGTGGATCTCCTCAGCTCAGATATGAAAATAGCTTCAACCGTGTTTTTGCATACTATTGTTAGGGTTTCTAGCGGCTCGGAGATAAATATTACATAGAAGTCTTCACGAAAGTTTCTTGTGTTGACCATGCAAAGGCGGTGACACCTGGTACGGGCACGCGGTATGGCCGGGTCCATTCCATACCAGTCCTCGTTAAACCTTTCGGAGCTTTTATGCATGGCCTCTTTGGCTTGGGATTATTGGAAACTCGTGATTCTTCATTAATTGATATTCATTTCGCCATAAATGTACCGTATTCTACAAGTATGAAGATCAAAGAAAATTATTAGCATGTCTCTGCAATAATTAGTCATTACCCAGTGCTGAACCTAGAAAACTCACATGTACCAATATCGTCCCCTATTCTCCATATGTCGTTGGCTCTGCATCTTCGGTCCCTCGCACGATGGTACCCGCACCGGTATTCCCACATCAATAACCTAATTAATGTTCAAGTTTTATCTCATGGCACGCTTGCTTGACCTAACTTGGTATATCATCAGTTCGTGTAATATATAAATGTACAATATGATATGCACGGGGCCCTCCAGATTAATTTGACTGATCCAGGATTATGCCACCTATCAGAGTGTAATGTTGCATACATAATAGAGGTGGACACCTATAAATACTTATCTAATTTTTGCTAATGGATTGACAAACAACTAGGGAGTGATTACTTCCACGCTTGCTTTCATCTGTTAAATGCTTTGATGTTGATGTTGAATGTTTAAAGTTCCTACATTCATTAATTAGTCGACATCACTACTAGGAAAATGGCCATTCGTGGCGCACCTGAAAAGGGCATCCGTGGCGCACTAGTTGTGCGCCACTAGTCTCGCGCTACAGCTATCTCTTACCCGTAGCGCACTGCCTGGTGCGCTACGGTTATCTCGAGATAGGCGTGGCGCACTACCAGGTGCGCCACAGTTAGGGGTACAGGGTTCGCCACGGATGTGTTTTTTAAAAAACAAAACAAAATGAAAAAAACACCCTCGTTTTGAATTGCAAAAGCAATCGGGTTCGTACATCGCCGCCGTCGGGTCACCTCGCCGGAGCATGGCCGTGGCCCCGACCTACCACCGCAGGGAGGTGCGGGAGGCCGTGGCTGCTCTAGTCCTCGTCGGCGTCGAGGCGGTAGGAAGGGTGTGGTAGGAGAAAGGAAAGTAGGAAGAGAGGGAGGTAGGAAGAGATGGAGCAAGAGAGCGAGGAAGGGAGGTCGGGGAGGAGAAGGATGCCGCCGTCGCCCGTTGTCACTGCGAGGAGGAGGAGAAGGCCGCCGTCGTGCCGCCGTCACTGCAACGAGAGGAGGAGGCCGCCGTTGTGCCGCCGTCGCGCCACCGTCACTGTAAGGAGAGGAGGAGTCCGCCGTCGCGCCGTTACTGCAAGGAGAGGAGAAGGGGAAGGAGGAGAAGGAAAAGGAGAAGGAGAAGGGAGAAGGGAGAAGGAAGAAGAAGGGAAAGGAAAAGGGAGAGACAAAAGGGGGAAGGAAAAGGTAGGACGGCGGGGTGGGGATTCAAATCTTGAATCCCGCCCAACTTACTCGTAGCGCACTAGGTGGTGGTGCGCTACGGGTAAGTTGCCCTCTATTTTTTTTGCAGGAAAAAACGGACTTTTGACTGTAACTTTTTACTCTTTTCAAATTTTGAAAATCTAAATAATCTCTAAACGACCAGAGGTGGTTGCGAACAGATACGAAATGTCATTCTCGTTATTTTGGTATATTATACGATATTTTTCGACATCGTATGCAAAACTTATGGCCATTTTACCGTGACATGGCTTTTTTTTAGAAAAAGTGGAAACTCATGTTTGTTAATTTTTCTAGAAACTATACCACATTACCTACCTAAAGAGGAAAGGATTTTAATTTTTGAATTGTTTATTATTTTCTTTTATTTTTTGCAAAAACTAAAAAGGCGATCCAGGGGGTGGAGTTGGTGCAGGCCACTTAGCCGTAGGGCACTAGGGCAGAGTGCCCTACGGCTAAGTTGACCCAGCTGCTGCAGCACACATGCCCGTAGGGCACTAGGTCAAGGTGCGCTACGGCTAAGTGACACATCCGTAGCGCACCTTGACCTAGTGCGCTACCGGTATGTGTGTTGTGGTCACATGTGCCCTGGCCCACACATAGCCATGGCGCATCACCCCCATGTGCGCCACGCTTACGACAGTTAGCCGTAGGGCACCTATGGGCAGTGCGCCATGCCTATTTTACCCGTGGGGCACCACTAGCAAGTGCGCCATAGAAATGTGGATTACCTTTAGCCGTTTTTCTAGTAGTGCATAAAAGTTGTTCTGACAAGCACACATCGACACTAGAAACAACATTATCTCTGCTCAATTAGTTCCAGACTCGGCCGGCCACCTAGTTAACATGAACCAAGTGTATCTTATGCTAACAAAGAATGACTGTGGTTCGACCGGATCACTTCACAAGGAGAAGAAGAAATACAACCAAGTACCCCGACTCAAAATATCCATATAATGTTTAAAAGTAACTTGTTTTCTATGGCTAAGTCTAGGATCCCATCTTACTCGTATGTTGATATGTTATCATATCTAACTCATAAATGATATTTCTATGAATACTTATATATTTGTTGATAGTTGGTTCAAGACATTTCGATCCACGGTTGGATTAGGACTCGTCTAGGTATCGCTAGGGTGGCCGGGTGTAGCCGCCGCAAAAGCCTTAGTGCCTGGATGAGACAAGCTGTGCCATGCTAAGAAGAGATCTGACTCTTGAATGATGGGACCATCATGGGTCACATGACGAGAAGAGGAGGACGGCGTTTATACTTCAAGACCATCATGGGTCACATGACTCTTGAATGATGGGAATTAAAACATGGTTGTAAAATTCCGATTGTCCATGAAATTAGGGAGGGTAGAATGCTAATTTTATAGTTCAAGTTCCGGGATGGCATGTTTGGCCAAGTCTGATCCACAAACACCGCCCAGACCAAATCGTGCTGGATAGACAATTTTTTGTGTCGAAATTTGTTAAAAATGGCTCCAATGGGCGATATCGAAAATCCTTTTACGTATTAGTGTTACAGATAATTAAGTATGCAAATATCATATTCGCTCCTTCCACACGTTCACCATAAGATAGATGAGGTGAACAGTGCATGTATGTCGTTGTGGTGTTAGAATATGTGGATATTGTACCAACGTGGCTGAATTCCAGGATACACAGGTGAATGGATCATTGTTTCATATGTGGAAAACCGTCTGGACGACCGCTGGCATGCACCTAAGGTTATGGCGTCGTCCATGGATTCCTAAAATCTGGATGGGTTGCATAGTCAGATAATGGAACGTACCATCTCGGTAAACATGAGTTTGTAGTGTAGAACACAATCATATGTTAATCTGCACGAATGAAACTCTTTTAAAATAGTAATAACCAAGGAACTATGCTAGCAATGTGACAATAACCGAAATATGTTTCAATTTCTATCTAATGGTACGTTAGCTTGACTTGACTAGATCTATCATCAGTTGGACGATTATATAAATTTATAATGAACTTGATCCACATGGGGCCGTCCATATTAAATACCATGAGCGAGAGTCCAATGTTCTATACGTAATAGAGGTGGATATGTATAAGTACTATAAATGAACTAGCAGCCTAGCAGCATGAAGAAAACCTTATCGTCTTCTTGCAAATGGAATAACAAACCACGAAGGTAGGCGCGTCCCAATACTTAATATTAATATTTGTTTTCGTACGCTTGCCATGGTAGCTTGCCATGGTACGTAAGTTTCTAATGAATATGGCAGTAATACACCTGCATGACTTGGATACTCTCAGCTGCTCTATAAATAGTTGGGCATAACAATGGACCATAAAGCAGACAAGCAACTATCATTCCCTGTGCCAACACAAATTCATCCTACTACTAGCAATGGTAGGAGACTAGCTTTTTCTTATCACTGATTACATACATCCATCATTAGCTATCATCGTCTGTCTATTTGATCGTACATTTGAGCTAACTTACTATATATGTGCATGTATTAATTGTGTCCAGGAGACTATCAAGAAGATTGGCCCGCATGGTTACCAGGAAGGCGCTGCTTTTGACATCGACTTCAATAAGTCGCCCAAACAACTGGTGGACATCACTATTTGGAGCAGTGATGGCCCTGATGGGAAAATCAATGCCATATCCTTCAAATATCGTGACGAGAATACTGATCTAGTCCAGATAGGTCCATATGGCAGCATAGATGGTACAAAGCACACGGTATGTAACTTTGCGTTCATATATGTTGGGTGCTTGCCGCCGCGCATAAATTTCATATACACTATATAACAAATGCAGTTTATTTCCATCCTACATGTTTTTGTCTCTCTTGAAGTAATGTTGGAATTTATATGAAGTCCTTAAAGGGTATATACTAATTAACTAATTACTAAATAACACTAATGGGTTCTTTCTGCATTCATTGTAATACTACACAGATATCCATTACACAAGGTGAGTATTTGACCGTGATCTCTGGCTACGTCAACCCCTCCATCACTGCGCTCAACTTCAACACCTCTGCGGATGCTAAGTATGGGCAGTTCGGCAGGTGCCCAAACACTGGAGACACGCATTTCTCAATTGATGTGGATCACGACTCAATTGTATCCCTCTTTGGCCATTGCGACGACAAGCTCAGGTCCATCGGAGCCTATTCTGGTCCCCGGGCTTGATCGATCAATCCTTTATCATCATCATGTCATGCATGTGATATATATATATATATATATATATATATATATATATATATATATATATATATATCCTATAGGTGTGACCTACATACCTATCAACTGCTTGGTGTTAAATAAAATATGCATCCTGTCAGCAAACTGGAGTACATGCCATAGAGTAGGTACTCCATGTGATGGAAGGATCCATGGTCTTTGCTTGTTCCATGTACTATATTGTATTGTATAATGTGTCATGTATATGTGGTTTGTATTGTCCTCGCACTGGTATGCCTTTTTTATAATAATTAATAAATATTTTGGACACTACGTGTTTTCCCCATGACTAAACGGCTACCAGTTTATTATAGGGAAACGAATCATTGCAAGAAGCAACAAATAATATTTTCCAAGTATATGTTAATTTTGATTTCTAATTCCTTTAGATGTGATGGCAAGTTCTGAATCTTTTTTCACACTATAACTTAGACCACTGCCGCCTAGTACCTTACTAAGAGTGTCGACTATAATGATCTTTTTCATAAATCGTGAACTATTTTAGCAACTAGCCAAGCCCCGCTAGGCTAGAAAATATGTCTATTAACATTAATTTGTAGACGCGTGGACAAACTGCGTTCTGCCTAAAAATCAAGCCGCGGGGTGCGCAAAGTAAGGTCTACTATACATGACCAACGCTAAAAAGAAACGTTCTTTCCGGGTAAATGTATACTAGCATTGACATAGCTAACAAGCATGGCAAATATTACACTTTTAAGAACCATGACAGTTTTAAGAACCCTGGCAATAATTGACCAGTATAACAATCACTACTAGGAAAACGGCTATAGGTAATCCACACTTCTGTGGCGCACTTGCTAGTGGTGTCCCACGAGTAAAATAGCCATGGCGCACTGCCCACAGGTGCCCTACGGCTAACTGCTGTAAGTGTGGCGCACATGAGGGTGGTGCGCCACGGCTATGTGTGGTCCAGGGCACATGTGGCCGCAGCACACATACCCGTAGCGCACTAGGGTAAGGTGCGCTACGGATGTGAAACTTAGCCGTAGCGCATCCTGACCTAGTGCGCTACGGGCATGTGTGCTGTAGCAGCTGGTCAACTTAGCTGTAGGGCACTATGTCCTGGTGCCCTATGGCTAAGTGGCCTACACCAAACTCCACCCCCTCCCTCCCCATGGATCGCCTTTTTAGGCTTTGCAAAAAATAAAATAAAATGATAAACACTTTAAAAAAAATCATATGTAGATAGGTAATGTGGTATAGTTTGTAGGAAAATTAACAAACAATAATTTTGACTTTTTCTGCAAAAAAAAGTCATGCCATGGTAAAATGGCCGTAACTTTTGCATACGATGTCAAAAAAATTGTGTAATATACCAAAATGACGAGAACGAGATTTTGCATCCTCGTTTTGAATTGCAAAAGAAATCGGGTCCGTGCATCGCCGCCGTCGGGTCACCTCGCCGGAGCATGGCCGTGGCCACAACCTACCACTGCAGGGAGGTGTGGGAGGCCGTGGCTGCTCTAGTCCTCGTCGGCGTCGAGGTGGTAGGAAGGGTGTGGTTGGAGAAAGGAAGGTAGGAAGAGAGGGAGGTAGGAAGAGATGGAGGAAGAGAGGGAGGAAGGGAGGTCGGTGAGGAGAAGGATGCCACCGTCGCCTGTTGTCACTGCGAGGAGGAGGAGAAGGCCGCCGTCGCGCCGCCGTCACTTCAAGGAGAGGAGGAGGCCGCCGTTGCGCCGCCTCCGCGCCACCGTCACTGTAAGGAGAGGAGGAGTCCGCCGTCGCGCCGTTACTGCAAGGAGAGGAGAAGGGGAAGGATGAGAAGGAGAAGGAGAAGGAAGAAGGAGAAGGTATAAGGGAGAAGGAAGAAGGAGAAGGGAAAGGAAAAGGGAGAGAGAAAAGGGGGAAGGAAAAGGTAGGACGGCGGGGTGGGTATTTTGAGTCGGGGTACTTGGTTGTATTTCTTCTACTCCTTGTGAAGTGATCCGGTCGAACCACAGTCATTCTTTGTTAGCATAAGATACACTTGGTTCGTGTTAACTAGGTGGTCGACCGAGTCTGGAACTAATTGAGGAGGGATAATGTTGTTTCTAGTGTCGATGTGTGCTTGTCGGAACAACTTTTATGCACTACTAGGAAAACGGCTATAGGTAATCCACATTTCTGTGGCGCACTTGCTAGTGGTGCCCCACGGGTAAAATAGGCGTGGCGCACTGCCCACAGGTGCCCTATAGGTCTGGAATTCGAGCCGAGCCGAGCCAACTCGGCTCGACTCGCTAAAGCTCGTTCAACTAACGAGTTAGATCGACTCGGCTCGTTTACAGAACAAGCTCATATTTGAAACTCGGCTTGACTCGGTAAACTCACGAGTAGCTCGCGAGCAACTCGTTTAGATTGTTATAAGTTATGAATATGAGCACGTATAAGAAAAACTAGTAATTATTCTACTAATTTGAAACTAGAACAATAATAGTACTTCCATAATAGCACGAAGGAAGATCAATAAAAAATATAGTAACTCTACGCCATTACAGCTTCAAGGAACATTCATAGTATGACACTTATCTATGAAAATTTCAAACTCTATATTTGAACGAGTTTAATGAGCTAAATGAGTAGCTCGCGAGTAGCTCATTTAGCTTGGGTGAACAAACAAACTCAAATCAAAAACTTGGCTCGACTCGTTAGACACCGAGTTCGAGCCGAGTCGAGCTATATCACGAGTTACTCATTTAGCTCGCGAGTTTCGAGTTATAATTCCAGCCCTAATGCCCTATGGCTAACTGTCGTAAGCGTGGCGCACATGGGGATGGTGCGCCATGGCTATGTGTGGGCCAGGGCACATGTGACCACAGCAATTAGCCGTAGGGCACTAGGGCAGAGTGCCCTACGTCTAAGTTGACCCAGTTGCTGCAGCACACATGCCCGTAGCGCACTAGGTCAAGGTGCGCTACGGCTAAGTGACACATCCGTAGCGCACCTTGACATAGTGCGTTACGGGTATATGTGTTGCGGCCACCTGTGCCCTGGCCTACACATAGCCGTGGTGCACCACCCCCATGTGCGCCATGCTTATGGAAGTTAGCCATAGGGCACCTGTGGGCAGTGCGCCACGCCTATTTTACCCATGGGGCACCACTAGCAAGTGCGCCATAGAAGTGTGGATTACCTATAGCCGTTTTCCTAGTAGTGTGTTGTGGGTGGTACTATAGTTTCCGATGGATTAATTCCATTGGTGCTCACTACAAACCTCTCATTTCTAGGATCATCCAAAACGATCACCATCTGGACCCAAAGGCTTCAACGTATTAACGTTCCTCCACTGTGGAGAGTCGGCTGGGTGTTTGAGCATGTCATCCTGAAAGCGCTCCTCTTCGTGCCAACTGATTAGTTTTCCCGTATCCGGGTTTGCATATAAGCATGTCAAACAAGGAATAATAGCCAGGTACCAACACACTTTTATTGGGATGTCCTTACTACCCGGTGTTTCTATATCTTTTTGCTCGATTGATCAGTGTCCATGTAATCCTCACTACTGCTTTCATATTCCATATCAGGTGTCTCAACCTTCGGAACCCTTAACCTTTGAAATTTGAACACCGGGCATTCAGACAAATTGATATAGGTAACACCACAATACAATATACAATCATTTTTACATGCATGTATTCTCTGAACCTCCATTCCCAATGGACACACAATCCGCTTAGCTTTGTAAAAACTATCTGGCATGTGGTTTCCTTCAGGAAGAAATTCTTGTAAAAATGTTAACAACTTGGTGACACTGTTATCTGACCATCCGTTAATTGGCTTCATCCGCATCAGTTCTAGCACAGTAGCTAACTTTCTATAGTGCAGCTGACACACATGGTTTGTTGGTTTCTCCGAGTCTTGGATCATGCAAGCATATTTATCATACATTTTCTGATCCTCCCATTTTTCTTTAAACTCCCACAACATCTGACTCACATTGTCTTCTTCAACATCTTCAACATTTTTATCATACATGTTTGATGAACCTTATCATCGGTTGATGGAAATATGGTGGTAATTTCAAGATCATCCATGTTAGCATCCTCATAAGCATCACCCTCCTTATTAGAATCACCCTTCTCATATGTACTTTGCTGTACTTCTCTGTGGTGGATCTAACAATCGTACCCCGCCACGAAACCCCTTTTGATCAAATTTTTCTAAATATGTGAAGTGCTTATGAAACTCTGGATGTTTTTACATTTACAACACGGGCGAAGTATCCACAGGTTCTCTGTATGAAATGCATTCATTTCAACTGCGTTCAAAAACTCCTTGACCTGAAGTTTAGTCATGAATCATTTTAATTGAATTGAAATGACCTGTTGCATTCCTAGTTGACTGACTTTTGATTTTGCAATTTGGATTGTCTTGATAAATTTTTGGTACACTAAGTTCTATATTATTCAACTCTGTTTGGTGAAGCTGTTAATTTGCCTAAGTTAGCTACTCTTTTACTGAACCTTGTGCGATTTGAATTAGCAGGAGAATGTGTATTCAAAGCCTGGGGTAACTGACTGCTCGTAGATGACTTTGATGGTGCTACTGATGGATTGATGGATGGTTGCTTACCAACGACTTTATATCAGATGGCTCACTGACGACTTTATATCAAATGTATATGTGATGATCTTCCTGTCATGTGAGGTGTGATAGTTATTTGTGATACAAAAAATTTGACTCGTTTGTTGTTGTGCACATTATATATTGTTTGAACTACTGTTGGATTGATTTGGTTGTAACTTTATTTTTTAGAAAGGAATGTTGATGTTTAAATGTTATTATTTGCTATATTACTAACATGGTTTCGCTGTAACTTTCTCTTAGAAAGTGTTTTGGCATCTGTATGCATTTGGGAATTGTAATAGACCAAAAGGTCGTGGCCCAGACAATATTTTATGGCAGATTACACAATAACAAAACAAGGAATGGGTTGTAAGTCGCCAAAGCTCGAAATATACACAAAACGTAAATAGGCCAGAGCCCAAAAAATGACGTCTCCCAAAAACAAAATGGACTATAAATGGCAATGCGCAAACATTAATGCACAGTTAAAGGATAAAATCTGGATAAAGAAGGCCCAAATGTTGGGCTTAACCCATTTAGAATGTTGAATTGGACTGAAATAAATGTTACCTATGACTAATTGGTTTGATTATATAAAACTCTGGACTAGATGATATGGTGGTAGATAAGAGAAAGAATGACTTGCAAAGTCAGTCGTGCAAAAAAATCCATTCAAACGAACAATTATTGCTAGTTACGTGCGCAGATGATTATAAAATTTCAGCGTCCGGCCAAGGATTTTGTTCCCATGTCTCACGGATCATGTGAAAGACTTGTTTAAAATTGTAAAACCTTGGATTATATCCCTAATTTGGACTGCAGCTAGGGAGGATGCTTAACTAATCAAAGATGCCTTGTTTATGGGGGATTATAAATTAAGGAGGAAACTAGATCGGTAGGAGTAGTTGAGAGGACAGTGTCCTAAGGTCAAAAATTGAGATATGTACAAGACAAATGAGACGGTTAGCGTCAAAACTAGTGTTTTTTTAAGGAGTTGCTTTCCTTGTGTTTATTCGTGCAAACGTACTGACGAACTTATTAGTGGCGTTTGAAATAGGAGGTTAGTTAGCTTCAAGTGGCACATTGCTAGTCTTGCGTCAATAATAAATGTTATCGTTGGCTTTTTCTCCAATGCCACAATTAAGCTGTTCACTGCTGACATATGAGTCGAAAATCACCATTATATTATATATTTGTGGCGTTCGATGGGGGTGTGGGTTTAAATGTCACCAGCAACTTTTCATTTTCTTCAAAAAATAGCTACTTTATTATTAAGTTTCACAACAAATTTATATTAGGAACTAGATAGTCATAGCTCACTAAGGGGAAGAACAACGTGTCGTCTGTGCAAATCACATGGCAAAAAATCCCGTAGCACGGCAAAGCCATTACGGTGCCACAACACACTACAATAATGAAATGAATTTGAATGTTTCCACACCAGCGATCCGTGGCACCTCGCCGTCGACCAATTACAAAAAAAGCATATGGATCACGTGTTTCTTCTGTGGGGATTTCTCAAGTACTATGCTCTGTAATTTTTTTATTATTTCCTATTTACTAACGATTTGTATCACAAATCATCACACAAGTAAAAATAGTTTTTTATTTGTGTCTAGAGCAACTCTCAGAAAAGGTGGGCACTTTGGCTACAACCAAACGATTTGATTTTCTAAAGGTAACGAGCAGTCATATTTCCATTATATGCCCCCTGTCCACCATGTTTCCGGGAGTGCTTATTTCCTGTTTTCCCCTAGTGCGGCTTTGGGTATTGGCACCATGGATCTTGTATTAGTCAAACAATTTTTGAGGATAGACCTAGTTGAATACTTGACCTGATGCCTACAATTTTTTGGATGTAACTATTATTGGACTATGTTGTTTAGGGCACATGTCTCCATGGATTTAATATGGCAATCCAATCATGCATGCATGGTTCTACCATCATGTGGGATTCATATATGTTTTTAAATTTCAAATGTTTTATCTCTTGAAGCGTACGTAAGTCGAAACTTGGATCTGTTATCATCGTTATCTTTTTCGCGACAGACTACCTCTACGTTCTCGTCCCCGCTATTTTCTACGGACGTGACAAATGCAAAAGGTTGAATTTCACGCTTTTTTGGCCAGCGGGTCGCCCACAAAACATGTTGGAGCGACTGGTAATTTCTTGCGCCCGTCAGCGGTAAGTCCTGTGAGGATTATTTTGCGACCTACAGGTAACAATCTTTTGCTCGCTCGCCGGGGTTCACGTTACCACCGGCATACTTTTGCGCTTCCGCCAGTAAGGCTGCAGCGACACTAAGCCTTTTTCCGGTAGTGTATGTCCCATGGAGTTAGAAGATGCACATAATTTTTATAAGTCTATGCCTCTCCCCACAATTTGTGAGGACAACTCACTCAGGATTACATCAAAAAATCATAAATATTGTATAGAAATTAATATTAAATAGTTTTACACTATCGCCAATCCCGATGAGATCAAGATTACAAGTATAGTACTATGGGTATGGAGAGGGGCTGGTGGCGGTGGATCTCCTCAGCTCAGATATGAAAATAGCTTCAACCGTGTTTCTGCATACTATTGTTAGGGTTTCTAGCGGCTCGGAGATAAATCTTACATAGAAGTCTTCACGAAAGTTTCTTGTGTTGACCATGCAAAGGCGGTGACACCTGGTACGGGCACGCGGTATGGCCGGGTCCATTCCATACCAGTCCTCGTTAAACCTTTCGGAGCTTTTATGCATGGCCTCTTTGGCTTGGGATTATTGGAAACTCGTGATTCTTCATTAATTGATATTCATTTCGCCATAAATGTACCGTATTCTACAAGTATGAAGATCAAAGAAAATTATTAGCATGTCTCTACAATAATTAGTCATTACCCAGTGCTGAACCTAGGAAACTCGCATGTACCAATATCGTCCCCTATTCTCCCTATGTCGTTGGCTCTGCATCTTCGGTCCCTCGCACGATGGTACCCGCACCGGTATTCCCACATCAATAACCTAATTAATGTTCAAGTTTTATCTCATGGCACGCTTGCTTGACCTAACTTGGTATATCATCAGTTCGTGTAATATATAAATGTACAATATGATATGCACGGGGCCCTCCAGATTAATTTGACTGATCCAGGATTATGCCACCTATCAGAGTGTAATGTTGCATACATAATAGAGGTGGACACCTATAAATACTTATCTAATTCTTGCTAATGGATTGACAAACAACTAGGGAGTGATTACTTCCACGCTTGCTTTCATCTGTTAAATGCTTTGATGTTGATGTTGAATGTTTAAAGTTCCTACATTCATTAATTAGTCGACATCACTACTAGGAAAATGGCCATTCGTGGCGCACCTGAAAAGGGCATCCGTGGCGCACTAGTTGTGCGCCACTAGCCTCGCGCTACAGCTATCTCTTACCCGTAGCGCACTGCCTGGTGCGCTACGGTTATCTCGAGATAGGCATGGCGCACTACCAGGTGCGCCACAGTTAGGGGTATAGGGTTCGCCACGGATGTGTTTTTTAAAAAACAAAACAAAATGAAAAAAACACCCTCGTTTTGAATTGCAAAAGCAATCGGGTCCGTGCATCGCCGCCGTCGGGTCACCTCGTCGGAGCATGGCCGTGGCCCCGACCTACCACCGCAGGGAGGTGCGGGAGGCCGTGGCTGCTCTAGTCCTCGTCGGCGCCGAGGCGGTAGGAAGGGTGTGGTAGGAGAAAGGAAAGTAGGAAGAGAGGGAGGTAGGAAGAGATGGAGCAAGAGAGGGAGGAAGGGAGGTCGGTGAGGAGAAGGATGCCGCCGTCACCCGTTGTCACTGCGAGGAGGAGGAGAAGGCCGCCGTCGTGCCGCCGTCACTGCAACGAGAGGAGGAGGCCGCCGTTGTGCCGCCGCCGCGCCACCATCACTGTAAGGAGAGGAGGAGTCCGCCGTCGCACCGTTACTGCAAGGAGAGGAGAAGGGGAAGGAGGAGAAGGAAAAGGAGAAGGAGAAGGAAGAAGGAGAAGGGAGAAGGGAGAAGGAAGAAGAAGGGAAAGGAAAAGGGAGAGAGAAAAGGGGGAAGGAAAAGGTAGGACGGCGGGGTGGGGATTCAAATCTTGAATCCCGCCCAACTTACTCGTAGCGCACTAGGTGGTGGTGCGCTACGGGTAAGTTGCCCTCTATTTTTTTTGCAGGAAAAAACGGACTTTCGACTGTATCTTTTTACTCTTTTCAAATTTTGAAAATCTAAATAATCGCTAAACGACCGGAGGTGGTTGCGAACAGATACGAAATGTCGTTCTCGTTATTTTGGTATATTATACGATATTTTTTGACATCGTATGCAAAACTTATGGCCATTTTACCGTGACATGACTTTTTTTTTTACAAAAAGTGGAAACTCATGTTTGTTAATTTTTCTAGAAACTATACCACATTACCTACCTAAAGATGAAAGGATTTTATTTTTTGAATTGTTTATTATTTTATTTTATTTTTTGCAAAAACTAAAAAGGCGATCCAGGGGTGGAGTTGGTGCAGGCCACTTAGCCGTAGCGCACTAGGGCGGAGTGCCCTACGGCTAAGTTGACCCAGCTGCTGCAGCACACATGCCCGTAGGGCACTAGGTCAAGGTGCACTACGGCTAAGTGACACATCCGTAGCGCACCTTGACCTAGTGCGCTACCGGTATGTGTGTTGTGGTCACATGTGCCCTGGCCCACACATAGCCATGGCGCATCACCCCCATGTGCGCCACGCTTACGACAGTTAGCCGTAGGGCACCTATGGGCAGTGCGCCACGCCTATTTTACCCGTGGGGCACCACTAGCAAGTGCGCCATAGAAATGTGGATTACCTATAGCCGTTTTCCTAGTAGTGCATAAAAGTTGTTCCGACAAGCACACATCGACACTAGAAACAACATTATCTCTGCTCAATTAGTTCCAGACTCGGCCGGCCACCTAGTTAACATGAACCAAGTGTATCTTATGCTAACAAAGAATGACTGTGGTTCGACCGGTTCACTTCACAAGGAGAAGAAGAAATACAACCAAGTACCCCGACTCAAAATATCCATATAATGTTTAAAAGTAACTTGTTTTCTATGGCTAAGTCTAGGATCCCATCTTACTCGTATGTTGATATGTTATCATATCTAACTCATAAATGATATTTCTATGAATACTTATATATTTGTTGATAGTTGGTTCAAGACATTTCGATCCACGGTTGGATTAGGACTCATCTAGGTATCGCTAGGGTGGCCGGGTGTAGCCGCCGCAAAAGCCTTAGTGCCTGGATGAGACAAGCTGTGCCATGCTAAGAAGAGATCTGACTCTTGAATGATGGGACCATCATGGGTCACATGACGAGAAGAGGAGGACGGCGTTTATACTTCAAGACCATCATGGGTCACATGACTCTTGAATGATGGGAATTAAAACATGGTTGTAAAATTCCGATTGTCCATGAAATTAGGGAGGGTAGAATGCTAATTATATAGTTCAAGTTCCGGGATGGCATGTTTGGCCAAGTCTGATCCACAAACACCGCCCAGACCAAATCGTGCCGGATAGACAATTTTTTGTGTCGGAATTTGTTAAAAATGGCTCCAATGGGCGATATCGAAAATCCTTTTACGTAAGTATGCAAATATCATATTCGCTCCTTCCACACGTTCACCATAAGATAGATGAGGTGAACAGTGCATGTATGTCGTTGTGGTGTTAGAATATGTGGATATTGTACCAACGTGGCTGAATTCCAGGATACACAGGTGAATGGATCATTGTTTCATATGTGGAAAACCGTCTGGACGACCGCTGGCATGCACCTAAGGTTATGGCGTCGTCCATGCATTCCTAAAATCTCGATGGGTTGCATAGTCAGATAATGGAACGTACCATCTCGGTAAACATGAGTTTGTAGTGTAGAACACAATCATATGTTAATCTCCACGAATGAAACTCTTTTAAAATAGTAATAACCAAGGAACTATGCTAGCAATGTGACAATAACCGAAATCCGTTTCAATTTCTATCTAATGGTACGTTAGCTTGACTTGACTAGATCTATCATCAGTTGGACGATTATATAAATTTATAATGAACTTGATCCACATGGGGCCGTCCATATTAAATACCATGAGCGAGAGTCCAATGTTCTATACGTAATAGAGGTGGATATGTATAAGTACTATAAATGAACTAGCAGCCTAGCAGCATGAAGAAAACCTTATCGTCTTCTTGCAAATGGAATAACAAACCACGAAGGTAGGCGCGTCCCAATACTTAATATTAATATTTGTTTTCGTAGGCTTGCCATGGTAGCTTGCCATGGTACGTAAGTGTCTAATGAATATGGCAGTAATACACCTGCATGACTTGGATACTCTCAGCTGCTCTATAAATAGTTGGGCATAACAATGGACCATAAAGCAGACAAGCAACTATCATTCCCTGTGCCAACACAAATTCATCCTACTACTAGCAATGGTAGGAGACTAGCTTTTTCTTATCACTGATTACATACATCCATCATTAGCTATCATCGTCTGTCTATTTGATCGTACATTTGAGCTAACTTACTATATATGTGCATGTATTAATTGTGTCCAGGAGACTATCAAGAAGATTGGCCCACATGGTTACCAGGAAGGCGCTGCTTTTGACATCGACTTCAATAAGTCGCCCAAACAACTGGTGGACATCACTATTTGGAGCAGTGATGGCCCTGATGGGAAAATCAATGCCATATCCTTCAAATATCGTGACGAGAATACTGATCTAGTCCAGATAGGTCCATATGGCAGCATAGATGGTACAAAGCACACGGTATGTAACTTTGCGTTCATATATGTTGGGTGCTTGCCGCCGCGCATAAATTTCATATACACTATATAACAAATGCAATTTATTTCCATCCTACATGTTTTTGTCTCTCTTGAAGTAATGTTGGAATTTATATGAAGTCCTTAAAGGGTATATACTAATTAACTAATTACTAAATAACACTAATGGGTTCTTTCTGCATTCATTGTAATACTACACAGATATCCATTACACAAGGTGAGTATTTGACCGTGATCTCTGGCTACGTCAACCCCTCCATCACTGCGCTCAACTTCAACACCTCTGCGGATGCTAAGTATGGGCAGTTCGGCAGGTGCCCAAACACTGGAGACACGCATTTCTCAATTGATGTGGATCACGACTCAATTGTATCCCTCTTTGGCCATTGCGACGACAAGCTCAGGTCCATCGGAGCCTATTCTGGTCCCCGGGCTTGATCGATCAATCCTTTATCATCATCATGTCATGCATGTGATATATATATATCCTATAGGTGTGACCTACATACCTATCAACTGCTTGCTGTTAAATAAAATATGCATCCTGTCAGCAAACTGGAGTACATGCCATAGAGTAGGTACTCCATGTGATGGAAGGATCCATGGTCTTTGCTTGTTCCATGTACTATATTGTATTGTATAATGTGTCATGTATATGTGGTTTGTATTGTCCTTGCACTGGTATGCCTTTTTTATAATAATTAATAAATATTTTGGACACTACGTGTTTTCCCCATGACTAAACGGCTACCAGTTTATTATAGGGAAACGAATCATTGCAAGAAGCAACAAATAATATTTTTCCAAGTATATGTTAATTTTGATTTCTAATTCCTTTAGATGTGATGGCAAGTTCTGAATCTTTTTTCACACTATAACTTAGACCACTGCCGCCTAGGACCTTACTAAGAGTGTCGACTATAATGATCTTTTTCATAAATCGTGAACTATTTTAGCAACTAGCCAAGCCCTGGTAGGCTAGAAAATATGTCTATTAACATTAATTTGTAGAGGCGTGGACAAACTGCGTTCTGCCTAAAAATCAAGCCGCGGGGTGCGCAGAGTAAGGTCTACTATACATGACCAACGCTAAAAAGAAACGTTCTTTCCAGGTAAATGTATACTAGCATTGACATAGCTAACAAGCATGGCAAGTATTACACTTTTAAGAACCATGACAGTTTTAAGAACCCTGACTATAATTGACCAGTATAACAATCACTACTAGGAAAACGGCTATAGGTAATCCACACTTCTGTGGCGCACTTGCTAGTGGTGTCCCACGAGTAAAATAGCCATGGCGCACTGCCCACAGGTGCCCTACGGCTAACTGCTGTAAGTGTGGCGCACATGAGGGTGGTGCGCCACGGTAATGTGTGGTCCAGGGCACATGTGGCCGCAGCACACATACCCGTAGCGCACTAGGTCAAGGTGCGCTACGGATGTGAAACTTAGCCGTAGCGCATCCTGACCTAGTGCGCTACGGGCATGTGTGCTGTAGCAGCTGGTCAACTTAGCTGTAGGGCACTATGTCCTGGTGCCCTATGGCTAAGTGGCCTACACCAAACTCCACCCCCCTCCCCCCCTGGATCGCCTTTTTAGGCTTTTCAAAAAATAAAATAAAATGATAAACACTTCAAAAAAAAATCATATGTAGATAGGTAATGTGGTATAGTTTGTAGGAAAATTAACAAACAATAATTTCGACTTTTTCTGCAAAAAAAAGTCATGCCATGGTAAAATGGCCTTAACTTTTGCATAAGATGTCGAAAAAAATCGTGTAATATACCAAAATGACGAGAACGAGATTTTGCATCCTCGTTTTGAATTGCAAAAGAAATTGGGTCCGTGCATCGCCGCCGTCGGGTCACCTCGCCGGAGCATGGCCGTGGCCACAACCTACCACTGCAGGGAGGTGTGGGAGGCCGTGGCTGCTCTAGTCCTCGTCGGCGTCGAGGTGGTAGGAAGGGTGTGGTTGGAGAAAGGAAGGTAGGAAGAGAGGGAGGTAGGAAGAGATGGAGGAAGAGAGGGAGGAAGGGAGGTCGGTGAGGAGAAGGATGCAACCGTCGCCCGTTGTCACTATGTTTCTTGGGGATCTGAATTAGTATTGCGAGCATGATATACTTTCTCTTCATGCATAACCATGGAGGAAGGTTGTAAATGCTGAGATTCACATCCCAAGTGTTGTGGGTGGTACTATAGTTTCCGATGGGTTCATTCCATCGGTGCTCACTACAAACCCTCACATTTCTAGGATCATCCAAAACGATCACCATCTGGACCCAAAGGCTTCAACCTATTAACGTTCCTCCGCTATGGAGAGTCGGCAGGGTGTCTGAGCATGTCATCCTGAAAGCGCTCCTGTTCGTGCCAACTGATTAGTTTTGTCGTATCCGGTTTTGCATAAAAGCATGTCAAACAAGGAATAATAGGCAGGTACCAACACACTTTTATTGGGATGTCATTACTACTCGGTGTTTCTATATATTTTTGCTCCCTTGATCAGTGTCCATGTAATCCTCACTGCTGCTGTCATATGCCATATCAGCTGCCTCAACCTTCGGAACCCTGAACCTTTGAAATTTGAACACCAGGCATTCACACAAATTGATATAGGTATCACCATAATACAATATGCAATCATTTTTACATGCGTGTATTCTCTGAACCTCCATTCCCAATGGACACACAATCCGCTTAGCTTTGTAAAAACTATCTGGCATGTGGTTTCCTTCGGGAAGAAATTCTTGAAAAAATGTTAACCACTTGGTGACATTGTTATCTGACCATCCGTACATTGGCTTCATCCGCATCGGTTCTAGTACAGTAGCTAACTTTCCATAGTGTGGCTTACACACATGGTATGTTGGTTTCTCCGAGTCTTGGATCATGCAAGCATATTTATCATACATTTTCTGATCCTCACATTTTTCTATAAACTCCCACAACATATGACTCACATAGTCTTCTTCAACATCTTCAACATTTTTATCATACATGTTTGATGAACCTTGTCATCAGTTGATGGAAATATGGTGGTAATTTCAACATCATACATGTTAGCATCATCATAAGCATCACCCTCCTTATTAGAATCACCCTTCTCGTATGTTCTTAGGTGTACTTCTCCGTGCTGGATCCAAAAATCGTACCCCGCCACGAAATCCCTTTTGATCAAATTTTTCTAAATATGTGAAGTGCTTATAAAAAACTTTGGTTGTTTTTACATTCACCACACGGGCGAAGTATCCACAGGTCCTCTGTATGAAATGCATTCATTTCAGCTGCGTTCAAAAACTCCTTGATCTGAAGTTTAGTCATGAATCATTTTAATTGAACTGAAATGACCTGTTGCATTCCTAGTTGACTGACTTTTGATTTTGCAATTTGGATTGTCTTGATAAATTTTTGATACACTAAGTTCTATATTCGTCAACTCTGTTTGGTGAAGCTATTCATTTGCCTAAGGTAGCTACGCTTTTACTGAACCTTGTGCAATTTGAATTAGCAGGAGAATGTGTATTCAAATCCTGGGGTGAGTGACTGCTCGTAGATGACTTTGATGGTGATAATGATGGATTTATGGATGGTTTCTCACCAACGACTCTATATCAGATGGCTCGCTTACGACTTTATATCAAATGTATATGTGATGATCTTCGTGTCATGTGGGGTGTGAGAGTTATTTTTGATTGTTTAGTTGAAATACAAAAGTTTTGACTGGTTTGTTGTTGTGCACATTATATATTGTTTGAACTACTGTTGGTTTGATTTGGTTGTAGCTTTATTTTTTAGAAAGACATGTTGATGTTTAAATGTTATTATTTTCTATATTACTAACATGGTTTCACTGTAACTTTCTCTTAGAAAGTGTTTTGGCATCTGTATGTATTTGGGATTTGTAATAGACCAAAAGGTCGTGGCCCAGACAATTTTTATGGAAGATTACACAATAACGAAATAAGGATGGGTTGTAAGTCGCCAAAGCTCGAAATATACACAAAACGTAAATAGTTCAGAGCCCAAAAAATTACGTCTCCCAAAAACAAAATGGACTATAAATGGAAATGCCCAAACATTAATGCACAGTTAAAGGATAAAATCTGGATAAAGAAGGCCCAAATGTTGGGCTTGACCCATTTAGAATGTTGAATTGGACTGAAATAAATGTTATCTATGAATAATTGGTTTGATACTAGAAATATGTCACGTCGAATTCGTTGAGATGGATGGGCTAGATAGGTTAGAACCGTAATCAACCAAATATAGTATAGCAGATATTATATAAAACTTTAAACTAGATGATATGGTGGTAGATAAGAGAAATAATGACTTGCAAAGTCAGTCGTGCAAAAAAATCCATTCAAACAAACAATTATTGCTAGTTACGTGTGTAGATGATTATAAAATTTCAGAGTCCGGCCAAGGATTTTGTTCCCATGTCTCACGGATCGTGTGAAATACTTGTTTAAAAATGTAATACCTTTGATTATATCCCTAATTTGGACCGGAGCTAGGGAGGATTCTCAACTAATCAAAGATGCCTTGTTTGTGGGGGATTATAAATTAAGGAGGCAACTAGATCGGTAGGAGTAGTTGAGAGGACGGTGTCCAAAGGTCAAAAATTGAGATATTTACAAGACAAATGAGACAGTTAGCGTCAAAATTAGTGTTTTTAAGGGGTTGCTTTCCTTGTGTTTATTCGTGCAAACGTACAGAAGAACTTATTAGTGGCGTTTGAAATAGGAGGTTAGTAAGCTTCAAGCGGCACATCGCTAGTCTTGCGTCAATAATAAATGTTATCGTTGGGTTTTTCTCAAATGCCACAATTAAGCTGTTCACTGCTGACATATGAGTGGAACATCACCATTACATTATACTAGATGATACCCCGCGCGTTGCGGCGGGGTATTTAGCTAAACCAAGAGGAGAAATACGTCGTAAATTCAATAATAGGATGCAAGCTGCTACTTTGTTTTAGTGAGCACAACATTGTGTAACCCTGAAAATATAAATATAATTTAGGAGTTGACAACAAATTGGAAAGTTGAAAATATGTTTGAGGCATCAACACTTTTATTAATTGGATAGTGAGTTGTAATGACTCGATTGCAACACACCGTCACTTTCATTGCCAATTTTCTATCAAACTAAGAAAAATAAAAATATGTCACATACACGATTGATCAATGGACAATAAGCAGAATGCTAAATAAATTGATGGTTTATATGTATAGCTAATGTTCATTGCAGACAACCACTTCATGGCTCAAATCTAAACTGCATAAGACATGTCTAGAGTTCATTGCAGCCATCCACTTCGTGGTCAAGCAGTGATGTGATGAAGGTGATTGTGAGCAAGCTTAATTCACTTAAGGGAAACTTGATGATGATGGTGTATTTCACTATCTCTTCGCCGAACTAGTGCACCTATACAGCTGACATGTGTATTGTGTTTGTTGGGGACACAAGAGACTTCTTGTATCTTGATTGTAGGGTTGTTTGAGAGGGATACCTTTGACCACTTCCGCCCTGAGTTTGATAAACCTTGGGTAATCCACTTAAGGAAAACTTGCTGCTGTTCTACAAGCCTCTGCACTTGGAGGCCCAACACTGTCTACAAGAATAGAAGCGTGCATAGACATCACATATCTACAACATCTAACCCATTAAGGTAAGTCCCAAAGTATTGATCTCCTCTTCTAGACCGGTTTTATTTTCTGAGGCTGGTCATCTGTAATTATTTATTTTTCTTTCTCCTTGCATTTTCCCCTGCCCCTGTGCTTTAATCATTTTCCATGCACAACTTTAAGTGTTTAAGATGAGGATATATCTGACTGCCTTTTAAAACTAGAGGAGGCCAATCTTTCGCATAAGTGTTATCAAACTTTTTCATCATGGTCCGATATTTATGGCCCTTTGGAAAAAACCTTCGAGTCGTCATGTACACCATTTTGTAACACTCATGCAAATACAAACTTGTTGTCTTGTCTTTGCAATCGACACATGCATAGGTCCATTTTATACCTTGGCCGGAGGAGTTCCGATAGTCCGGATAATCATTGACGATTGTGAACAAGATACATCTCAAGGTAAAGTTTTCCTACACATGTGCATCAAATCTTTTTAATCCTTCAATCCAAAGAAGTTTAATATCTTCCACCAAAGGTGCAAGGTACGCATCAATGTCGACACCAGGTTGCTTGGGCCCTGAATTAGTATTGAGAGCATGATATACTTTTGCTTCATGCATAACCGTGGAGGAAGGTTGTAAATGGTGAGATTCACGAGCCTGGTGTTGTGGGTGGTACTATAGTTTCCGAATGGTTTTATTCCATCGGTGCTCACTACAAACCTCGCATTTTTAGGATCATCTCCTAAACGATCACCATCTGGACCCAAAGGCTTCAACCTATTAACGTTCCTCCATTGTGGTGAGTCGGCAGGGTGTCTGAGCATGTCGTCCTGAATGCGCTCCTTTGCGTGCCAACTCATTAGTTTTGCCTTATCCGGGTTTGCATATAAGCATGTCAAACAAGGAATAATAGGCAGGTACTTTTATTGGGATGTCCTTCCTACCCGGTTTTTCTATATCTTTTTGCTTGCTTGATCAGTGTCCATGTAATCCTCACTGCTGCTGTCATATGCCATATCAGGTGCCTCAACCTTCGGAACCCTAAACCTTTGAAATTTGAACACCAGGTATTCACACAAATTGATATAGGCATCACCACAATACAATATACAATCATTTTTACATGCATGTATTCTCTAAACCTCCATTCCTAATGGACAAACAATCCGCTTAGCTTTGTAAAAACTATCTGGCATGTGGTTTCCTTCAGGAAGAGAAATTCTTGTAAAAATATTAACAACTTGGTGACGCTGTTATCTGACCATCCGAACATTTTCTTCATCCACGTCTGTTCTAGCACAGTAGCCAACTTTCTATAGTGTAGCTTACACACATCGTATGTTGGTTTCTTCGAGTCTTGGATCATGCAAGCATATTTATCATACATTTTCTGATCCTCGCATTTTTCTTTAAACTCCCACAACATATGACTCACATTGTCTTCTTCAACATCTTCAACATTTGTATCATACATGTTTGATGAACCTCGTCATCAATTGATTGAAATATGGTGGTAATCTTCACATCATCCATGTTAGCATCCTCATACGCATCACCCTCCTCGTTAGAATCATCCTTCTCATATGTACTTCTCCGTGGTGGATCCAACAATTGTACCCCGCCACGAAAACCCTTTTGATCATTTTTTTTCTAATTATGTGGAGTGCTTATAAAACTCTGGATGTTTTTACATTCACAACACGAGCAAAGTATCCACGGTTCCTCTGTATGAAATGCATTCATTTCAGCTATGTTCAAAAACTCCTTGACCTTAAGTTTAGTCATGAAGCATTTTAATTGAACTGAAATTCATTTTGCAATTTGCATTGTCTTGATAAATTTTTGATACACTAAGTTCTATATTCTTCAACTCTGTTTGGTGAAGCTGTTCATTTGCCTAAGTTAGCCACTCTTTTACTAAACCTTGTGCGATTTGAATTAGTGGGAGAATGTATATTCAAAGCCCAGGGTGAGTGACTGCTCGTAGCTGACTTTGATGGTGCTACTGATGGATTGATGGATGGTGCTACTGTCATGTGGGGTGTGGGAGTTATTTGTGATTTTTTAGTTGAAATACGAAAGTTTTGACTGGTTTATTATTGTGCACATTATATGTTGTTTGAACTACTGTTGGGCTGATTTGGTTGTAAATTTATTTTTTAGAAAGGCATGTTGATGTTTGAATGTTATTATTTGCTATCTATCTATCTATCTATCTACTAATTTACACACATGTAGGTTCGTCGCCTCTTGATTTTCGTTCTGATTTTTGTTTGGACGATTTTGCCCCAATGTTTTTGTGAAAATTACCCACCACTGTCATCCTGGAGTGAAAAAACTAATCCTTCCGCCTGTCGTTTACGCACGCAGTTGGCAACCGCACTGCCGGCCAGACCGGCCGGGTGGCCGGGTATGGATCATGGGCGCTGCTGGAAGAATTGAGCTTCGCCGCTGTCGGCCGAGACTGGAGCTGCGCGGATTAAGCCCAAGGTGGACCTGCAGGAACAAAGGGAGGTCGACGTCCGAGAGGCGCAAAAGGAAGTAGCACAGGGTCCGGCAACGCTGGAGCTTGCAGATGGAGGCGAGGCGGCAGCACGCCCGCTACTCCGCACCGCCTTGCCGCGTGCTCCATCGGCGACGTCCGCGAGCTCGTCGACCTCGCCGTCCCACACGTCGGTCGCGCCGGCCCTGATCCTGACCCCTCTTCCTTCCTCCTGCATAGCCGACAGTGAACCTCGACCTTCCTTGCACGAGCTCAAAGGCAACCCTGGTTCGGGTGCTGCTCATCCTGGGACGATGGAACCAATAGCCATGGCCCTGGGCCGGGATCCTGGAAGCGGAGTGGCTGCCTAGGCGTGGCTCCAGATTCCCATAACGTGTCTAGCTCCTCTTTCAACAGCCCGAGATACAGATTGATGTCGGTACCAGGTTGTTTCGGTCCTTGAATTAGCATACTCATTTGTATGTACTTCTTATTCATGCACAACCATGGAGGGAGGTTGTACATCCATACAAACACGGGCCAAGTGTTGTGCGTGCTGCTCTGGATACCGAACGGATTGAGTCCATCGGTGCTCGCACCAAGCCTGATGTTCCTCGAATCTCCACCGAATTCTGGGAATTCAAGGTCCAATGCTTTCCACTGGCTAGCATCTGAAGGGTGCGTCAGCAGCTCATCCTTTTCGGGGTCATCATCATCATCTCCTGGCTTCTTCCTTTCCGCATGCCATCGCATGAGCTTCGCTTCCTTAGGGTCCGCGAAATAGCGCTGCAGACGAGGAGTGATAGGAAAGTACCATACCACTTTTCGAGGTGCTTTCTTCCCTTTCTTGTATCGACTCACGCCGCACACCGGACATGTGGCTCCGCGTCCTCGCCCCGATAAATGATGCAATCGTTGATGCATACGTGATATATAACGTGCGGTAGATCGAGAGGACAGACGATTTTCTTGGCATCCTCGATACTAGTTGGACATGTGTTCCCCTCCGGGAGACGACCGTGCCAGAATGCCATCGTATCGTCGAATCTTGTGTCGCTCAATTTGTGTTTTGCCTTCATCTCCATAGCCTTGAGCGTTACATTCAACCGGGTATCATCGGGCCTGCATCCTTCATACAATGGAGTAACCGCGTCTTTCTCATGTTGCACAAGCTTGGCTTTCTCTCTAGCGGCAGCCCTGGCGTTACTCGTCTGCTTGAGAAGCAGCTCTTGCACATAAGGGTCCCGCACCCAGCCCGACGTTGTTCCATCGTCGTCTGCTCCTCTGGCATCTAGATCATCATCATCCCGGTCTGCTTCCGCACCTTCACCATCTCCAGGAGACTCTTCATCATCTCGCCCGTTCTCGCCGTGATGATGATCATCGTCATGTTGGCCACCTTCACCGTCTCCATCGTCTACGTCATCGCTTATCCAACGAGTGTATCCATCCATGAAACCATGGCGGAGCAGGTGCGCCTGCAGATTCCCCGAATCTGGGTCGATCACCCAGTTGAGTTTGCATCTTCTGCACGGACATCTTATATCTGTCTTGTTATTTCGTATCATGTCGACCGTCGCACATTTCAAAAATCTAGCCACAATGCCTTCGCTCATTATACAGACCATTTTTGCCTTCACGGGGAACACGGTACAATTTTGAAGTCTATTAGAACCACATAATGAATGCATGCATGCAATGGTCGATAGAAAATTTCGGCATGACCTATCCTAAAATTAGGACCTTTGCGAAATGCCAAAGTTTTACCAAAATGGAAATGAATCAACATTTTGGCAAAACAAATGGCAACTTGTTCACATACAAACACAAGAGAGAGAGACCGATCCATACACACATGAACATATCATTATCCTCTCCATACACACATGCATGAGCATCATCGATACTCTCCATATACACACACATATATGACCATCGATCCTCTCCATACACACATCATGAGCATCGATCATCTACATACATATGAGCACATCATCCATATACACATGAACACATCCTTACATGGACAACTTACCGAGATGAGAGACCCATCGCGAGAAAGATTGAAAGGAGAGGTGCGCGCGTCGACCGGAGAAGGAGATGAGAGACCGGAGACCTTCCTCTATTACTTATGTAACATCCAAAGCAAGTTTTACATGCTAAAAAAGGTGAATGGGTGGAGAAATTAAGGTGGGAAGGAGAAGATCCCGACTAGATCTAAGGAGGAAGAAGAAGGGGAAAGTGAAGTGTGGGGTGGTGGATGTGGTCACACATGTGCACATAAAGTGCTGTCCTAAAAAAAATCGACACATCCATGGCGCCCACGGCCCTAGTGCGCCACAGGGAGTAGAAACATCCGTGGCGCACTATGCCATGTGCGCCACAGATGTTTCTGAAGGGAATATGCCCTGAGAGGCAATAATAAAGTGTTTATTATGTGTATTCCAAGTATATGATAGATGTTTATTTTGCATGCTATAATTGTATTAATACGGAAACGTTAATACATGTGTGTTTAATAAACAAACAGAAAGTTCCTAGTTATGCCTCTCTCATAAACTAGCTCGTTGATTAACAAGATGATCAAGGTTTCCTGATCATGGACATTGGATGTTGTTAATAACGGGATCACAACATTAGTGTAATGGTGTGATGAACATTCATCCGAAGTATAGCATTACGATAAAAGTCATTGAGTTTATATTGCTATAACAACTTACGAAGTGATCCTAATCCTTAGACCATGAGATCATGTCAATCACTAACACCGGAAGAGTTTCTTGATAACATCAAACGTCACACCGTAACAGGGTGATTATAAAGATGGATTCAGAACTAATAAAGTGTTATGTTGAGGCTCATGGATCGAGAGTGGAATTTGTTCATCCCGATGATGGATAGATATACTCTGGGCCCTCTCGGTGATATCACATTGATTAGCTTGCAAGCAAGTGATTTGATCACTAGAATGTTATATCACAGGAACGAGGAAAGAGTGCATGTCGGTAACGAGATCAAACTAGGTATGGAGATACCGATGATCGAATCTCGGACATGTAATATATCGTGAAACAAAGGGATTAAGATACTAGCGTAAAAGGTTCCGACGATCACAAGGAAGTCATCGTTGAATGTGTGGGAGTCAGTATGGGTCTCCAGATCCCGCTTCTGATTATTGATCCGAGAGGGGTCTCGATCATGTCCGCATTATTCACGAACCGTAGGGTGACACACTTAAGAGATACCGACATCCAACTGGAGCAAAAGTTTCATGCCGAAAGAATGAACAAGCACAGGAATTTATTTCACTAGATACAGAAACAGGTTTTCGGGTGACATTGCATAAAGTGGTTATGCATGTGAAATGGAATTCTAGCAAGGGGTTATTTGTGAATGTTTTTCATTAAAATAATTGACAAAATTCTGAATAAAATAAAAGAGTTTTATTTAATGAGAGTTTGCATTAAATTTGGTGGAAATTTAATGGGAATTTGAGTGGACTTTTGAGTGGAGGGAATTTAAAGGGCATTTTGTGAGTGGAGTGTCCACCCACATGAATGAAGGAGGGGAGGGGGCTGCCCCCCATGGCCGGCGGCCACCCCTTGGGTGCCCCCCTCCTCCTATAAAAGGAGCCCCCTCCTCACTTGTCTCTCACACCTCCTCGTGAAGGATCTCTCTCCCCCTCTAGAATTTATCCCCCATGGTCTCGGACTAGCGAGATACATGTTCCCGGTGGCTATTCGGCAAGAAAGAGTTGTGCTTCCGCTGCATCGCTGGAGCGAGGAGGCGGAGGTTGCTCGGTGCCTCGAACGTGTGTGCGAGCACGGATGCGCTGCTGATTTGCGGCGCTAGGACTTCCTCTCGATCTTGAGATCGGCAAGAGATCGTCTACATCAACCACGAGTTGAACTCGTTAAGCTTTGTCGGTCTTCAAGGGTATGTTCTCTACGGATATACATCCGCCCGTTGTTTGTATCTAATAGATAGATCTTGGTACATAGTTCACATCGTAGGAAAATTTTTGTTTTCTATGCTGCGAACCCTACAGTGGTATCAGAGCCGGATCTATGCGTAGATGCTTTACACGGGTAGTACACATATGAGTATGTGGGCGATGATGATCATGTTGTTGCTCCTTTGTTGTAATTTTGGATATTGGTGGCATAGTGGGATGAAGCGGCCCGGACAAACTTTACATGTCCTCGCACATGAGACCTGTTCCACGCTTGACATGCAACTAGTTTGCATAAGTGGCTAGCGGGTGTCTGTCTCTCCTACTATAGTCAATATCTATTTTGCAAGCGAGTTGTCAACAATTTGGTTATCCTCGTTGTGGTTCATGTTCATAGGTAAGAACGGTTCTATCTCGAAAGCCCTAAGCCACATAAAACTTGCAATGGATAAATTAGAGGCGTCTAGTTTAGATTGTTGCTGGGCTAGTGTTATGATATGGTAGTGTTGCAAGTAGAAGTATGAGATGATACTCTTACAACACACATAGCGTGTAAATTCCATAGACCTTGGATTTACACATATAGGTATGATAGTGATCATACTACGATGCACATGATAGAGATCATCTGCGGGAACCATATCATTTCACTAATAAACATATGATGTTTTGATAGCATCTTATATTGCTTGTTTAGCGCTTTGTTAGCATAATAAGATGATCCCTCATTTAAATATCAAGATAAGAATGTGTTCTTCCTTTAGTATGCACCGATTATGTTTTCGTCGCTCCAAGACATCACGTGATGATCGGGTGTTCTTGGATCCACGACCATATTTCGGGTGTAAAACAGTTACACACGCGAATACTAAGGTTCTAACTTGGCGAGCCTAGCATGTACAGACATGGCCTCGGAACACGGACCGAAAGGTTAAGCATGAGTCATATAGTTGATATGATGCCCATTTGATGCTCGCCTTTGAAGCTACACCGACTCACGTGATGATCGGACTTGATGTAGTGGATTTGGTTCATGTAATCACCAAAAAGGCACGAGGGATGTCGTTTTTGAGTGGGAGTTCATTCGTAATATGGATTAGTTGAACTCAATCTATCATACACTTAGTCTAAACTTTAAAAATTCTGTTGTAGATGACACCACCTGCTTTTAATTTCAATGTGTTCATGGAGAAAGAGAAACTAGCAACGAACGGTAGCAACTTTACCGAATGGGCCATGAATTTTAGGATTCTCCTCTCTGCTGCACAAAAGCAATATGTGCTAGAAGTGCCGTTAGGCCCCCCACCTTTAGATGATGCCCCTGACGAGGAGAAGAATGTCTATCAGACTCGTCAGGAGGACCACAACTTAGTTCATTGCGGCATATTGTATGGGCTAGAGCCGGAACTTCGAAAGCGTTTCGAAAACGGCAATGCATTTGATACAATGGGTGAGTTGAAAATGATTTTCGACACACATGCTGCTGTAGAGAGCTACAACGCTTCAGAAAAGTTCTTTAGCTGCATGATGGAAGAGCACAACTCCGTTAGTGAGCATGTACTCAAGATGTCGGGTTACGCCGATAAGCTTGTGTCCTTGGGAATAACGATTCCCATTGACTTAGGCATCCATCGTGTTCTGCAGTCTCTGCCACCTAGCTATAAGAGCTTCGTGATGAACTATAATATGCAAGGCATGAAGAAGTCTCTCCCCGAGCTTCTGTCAATGCTTAAAACTGCAGAAGTGGAGATCAAAAAGGAACATCAAGTGTTGATGATCAATAGGAACACTGGTTTCAAGAAAGACAAGAAGGGAAAACGGAAGGGAAGTAAGGGCGGCAAGCCTGTTGCCGCGCCTGAAAAGAAACCCCGAGTTGGACCTAAGTCTGATACCGAGTGCTACTATTGTAAGGGGACTGGCCACTGGAAGCGCAACTGCCCCAAGTATTTGGCAGACAAGAGGGCCGGCAAGGCAAACAAAGGTATATATGATATACATGTTATTGATGTGTACTTGACTAGTGCTCGCAGTAGCACCTGGGTATTTGATACCGGTTCAGTTGCTAATATTTGTAACTCCAATCAGGGGCTGCGGAACAAGCGACCGCTAGCAAGGGGTGAGGTCAAGATGCGTGTCGGCAATGGATCAAGCGTTGATGTGATCGCCATCGGAACGCTGCCTCTCCACTTGCCGTCGGGATTAGTTATAAACTTGAATAAATTTTATCTGGTGCCTGCACTGAGCATGAACATTGTATCTGGATCGTGTTTGATGCGAAGTGGTTATTCATTTAAATCCGAGAACAATGGTTGTTCCATTTATATGAATTAAATCTTTTATGGTCATGCACCGATGATGAATGGTTTATTTCTATTAGATCTCGATGATAATGTTACACATATTCATAATGTTGATGCTAAAAGGATTAAACTAAATGATGATATATCCGCATATATGTGGCACTGCCGTCTAGGTCATATTGGCGTTAAACGCATGAAGAAGATCCATTCGGATGGACTTTTGGAATCACTTGATTATGAATCATTTGATACATGTGAGCCATGCCTTATGGGCAAGATGACTAGAACGCCTTTTTCCGGTTCAATGGAACGGTCGGCAGATTTATTGGAAATCATACATTCTGATGTATGTGGTCCAATGAGTGTGTCGGCGCGAGGTGGATATCGTTATTTTGTTACGTTCACGGATGATTTGAGCAGATACGGTTATATCTACTTGATGAAACACAAGTCTGAAACCTTTGAAAAGTTCAAGGAATTTCAGAATGAAGTGGAAAATAATCGTAATAGAAAGATCAAATTTCTACGGTCCGACCGTGGAGGTGAGTATCTAAGTTACGAGTTTAGCACTCACATGAAAGAGTGTGGAATTGTTTCACAACTCAAACCTGCCGGAACACCACAGCGAAATGGTGTGTCGGATCGTCGTAATCGTACTTTATTAGATATGGTTCAATCTATGATGTCTCTGACGGACTTGCCATTGTCATTTTGGGGTTATGCACTAGAAACTGCTGCATTCACTTTAAATCGGGCACCATCTAAATCCGTTGAAAAGACACCGTATGAATTGTGTTTTGGAAACAAACCTAAGCTGTCATTTCTTAAAGTTTGGGGATGCGATGTTTATGTGAAGAAACTTCAACCGGATAAACTCGAACCCAAAGCGGAAAAATGCGTCTTCATAGGATACCCTAAAGAAACTATTGGGTATTCCTTCTATCACAGAACCGAGGGCAAGGTTTTTGTTGCCAAGAATGGATCCTTTCTAGAAAAAGAGTTTCTTGCGAAAGGTGTGAGTAGTCGGAAGGTAGAGCTCGAAGAGGTTGTGGAACCTTCTCTTCAAAGTATGGCGAGTAGCGCAGCGCCGGAAGTTGTTCCGGAGTTGGCTCCACCTGTTGAAGAGGGAACTAATGATAATGATCATGAAACTCCGAAAGAGAGTACTACTGAACCTCGCAGGTCAAACAGGACGCGTGCAGCTCCCGAGCTGTACGGAAATCCTGTCATGAATTTCATGGTTGATGAAAATGATGACCCTGCGACGTATGAAGAAGCGATGATGAGCCCGGATTCCAACAAATGGTTAGAAGCCATGAAATCCGAGATGGAATCCATGTATGAAAATCAAGTTTGGAACTTGGTGGAATTACCTCACGACCGAAAGGCCGTGGAGAACAAATGGATTTTCAAAAGGAAAACTGATGCTGATGGTAATGTGACCATCTATAAAGCTCGACTTGTCGCAAAGGGGTTTCGACAAATTCAAGGAGTTGACTACGATGAGACTTTCTCTCCCGTAGCGATGCTAAAGTCAGTTAGGATTATGTTAGCAATTGCTGCATATTTCGATTATGAGATATGGCAGATGGATGTCAATACCGCGTTTCTCAATGGTAATATTGAAGAAGAGTTGTATATGATACAACCAAAGGGTTTTGTCGATCCTAAGGATGCTAACAAGGTGTGCAAGCTTTAGCGATCCATCTATGGATTGAAGCAAGCATCACGAAGTTGGAATCTACGCTTTGATGAGGTGATCAAAGAGTTTGGATTTGTCCAAACTTATGGAGAAGCTTGTATTTACAAGAAAGTGAGTGGGAGCAATGTGGCATTTCTGATATTATATGTGGATGACCTATTATTGATCGGAAATGATATAGATCTTTTAAACAGTGTTAAAAGTTATCTAAACAACAAATTTTCAATGAAGGACCTAGGTGAAGCGTCATACATATTAGGCATAAAGATCTATAGAGGTAGATCTAGGCGCCTAATAGGGCTATCGCAAAGTACATACCTTGATAAGATTTTAAAGAAGTTTAAAATGGACGGAAGTAAGAAGGTGTTCTTACCTATGTTGCAAGGCAAGACATTGAGTAAGACTCAAAGTCTGGCTTCGGCGGAAGAAAGAGATATAATGGACAAAGTCCCCTATGCTTCAGCCATAGGCTCTATAATGTACGCCATGCTATGTACAAGACCGGATGTGGCACATGCTATTAGTTTGACTAGTAGGTACCAATCAGATCCAGGTTCGGAACACTGGATAGCGGTCAAGAATATCCTTAAGTACTTACGAAGAACTAAGGATATGTTTCTTGTATACGGAGGTGAAGAAGAGCTCGTCGCTAAGTGTTATGTCACAATCCAGATGACTCTAAGTCACAATCCGGATACGTATTTCTCATGAATGGCGGAGCGGTTAGCTGGAGGAGCTCCAAACAACCTGTGGTAGCAGGATCAACAACGGAGGCCGAATATGTTGCTGCTTCAGAAGCGGCTCAGGAAGCAGTTTGGATGAAGGAGTTCATATCCGAACTAGGAGTGGTGGCAAACGCGTTGGAGCCAATGGTGATCTATTGTGACAACAATGGTGCCATTGCCAATGCCAAAGAGCCAAGGTCTCACAAGCATTCGAAGCATATTAAGCACCGGTTTCACTCCATCCGCGAGCATGTCAAGGATGGAGATATAAAGATTTGTCAAGTACATACGGATCTCAATATAGCAGATCCGTTGACTAAAACTCTCCCTAGAGCAAAACATGATCAACACCAGAACTCAATGGGTGTTAGATTTATCACTATGTAACTAGATTATTGTCTCTAGTGCAAGTGGGAGACTGAAGGGAGTATGCCCTGAGAGGCAATAATAAAGTGTTTATTATGTGTATTCCAAGTATATGATAGATGTTTATTTTGCATGCTATAATTGTATTAATACGGAAACGTTAATACATGTGTGTTTAATAAACAAACAGAAAGTTCCTAGTTATGCCTCTCTCATAAACTAGCTCGTTGATTAACAAGATGATCAAGGTTTCCTGATCATGGACATTGGATGTTGTTAATAACGGGATCACAACATTAGTGTAATGGTGTGATGAAAATTCATCCGAAGTATAGCATTACGATCAAAGTCATTGAGTTTATATTGCTATAACAACTTACGAAGTGATCCAAATCCTTAGACCATGAGATCATGTCAATCACTAACACCGGAAGAGTTTCTTGATAACATCAAACGTCACACCGTAACAGGGTGATTATAAAGATGGATTAAGAACTAATACAGTGTTATGTTGAGGCTCATGGATCGAGAGTGGAATTTGTTCATCCCGATGATGGATAGATATACTCTGGGCCCTCTCGGTGATATCACATTGATTAGCTTGCAAGCAAGTGATTTGATCACTAGAATGTTATATCACAGGAACGAGGAAAGAGTGCATGTCGGTAACGAGATCAAACTAGGTATGGAGATACCGATGATCGAATCTCGGACATGTAATATATCATGAAACAAAGGGATTAAGATACTAGCGTAAAAGGTTCCGACGATCACATGGAAGTCATCGTTGAATGTGTGGGAGTCAGTATGGGTCCCCAGATCCCGCTTCTGATTATTGATCCGAGAGGGGTCTCGATCATGTCCGCATTATTCACGAACCGTAGGGTGACACACTTAAGAGACACCGACATCCAATTGGAGCAAATGTTTCATGCCGAAAGAATGAACAAGCGCAGGAATTTATTTCACTAGATACCGAAACAGGTTTTCAGGTGAAATTCCATAAAGTGGTTATGCATGTGAAATAGAATTCTAGCAAGGGGTTATTTGTGAATGTTTGTCATTAAAGTAATTGACAAAATTCTGAATAAAATAAAAGAGTTTTATTTAATTTGAGTTTGCATTAAATTTGGTGGAAATTTAATGGGAATTTGAGTGGACTTTTGAGTGGAGGGAATTTAAAGGGCATTTTCTGAGTGGAGTGTCCACCCACATGAATGAAGGAGGGGAGGGGGCTGCCCCCCATGGCCGGCGGCCACCCCTTGGGTGCCCCCCTCCTCCTATAAAAGGAGCCCCCCTCCTCACTTGTCTTTGACACCTCCTCGTGAAGGATCTCTCTCCCCCTCTAGAATTTATCCCCCATGGTCTCGGACTAGCGAGATACATGTTCCCGGTGGCTATTCGGCAAGAAAGAGTTGTGCTTCCGCTGCATCGCTGGAGCGAGGAGGCGGAGGTTGCTCGGTGTCTCGAACGTGTGTGCGAGCACGGATGCGCTGCTGATTTGCGGCGCTAGGACTTCCTCTCGATCTTGAGATCGGCAAGAGATCGTCTACATCAACCACGAGTTGAACTCGTTAAGCTTTGTCGGTCTTCAAGGGTATGTTCTCTACGGATATACATCCGCCCGTTGTTTGTATCTAATAGATAGATATTGGTACATAGTTCACATCATAGGAAATTTTTTGTTTTCTATGCTGCGAACCCTACAGTTCCTACTCCATGTGGCGCACTAGGCAGAGTGTGCCACAGATGTTTGTGGCCGTTTCACAGCAGAGGGGGGCATGTGCTTAGGCGTAGCGCACCCCCCATGTGCGCCACGGTTGACACTAACAACCATGGCGCACATGACTGTAGTGTGCTACAGATGTTTGGCGTGCGGCCAACAGGGCCCTGGCCCACACACATCTGTGGCGCACTATAGTCATGTGCGCCACGGTTGTTCTAGTTACTAGTAGGGCACTGCCCATAGGTGAGCCACGCCTGTTTTAGCCGTGGGACACTTCAACCATGTGAGCCACGGATGTGCTGATTACCTATAGCTGTTTTCCTAGTAGTGGGGGTTCACGTTACCAGCAGCATACTTTCGCGCTTCCGCCAGTAAGGCTGTAGCGACACTAAGCCTTTTTCCGGTAGTGTCAATGTCCCATGGAGTTAGAAGATGCACATAATTTTTATAAGTATATGCCTGTCCCCACAATTTGTGAGGACAACTCACTCAGGATTACATCAAAAAATCATAAACATTGTATAGAAATTAATATTAAATAGTTTTACACTATCGCCAATCCTGATGAGATCAAGATTACAAGTATAGTACTATGGGTATGGAGAGGGGCTGGTGGTGGTGGATCTCCTCATCTCAGATATGAAAATAGCTTCAACCGTGTTTCTGCATACTATTGTTAGGGTTTCTAGCGGCTCGGAGATAAATCTTACATAGAAGTCTTCACGAAAGTTTCCTGTGTTGACCATGCAAAGGCGGTGACACCTGCTACGGGCACGCGGTATGGCCGGGTCCATTCCATACCAGTGCTCGTTGAACCTTTCGGAGCTTTTATGCATGGCCTCTTTGGCTTGTGATTATTGGAAACTCGTGATTCTTCATTAATTGATATTCATTTCGCCATAAATGTACCGTATTCTACAAGTATGAATATCAAAGAAAATTATTAGCATGTCTCTGCAATAATTAGTCATTACCTAGTGCTGAACCTAGGAAACTCACATGTACCAATATCGTCCCCTATTCTCCCTATGTTGTTGGCTCTGCATCTTCGGTCCCTCGCACGATGGTACCCGCATCGGTATTCCCACATCAATAACCTAATTAATGTTCAAGTTTTATCTAATGGCACGCTTGCTTGACCTAACTTGGTATATCATCAGTTCGTGTAATATATAAATACAATATGATATGCACGGGGCCCTCCAGATTAATTTGAATGATCCAGGATTATGCCACCTATCAGAGTGTAATGTTGCAGACATAATAGAGGTGGACACCTATAAATACTTATCTAATTCTTCCTAATGGATTTACAAACAACTAGGGAGTGATTACTTCCACGCTTGCTTCATCTGTGAAATGCTTGGATGTTGATGTTGAATGTTTAAAGTTCCTACATTCATTAATTAGTCGCCATCACTACTAGGAAAATGGCCATTCGTGGCGCACCTGAAAAGGGCATCCGTGGCGCACTAGTTGTGCGCCACTAGCCTCGCGCTACAGCTATCTCTTACCCGTAGCGCACTGCCTGGTGCGCTATGGTTATCTCGAGATAGGCGTGGCGCACTACCAGGTGCGCCATGGGTAGGGGTATAGGGTTCACCACGGATGTGTTTTTTTTTAAACAAAACAAAATGCAAAAAACACCCTCGTTTTGAATTGCAAAAGCAATTGGGTCCGTGCATCGCCGCCGTCGGGTCACCTCGCCGGAGCATGGTCGTGGCCATGACCTACCACCGCAGGGAGGTGCGGGAGGCCGTGGCTGCTCTAGTCCTCGTCGGCGTCGAGGTGGTAGAAAGGGTGTGGTAGGAGAAAGGAAAGTAGGAAGAGAGGGAGGTAGGAAGAGAGGGAGGAAGGGAGGTCGGTGAGGAGAAGGATGCCGCCGTCGCCCGTTGTCACTGCGAGGAGGAGGCCGCCATTGCGCCGCCGCCGTGCCAGCGTCACTGTAAGGAGAGGAGGAGTCTGTCGTCGCGCCGTTACTGCAAGGAGAGGAGAAGGGGAAGGAGGAGAATGAAAAGGAGAAGGAGAAGGAAGAAGGAGAAGGGAGAAGGGAGAAGGAAGAAGAAGGGAAAGGAAAAGGGAGAGAGAAAAGGGAGAGAGAAAAGGGGGAAGGAAAAGGTAGGACGGCGGGGTGGGGATTCAAATCTTGAATCCCACCCAACTTACTCGTAGCGCACTAGGTGGTGGTGCGCTACGGGTAAGTTGCCCTCTATTTTTTTTGCAGGAAAAACGGACTTTTGACTGTAACTTTTTACTCTTTTCAAAATTTTAAAGTCTAAATAATCTCTAAATGACCGGAGGTGGTTGCGAGCGGATACGAAATCTCGTTCTCGTTATTTTGGTATATTATATGATATTTTTCGACATCGTATGCAAAAGTTACGGCCATTTTACCGTGGCATGACTTTTTTTTTAGAAAAAGTGGAAACTCATGTTTGTTAATTTTTCTAGAAACTATACCACATTACCTACCTAAAGATGAAAGGATTTTATTTTTTGAATTTTTTATTATTTTCTTTTATTTTTTGCAAAAACTAAAAAGGCGATCCAGGGGTGGAGTTGGTGCAGGCCACTTAGCCGTAGGGCACTAGGGCAGAGTGCCCTACGGCTAAGTTGACCCAGCTGCTGCAGCACACATGCCCGTAGGGCACCATGTCAAGGTGCGCTACGGCAAAGTGACACATCCGTAGCGCACCTTGACCTATTGCGCTACCGGTATGTGTGCTATGGTCACATGTGCCCTGGCCCACACATAGCCGTGGCGCACCACCCCCATGTGCGCCACGCTTACGACGGTTAGCCGTAGGGCACCTGTGGGCAGTGCGCCACGCCTATTTTACCCGTGGGGCACCACTAGCAAGTGCGCCATAGAAATGTGGATTACCTATAGCCGTTTTCCTAGTAGTGATTGTTATCCATATAATGGCTAACGAAGAAGAAATACTCGTATGGTTAACGAAGAAGAAATACAACCAAGTACCCCGACTCAAAATATCCATATAATGTTTAAAAGTAACTTGTTTTCTATGGCTAAGTCTAGGATCCCATCTTACTCGTATGTTGATATGTTATCATATCTAACACATAAATGATATTTCTGTGAATACTTATATATTTGTTGATAGTTGGTTCAAGACATTTCGATCCACGGTTGGATTAGGACTCGTCTAGGTATCGCTAGGGTGGCCGGGTGCAGCCGCCGCAAAAGCCTTAGTGCCTGGATGAGACAAGCTCTGCCATGCTAAGAAGAGATCTGACTCTTGAATGATGGGACCATCATGGGTCACATGACGAGAAGAGGACGGCGTTTATACTTCAAGACCATCATGGGTCACATGACTCTTGAATGATGGAAATTAAAACATGGTTGTAAAATTCCGATTGTCCATGAAATTAGGGAGGGTAGAATGCTAATTTTATAGTTCAAGTTCCGGGATGGCATGCATGTTTGGCCAAGTCTGATCCACAACCACCGCCCAGACCAAACCGTGCCGGATAGACAATTTTTTGTGTCGGTCTTTGTTAAAAATGGCTTCAATGGGCGATATCGAAAATCCTTTTACGTATTAGTGTTACAGATAATTAAGTATGCAAATATCATATTCGCTCCTTCCACACGTTCACCATAAGATAGATGAGGTGAACAGTTCATGTATGTCGTTGTGGTGTTAGAATATGTGGATATTGTACCATCCATGGCAACCATGTAGGTCTGAGTGCCAAGACCAACATGGCTGAATTCCAGGATACACAGGTGAATGGATCATTGTTTCATATGTGGAAAACAGTCTGGACGACAAAAACAGAACGCTGGCATGCACCTAAGGTTATGGCGCCGTCCATGGATTCCCAAAATAATCGAACGTACCATGCATCTCGGTAAACATGAGTTTGTAGTGTAGAACACAATCATATGTTAATCTCCACGAATGAAACTCTTTTAAAATAGTAATAACCAAGGAACTATGCTAGCAATGTGACAATAACCGAAATCTGTTTCAATTTCTATCTAATGGTACGTTAGCTTGACTTGACTAGATCTATCATCAGTTGGACGATTATATAAATTTATAATGAACATGATCCACATGGGGCCGTCCATATTAAATACCATGAGCGAGAGTCCAATGTTCTATACGTAATAGAGGTGGATATGTATAAGTACTATAAATGAACTAGCAGCCTAGCAGCATGAAGAAAACCTTATCGTCTTCTTGCAAATGGAATAACAAACCACGAAGGTAGGCGCGTCCCAATACTTAATATTAATATTTGTTTTCGTACGCTTGCCATGGTAGCTTGCAATGGTACGTAAGTGTCTAATGAATATGGCAGTAATACACCTGCATGACTTGGATACTCTCAGCTGCTCTATAAATAGTTGGGCATAACAATGGACCATAAAGCAGACAAGCAACTATCATTCCCTGTGCCAACACAAATTCATCCTACTACTAGCAATGGTAGGAGACTAGCTTTTTCTTATCACTGATTACATACATCCATTATTAGCTATCATCGTCTGTCTATTTGATCGTACATGTGAGCTAACTTACTATATATGTGCATGTATTAATTGTGTCCAGGAGACTATCAAGAAGATTGGCCCGCATGGTTACCAGGAAGGCGCTGCTTTTGACATCGACTTCAATAAGTCGCCCAAACAACTGGTGGACATCACTATTTGGAGCAGTGATGGCCCTGATGGGAAAATCAATGCCATATCCTTCAAATATCGTGACGAGAATACTGATCTAGTCCAGATAGGTCCATATGGCAGCATAGATGGTACAAAGCACACGGTATGTAACTTTGCGTTCATATATGTTGGGTGCTTGCCGCCGCGCATAAATTTCATATACACTATATAACAAATGCAATTTATTTCCATCCTACATGTTTTTGTCTCTCTTGAAGTAATGTTGGAATTTATATGAAGTCCTTAAAGGGTATATACTAATTAACTAATTACTAAATAACACTAATGGGTTCTTTCTGCATTCATTGTAATACTACACAGATATCCATTACACAAGGTGAGTATTTGACCGTGATCTCTGGCTACGTCAACCCCTCCATCACTGCGCTCAACTTCAACACCTCTGCGGATGCTAAGTATGGGCAGTTCGGCAGGTGCCCAAACACTGGAGACACGCATTTCTCAATTGATGTGGATCACGACTCAATTGTATCCCTCTTTGGCCATTGCGACGACAAGCTCAGGTCCATCGGAGCCTATTCTGGTCCCCGGGCTTGATCGATCAATCCTTTATCATCATCATGTCATGCATGTGATATATATATATATATATATATATATATATATATATATATATATATCCTATAGGTGTGACCTACATACCTATCAACTGCTTGCTGTTAAATAAAATATGCATCCTGTCAGCAAACTGGAGTACATGCCATAGAGTAGGTACTCCATGTGATGGAAGGATCCATGGTCTTTGCTTGTTCCATGTACTATATTGTATTGTATAATGTGTCATGTATATGTTGTTTGTATTGTCCTCGCACTGGTATGCCTTTTTTATAATAATTAATAAATATTTTGGAAACTACGTGATTTCCCCATGACTAAACGGCTACCAGTTTATTATAGGGAAACGAATCATTGCAAGAAGCAACAAATAATCTTTTTCCAAGTATATGTTAATTTTGATTTCTAATTCCTTTAGATGTGATGGCAAGTTCTGACTCTTTTTTCACACTATAACTTAGACCACTGCCGCCTAGGACCTTACTAAGAGTGTCGACTATAATGACCTTTTTCATAAATCGTGAACTATTTTAGCAACTAGCCAAGCCCCGGTAGGCTAGAAAATATGTCTATTAACATTAATTTGTAGACGCGTGGACAAACTGCGTTCTTCCTAAAAATCAAGCCACGGGGTGCGCAAAGTGAGGTCTACTATACATGACCAACGCTAAAAAGAAACGTTCTTTCCGGGTAAATGTATACTAGCATTGACATAGCTAACAAGCATGGCAAGTATTACACTTTTAAGAACCATGACAGTTTTAAGAACCCTGGCAATAATCAACCAGTATAACAATCACTACTAGGAAAACGGCTATAGGTAATCCACACTTCTGTGGCGCACTTGCTAGTGGTGCCCCACGAGTAAAATAGTTGTGGCGCACTGCCCACAGGTGCACATGAGGGTGGTGCGCCACGGCTATGTGTGGTCCAGGGCACATGTGGCCGCAGCACACATACCCGTAGCGCACTAGGTCAAGGTGCGCTACGGATGTGAAACTTAGCCGTAGCGCACCCTGACCTAGTGCGCTACGGACATGTGTGCTGCAGCAGCTGGTCAACTTAGCTGTAGGGCACTATGTCCTAATGCCCTACGACTAAGTGGCCTACACCAAACTCCACCACCCCTCCCGTGGATCGCCTTTTTAGGCTTTGCAAAAAATAAAAGAAAATGATAAACACTTCAAAAAAATAAAATAATTTCATATGTAGATAGGTAATGTGGTATAGTTTGTAGGAAAATTAACAAACATGAGTTTCCACTTTTTCTTAAAAAAAGTCATGCCACGGTAAAATGGCCGTAACTTTTGCATACGATGTCGAAAAAAATCGTATAATATACCAAAATGACGAGAACGAGATTTTGCATCCTCGTTTTGAATTGCAAAAGAAATCGGGGCCGTGCATCGCCGCCGTCGGGTCACCTCGCCGGAGCTTGGCCGTGGCCACAACCTACCACCGCAGGGAGGTGTGGGAGGCCGTGGCTGCTCTAGTCCTCGTCGGCGTCGAGGTGGTAGGAAGGGTGTGGTTGGAGAAAGGAAGGTAGGAAGAGAGGGAGGTAGGAAGAGATGGAGGAAGAGAGGGAGGAAGGGAGGTCGGTGAGGAGAAGGATGCCGCCGTTGCCCGTTGTCACTGCGAGGAGGAGGAGGAGAAGGTCGCCGTCGCGCCGCCGTCACTTCAAGGAGAGGAGGAGGCCGCCGTTGCGCCACCGCCGCGCCAGCGTCACTGTAAGGAGAGGAGGAGTCTACCGTCGCGCCGTTACTGCAAGGAGAGGAGAAGGGGAAGGAGGAGAAGGAAAAGGAGAAGGAGAAGGAAGAAGGAGAAGGGAGAAGGGAGAAGGAAGGAGAAGGGAAAGGAAAAGGGAGAGAGAAAAGGGGGAAGGAAAAGGTAGGACGGCGGTGTGGGTATTTTGAGTTGGGGTACTTGGTTGTATTTCTTGTTCTCCTTGTGAAGTGATCCGGTCGAACCACAGTCATTCTTTGTTAGCATAAGATACACTTGGTTCATGTTAACTAGGTGGCCGGCCGTGTCTAGAACTAATTGAGCAGAGATAATGTTGTTTCTAGTGTCGATGTGTGCTTGTCAGAACAACTTTTATGCACTACTAGGAAAACGGCTATAGGTAATCCACATTTCTGTGGCGCACTTGCTAGTGGTGCCCCACGGGTAAAATAGGCGTGGCGCACTGCCCACAGGTGCCCTATGGCTAACTGTCGTAAGCGTGGCGCACATAGGGGTGGTGCGCCATGGATATGTATGGGCCAGGGCACATGTGACCACAACACTTAACCGTAGAGCACTAGGGCAGAGTGCCCTATGGCTAAGTTGACCCAGCTGCTGCTGCACACATGCCTGTAGCGCACTAGGTCAAGGTGCGCTACGGCTAAGTGACACATCCGTAGCGCACCTTGACATAGTGCGTTACGGGTATATGTGTTGCGGCCACCTGTGCCCTGGCCTACACATAGCCGTGGCGCACCACCCCCATGTGCGCCATGCTTATGGAAGTTAGCCATAGGGCACCTGTGGGCAGTGCGCCACGCCTATTTTACCCATGGGGCACCACTAGCAAGTGCGCCATAGAAGTGTGGATTACCTATATCCGTTTTCCTAGTAGTGTGTTGTGGGTGGTACTATAGTTTCCGATGGATTCATTCCATTGGTGCTCACTACAAACCTCTCATTTCTAGGATCATCCAAAATGATCACCATCTGGACCCAAAGGCTTCAACCTATTAACGTTCCTCCACTGTGGAGAGTCGACTGGGTGTTTGAGCATGTCATCCTGAAAGCGCTCCTCTTCATGCCGATTGATTAGTTTTGCCGTATCTGGGTTTGCATATAAGCATGTCAAACAAGGAATAATAGCCAGGTACCAACACACTTTTATTGGGATGTCCTTACTACCCAGTGTTTCTATATCTTTTTGCTCGATTGATCAGTGTCCATGTAATCCTCACTACTGCTTTCATATGCCATATCAGCTGCCTCAACATTCGGAACCCTGAACCTTTGAAATTTGAACACCGGGCATTCACACAAATTGATATAGGCATCACCACAATACAATATACAATCATTTTTACGTGCATGTATTCTCTGAACCTCCATTCCCAATGGACACACAATCCGCTTAGCTTTGTAAAAACTATCTGGCATGTGGTTTCCTTCGGGAAGAAATTCTTGTAAAAATGTTAACAACTTGGTGACATTGTTATCTGACCATCCGTACATTGGCTTCATCCGCATCAGTTCTAGTACAGTAGCTAACTTTCTATAGTGTAGCTTACACACATGGTATGTTGGTTTCTTCGAGTCTTGGATCATGCAAGCATATTTATCATACATTTTCTGATCCTCGCATTTTTCTTTAAACTCCCACAACAGCTGACTCACATTGTGTTCTTCAACATCTTCAACATTTTTATCATACATGTTTGATGAACCTCATCATCAGTTGATGGAAATATGGTGGTAATTTCAACATCATCCATGTTAGCATCCTCATAAGCATCACCCTCCTTATTAGAATCACCCTTCTCATATGTACTTCGGTGTACTTCTCCGTGGTGGATCCAACAATCGTACCCCGCCACGAAACCCCTTTTGATCAAATTTTTCTAAATATGTGAAGTTCTTATAAAACACTGGATGTTTTTACATTCACTACACGGGCGAAGTATCCACAGGTCCTCTGTATGAAATTCATTCATTTCAACTGCGTTCAAAAACTCCTTGACCTGAAGTTTAGTCATGAATCATTTTATTTGAACAGAAATGACGTGTTGCATTCCTAGTTGACTGACTTCTGATTTTGCAATTTGGATTGTCTTGATAAATTTTTGATACACTAAGTTCTATATTCTTCAAGTCTGTTTGGTGAAGTTGTTCATTTGCCTAAGTTAGCTACGCTTTTACTGAACCTTGTGCGATTTGAATTAGCAGGAAAATGTGTATTCAAAGCCTGGGGTGAGTGACTGCTCGTAGATGACTTTGATGGTGCTACTGATGGATTGATGGATGGTTGCTCACCAACGACTCTATATCAGATGGCTCGTTGACGACTTTATATCAAATGTATATGTGATGATCTTCATGTCATGTGGGGTGTGAGAGTTATTTGTGATTGTATAGTTGAAATACAAAAGTTTTGACTTGTTTGTTGTTGTGCACATTATTTATTGTTTGAACTACTGTTGGGTTGATTTGGTTGTAACTTTATTTTTTAGAAAGGCATGTTGATGTTTAAATGTTATTATTTGCTATATGACTAACATGGTTTCGCTGTAACTTTCTCTTAGAAAGTGTTTTGGCATATGTATGCATTTGGGAACTGTAATAGACCAAAAGGTCGTGGGCCAGACAATATTTTATGAAAGATTACACAATAACAAAATAAGGAATGGGTTGTAAGTCGCCAAAGCTCGAAATATACACAAAACGTAAATAGGCCAGAGCTCGAAAAAGACGTCTCCTAAAAACAAAATGAACTATAAATGGCAATGCCCAAACATTAATGCACAGTTAAAGGATAAAATCTGGATAAATAAGGCCCAAATGTTGGGCTTGACCCATTTAGAATGTTGAATTGGACTAAAAAAAATGTTATCTATGACTAATTGGTTTGATTACATAAAACTCTGGACTAGATGATATGGTGGTAGATAAGAGAAAGAATGACTTGAAAAGTCAGTCGTGCAAAAAAATCCATTCAAACACACCATTATTGCTAGTTCCGTGCGCAGATGATTATAAAATTTCAGCTGCCAGCCAAGGGTTTTTTTCCCATGTCTCACGGATCGTGTGAAAGACTTGTTTAAAAATGTAAAACCTTTGATTATATCCCTAATTTGGACTGGAGCTAGGGAGGATGCTTAACTAATCAAACATGCCTTGTTTGTGGGGGATTATAAATTAAGGAGGCAACTAGATAGGTAGGAGTAGTTGAGAGGACAGTGTCCAAAGGTCAAAAATTGAGATATGCACAAGACAAATGAGACGGTTAGCGTCAAAACTAGTGTTTTGTTTAAGGAGTTGCTTTCCTTGTGTTTAATCGTGCGTACTGAAGAACTTATTAGTGGCGTTTGAAATAGGAGGTTAGTTAGCTTCAAGCGGCACATTGCTTGTCTTGCGTTAATAATAAATGTTATCGTTGGCTTTTTTCCAATGCCATAATTAAGCTGTTCACTGCTGACATATGAGTCGAACATCACCATTATATTATATATTTGTAGCGTTCGCCGGGGGTGTGGGTTTAAATATCACCGGCAACTTTTCATTTTTTTTTTAAATAGCTACTTTATTATTAAGTTTCACAACAAATTTATATTAGAAATTAGATATTCATATCTCACTACGGGGAAGAACAACATGTCGTGTGTGCAAATCACATGGCAAAGGATCATGTAGCACGGCTAAGCCGATACCGTGCCACAACACATGACAATAATTGAATTTGAATGTTTCCACACGAGCGATCCGTGGCACCTCGCCGTCGACCAATTACAAAACAAAGCATACGGATCTAGCATTACGATAAAAGTCATTGAGTTTATATTGCTATAACAACTTACGAAGTGATCCTAATCCTTAGACCATGAGATCATGTCAATCACTAACACCGGAAGAGTTTCTTGATAACATCAAACGTCACACCGTAACAGGGTGATTATAAAGATGGATTCAGAACTAACAAAGTGTTATGTTGAGGCTCATGGATCGAGAGTGGAATTTGTTCATCCCGATGACGAATAGATATACTCTGGGCCCTCTCGGTGATATCACATTGATTAGCTTGCAAGCAAGTGATTTGATCACTAGAATGTTATATCACGGGAACGAGAAAAGAGTGCATGTTGGTAACGAGATCAAACAAGGTATGGAGATACCGATGATCGAATCTCGGACATGTAATATATCGTGAAACAAAGGGATTAAGATACTAGCGTAAAAGGTTCCGACGATCACTAGAAAGTCATCGTTGAATGTGTGGGAGTCAGTATGGGTCTCCAGATCCCGCTTCTGATTATTGATCCGAGAGGGGTCTCGATCATGTCCGCATTATTCACGAACCGTAGGGTGACACACTTAAGAGATACCGACATCCAACTGGAGCAAAAGTTTCATGCCGAAAGAATGAACAAGCACAGGAATTTATTTCACTAGATACAGAAACAGGTTTTCGGGTGACATTGCATAAAGTGGTTATGCATGTGAAATGGAATTCTAGCAAGGGGTTATTTGTGAATGTTTTTCATTAAAATAATTGACAAAATTCTGAATAAAATAAAAGAGTTTTATTTAATGAGAGTTTGCATTAAATTTGGTGGAAATTTAATGGGAATTTGAGTGGACTTTTGAGTGGAGGGAATTTAAAGGGCATTTTGTGAGTGGAGTGTCCACCCACATGAATGAAGGAGGGGAGGGGGCTGCCCCCCATGGCCGGCGGCCACCCCTTGGGTGCCCCCCTCCTCCTATAAAAGGAGCCCCCTCCTCACTTGTCTCTCACACCTCCTCGTGAAGGATCTCTCTCCCCCTCTAGAATTTATCCCCCATGGTCTCGGACTAGCGAGATACATGTTCCCGGTGGCTATTCGGCAAGAAAGAGTTGTGCTTCCGCTGCATCGCTGGAGCGAGGAGGCGGAGGTTGCTCGGTGCCTCGAACGTGTGTGCGAGCACGGATGCGCTGCTGATTTGCGGCGCTAGGACTTCCTCTCGATCTTGAGATCGGCAAGAGATCGTCTACATCAACCACGAGTTGAACTCGTTAAGCTTTGTCGGTCTTCAAGGGTATGTTCTCTACGGATATACATCCGCCCGTTGTTTGTATCTAATAGATAGATCTTGGTACATAGTTCACATCATAGGAAATTTTTTGTTTTCTATGCTGCGAACCCTACAGTGGTATCAGAGCCGGATCTATGCGTAGATGCTTTACACGGGTAGTACACATATGAGTATGTGGGCGATGATGATCATGTTGTTGCTCCTTTGTTGTAATTTTGGATATTGGTGGCATAGTGGGATGAAGCGGCCCGGACAAACTTTACATGTCCTCGCACATGAGACCTGTTCCACGCTTGACATGCAACTAGTTTGCATAAGTGGCTAGCGGGTGTCTGTCTCTCCTACTATAGTCAATATCTATTTTGCAAGCGAGTTGTCAACAATTTGGTTATCCTCGTTGTGGTTCATGTTCATAGGTAAGAACGGTTCTATCTCGAAAGCCCTAAGCCACATAAAACTTGCAATGGATAAATTAGAGGCGTCTAGTTTAGATTGTTGCTGGGCTAGTGTTATGATATGGTAGTGTTGCAAGTAGAAGTATGAGATGATACTCTTACAACACACATAGCGTGTAAATTCCATAGACCTTGGATTTACACATATAGGTATGATAGTGATCATACTACGATGCACATGATAGAGATCATCTGCGGGAACCATATCATTTCACTAATAAACATATGATGTTTTGATAGCATCTTATATTGCTTGTTTAGCGCTTTGTTAGCATAATAAGATGATCCCTCATTTAAATATCAAGATAAGAATGTGTTCTTCCTTTAGTATGCACCGATTATGTTTTCGTCGCTCCAAGACATCACGTGATGATCGGGTGTTCTTGGATCCACGACCATATTTCGGGTGTAAAACAGTTACACACGCGAATACTAAGGTTCTAACTTGGCGAGCCTAGCATGTACAGACATGGCCTCGGAACACGGACCAAAAGGTTAAGCATGAGTCATATAGTTGATATGATGCCCATTTGATGCTCGCCTTTGAAGCTACACCGACTCACGTGATGATCGGACTTGATGTAGTGGATTTGGTTCATGTAATCACCAAAAAGGCACGAGGGATGTCGTTTTTGAGTGGGAGTTCTTTCGTAATATGGATTAGTTGAACTCAATCTATCATACACTTAGTCTAAACTTTACAAATTCTGTTGTAGATGACACCACCTGCTTTTAATTTTAATGTGTTCATGGAGAAAGAGAAACTAGCAACGAACGGTAGCAACTTTACCGAATGGGCCATGAATTTGAGGATTCTCCTCTCTGCTGCACAAAAGCAATATCTAGTTGCCTATAAGCAATATGTGCTACCGAATGGGCCATTGTTTTAATGTGTTCACGTGTTTCTTTTGTGGGGATTTCTCAAGTACTATGCTCTGTAATTTTTTTTTTATTTCCTATTTAATAACGTTTGCATCACAAATCATCACACAAGTAATAATTGTTTTTTATTTGTGTCTAGAGCAACTCTCAGAAAAGGTGGGCACTTTGGCTACAACCAAACGATTTGATTTTCTAAAGGTAAGGAGCAGTCATATTTCCATCCTATGCCCCCTGTCCACCTTGTTTCCGGGAGTGCTTATTTCCTGTTTCCCCTAGTGCAGCTTTGGGTATTGGCACCATGGATCTTGTATTAGTCAAACAATTTTTGAGGATAGACCTAGTTGGATACTTGACCTGATGCCTATAATTTTTTTGATGTAATTATTATTGGACTATGTTGTTTAGGGCACATGTCTGCACGGATTTAATATGGCAACCCAATCATGCATGCATGGTTCTACCATGATGTGGGATTCATATATGTTTTTAAATTTCAAATGTTTTATCTCTTGAAGCGTAAGTCGAAACTTAGATATTTTTTAGGCATGTAACTTTGCGTTGATATATGTTGGGTGCTTGTCGTCGCGCATAAATTTCATATACACTATATAACAAATGCAGTTTATTTCCATCCTACATGTTTTTGTCTCTCTTGAAGTAATGTTGGAATTTATATGAAGTCCTTAAAGGGTATATACTAATTAACTAATTACTAAATAACACTAACGGGTTTTTTCTGCATTCATTGTAATACTACACAAATATCCATTACAAAAGGTGAGTATTTGATCATGATCTCTGGCTACGTCAACCCCTCCATCACTGCGCTCAACTTCAACACCTCTGCGGATGCTAAGTATGGGCAGTTCGGCACGTGCCCAAACACTGGAGACACGCATTTCTCAGTTGATGTGGATCACGACTCAATTGTATCCCTCTTTGGCCATTGCGACGACAAGCTCAGGTCCATCGGAGCCTATTCTGGTCCCCGGGCTTGATCGATCAATCCTTTATCATCATCATGTCATGCATGACTAAACGGCTACCAGTTTATTATAGGGAAACGAATCATTGCAAGAAGCAACAAATAATATTTTTCCAAGTATATGTTTATTTTGATTTCTAATTCATTTAGATGTGATAGCAAGTTCTGACTCTGTTTTCACGCTATAAATTAGACCACGGCCGCCTAGGACCTTACTAAGGGTGTCGACTATAATGATTTTTTCATAAATCGTGAACTATTTCAGCAACTAGCCAAGCCCCGGTGGGCTAGAAAATATGTCTATTAACATTAATTTGTAGACGCGTGGACAAACATTCTGCCTAACAATCAAGCCGCGGGGTGCGCAAAGTGAGGTCTACTATACATGACCAACGCTAAAAAGAAACATTCGTTCCGTGTAAATGTATACTACACTAGCATAGACATAGCTAACAAGCATGGCAAGTATTACACTTTTAAGAACCATGACAGTTTTAAGAACCCTGACAATAATCGACCAGTATAACAATGTTTGGCATACGTGCTCTTACACGAATTCAACATGGAACTCTCCTTTTCCTTTCACCACTCGTTGAGCTAAATTCGGCAGGCTCAGCGTGGAACATTTTTAGCTTGGCGATCGGCAGTTGTTTCTCTTCAATTTGCAGCCACTGTGTAAATTAAATCATGATCAAAACCGGTATAAATAAGAAGGATATTTTAATAAAAGAATAAGACCATGTTCACATGTCAGTTTTTCTGGTCTGGGAACAAGTAGGTTGGCCATCATCATGCTCATATGTTGGGAAACATAGTGGCCACAAATATAAGTCGATGGAGGATGATGGTGGCACTAAAACGGAAAATATGTGGAAATGACCATATTACCTAGACAATATATTTAGCATGCATGCATATATATGTGTATAAGTGCTGGTACAAACTAACTAGTTGACTCATGTAATGGGTTAGAATTTTGTAGTTCTTCGTTGCATTTCCTTCTTTCAAACGATATACTTTAAACGATATAAAAGCAGGATGAGAAAAAAAGTATATTATTACAAAACAGGATGATCTTAGATCAAAATCACTTTTATTATGCAAATGAAAGTATTAAATCGAGATAATGCACATGGCCATCATGTTAAGCAATGTCCTATTATGCTTTCTAACACATTCTTCTCAACATGCATCATATCGCTAGAATGTTGAACGTCGAGATGCTAATGTAGGGTTCGTTTCATGTAAAACAACAAAATTATACCGCAAGAACGCATAAAACTAAGATCCAATCTATGCAAAAGACAAGATATAATCCACGAGATCGGTGCAACGAGATTGAAGAGAACTAACCCTCATAGATCCAAAGCATTTGACGGGATTAGATTCTCGTGGTTGATGTAGTCGATCACTTGCCGATCTCAAGATCACGTTGACGATCCTTCTGGCACTGCGTTCCGGCAGTGCTTCCGCAGTCGGTCACACATATAGAGTCGATGAAGACCTTCCTCTCCCGTTTCCAGCAGGGTAGCGGAGGTAGTAGATCCCCTCAGAATCCCAACAGCACGACGGTGTGCTGTTGGTGGTGGAGGAGAGATTTTTGCAGGTCTTCGCCTAAGCCGGAGCAGGAGGTGGAGGAGAGAGAGGAAGTGGCGGTTAGGGTTTTAGGCTCCAAGGACAAGGGCAAGGGCGTGTGGGGGTACGCCCCCACCCCTCCTTATATACGTGGGGGTGGCCTACCAAGGGTTTCCAGCCCTAGCCGTGTCCTCCCCAACTCGGCCACCAAGGGGAAGAGTTGGAAACTTTCCCTCCATGTCTTCCCTCTTACCAAAACTAGAGTTTGACTTTTCAAACTTGGATTTGACTATTGAAACTAGGGTTTCAAGCTTTTACTAGTGTTGGCCGGCTGGCTCTTTAGGGCTTGGTGCGGCTAGCCTCTAGGGAATGGCAGAGCCCAAGTGACATCCTCCCGGGGTGGTGGAACCACTTGTGGTTCCTCTAGAACATTCTAGAAGTATCCGGTCAAAACACCGAAACTTTTCCGAACCCCGAAAAACCACTTTCCTTATATGAATCTTATTCTCTGGATCTCCTCGTGATGTCCTGGATCCAATCCGAGACTCCGAACAACATTTGGTCTCCAACTCATATTCCATATCTACTTAAACAACATTGATTCCTTAAGTGTGTCTCCCTATGGTTCATCAACTATGCAGACATGATCGAGACACCTCTTCGGTCAATAACCAATAGAGGGATCTGGAAATCCATATGGCTCCCACATATTTCAACAGTGACTTCATGATAGAATGAACCATTTACATACGATACTAATTCCTGTTGTCGCGCGATACTTTACTTATCCGAGGTTTGATCGTTAGTATCTCCATACCTAGGTCAACCTCGTTACCGATAATTATTCTTTACTCGTTCCGTGATATGACATCCCTTGTGAATTAGTCACATGATTTCAAGCCAATTGGTTGACATTCCACCGAGAGGGCCTGGAGTATATCTATCCGTCATATGGATGGACAAATCCCACTCTTGATCCATGCGCTTTAACACATACTTTCAGAATAGTCAATGCTTATAACCACCGAGTTATGAAAGTGTCGTTTGATGTCATCAAAGTACTCATCTGGTGATGGAGATTAACATGATCTCATGGTCGAAGGATTAGGTTGAAGGGAATAAGCCTTGCGAGGCAATAATAAAGTGTTTATTATGTGTATTACAAGTATATGATAGATGTTTATTTTGCATGCTATAATTGTATTAATACGGAAATGTTAATACATATGTGTTTAATAAACAAACAAAAAGTTCCTAGTTATGCCTCTCTCATAAACTAGCTCGCTGATTAACAAGATGATCAAGGTTTCCTGATCATGGACATTGGATGTTGTTAATAACAAGATCACAACATTAGTTTAATGGTGTGATGAACATTCATCCGAAGTATAGCATTACGATCAAAGTCATTGAGTTTATATTGCTATAACAACTTACGAAGTGATCCTAATCCTTAGACCATGAGATCATGTCAATCACTAACACCGGAAGAGTTTCTTGATAATATCAAACATCACACCGTAATAGGGTGATTATAAAGATGGGTTCATAACTAATAAAGTCTTATGTTGAGGCCCATGGGTCGAGAGTGGAATTCGTTCATCCCGATGACGGATAGATATACTCTGGGACCTCTCGCTGATATCACATTAGTTAGCTTGCAAGCAAGTGTTTTGATCACTAGAATGTTATATCACGGGAGCGAGAAAAGAGTGCATGTTTTTAGTAACGAGATCAAACTAGGTATGGAGATACCGATGAACGAATCTTGGACATGTAATATACCGTGAAACAAAGGGATTAAGATACTAGCATAATAGGTTCTGACGGTCACAAGAAAATCATCGTTGAATGTGTGTGAGTCAGTATGGGTCTCCAGATCCCTCTTCTGATTATTGATCTGAGAGGGGTCTCGATCATGTCCGCAGTATTCACGAACCGTAGGGTGACACACTTAAGAGACACCGACATATTGGACAAAAGTTTCATGCCGGAAAGAATAACAAGCACATGAATTTATTTCACTAGATACCGAAACAGGTTTTCGGGTGAAATTGCGGAAAGTGTTTTTGCATGTGAAATTAAATACTAGCAAGGGGTTATATGTGAATTTTTTTCATGAAAGTAATTGACAAAATTCTGAATAAATAAAAGGAGTTTTATTTAATGAGAGTTTGCATTAAATTTGGTGGAAATTTAATAGCAATTTTGTGTGGGATTTTGTGAGTGGAGTGTCCACCCACATGAATGAAGGAGGGGACGGGGCATCCCCCATGTCCGGAGGCCACCCCCTTGGGTGTCCCCCCTCCTCCTATAAAAGGCACCCCCTCTCCTCTCTCTCACTCACACCTCCTCGTGAAGGATATCTCTCCCCCTCTAGAATTTACCCCCCATGGTCTTGGACTAGCGAGATACATGTTCCCGGTGGCTATTCGGCAAGAAAGAGTTCTGCTTCCGCTTCATCGCTGGAGCGAGGAGGCAAAGGTTGCTCGGTGCCTTGGACATGTGTGCGAGCACGGATGCGCTACTGATTTGCGGCGCTAGGACTTCCTCTCGATCTTGAGATCGGCAAGAGATCGTCTACATCAACCACGAGTTTAACTCGTTAAGATTTGTCAGTCTTCAAGGGTATGTTCTCTACGGATATACATCCGCCCGTTGTTTGTATCTAGTAGATAGATCTTGGTACATAGTTGTTCCCATCGTAGGAATTTTTTTTGTTTTCTATGCTGTGAACCTACAGTGGTCTCAGAGCCGGCTCTATGCGTAGATGCTTTACACTGGTAGTGCACATATGAGTATGTGGGCGATGATGATCATGTTGTTTCTTCTTAGTTGTAATTTTGGATATTGGTGGCATAGTGGGATGAAGCGGCCCGGACAAACTTTACATGTCCTCGCACATGAGACATGTTCCATGCTTGACATGCAACTAGTTTGCATAAGTGGCTAGCGGTTGTCTGTCTCTCCTACTATAGTCAATATCTATTTTTCAACGAGTTGTCAACGATTTGTTTATCCTCGTCGTGGTTCATGTTCGTAGGTAAGAACGGTTCTATATTCGAAAGACCTAAGCCACGTAAAACTTGCAATGGATAAATTAGAGGCGTCTAGTTTAGGTTGTTGCTAGGATAGTGTTATGATATGGTGATGTTGTAAGTAGAAGTATGAGATGATACTCTTACAACACACATAACGTGTAAGTTCCATAGACCTTGGCCTTACACATAAAGGTATGATAGTGATCATACCACGGTACACATGATAGAGATCATATGCGGGAACCATATCATTTCACTTATAAACATGTAATGTTTGATAGCATCTTATATTGCTTGTTTGGCATTTTATTAGCATAATAAGATGATCCCTCATTTAGATATCAAGATAAGAATGTGTTTTTCCTTTAGTATGCTCTAATTATGTTTTTGTCGCTCCAAGACATCACGTGATGATTGGGTGTTCTTGGATCCACGACCATATTTCGGGTGTAAGACAGTTACACACGCGAATACTAAGGTTCTAACTTGGCGAGCCTAGCATGTACAGACATGGCCTCAGAACACGGACCAAAAGGTAAAGCATGAGTCATATAGTAGATATGATGCCCATTTGATGCTCGCCTTTGAAGCTACACCGACTCACATGATGATCGTACTTGGTGTAGTGGATTTGGTTCATGTAATCACCCAAAAGGCACGAGGGATGTCATTTTTGAGTGGGAGTTCATTCGTAATGTGGATTAGTTGAACTCAATCTATCAGAAACTTAGTCTAAACTTTACAAATTCTGTTGTAGATGGCACCACCTGATTTTAATCTCAATGTGTTCATGGAGAAATAGAAACTTGCAACAAGCGGTAGAACTTTACCGAATGGGCCATGAATTTGAGGATTCTCCTCTCTGCTGCATAAAAGCAATATGTGCTAGAAGCGCCGCTAGGCCCCCCACCTTTTGATGATGCACCTAATGAGGAGAAGAATGTCCATCAGACTCGTTAGGAGGACCACAACTTAGTTCATTGCGGCATATTGTATGGGCTAGAGCCAAAACTTCGAAAGCGTTTCGAAAACGGCAATGCATTTGATACAATGGGTGAGTTGAAAATTATTTTCGACACACATGTTGTTGTAGAGAGCTACAATGCTTTAGAAAAGTTCTTTAGCTACATGATGGAAGAACACAACTCCGTAAGTGAGCATGTACTCAATATGTCGTGTTACGCCGATAATCTTGTGTCCTTGGGAATAACGATTCCCATTGACTTAGGCATCCATCGTGTTCTGTAGTCACTGCCACCTAGCTATAAGAGCTTTGTCATGAACTATAATATGCAAGGCATGAAGAAGTCTCTCCCCAAGCTTCTGTCAATGCTTAAAACTGGAGAAGGGAGATGAAGAAGGAACATCGAGTGTTGATGATCAATAAGAACACTGGTTTCAAGAAAGACAAGAAGGGTAAACGGAAGGGAAGTAAGGGCGGCAAGCCAGTTGACGTGCCTAAAAAGAAACACCGAGATGGACCTAAGTCTGATACCGAGTGCTACTATTGTAAGGGGACTGGCCACTGGAAGCGCAACTGCCCCAAGTATTTGGCAGACAAGAAGGCCGGCAAGGCAAACAAAGGTATATATGATATACATGTTATTGATGTGTACTTGACTAGTGCTCGCAGTAGCACCTAGGTATTTGATACCGGTTAAGTTGCTAATATTTATAACTCGAATCAGGGGCTGCGGAACAAGCGTCCGCTAGAAAGGGGGTGAGGTCAAGATGCTTGTCGGCAATGGATCAAGCGTTGATGTGATCACCGTCGGAACGCTACCTCTCCACTTGCCGTCGGGATTAGTAATAAACTTGAATAATTGTTATCTGGTGCTAGCACTGAGCATGAACATTGTATCTGGATTGTTTTTTATGCGAAGTGGTTATTCATTTAAATCCGAGAACAATGGTTGTTCTATTCATATGAATGAAATCTTTTATGGTCATGCACCGATGATGAATGGTTTTGTTGGAATTATGCCCTAGAGGCAATAATAAAGCTACTATTATTATAATTCTTGTTCATGACAATGTTTATATTCCATGCTAGAATTGTATTAAGCGGAAACTTTAATACTTGTGTGGTTTGTGAACAACACCGTGTCCCTAGTACGCCTCTATGGACTAGCTCATTGATCAATGATGGTTAAGGTTTCCTAACCATAGACATGAGTTGTCAATTGATAATGAGATCACATCATTGGGAGAATGATATGATGGACAGACCCAAACTTAGCGAAGCAATTAGATCGTGTCATCGTGTTCGTCTTTGCGAAGCTTTTCTTATGTCAAATATTGTATTCCTTATACCATGAGATAATACAACTCCCTGGTATCGGAAGAGAGCTTTGAGGTCATCAAACGTCATCCTATGAGAGGGTGATCATAAAGGTGTCTCTCAGGTGATCGGAAAGTATCTGTTAGGTTGTATGTATCGAGATGGGATTTGTCCCTCCCAAGTCAGAGAGATATACTTCGGGCCCACTCGGTAATCGATATCAACACCGCTTGAAAGCATGTGGTTAAGTATTTAATCACAAAGTGATATCGGATTACGGAACGAGTAAAGTACTTGCTATGAACGAGATTGAACTAGGTATGACGGTACCGACGATCGAATCTCGGGCAAGTAAAATATCGCGAGACGAAGGGAATATATATATGGGATTGATTGAGTCCTGACATCATGGTTCATCCAATATGATCATCGATGAATGTGTGGGAGTCAATATGGGTTTCCAGACCACGCTGTTGATTATTGATAGAAGATCATGTCTGCATATTCTCGAACCCGCAGGGTCACACACTTAACGTGTCTCGACGCTAGGATAGATTGGATAATTGGTTTATGAGTTTTTTTTCGGTGTCTCGGATGGGATCCGGGACATCACGAGAGGTTTCGGAATGGTCCGGAGAATAAGATTCATATAAGGCAGTGCAGTTTTTGCAGTTCGGAATTGTTCCGGGTTAATCGGTATTGTACCGGAAGCTTCTAGAACCTTCTGGAAGTGGACCATCGTGGCCCCACCTTCCGGGAGGGGGCTTGGGCCTATGAGGGAGTGCCCTGGATGCATTGGGCCAGGGGCACAAGGCCCCATAGGGCCCAGCCGCCCCAAGAGAGTTTAAACTCGGGATAGGGTTTCTAGAAGGGGGAGAGTCCATGCCCCCCCCCCCACTTCTCCCTCTCTTGGCCGCCGGCCCAAGGCTTGGAGGAGGGGCTAGGGCTGGCCGCCCCCCCTCTATATAAAGAGGGTTGGGGCGCCCCCTCCCACACACCTTCTCCTCCAACCCTAGCTGCCCTGCTGCCCTCCTCTCTCCCTCCCGACTGCGGCGAAGCCCTGCTGCAGAAATTCTCCACCATATACACCACGCCGTCGTGTTGTAGATCCAATCCGTCTCTCCACCATACTTGCTGGTCCGAGGAAGGAGGAGACGTCGAGGTGATGCACGTGTGCATATCACGGAGGCACCGCTACTTGTGGTGCTAGATCGGATCGCAAGGAGGAGAAGCGAGTACGACTACATCACCCACGTTCCGACGAACGTTCCGCCGTGCGAATATTCAAGGGTATGAAGATCTAATCCAATATCTCTCGTTGTTTGCATCTCCTAGATTAGATCTTGGTTTTCCCTCTGTTCGCATCCGTAGAAAATTTTGATTTACTATGCCGCGAAACCCTTCAGTGGTATCAGAGCTAGATCTATGCGTAGATGTGTTTCACGAGTAGAACGCAACATGGTTGTTGCGGACGTTGATGTTTTCAGTGGCAAGCCTCTTGTTTGTGTTCTTCTTATGACGCGGGATAGTGATATTGAAGCGGTCCAGGCCAACCTTACGCGACGTCGTTCACGAGACCGGCTCCGCACTTGACGTGTGGCTTGTTCCACACATGCGGCTGGTGGATGTCAATTTCTCTCACTATAGTTGTCATGGGATTAACACCGGAGTTTGGCAACCATAATATCACCGTTGTGGCTTTCCGTAGGTAAGAATCGTTCTTAGCATCTACTCCCATAAGCCACGTAAAACATGCAACAACAAAGTAGAGGCGTCTAACTTGTTTTTGCAGGGAGTGTTTTCTGTGATATGGTATGGCCCAAGATGTGATGTGTATAATGTATGCGATGATCATGTTTTGTTATGTTTCACGACTTGCATGTCGATGAGTACACAACCGGCAGGAGTCATATGGTTGTCTTTATAATTGTGTATGACCTGTGTGTCAACTTCTTATGCGCCATGTAATAGTTTCACTTTATCGCTAAGTAGTTAGCAATAGTTTTAGTTGCTATTCGTGGTGGAGGCAATCATGGTGGAGTGATGGAGATCATGCCGGCACGCACAAGATGGAGATCATTGCACGAAGATTGGCTATACCATGTCACATAAAGTTATATGCATGTGATGTTTATCCTTTTATGTATCTTATTATGCTTAGATCGCGACGGTAGCATTATAAGATGATTCCTCACTTAAAGATCAAGATAAAACTGTGTTCTCCCCATGTATGCACCATTGCGAAAGTTCGTCGTGTCCAAGCATCACGTGATGATCGGGTGCTATAGACTCTACGTTCACATACAACGGGTGCAAGCCATTTTTGCACACGCGGAAATACTTGGGTCTAACTTGACGAGCATAGCATGTACAGACATGGCCTCGGAACACATGAACCGAAAGGTTAAGCATGAGTCATATGAATGATATGATCGACACTTGGTTGTCCACCATTGAAGCCACATCTCTTCTCGTGAAGATCAGATTAGGTGTGGTGAATTTGGATCGTGTTCACTAAACAACTTGAGGGATGTTAAATTTAGTGGGAGTTCATCTAGTAATCTGATTAAAAGTTGAACTAGTTATCATGAACATAGTCTAATTTGTACTTGCAAATATTGTAGATCAAATGGCTAAGTCCAACTTCAACTTCAACGTTTTTGCTGAGAAGGAAAAGCTTAGAAACAACGGGTCTAACTTCACCAATTGGTTCCGCAATCTAAGAATCATTCTGTTTGGCGGTCAAAAGGACTATGTCCTTAGGAAAGCGTTAGGTGACCCCCCCCCCCCGGCTTTAACTGCGACGGCTGATGAGAAAGCCGTCTATCAGCCGCGCAAAGATGATTATGGTGTGATTAAGAGCACCATGTTGTTTGCTATGGAACCGGAACTTCAAAATCGTTTTGAAACCTATCTCGGGCCCTTTGAGATTCTCGAAGAGCTGAAAACCATGTTTCAGACTCAGGCCCGTTCTGAGAGATATGAGATCTCTGAGAAGTTCTTTAACTGCAAGATGGAGGAAGGGAGTTCTGTTAGTGAGCACGCCATAAAGATGTCGGGCTACACTCAACGCCTTGAGCAACTGGAATGCACGATTCCAGAGGAGCTCAAGATTGACAGGGTTCTGCAATCACTCCCTCCCAGCTACAAAAGTTTTGTAGTGACTCATAATCAGATTGGTTCCACTGATACGATCACCGAGCTCTTCGCAAAGCTGAAGGCCGCGGAGGTGGACATCAAAAAGGATAATCATGTGTTGATGGTCAACAAGCCCTCCTTTAAGAAAGGTAAGGGTGCAAAGAATTCCTTCAAGAAAGGCGGCGGCAAGCGCATTGCCCCTGCTGAGAAGAAGCTCAAGTCTGGTCCTAAGCCGGACACTGAGTGCTTCTATTGCAAGGACAAGGGTCACTGGAAGCGCAACTGTCCGAAGTACTTAGCGGACAAGAAGGCTGGCACCATCAAAGGTATATTTGATATACATGTTATTGATGTTTTCCTTACTAGCCCTCGTTGTAGTGCCTGGGTATTTGATACCGGTTCAGTTGCTAATATTTGTAACTCGAAGCAGGAGCTACGGAATAGACGGCGGCTTGCGAGGTATGAGGTGACGATGCGCGTTGGCAACAGATCAAGAGTTGATGTGATGGCCGTCGGCACGCTCTCCTTAGTTTTACCTTCGGGATTAGTTTTAAACCTTAATAAATGTTATTATGTGCCTGCGTTGAGCATGAACATCATTTCTGGATCCTGTTTATTGCAAGACGGTTATTCATTTAAATCGGAGAATAATGGTTGTTCTATTTATATGAGTAACATCTTTTATGGTCATGCACCTCTTATGAATGGTTTATTTCTTCTAAATCTCGAAAGGGATGAAACACACATCCATAACATTGAGGCTAAGAGATGCAAAGTAGATAGTGATAATACTACTTATTTGTGGCACTGTCGTCTAGGTCATATTGGTGTAAAGCGCATGAAGAAACTCCATTCCGATGGACTTTTGGAGTCTCTTGATTTTGAATCATTTGACACATGCGAACCATGCCTCATGGGCAAGATGATCAAAACCCCGTTCTCCGGTATGATGGAGCGAGCAACGGACTTGTTGGAAATCATACATACCGATGTATGCGGACCGATGAGTGTTTCGATGCGCGGTGGATATCGCTATTTTCCCACTTTTACCGATGACTTAAGTAGATATGGGTATATCTATTTAATGAAACATAAATCTGAAACATTTGAAAAGTTCAAGGAATTTCAGAATGAGGTGGAGAACCATCGTAACAGAAAGATTAAATTTCTACGATCCGATCGTGGAGGTGAATATTTGAGTTATGATTTTCTCACGCATCTTAAAGCAAGTGGAATCGTTTCACAACTCACGCCACCCGGAACACCACAGCGCAATGGTGTGTCTGAACGCCGGAACTGAACCCTATTAGATATGGTCCGATCAATGATGTGTCTTGCTGATTTGCCGTTATCATTTTGGGGTTATGCATTAGAAACCGCTGCATTTACTTTAAATAGGGCACCATCTAAATCCGTTGAGATGACACCGTATGAACTATGGTTTGGTGCTAAACCTAAGTTGTCGTTTCTTAAAGTTTGGGGATGTGAAGCTTACGTCAAGAAGTTGATGCCGGACAAGCTCGAACCCAAAGCGGAGAAATGCGTCTTCATAGGATACCCTAAGGAAACTATTGGGTATACCTTCTATCACATAACCGAAGGCAAAGTGTTTGTCGCAAAGAACGGTTCCTTTCTTGAGAAGGAGTTTCTCTCTAAAGAAGTGAGTGGGAGGAAAGTAGAGCTAGACGAGGTTGTTGAACCTTCTCTTGAGTTGGAGAGTAGCGCATCACCTGAAATTGTTCCAGTGCCACCTACACCAATAATAGAGGAAGCTAATGATAAGGATCATGACGCTTTGGACGATGCTACTACTGAACGTCGCAGGTCGACAAGGTCGCGTGCCCCTCCTGAGTGGTATGGCAACCCTGTCTTAACTGTCTTGTTAGTAGATGACAGTGAACCTACGAACTATGAGGAAGCGATGATGAGCCCAGACTCTGAGAAATGGCTAGAAGCCATGAAATCCGAATTGGGATCCATGAGCGAAAACCAAGTATGGACTTTGGTGGACCCTCCTAGCGACCGAAAGGCCGTTGAGTGCAAATCTTCAAGAAGAAAACGGATGCGGATGGTAATGTTACCGTCTATAAAGCACGGCTTGTCGCGAAAGGTTTTCGACAAGTTCAAGGTGTTGACTACGATGAGACTTTCTCTCCCGTAGCGATGTTTAAGTCCATTCGGATTTTATTAGCAATTGCTGCGTTTCATGATTATGAAATATGGCAGATGGATGTCAAGACTGCGTTCCTCAATGGCAACATTGATGAAGAGTTGTATATGATGCAACCCGAAGGTTTTGTCGATCCTAAAGATGCTGATAAAGTATGCAAGCTTGAGCGTTCCATTTATGGACTAAAGCAAGCATCTCGGAGTTGGAACCTTCGTTTTGATATAGTGATCAAGAGCTTTGGATTTGTTCCAAATTGCTACGAAGCTTGTATCTACAAGAAAGTGAGTGGGAGCTCGGTGACATTTGTGGTACTATATGTGGATGACATATTGATTATTGGAAATGACATTAACATGCTTAACAATGTGAAGAGTTATTTGAACAAGTGTTTTTCAATGAAAGACCTAGGTGAAGCTGCTTATATATTAGGCATCAAAATCTATAGAGATAGACAAAGACGCCTGATAGCTTTAAGCCAGAGTACATACCTAGACAAAGTTCTGAAAAGGTTCAGAATGGATAAGGCAAAGAAAGGTTCAGTGCCTATGTTGTCAGGTAAGACATTGAGCAAGGCTCAGTGTCCAGCTACGGTAAATGATAGGGAAGCTATGAGCAAAGTGCCTTATGCCTCGGCCATAGGTTCTATCATGTATGCCATGCTATGTACTAGACCGGATGTGTCCAATGCTCTTAGTTTGACGAGCAGATACCAAAGTGATCCAGGAGTGGAACACTGGACAGCCGTGAAGAACATCCTAAAGTACCTAAATAGGACTAAAGAAATGTTCTTAGTCTATGGGGGTGATGAACAAATCGTCGTAAAAGGTTACGTCGACGCTAGTTTTGACACCGACAAGGATGATTCTAAATCTCAGACAGGATACGTTTATATTTTGAATGGAGGAGTTGTGAGCTGGAGAAGCTGCAAGCAAAGCGTGATCGCGGGATCTACAGTAGAAGCGGAATACATGGCTGCTGCAGAAGCGTCAAGTGAAGGAGTTTGGATCAGAAACTTCATCACTGAGCTTGGCGTGGTTCCAAGTGCATTGGACCCACTGGAGATATTGTGTCACAACACTGGCGCCATAGCACTCGCTAAGGAACCAAGATATCATGCAAAGACCAAGCATATCAACCGCAAGTTTCATATAATCCGAGATTATATAGCAGATGGAGATCTGAAGATTAGCAAAGTACATACATATCTGAATGTCGCAGATCCATTGACTAAACCTCTTCCACGTGTAAAACATGATCAGCACCTCAGTGCCATGGGTGTGAGATTGTTGCCAAATGTATACTAGATTATTGACTCTAGTGCAAGTGGGAGACTGTTGGAATTATGCCCTAGAGGCAATAATAAAGCTATTATTATTATAATTCTTGTTCATGATAATGTTTATATTCCATGCTAGAATTGTATTAAGCAGAAACTTTAATACTTGTGTGGTTTGTGAACAACACCATGTCCCTAGTACGCCTCTATGGACTAGCTCATTGATCAATGATGGTTAAGGTTTCCTAACCATAGACATGAGTTGTCAATTGATAATGAGATCACATCATTGGGAGAATGATATGATGGACATACCCAAACTTAGCGAAGCAATTAGATCGTGTCATCGTGTTCGTCTTTGCGAAGCTTTTCTTATGTCAAATATTGTATTCCTTAGACCATGAGATAATACAACTCCCTGGTATCGGAAGAAAGCTTTGAGGTCATCAAACGTCATCCTATGAGAGGGTGATCATAAAGGTGTCTCTCAGGTGATCGGAAAGTATCTGTTGGGTTGTATGTATCGAGATGGGATTTGTCCCTCCCAAGTCGGAGAGATATACTTCGGGCCCACTCGGTAATCGATATCAACACCGCTTGCAAGCATGTGGTTAAGGATTTAATCACAAAGTGATATCGGATTACGGAACGAGTAAAGTACTTGTTATGAACGAGATTGAACTAGGTATGACGGTACCGACGATTGAATCTCGGGCAAGTAAAATATCGCGAGACGAAGGGAATATATATATGGGATTGATTGAATCCTGACATCGTGGTTCATCCGATATGATCATCGATGAATGTATGGGAGTCAATATGGGTTTCCAGACCCCGCTGTTGATTATTGATAGAAGATCATGTCTGCATATTCTCGAACCTGCAGGGTCACACACTTAACGTGTCTCGACGCTAGGATAGATTGGATAATTGGTTTATGATTTTTTGTTCGGAGTCTCGGATGGGATCCGGGTCATCACGAGAGGTTCCAGAATGGTCCGGAGAATAAGATTCATATAAGGCAGTGCAGTTTTTGGAGTTCGGAATTGTTCCGGGTTAATCGGTATTGTACCGGAAGCTTCTAGAACCTTCCGAAAGGGGACCAACGTGGCCCCACCTTCCGGGAGGGGGCTTGGGCCTATGAGGGAGTGCCCTGGCCGCATTGGGCCAGGGGCACAAGGCCCCATAGGGCCCAACCGCCCCAAGAGAGTTTAAACTCTGGATAGGGTTTCTAGAAGGGGGAGAGTCCATGCCCCCCACTTCTCCCTCCCTTGGCCGCCGGCCCAAGGCTTGGAGGAGGGGCTAGGGCTGGCCGCCCCCCCTCTATATAAAGAGGGCTGGGGCGCCCCCTCCCACACACCTTCCCCTCCAACCCTAGCTGCCCTGCTGCCCTCCTCTCTCCCTCCCGACTGCGTGTAGGCGAAGCCCTGCTACAGAAATTCTCCACCATATACACCACGCCGTCGTGTTGTAGATCCAATCCGTCTCTCCACCATACTTGCTGGTCCGAGGAAGGAGGAGACGTCGAGGTGCTGCACGTGTGCATCTCACGGAGGCACCGCCACTTGTGGTGCTAGATCGGATCGGATCGCGAGGAGGAGAAGCGAGTACGACTACATCACCCACGTTCCGACGAACGTTCCGCTGTGCGAATCTTCAAGGGTATGAAGATCTAATCCAATCTCTCTCGTTGTTTGCATCTCCTAGATTAGATCTTGGCTTTCCCTCTATTCGCATCCGTAGAAAATTTTGATTTACTATGCCGCGAAACCCTTCAGGTTTATTTCTATTAGATCTCGATAATAATGTTACACATATTCACAATTGTTGGAGATATGCCCTAGAGGCAATAATAAATGTAGTTATTATTATATCTTTGTGTTTATGATAAATGTTTACATTCATGCTATAATAGTATTAACAAGGAAACATTAATACTTGTGTGATTTGTAAACTTAATTTGAAGTCCCTAGTAAAGCCTCTATATAATACTAGCTTGTTGGTTAATAGATGATTGTGGTTTCCCTATCATGAACATTGAGATGTTGTTAACAACAAGATCATATCGTTAGGAGAATGATATGATGGACATACTCCTATAAATAAACGTAGCATAAAGATCAAGTCATTTTAATAGTTCAATTGCTATATGCTTTCTGATACATAGTAACCTAATTCCTTCGACCATGAGATCATGCATATCACCTTCACCGGAAGGATTCTTTGATGACATCAAACACCACACCGTAACTGGGTCGCTATAAAGGTGGCATTGAGTGTTCGGAAAGTATTGGTTGAGACACATGGATCAAGAGTGGGATTTGTCCATCCATATGACGGATAGATATACTTTGGGCCCTCTCGGTGGAATGTCATACAATTAGCTTGCAAGCATGTGACTGGCTCACAAGGGATCACATATCACGGGAACGAGAAAAGAGTACTTATCAGTAACGAGGTTGAACTAGGTATGTAGAGATACCGACGATCATAACCTCGGATAAGTAAACTATCGTGAGACAAAGGGAAATGGGTATCGTATGTAAGTGGTTCATTCGATCGCAAAGTAATCTTAGAAATATGTGGGAGCCATATGAATTTCCAGATTCCTCTATTGGTTATTGTTCGGAGAAGTGTCTCGATCATGTCCGCATAATTCACGAACCGTAGGGAGACACACTTAAGGATTCGACGTTGTTTGCGTAGTTATGGAATGATGAGAAAGAGTCCGAATGTTGTTCGGAGTCTCGGATGGAATTCGAGATATCACGAGGAGATCCGGAATGGTGCGGAGAATAAGATTCATATAAGGAAAGTCCTGTTTCGGAGTTAGGGGAATGGTTCCGGTGTTTTCATCAGGAATGTTCTAGAAGGTTCCGAAATATCCGGCACTCCGGAGGGGAAGGGTACATGAATGTGTCATTGCAAGTTGGAATGATTGCATCATGTAATTGGTGTCATCGCTGTCCAAAATAAAGGGTTTATTCAAATCCTAGTTTGAAAAATCAAACGCCAATTTGAAAAGTCAAACGGCAGTTTTTGGAAAGAGGAGGAGGAGTGGAAAACTGAGTTGGGGAGGAGTTCCCTCCTCCAACCGCCGGCCCACCTCCAAGCCGAGTTGGGGAGGGACTCCCCTCCCCTTGGCCGCGCCTCCCACCTATAAAGGGAGGGGCAGGGCTGCCCCTCCTAGCACACAAGTTCCCTACCCCGCAAATCCTAACCCTAGCCGCCGCCGCCCTCCATAGCCGCCGCCTAGGGATCTCCTAGCCGCCGACTTGGGCACCTCCAAGCCCTAGCCGCCATCCCTAGCACCTCCTCCTCGGCGTGTCTAAACCCAAGATCGTCGAGGGACTCTCTCATACTCCACCATACTCGCTCCGGCTTAAGGAGAAGCCCTGCGAGATCTCCCCTCTACTTCCGGTACCACGCCGTTGTGCTGCCGGAATCGCGAGGAGAGTACTACAACCTCCGCTGCCTGCTGGAACAAGGGAGAGGAAGGTCTTCGTCGAGTACCGAACGTGTGACCGACTGCGGGAGCGTTGCCGGAACGCAGCGCCGGAAGGATCGTCTACGCGATCTTGAGATCGGGAAGAGTACGACTACATCACCCACGATAATCTGCTCTCGTTAAACACTTTGGAATCTTCGAGGGTGAGTTATTCCATCAACTCGTTGCTACAATCTAGTAGATAGATCTTGGCTTATTTGTTTGTATGCGGTAGAAATTTTTTGTTTTCCATGCTACGAAACCCTACAGTGGTATCAGAGCCGTGTCTATATGTAGATATGTTGCACGAGTAGAACACAATGGTCATTGTGGGCGTTGATGCTTTTATTGTCGATTGCTTCTTGTGTACTTTGCATCATGCGGGATGTTGGGATGAAGCGGCCCGGGCTAACCTTACATGACATCGTTCATGAGACTTGCTCCACGCTTGACATGCAACTTGTATTGCATAAGTGGCTTTGCGGGTGCCTGTTTCTCCTAGCATAGTTAAGATCCAATTTACAACGGGTGATTGACAATACTAGTATCAATGTTGTGGTTCTTGTTCGCAAGTTAGAACGACACTTATTGATAGCCCCAAACCACGTAAAATATGCAAAGAAAGTAGACGCGTCTAACTTTGTTTTGCAGGGGTGTGCTGTGATGTGATATGGCCATGATTGTGATTATATTTGATGTATGCAATGTTCCTTATTGTAAGTTGGCAACCGGCAGGAGCCATATGGTTGTCTTTAATTTATGTTAAGACCCGCGTGTCTATTCGAAGTAGTTGTAATAGTTGAAGCTGGTGGACGACAACCATGGAGAAGCGTCATTGACCTTGATGCAATGCCGGTGATGATGGAGATCATGTTTGTGCTTGAAGATGGGGATCGGAAGCACAAATAAGAAAGGCCATATCATATCACATATTATGAATTGCATGTGATGTTAATCCTTTATGCATCTTGTATTGCTTAGTAGATGACGGTAGCATTATAAGATGATCCCTCATGCACATGAATTTCAAGTCATAAAGTGTTCACCCTTAGCTAGCACCGTTGCTAAAGCTTGTTGTTTCGAAGCACCACATGATGATCGGGTGTGTTAGATTCCGCAAGTGTATACAACGTGAGCAAGACAGATTTTCTCATGCGGAAGCTAAGGTTTGATCTTGACGAGCCTAGCATGTACAGACATGGTCTCGGAACACGGATCACCGAAAGGTAAAGCATGAATCATATAGTAGATTTGATGAACATGTCGATTGTTCGCCATTGAAACTATATCAACTCTCGTGATGATCGGTGTTGATGTGGTGGATTTGGTTCATGTGATCACTAAAACAATGTGAGGGATGTTGTTTTGAGTGGGAGTTCACCTAGATTAATTTTATTATTAATTTGAACTCAATTTGTCATAAACTTAGTCTAAACTATTGCAAATATGTTGTAGATCAATGGCATCCCCTACCATCAATTTTAATGCGTTCCTAGAGAAAGAAAAGTTGAAAAACAATGGAAGCAACTTCGCGGATTGGTTCCGCAATTTTAGGATTGTCCTCACAGCTGGTAATTTAACCTATGTGCTGGATGCACCGCTGGGTGACCCACCTGCAGCTGATGCTACCGATGAAGTAAAGAATGTTTACCTCGCTCAGAAGAATTAGTACTCCATAGTTCAGTGTGCTATCTTGTATGGTTTAGAATCGGAGCTTCAGAAAAGGTTTGAGAATTCAGACCCACATGATATTGTCCGTGATCTCAAATTGATCTTTGAGACTCATGCGGCAATTGAAAGCTATGAGGCTTCTAAAAAGTTCTTTAACTGCAAGATGGAAGAGGGCAGCTCCGTCAGTGAGCATGTGCTTATGATGTCTGTGCACGCAAACAAACTTCAGAGCTTGGGTATAGTGATTCCTAATGCTTTGGGGATTTACCGTGTCCTCCAATCACTACCACCAAGTTACAAGAACTTTGTGATGAACTACAACATGCAGAACATGAATAAGCAGTTGCCAAAACTGTTTGCTATGTTAAAGTCTGCAGAAGTGGAGATCAAGAAAGAGCACCAAGTGTTGTTGGTCAATAAGACCACCAAATTCAAGAAAGGCAAGTCTAAGCAAAAGGGACACTTCAAGAAGGGTGGTAAGAAAGTTACCGCGCCGACGAAGAAGACCAAGGCTGGACCTATGCCTGATACTGAGTGCTTTTACTGCAAGGGAGAAGGTCATTGGAAGCGGAATTTCCCAAAGTACTTGGCGGATTTGAAGAACGGCAACATCAAGAAGAAAGGTATATCTGATATACATGTTATTGATGTGTATCTCACTAGTACTCGTAGTAGTGCCTGGGTATTTCATACTGGTTCGGCTGCTCATATTGGTAACTCGAAACAGGTGCTGCAGAATAAACGGAAGCTAGCGAAGAACGAGGTGACGATATGCGTGGGAAACGGATCAAAGGTTGATGTGATCGCGGTTGGCACGCTACCCCTTCATCTACCATCGGGATTAGTTTTATACTTAAATAATTGTTATTTGGTGCCTGCATTGAGCATGAACATTATATCGGGATCTTGTTTATTGCGAGACGGTTACTTGTTTAAGTCCGAGAATAATGGTTGTTCGATTTATATGAGTAATATGTTTTATGCACATGCACCTTTTATAGATGGTCTATTCTTATTGAATCTCGATAGTGGAAATACACATATCAACAACATTGAGGCTAAACGTTTGAAATCGAGCGATAACTCGACCTATATGTGGCACTGTCGTCTTGGTCACATTGGAGTGAAGCGTATGAAGAAACTCCATTTCGATGGACTTCTTGAGTCACTTGATTTTGAATCACTTGATAGATGTGAAGCATGTCTGATGGGTAAAATGACTAAAACTCCATTTTCTGGTATGATGGAGCGAGCTACGGACTTGTTGGAAATCATACATACCGATGTGTGTGGTCCAATGAGTGTAGGATCGCGCGATGGTTATCATTATGTTCTTACCTTCACGGATGACTTGAGTAGATATGGGTATTTCATGAAACATAAGTCCGAAACTTTTGGGAAGTTTAAAGAATTTCAAAGTGAGGTAGAGAATCAACGTAACAAGAAGATTAAATTTCTACGTTCTGATCATGGAGGTGAATATCTAAGTTACGAGTTTGGCGAGCATTTGAAGAAATGCGGGATACTTTCACAATTGACACCGCCGGGAACACCACAGCGTAATGGTGTGTCTGAACGTCGTAATCGAACTCTCTTAGATATGGTTCGTTCTATGATGTCACTTACAGATTTACCGCTATCATTTTGGGATTATGCATTAGAAACAGCCACATTCACTTTAAATAGGGCACCGTCTAAATCCGTTGAAACGACACCGTATGAATTATGGTTTGGGAAGAAACCTAAATTGTCGTTCCTTAAAGTTTGGGGATGCGAAGCCTATGTAAAGAAGTTACAGCCGGACAAGCTTGAACCCAAAGCGGAAAAATGCGTCTTCATAGGATACCCGAAGGAAACTATTGGGTATACCTTCTATCATAGATTCGAAGGCAAAATCTTCGTTGCAAAGATTGGATCCTTTCTAGAGAAGGAATTTCTCTCGAAAGAAGTGACTAGAAGGAAAGTAGAACTTGACGAGGTTGTCGAACCTTCTCTAGAAATTGCGAGTAGCGCAGCACCGGAAGAAGTTCCTGTGGTGCCTTCACCAGTTAGAGAGGAAGCTAATGATGATGATCATGAAATTTCGGTTGAAGTTGCTACAAAGCCTCGCAGGTCAACGAGAACTCGTACCACTCCAGATTGGTATGATCCCGTTATGAGTGTCATGTTGGTGGACAACACCGATGACCCTGAGACATATGAGGAAGCGATGATGAGCCCAGATTCCAATAAATGGCAATAAGCCATGAAATCCGAGATTGGATCCATGTACGAGAACCAAGTATGGACTTTGGTGGACTTACCGGATGGCCGGAAGGCTGTCGAGAACAAATGGATTTTCAAGAAGAAAACAGATGTTGATGGTAATGTTACTGTCTATAAAGCTCGACTTGTCGCAAAGGGGTTTCGGCAAATTCAAGGAGTTGACTACGATGAGACTTTCTCACCAGTAGCGAAGCTAAAGTCTGTGAGGATTATGTTAGCAATTGCTGCATATTATGATTATGAGATATGGCAGATGGATGTCAAAACAGCATTCCTCAATGGAGACATTGATGAAGAGTTGTATATGATGCAACCCAAAGGTTTTGTCGATCTTAAAGATGCTAACAAGGTATGCAAACTTCAACGGTCCATTTATGGATTGAAGTAAGCATCCCGAAGTTTGAATCAACGTTTTGATAAGGTTATCAAAAGTTTTGGTTTTTGTACAAACTTATGGAGAAGCTTGTATTTACAAGAAAGTGAGTGCGAGCTCTATAGCATTCTTAATACTATATGTAGATGACATATTGTTTATTGGGAATGATGTAGACCTTCTTAATAGCGTCAAGGAATATTTGAATAATAGTTTTTCAATGAAGGATCTTGGCGAAGCAGCTTACATATTAGGCATAAAGATTTATAGAGATAGATCGAGACGCCTAATATCATTGTCACAAAGTACATATTTGGACAGAGTTCTAAAGAGGTTTGGAATGGAAGATAGCAAGAAAGGGTTCTTGCCCATGTTGCCCAATACGACCTTGAGTAAAACTCAAAGTCCGACATCGGCAGAAGATAGAGAAAGGATGAGTAAGACTCCCTATGCCTCAGCCATAGGATCTCTAATGTATGCCATGCTATGTACTAGACCCGACATTGCATATGCTGTTAGTTTAACTAGCAGATATCAAAGTGATCCAGGAGTGGATCATTGGACAGCGGTCAAAAACATCCTTAAGTACTTGAGAAGAACTAAGGATATGGTTCTTTCTTATGGAGGTGATGAACAGCTCGTTGTTAATGGTTACACCGATGCTAGTTGGGACATCGATCTGGATGACTCTAAATCACAATCTGGATACGTATTTACTTTGAATGGTGTAGCAGTTAGCTGGAGGAGTGCAAAGCAAAGCGTTGTGGCGAGATCTTCAATTGAATCGGAATACATGGCTGCTTCGGAGGCTTCACAAGAAGCGATATGGATGAAAGAGTTCATTACAGAGCTGGGTGTGGTTCCTAGTGCGCTGGACCCAATGTCTATCTACTGTGATAACATGGGCGCCATAGCCAATGCGCAAGAACCAAGGTCACACAAGAAGCTGAAGCACATCAAGCTACATTTTCACGCTATTCAAGAACATGTCCAAGATGGGGACATAAAGATTTGCAAAGTACACACAGATCTGAATGTGGCGGATCCATTGACTAAGCCTCTCCCGAGGGCAAAACATGACCAACACCAAACTTCCATGGGTGTTCGGTATATTACCATGTAATCTAGATTAGATGACTCTAGTGCAAGTGGGAGACTGTTGGAGATATGCCCTAGAGGCAATAATAAATGTAGTTATTATTATATCTTTGTGTTTATGATAAATGTTTACATTCATGCTATAATAGTATTAACAAGGAAACATTAATACTTGTGTGATTTGTAAACTTAATTTGAAGTCCCTAGTAAAGCCTCTATATAATACTAGCTTGTTGGTTAATAGATGATTGTGGTTTCCCTATCATGAACATTGAGATGTTGTTAACAACAAGATCATATCGTTAGGAGAATGATATGATGGACATACTCCTATAGATAAGCGTAGCATAAAGATCAAGTCATTTTAATAGTTCAATTGCTATATGCTTTCTGATACATAGTAACCTAATTCCTTCGACCATGAGATCATGCATATCACCTTTACCGGATGGATGCTTTGATGACATCAAACACCACACCGTAACTGGGTGGCTATAAAGGTGGCATTGAGTGTTCGGAATGTATCGGTTGAAACACATGGATAAGAAGTGGGATTTGTCCATCCATATGACGGATAGATATACTCTAGGCCCTCTCGGTGGAATGTCATCCAATTAGCTTACAAGCATGTGACTGGCTCACAAGGGATCACATCTAACGGGAACGAGAAAAGAGTACTTATCAGTAACGAGGTTGAACTAGGTATGCAGAGATACCGACGATCATAACCTCGGATAAGTAAACTATCATGAGACAAAGGGAAATGGGTATCGTATGTAAGTGGTTCATTCGATCGCAAAGTAATCTTAGAAATATGTGGGAGCCATATGAATTTCCAGATTCCTCTATTGGTTATTGTTCGGAGAAGTGTCTCGATCATGTCCGCATAATTCACGAACCGTAGGGAGACACACTTAAGGATTCAACGTTGTTTGAGTAGTTATGGAATGATGAGAAAGAGTCTGAATGTTGTTCGGAATCTCGGATGGAATTCGAGATATCACGAGGAGATCCGGAATGGTCCGGAGAATAAGATTCATATAAGGAAAGTCCTGTTTCGGAGTTAGGGGAATGGTTCCGGTGTTTTCATCGGGAATGTTCTAGAAGGTTCCGGAAGGGTACATGAATGTGTCATTGCAAGTTGGAATGATTGCATCATGTACTAGGTGTCATCGCTGTCCAAAATAAAGGGTTTATTCAAATCCTAGTTTGAAAAGTCAAACGCCAATTTGAAAAGTCAAACGGCAGTTTTTGGAAAGAGGAGGAAGAGTGGGAAACCGAGTTGGGGAGGAGTTCCCTCCTCCAACCGCCGGCCCACCTCCAAGCCGAGTTGGGGAGGGACTCCCCTCCCCTTGGCCGCGCCTCCCACCTATAAAGGGAGGGGCAGGGCTGCCCCTCCTAGCACACAAGTTCCCTACCCCGCAAACCCTAACCCTAGCCGCCGCCCTCCATAGCCGCCGCCTAGGGATCTCCTAGCCGCCGACTTGGGCACCTCCAAGCCCTAGCCGCCGGCCCTAGCACCTCCTCCTCGGCGTGTCTAAACCCTAGATCGTCGAGGGACTCTCTCATACTCCACCATACTCGCTTCGGCCTAAGGCGAAGCCCTGCGAGATCTCCCCTCTACTTCCGGTACCACGCCGTTGTGCTGCCGGAATCGTGAGGAGAGTACTACAACCTCCGCTGCCTGCTGGAACAAGGGAGAGGAAGGTCTTCGTCGAGTACCGAACGTGTGACCGACTGCGGGAGCGTTGCCGGAACGCAGCGCCGGAAGGATCGTCTACGCGATCTTGAGATCGGGAAGAGTACGACTACATCACCCACGAGAATCTGCTCTCGTTAAACACTTTGGAATCTTCGAGGGTGAGTTATTCCATCAACTCGTTGCTACAATCTAGTAGATAGATCTTGGCTTGTTTGTTTGTATGCGGTAGAAATTTTTTGTTTTCCATGCTACGAAACCCTACAACAATGTTGATGCTAAAAGGATTAAACTTAATGATGATATATCCGCATATATGTGGCAATGCCGTCTAGGTCATATTGGCGTTAAACGCATGAAGAAGCTCCATTCGGATGGACTTTTGTAATCACTTGATTTCGAATCATTTGATACATGTGAGCCATGTTTTATGGGCGAGATGACTAGAACGCCGTTTTCCGGTTTAATGGAACGGGCGACAGACTTATTGGAAATCATACATTCTGATGTATATGGTCCAATGAGTGTGTCGGCACGAGGTGGATATCGTTATTTTGTTACTTTCACGGATTATTTGAGTAGATACGGTTATATATACTTGATGAAACACAAGTCTGAAACCTTTGAAAAGTTCAAGGAATTTCAAGATGAAGTGGAAAATCATCGTAAAAGAAAGATCAAATTTCTACGATCTGGCCATGGAGGTGAGTATCTAAGTTACGCGTTTAGCACTCACATGAAAGAGCGTGGAATTGTTTCACAACTCACACCTGCCGGAACACCACAGAGAAATGGTGTGTCAGAACTTCGTAATCGTACTTTATTGGATATGGTTCGATCTATGATGTCCCTGACGGACATGCCGTTGTCATGTTGGGGTTAATACTGCATTCACTTTAAATCGGGCACCATCTAAATCCGTTGAAAAGACACCGTATGGATTGTGGTTTGGAAACAAACTTAAGATGTCATTTCTTAAAGTTTGGGGATGTGATGTTTATGTGAAGAAACTTCAACCGGAAAAACTCGAACCCAAAGCAGAAAAATGCGTCTTCATAGGATACCCTAAGGAAACAATTAGGTATTCCTTCTATCAGAGATCCGAGGGCAAGGTTTTGGTTGCCAAGAATGGATCCTTCCTAGAGAAAGAGTTTCTCGCGAAAGGTGTGAGTAGTCGGAAGGTAGAACTCGAAGAGGTTATTGAACCTTCTCTTCAAAGTATGGCGAGTAGCGCAGCGCCAGAAGTTGTTCCGGAGTTGGCTTCACTTTTGAAGAAGGAACTAATGATAATGATCATGAAACTCCGAAAGAGAGTACTACCGAACCTCGCAGGTCTAGCAGGACGCGTGCAGCTCCCGAGCTGTACGGAAACCCGGTTATGAATTTCACGGTTGATGAAATTGATGACCCTGTGACGTATGAAGCGATGATGATACCAGATTCCAACAAATGTTTAGAATCCATGAAATCCGAGATGGAATCCATGTATGAAAATCAAGTTTAGAACTTGGTGGACTTACCTCACGACTAAAAGGCCGTGGAGAATAAATGGATCTTCAAAATAAAAATGGATGCTGATGGTAATGTGACCGTCTATAAAGCTCGACTTATCGCAAAGGGGTTTCGACAAATTCAAGGAGTTGACTACTATGAGACATTCTCTCCCATAGCGATGCTAAAATAAGTTAGGATTATGTTAGCAATTGCTGCATATTTTGATTATGAGATATGGAAGATGGATGTCAAAACCGCGTTTCTCAATGGTAATATTAAAGAAGAGTTGTATATGATACAACCAAAGGGTTTTGTCGATCCTAAGGATGCTAACAAGGTGTTTAAGCTTCAGCGATCCATCTATGGACTGAAGCAAGCATTACGAAGTTGGAATCTCCGCTTTGATGAGGTGATCAAAGAGTTTCGATTTGTCCAAACGTATGGAGCGGCTTGTATTTACAAGAAAGTGAGTGGGAGCAATGTGGCATTTCTAATATTATATGTGGATGACATATTATTGATCGGAAATGATATTGATCTTTTAAACAGTGTTAAAAGTTATCTAAATAGCAAATTTTCAATGAAAGACCTAGGTGAAGCGTCATACATATTAGGCATAAAGATCTATAGAGATAGATATAGGCGCCTAATAGGGATATCGCAAAGTACATACCTTGATAAGATTTTAAAGAAGTTTAAAATGGACGGAAGTAAGAAGGGGTTCTTACCTGTGTTGCAAGGAAAGACATTTAGTAAGACTCAAAGTCCGGCTACGGCGGAAGAAAGAGAGATAATGGACAAAGTCCCCTATGCTTCAGCCATAGGCTCTATAATGTACGCCATGCTATGTACAAGACCGGATGTGGCACATGCTATTAGTTTGACTAGTAGGTACCAATCGGATCCAGGTTCGGAACACTTGATAGCGGTCAAGAATATCCTTAAGTACTTGCGAAGAACTAAGGATATGTTTCTTGTGTACGGAGGTGAAGAAGAGCTCGTCGCTAAGTGTTATGTTGACGCAAGCTTTGACACCGATCCAGATGACTCTAAGTCTCAATCCGGATACGTATTTCTCATGAATGGCGGAGCGGTTAGTTGGAGGAGTTCCAAACAACCTGTGGTGGTGGGATTAACAACGGAGGCCGAATATGTTGCTGCTTCGAAAGCGGCTCAGGAAGCGGTTTGGATGAAGGAGTTCATATCCGAACTAGGTGTGGTTGCGAGCGCGTTGGACCCAATGGTGATCTATTGTGACAACAATGGTGCCATTGCCAATGCCAAAGAACCCAGGTCTCACAAGAATTCCAAGCATATTAAGCGCCGATTTCACTCCATCCACGAGCATGTCAAGGATGGAGATATAAAGATTTGTAAAGTACACACGGATCTCAATGTAGCAAGTCCATTAACTAAAACTCTCCCTAGAGCAAAACATGATCAACACCAGAACTCCATGGGCGTTAGATTCATCACTATGTAACTAGATTATTGTCTCTAGTGCAAGTGGGAGACTGAAGGGAATATGCCCTGAGAGGCAATAATAAAGTGTTTATTATGTGTATTCCATGTATATAATAGATTTTATTTTGCATGCTATAATTGTATTAATACGGAAACGTTAATACATGTGTGTTTAATAAACAAACAGAAAGTTCCTAGTTATGCCTCTCTCTCATAAACTAGCTCGTTGATTAACAAGATGATCAAGGTTTCCTGATCGTGGACATTGGATGTTCTTACTAATGAGATCAAAACATTAGTGTAATGGTGTGATGAACATTCATCCGAAGTATAGCATTACGATCAAAGTCATTGAGTTTATATTGCTATAACAACTTACAAAGTGATCCTAATCCTTAGACCATGAGATCATGTCAATCACTAACACCGGAAGAGTTTCTTGATAACATCAAACATCACACCATAACAGGTTGATTATAAAGATGGGTTCAGAACTAATAAAGTGGTATGTTGAGGCCCATGGACCGAGAGTGGAATTTGTTCATCCCGACGACGGATAGATATACTCTGGGCCCTCTTGGTGATATCACATTGGTTAGCTTGCAATCAAGTGTTTTGATCACTTGAATGTTATATCACAGGAACGAGAAAAGAGTGCATGTCAGTAACAAGATCAAACTAGGTATGGAGATACCGATGATCGAATCTCGGACATGTAATATATCGTGTAAAAGGTTCTGACGATCACAAGAAAGTCATCATTGAATGTGTGGGAGTTAGTATGGGTCTCCAGATCCCACTTCTGATTATTGATCTGAGAGGGGTCTCGATCATGTACGCATTATTCACGAACCATAGGCTGACACACTTAAGAGACACCGACATCCAATTGGAGCAAAAGTTTCATGCCGGAAATAATAACAAGCGCAGGAATTTATTTCACTAGATACCGAAATAGGTTTTCGGGTGAAATTACAGAAAGTGTTTTTGCATGTGAAATGAAATACTAGCAAGGGGTTATATGTGAATGTTTATCATTAAAGTAATTGACAAATTTCTGAATAAATAAAAGGAGTTTTATTTAATGAGAGTTTGCATTAAATTTGGTGGAAATTTAATAGAAATTTTGAGTGGGATTTTGAGTGGAGGGAATTGAAGAGATTTTTGTGAGTGGATGTTGGAGATATGCCCTAGAGGCAATAATAAATGTAGTTATTATTATATCTTTGTGTTTATGATAAATGTTTACATTCATGATATAATAGTATTAACAAGGAAACATTAATACTTGTGTGATTTGTAAACTAAATATGAGTCCCTAGTAAAGCCTCTTCATAATACTAGCTTGTTGGTTAATAAATGATTGTGGTTTCCCTGTCATGAACATTGACATGTTATTAACAACAAGATCATATCGTTAGGAGAATGGTATGATGGCATACTCCTATAGATAAGCGTAGCATAAAGATCAAGTCATTTTAATAGTTCAATTGCTATATGCTTTCTGATACATAGTAACCTAATTCCTTCGACCATGAGATCATGCTTATCACCATCACCGGAAGGATGCTTTGATGACATCAAACACCACATCGTAACTGGGTGGCTATAAAGGTGGCATTGAGTGTTCGGAAAGTATGGGTTGAGACACATGGATCAAGAGTGGGATTTGTCCATCCATATGACGGATAGATATATTCTAGGCCCTCTCGGTGTAATGTCATCCAATTAGCTTGCAAGCATGTGACTGGTTCACAAGGGATCACATATCACAGGAACGAGAAAAGAGTACTTACCAGTAACGAGGTTGAACTAGGTATGCAGAGATACCGACGATCAAAACCTCGGATAAGTAAACTATCGTGAGACAAAGGGAAATTGGTATCGTATGTAAGTGGTTCATTCGATCGCAAAGTAATCCTACAAATATGTGGGAGACATATGAATTTCCAGATTCCTATATTGGTTTTTGTTCGGAGAAGTGTCTCGATCATGTCCGCATAATTCTCGAACCGTAAGGAGACACACTTAAGGATTCGACGTTGTTGAGTAGTTATGGAATGATGAGTAAAGAGACCGAATGTTGTTCGGAGTCTCGCATGGGATCCGGGATATCACGAGGAGATCCGGAATGGTCCGGAGAATAAGATTCATATAACGAAAGTCCTATTTCAGGGTTGGAGAATGGTTCCGGTGTTTTCAACGAGAATGTTCTAGAAGGTTCCAGAATGTCCGGCACTCCGGAGAGGGAAGGGTACATGAATGTGTCATAACAAGTTGGAATGGTTGCATCATGTACTAGGTGTCATCGCTGAGCAAAATAAAGGGATAAATCAAATCCTAGTTTGAAAAAGTTAAACGCCAATTTGAAAAGTCAAACGGCTATTTTGCTTGGTGGAGGGAGAGTAGGAAACCTACTTGGGGGGAAGTCCCTCTCCCTCCACCGCCGTCCAAGGAGGCCGAGTTGGGGAGGGACTCCCCTCCCCATGGCCGCGCCCTCCCACCTATATAAGGAGGGGCAGGGCTGCCCCTCCAATATCTACACCTTGCCCCTCTAAACCCTAACCCTAGCCGCCGGCCACCAAACCGCCGCCGCCGCCCTAGGGTTTCTCCCAAGCCTCCGAGTTGGGGCTTCTACTTGCCCTAGCCGCCGGCCTAGATCCCTCTACTTGCTGCGTCTAAACCCTAGATCACCGAGGGCCTCTCTCATAGTCCACCATACTCGCTCCGGCTTAAGGCGAAGCCCTGCGAGATTCCCCCTCTACTTCCGGTACCACGCCGTCGTGCTGCCGGAATCGCGAGGAGAGTGATACAACCTCCGCTGCCTGCTGGAACAAGGGAGAGGAAGGTCTTCGTCGAGTACCGAACGTGTGACCGACTGCGGAAGCGCTGCCGGAACACAGCGCCGGAAGGATCGTCTACACGATCTTGAGATCGGCAAGAGTACGACTACATCACCCACGAGAATCCGCTCTCGTTAAACACTTTGGAATCTTCGAGGGTGAGTTATTTCATCAACTCGTTGCTACAATCTAGTAGATAGATCTTGGCTTGTTTGTTTGTATGCGGTAGAATTTTTTTGTTTTCCATGCTACGAACCCCTACAGTGGTATCAGAGCCGTGTCTATATGTAGATCTGTTGCACGAGTAGAACACAATGGTCATTGTGGGCGATGGTGTTTTATTATCAATTGCTTCTTGTGTACTTTGTATCTTGCGGTATGATGGGATGAATCGGCCCGGGCTAACCTTACATCACAGCGTTCATGAGACTTGCTCCATGCTCATCATGCAACTTGTATTGCATAAGTGGCTTTGCGGGTGCCTGTCTCTCCCATCATAGTATAGATCCAATTTACAACGGGCACTTGATAGTTCAAACTTCAACATTGTGGTTCTTGTTCGTAAGTTAGAGCGACACTTATTGGAAGCCCAAAACCACGTAAAATATGCAAATAAATTAGAGGCGTCTAACTTTGTTTTGCAGGGGTGTGCTGTGATGTGATATGGCCATGATTGTGATTGTATTTGATGTATGCAATGTTCCTTATTGTAGGTTGGCAACCGGTAGGAGCCATATGGTTGTCTTTAATTTCTGTTAAGACCCGCGTGTCTATTCAAAGTAGTTGTAATAGTTGAAGCTGGTGGACGACAACCATGGAGCAGCGTCATTGACCTTGATGCAATGCCGGTGATGATGGAGATCATGTTCGTGCTTGAAGATGGAGATCGGAAGCACAAAGAAGAAAGGCCATATCATATCACATATTATGAATTGCATGTGATGCTAATCCTTTATGCATCTTGTATTGCTTAGTTAACGACGGTAGCATTATAAGATGATCCCTCATGCACATAAATTTCAAGTTCTAAAGAGTTCATCCTTAGTAAGCACCGTTGCTAAAGCTTGTTGTTTCGAAGCACCACGTAATGATCGGGTGTGTTAGATTCCGCAAGTGTATACAACGTGAGCAAGCCAGATTTGCTCATGCGGAAGCTAAGGTTTGATATTGACGAGCCTAGCATGTACAGACATGGTCTCGGAACACGGATCACCGAAAGGTAAAGCATGAATCATATAGTAGATATGATGAACATGTCGATTGTTCGCCATTGAAGCTACATCAACTCTCGTGATGATCGGTTTTGATTTGGTGGATTTGGTTCGTGTGATCACTAAAAAAATGTAAGGGATATTGTTTTGAGTGGGAGTTCACCTAGATTAATTTAACTATTAATTAGAACTCAATTTGGCATACTTAGTCTAAACTATTGCAAATATGTTGTAGATCAATGGCGGCCCCTACCATCAATTTTAATGCGTTCCTAGAGAAAGAAAAGTTGAAAAACAATGGAAGCACCTTCGCGGATTGGTTCCGCAATTTGAGGATTGTCCTCAATGCTGGTAATTTGACCTATGTGCTGGATGCACCGCTGGGTGACCCGCCTGCAGCTGATGCTACCGATGAAGTAAAGAACGTTACCTCGCTCGGAAGAATCAGTACTCCACAGTTCAGTGTGCTATCTTGTATGATTTGGAATCGGAGCTTCAGAAAAGGTTTGAGAATTTAGACCCACATGATATTGTCCGTGAACTCAAATTGGTCTTTGAGACTCACGCGGCAGTTGAGAGCTACGAGGATTCTGAAAAGTTCTTTAACTCCAAGATGAAAGAGGGCAGCTCCGTCAGTGAGCATGTGCTTAAGATGTCTGGGCACGCAAACAAACTTCAAAGCTTGGGTATAGTGATTCCTAATGCTTTGGGGATTTACCGTGTCCTCCAATCACTACCACCAAGTTACAAGAACTTTGTGATGAACTACAATATGCAAAGCATGAACAAGCAGTTGCCAGAACTCTTCTCCATGTTAAAATCTGCAGAAGTGGAGATCAAGAAAGAGCACCAAGTGTTGATGGTCAATAAGACCACCAAATTCAAGAAAGGCAAGTCTAAGCAAAAGGGACACTTAAAAAAGGGTGGTAAGAAAGTTACCGCACCGACGAAGAAGACCAAGGCTGGACCCAAGCCTGATACAGAGTGCTTTTACTGCAAGGGAGAAGGTCACTGGAAGCGGAATTGCCCAAAGTACTTGGCGGATTTGAAGAACGGCAACATCAAGAAGAAAGGTATATCTGATATACATGTTATTGATGTGTATCTCACTAGTACTCGTAGTAGTGCCTGGATATTTGATACTGGTTCGGTTGCTCATATTTGTAACTCGAAACAGGTGCTGCAGAATAAACGGAAGCTAGCGAAGAACGAGGTGACGATGCGCTTAGGAAATGGATCAAAGGTTGATGTGATCGCGGTCGGCATGCTACCTCTTCATCTACCATCGGGATTAGTTTTATACTTAAATAATTGTTATTTGGTGCCTGCGTGAAGCATGACCATTATTTCGGGATCTTGTTTATTGCTAGATGGTCACATGCACCTTTGATAGATGGTCTATTCTTATTGAATCTCGATAGTGGAAATACACATATTAATAACATTGAAGCTAAACATTTGAAATCGAGCGATAACTCGACCTATATGTGGCACTGTCGTATTGGTCACACTGGAGTGAAGCGTATGAATAAACTCCATTCCGATGGACTTCTTGAATAACTTGATTTCGAATCACTTGAAATATGCGAAGCATGTCTGATGGGAAAAATGACTAAGACTCCATTTTCTGGTATGATGGAGCGAGCTACGGACTTATTAGAAATCATACATACCGATGTGTGTGGTCCAATGAGTGTAGCATCGCGCGGTGGTTATCGTTATGTTCTTACCTTCACGGATGACTTGAGTAGATATGGGTATATCTATTTCATGAAACATAAGTCCGAAACTTTTGAGAAGTTTAAGGAATTTCAAAGTGAGGTTGAGAATCAACGTAACAAGAAGATTAAATTTCTACGTTCTGATCGTGTTGGTGAATATCTAAGTTACGAGTTTGGCGAGCATTTGAAGAAATGCGGAATACTTTCACAATTGACACCGCCAGGAACACCACATCGTAATGGTGTGTCTGAACGTCGTAATCGAACTCTCTTAGATATGGTTCGTTCTATGATGTCACTTACAGATTTACCGCTATCATTTTGGGGTTATGCATTAGAAACAGCCGCATTCACTTTAAATAGGGCACCATCTAAATCCGTTGAAACGACACCATATGAATTATGGTTTGGGAATAAACCTAAATTGTCGTTCCTTAAAGTTCGGGGTTGCGAAGCCTATGTAAAGAAGTTACAGCCGGACAAGCTTGAACCCAAAGCGGAAAAATGCGTCTTCATAGGATACCCAAAGGAAACTATTGGGTATACCTTCTATCATAGATCCGAAGGCAAAATCTTCGTTGCCAAGAATGGATCCTTTCTAGAGAAAGAATTTCTCTCGAAAGAAGTGACTGGAAGGAAAGTAGAACTCGACGAGGTTGTCGAACCTTCTCTCGAACTTTCGAGTAGCGCAACACCAGAAGAAGTTCCTGTGGTGCCTGCACCAACTAGAGAGGAAGCTAATGATGATGATCATGAAACTTCGGTTGAAGTTGCTACATAACCTCGCAGGTCAACGAGGACTTGTACAACTCCTGATTGGTATGATCCCATTATGAGTGTTGCGCTGTGTTTTAATCCTTTTCCATGCACAACTTTTAAGTCTTTAAGCTGAGGATAGATCTGACTGCCTTTTAAAATTAGAGGAGGCCAATTTTTCTCATAAGTGTTATCAAACTTTTTCATCATGGTCTGATATTTATGGCCCTTTGGAAAAAACCTTCGAGTCTTGATGTACACCATTTTGTAACACTCATGCAAATACAAACTTGTTGTCTTGTTTTTGCATTCGACACACGCATAGGTCCATTTTATAGCTTGGACGGAGGAGTTCCCATAGGCCGGATAATCATTGAACGGTTGTGAAAAATATGCATCTCAAGGTAAAGTTTTCCTCCACATGTGCATCATATCTTTTTAATCCTTCAATCCAAAGAAGTTTAATATCTTCCACCAAAGGTGCAAGGTACACATCAATGTCGTCACTAGGTTTCTTGGGGATCTGAATTAGTATTGCGAGCATGATATACTTTCGCTTCATGCATAACCATGGAGGAAGGTTGTAAATGCTGAGATTCACAGCCCAAGTGTTGTGGGTGGTACTATAGTTTCCGATGGTTTCATTCCATCGGTGCTCACTACAAACCCTCACATTTCTAGGATCATCCAAAACGATCACCATCTGGACCCAAAGGCTTCAACCTATTAACGTTCCTCTGCTATGGAGAGTCGGCAGGGTGTCTGAGCATGTCATCCTGAAAGCGCTCCTGTTCGTGCCAACTGATTAGTTTTGCCGTATCCGGGTTTGCATATAAGCATGTCAAACAAGGAATAATAGGCATGTCATTACTACTCGGTGTTTCTATATCTTTTTGCTCTCTTGATCAGTGTCCATGTAATCCTCACTGTTGCTGTCATATGCCATATCAGCTGCCTCAACCTTCGGAACCCTGAACCTTTGAAATTTGAACACCGGGCATTCACACAAATTGATATAGGTATCACCACAATACAATATGCAATCATTTTTACATGCGTGTATTCTCTGAACCTCCATTCCCAATGGACACACAATCCGCTTAGCTTTGTAAAAACTATCTGGCATGTGGTTTCCTTCGGGAAGAAATTCTTGTAAAAATGTTAACCACTTGGTGACATTGTTATCTGACCATCCGTACATTGGCTTCATCTGCATCAGTTCTAGTACAATAGCTAACTTTCTATAGTGCGGCTTACACACATGGTATGTTGGTTTCTCCGAGTCTTGGATCATGCAAGCATATTTATCATACATTTTCTGATCCTCACATTTTTCTTTAAACTCCCACAACATATGACTCACATAGTCTTCTTCAACATCTTCAACATTTTTATCATACATGTTTGATGAACCTCGTCATCGGTTGATGGAAATATGGTGGTAATTTCAACATCATCCATATTAGCATCCTCATAAGCATCACCCTCCTTATTAGAATCACCCTTCTCGTATGTTCTTAGGTGTACTTCTCCATGGTGGATCCAAAAATCGTACCCCGCCACGAAACCCCTTTTGATCAAATTTTTCTAAATATGTGAAGTGCTTATAAAACTTTGGTTGTTTTTATATTCACCACACGGGCGAAGTATCCACAGGTCCTCTGTATGAAATGCATTCATTTCAGCTGCGTTCAAAAACTCCTTGATCTGAAGTTGTCATGAATCATTTTAATTGAACTGAAATGACCTGTTGCATTCCTAGTTGACTGACTTTTGATTTTGCAATTTGGATTGTCTTGATAAATTTTTGATACACTAAGTTCTATATTCGTCAACTCTGTTTGGTGAAGCTGTTCATTTGCCTAAGGTAGATACGCTTTTACTGAACCTTGTGCAATTTGAATTAGCAGGAGAATGTGTATTCAAATCCTGGGGTGAGTGACTGCTCGTAGATGACTTTGATGGTGATAATGATGGATTGATGGATGGTTTCTCACCAACGACTCTATATCAGATGGCTCGCTTACGACTTTATATCAAATGTATATGTGATGATCTTCCTGTCATGTGGGGTGTGAGAGTTATTTGTGATTGTTTAGTTGAAATACAAAAGTTTTAAATGGTTTGTTGTTGTGCACATTATATATTGTTTGAACTACTGTTGGGTTGATTTGGTTGTAGCTTTATTTTTTAGAAAGGCATGTTGATGTTTAAATGTTATTATTTGCTATATTACTAACATGGTTTCACCGTAACTTTCTCTTAGAAAGTGTTTTGGCATCTGTATGTATTTGGGATTTGTAATAGACCAAAAGGTCGTGGCCCAGACAATTTTTATGGAAAATTACACAATAACGAAATAAGGAATGGGTTGTAAGTCGCCAAAGCTCGAAATATACACAAAACGTAAATAGGTCAGAGCCCAAAAAATGACGTCTCCCAAAAACAAAATGGACTATAAATGGCAATGCCCAAACATTAATGCACAGTTAAACAATAAAATCTGGATAAAAGAAGGCCCAAATGTTGGGCTTGACCCATTTAGAATGTTGAATTGGACTGAAATAAATGTTATCTATGACTAATTGGTTTGATCCTAGAAATATGTCACGTCGAATTCGTTGAGATGGATGGGCTAGATAGGTTAGAAACGTAATCAACCAAATATAGTATACCAGATATTATATAAAACTTTAAACTAGATGATATGGTGGTAGATAAGAGAAATAATGACTTGCAAAGTCAGTCGTGCAAAAAAATCCATTCAAACGAACAATTATTGCTAGTTACGTGTGTAAATGATTATAAAATTTCAGAGTCCGGCCAACGATTTTGTTCCCATGTCTCACGGATCGTGTGAAATACTTGTTTAAAAATGTAATACCTTTGATTATATCACTAATTTGGACCGGAGCTAGGGAGGATTCTCGACTAATCAAAGATGCCTTGTTTGTGGGGGATTATAAATTAAGGAGGCAACTAGATCGGTAGGAGTAGTTGAGAGGACGGTGTCCAAAGGTCAAAAATTGAGATATTTACAAGACAAATGAGACAGTTAGCGTCAAAACTAGTGTTTTATTCGTGCAAACGTACAGAAGAACTTATTAGTGGCGTTTGAAATAGGAGGTTAGTAAGCTTCAAGCGGCACATCGCTAGTCTTGCGTCAATAATAAATGTTATCGTTGGGTTTTTCTCCAATGCCACAATTAAGCTGTTCACTGCTGACATATGAGTGGAACATCACCGTTACATTATACTAGATGATACCCCGCGCGTTACGGTGAGGTATTTAGCTAAACCAAGAGGAGAAATACGTCGTAAATTCAATAATAGGATGCAAGCTGCTACTTTGTTTTAGTGAGCACAACATTGTGTAACCCTGAAAATATAAATATAATTTAGGAGTTGACAACAAATTGGAAAGTTGAAAATATGTTTGAGGCATCAACACTTTTATTAATTGGATAGTGAGTTGTAATGACTCGATTGCAACACACCGTCACTTTCATTACCAATTTTCTATCAAACTAAGAAAAATAAAAATATGTCACATACACGATTGATCAATGGACAATAAGCAGAATGCTAAATAAATTGATGGTTTATATGTATAGCTAATGTTCATTGCAGACAACCACTTCATGGCTCAAATCTAAACTGCATAAGACATGTCTAGAGTTCATTGCAGCCATCCACTTCGTGGTCAAGCAGTGATGTGATGAAGGTGATTGTGAGCAAGCTTAATTCACTTAAGGGAAACTTGATGATGATGGTGTATTTCACTATCTCTTCGCCGAACTAGTGCACCTATACACCTGACACGTGTATTATGTTTGTTGGGGACACAAGAGACTTCTTGTATCTTGATTGTAGGGTTTTTTGAGAGTGATACCTTTGACCACTTCCGCCCTGAGTTTGATAAACCTTGGGTAATCCACTTAAGGGAAACTTGCTGCTGTTCTACAAGGCTCTGCACTTGGAGGCCCAACACTATCTACAAGAATAGAAGCGTGCATAGACATCACATATCTACAACATCTAACCCATTAAGGTAAGTCCCAAAGTATTGATCTCCTCTTCTAGACCGGTTTTATTTTGTGAGGCTGGTCATCTATAATTATTTATTTTTCTTTCTCCTTGCATTTTCCTCTGCCCCTGTGCTTTAATCATTTTCCATGCACAACTTTAAGTGTTTAAGATGAGGATATATCTGACTGCCTTTTAAAACTAGAGGAGGCCAATCTTTCTCATAAGTGTTATCAAACTTTTTCATCATGGTCCGATATTTATGGCCCTTTGGAAAAAACCTTCGAGTCTTCATGTACACCATTTTGTAACACTCATGCAAATACAAACTTGTTGTCTTGTCTTTGCATTCGACACATGCATAGGTCCATTTTATACCTTGGCCGGAGGAGTTCCGATAGGCCGGATAATCATTGACGATTGTGAACAAGATACATCTCAAGGTAAAGTTTTCCTACACATGTGCATCAAATCTTTTTAATCCTTCAATCCAAAGAAGTTTAATATCTTCCACCAAAGGTGAAAGGTACGCATCAATGTCGACACCAGGTTGCTTGGGCCCTGAATTAGTATTGAGAGCATGATATACTTTCGCTTCATGCATAACCGTGGAGGAAGGTGGTAAATGGTGAGATTCACGAGCCTGGTGTTGTGGGTGGTACTATAGTTTCTGAATGGTTTTATTCCATCGGTGCTCACTACAAACCTCACATTTTTAGGATCATCTCCAAAACGATCACCATCTGGACCCAAAGGCTTCAACCTATTAACGTTCCTCCATTGTGGTGAGTCGGCAGGGTGTCTGAGCATGTCGTCCTGAATGCGCTCCTCTGCGTGCCAACTCATTAGTTTTGCCTTATCCGGGTTTGCATATAAGCATGTCAAACAAGGAATAATAGGCAGGTACTTTTATTGGGATGTCCTTCCTACCCGGTTTTTCTATATCTTTTTGCTTGCTTGATCAGTGTCCATGTAATCCTCACTGCTGCAGTCATATGCCATATCAGGTGCCTCAACCTTCGGAACCCTGAACCTTTGAAATTTGAACACCATGTATTCACACAAATTGATATAGGCATCACCACAATACAATATACTTTCATTTTTACATGCATGTATTCTCTAAACCTCCATTCCTAATGGACAAACAATCCGCTTAGCTTTGTAAAAACTATCTGGCATGTGGTTTCCTTCAGGAAGAGAAATTCTTGTAAAAATGTTAACAACTTGGTGACACTGTTATCTGACCATCCGAACATTTGCTTCATCCACGTCTGTTCTAGCACAGTAGCCAACTTTCTATAGTGTAGCTTACAAACATGGTATGTTGGTTTCTTCGAGTCTTGGATCATGCAAGCATATTTATCATACATTTTCTGATCCTCACATTTTTCTTTAAACTCCCGCAACATATGACTCACATTGTCTTCTTCAACATCTTCAACATTTGTATCATACATGTTTGATGAACCTGGTCATCAATTGATTGAAATATGGTGGTAATCTTAACATCATCCATGTTAGCATCCTCATACGCATCACCCTCCTCGAATCATCCTTCTCATATGTACTTCTCCGTGGTGGATCCAACAATCGTACCCCGCCACAAAAACCCTTTTGATCATTTTTTTTCTAATTATGTGGAGTGCTTATAAAACTCTGGATGTTTTTACATTCACAACACGAGCAAAGTATCCACGGTTCCTCTGTATGAAATGCATTCATTTCAGCTATGTTCAAAAACTCCTTGACCTGAAGTTTAGTCATGAAGCATTTTAATTGAACTGAAATGACCTGTTGCATTCCTAGTTGACTGACTTTTCATTTTGCAATTTGCACTGTCTTGATAAATTTTTGATACACTAAGTTCTATATTCTTCAACTCTGTTTGGTGAAGCTGTTCATTTGCCTAAGTTAGCCACTCTTTTACTAAACCTTGTGCGATTTGAATTAGCGGGAGAATGTATATTCAAAGCCCGGGGTGAGTGACTGCTCGTAGCTAACTTTGTTGGTGCTACTGATGGATTGATGGATGGTTGCTCACCAATGACTTTATATCGTCAGCTGGCTCGCTGATGACTTTATATCAAATGTATATGTGATGATCTGCCTGTCATGTGGGGTGTGAGAGTTATTTGTGATTTTTTAGTTGAAATACGAAAGTTTTGACTGGTTTATTATTGTGCACATTATATGTTGTTTGAACTACTGTTGGGCTGATTTGTTTGTAACTTTATTTTTTAGAAAGGCACGTTGATGTTTGAATGTTATTATTTGCTATCTATCTATCTATCTATCTATCTTCTATCTACTAATTTACACATAGGTAGGTTCGTCGTCTCTTGATTTTCGTTCTGATTTTTGTTTGGACGATTTTGCCCCAATGTTTTTGTGAAAATTACCCACCACTGTCATCCTGGAGTGAAAAAACTAATCCTTCTGCCTGTCGTTTACGCACGCAGTTGGCAACCGCACTGCCGGCCAGACCGGCCGGGTGGCCGGGTATGGAGCATGGGCGCTGCTGGAAGAATTGAGCTTCGCCGCTGTCGGCCGAGACTGGGGCTGCGCGGATTAAGCCCAAGGTGGACCTGCAGGAACAAAGGGAGGTCGACGTCCGGGAGGCGCAAAAGGAAGTAGCACAGGGTCCGGCAACGCTGGAGCTTGCAGATGGAGGCGAGGCGGCAGCACGCCCGCTACTCCTCACCGCCTTGCCGCGTGCTCCATCGTCGACCTAGCCGTCCCACACGTCGGTCGCGCCGGCCCTGATCCTGACCCCTCTTCCTTCCTCCTGCACAGCCGACAGTGAACCTCGACCTTCCTTGCACGAGCTCAAAGGCAACCCTGGTTCGGGTGCTGCTCATCCTGGGACGATGGAACCCATAGCCATGGCCCTTGGCCCGGATCCTGGAAGCGGTGTGGCTGCCTAGGCGTGGCAGAGGTGGCATCCAAGAGCCGGCGCACGACATGGAAGCACCCACCTCCGCAACCTCCCTCGACAAGGACGACTATAGTGGGGCAGCCTTTGGCTTTGACCCCGCTCATCCAGGCCGGGCTGCCGACAGCGCCATGTTTTTGGGAAATCTTTGGAAACCGACGGGAGATAGACAGACATGGAGAACCGTATCTCTTAGGCATTTTTGCATTTTAGACCTTCCACTTTATTATATGTGTTAAGCACGCTCTCTCTTATATACTAATATATGCGGTGAAGTTCTCAGATTGTTCAGCTTTTGTCTAACAATAATCTGATAAAAATATCGGCTGCTAATCCTCCAATCAGTTGTGCAGCATGGTACATCCTGGTACATGGAGAATTTAAAAGGCAATGAAAAGATTTAGTAAACGTGTATATGTACTGTAATGGACTAAAGAAGCCTAACACGTTAAGTTGATAAGCCCAAGAATTATCCCAATTTCTTCTATTTCATGTATTTACGAGGGAGTGGACGATGAACGAGCATTTATTTATTAAGTCTTCTCGTCATGATTTATCCGATTTTATATGCTTCCTCTACTCCCTAGCCCTGAGGGAGATGAAGGTGTCCGTGCATAGTGGGGTGCCGCAGCGATGGGGGGCACATGGCTCCGCGGACGCTAGCACAGAGTGACCTGGTTGAATAGATAAATATAGGACTATTATGTATTTCTAGAGGAGTGGACGATGAACGAGCATTTATTTATTGACTCCTCGCATCATGATTTATCCGATTTTATATGCTTCCTCTACTCCCTAAGCCTGAGGGAGACGAAGGTGTTCGTGCATAGTGGGGTGAGGCAGTGATGGGGGAACATGGCTCTGTTGGCGCTAGCACAGAGTGCCCTGGTTGAATAGATGGACATAGGAGGATGTCGGTGACGCGCCTCACTGAGCACCCCATGGAAGCCCAAGAATAATGCTTGGCTCATGAGCTACTACGACTCCAGGGTTGTCATTGCTATCAAGGGTCCAGCCATGCGTGGGGTTTGAAGAAGGAAAAGATTTAGAAGCATCAGAGACTCAGACGAGACTGTTTGGTTAACAATGATATTTTCGGAAGGCCCCCTTCAACATACGACAGACAAAAAATTATAGGTATGCATTTTCAGTAAACTTTGACGTCTTCATGAACCTTTTTTTCTTTTGCTCACACAAAAAAATTATATACACGTATTCATGTTGTTCTGTGACAACGCACGGGCATTGAGCAGTATTAATAACGTGGTTTCGTTGTAACTTTCTCTTAGAAAGTCTTTTGGCATCTGTATGCATTTGGGATTTGTAATAGACCAAAAGGTCGTGGCCTAGACAAAATTTTATGGAAGATTACACATTAACGAAATAAGGAATGGGTTATAAGTCGCCAAACCTCGAAATATACACAAAACGTAAATAGGCCAGAGCCCAAAAAATGACGTCTCCCAAAAACAAAATGGACTATAAATGGCAATGTCCAATCATTAATGCACAGTTAAAGGATAAAATATGGATAAAGAAGCCCCAAATGTTGGGCTTGACCCATTTATAATGTTGAATTGGACTGAAATAAATGTTATCTATGACTAATTGGTTTGGTCATAGAAATATGCCACGTCAGATTCGTTGAAGTGGATGGGCTAGATAGGTTAGAAACGTAATGAACCAAATATAGTATTACCAGATATTATATAAAAACTTTGGACTAGATGATATGGTGGTAGATAAGAGAAAGAATGACTTGCAAAGTTAGTCGTGCAAAAAATCCATTCAAACGAACCATTATTGCTTGTTACATGCGTAGATGATTATATAATTTCAGAGTCAGGCCAAAGATTTTGTTTCCATGTCTCACGGATTTTGTGAAAGACTTGTTTAAAAATGTAAAACCTTTGATTATATCCCTAATTTGGACTGGCTGCTAGGATGGATACTCAACTAATCAAAGATGCCTAATTTGTGGGATATTATAATCAAGGAGGCAACCAGATCGGTAGGGGTAGTTGAGAGGACAGTGTCAAAAGGTCAAAAATTGAGATATGTACAAGACAAATGAGACGGTTCGCGTCAAAACTAGTGTTTTGTTTAAGGAGTAGCTTTCCTTGTGTTTATTAGTGCAAACATACTGAAGAACTTATTAGTGGCGTTTGAAATAGGAGGTTAGTGAGCCTCAAGTGGCACATCCCTAGTCTTGCGTCAATAATAAATATTATCGTTGGCTTTTTCTCCAATGCCACAATTAAGTTGTTCATGGCTGACATATGAGTGGAACATCACCATTATATTATATATTTGTAGCGTTCGCCAGAGGTGTGGGTTTAAATGTCACCAGCAACTTTTCATTTTCTTACAAAAAATAGCTACTTTATTAGGAACTAGATATTCATATCTCACTACGGGGAAGAACAACGCGTCGAGTGTGTGCAAATCACATGGCAAAGGATCCCATAGCACGGCAAAGCCGTTACGGTGCCACAACACACGACAATAATGAAATGAATTTGAATGTTTCCACATGAGCAATCCGTGGCACCTCGCCGTCGACCAATTACAAAAAAGCATACGAATCACGGGTTTCTTTTGTGGGGGATTTCTCAAGTACTATGCTCTGTATTTTATTATTACCTATTTAATAACGTTTGTATCACAAATCATCACACAAGTAAAAATAGTTTTTTATTTGTGTCTAGAGCAACTCTCAGAAAAGGTGGGCACTTTGGCTAAAACCAAACGATTTGATTTTCTAAAGGTAACGAGCAGTCATATTTCCATTATATGCCCCCTGTCCACCATGTTTCCGGGAGTGCTTATTTCCTGTTTTCCCCTAGTGCGGCTTTGGGTATTGGCACCATGGATCTTGTTGTATTAGTCAAACAATTTTTGAGGATAGACCTAGTTGGATACTTGGACCTGATGCCTATAAATTTTTTGATGCAATTATTATTGGACTATGTTGTTTAGGGCACATGTCTGCACAGATGTAAAATGGCAACCCAATCATGCGCGCATGGTTCTACCATCATGTGGGATTTATATATGTTTTTAAATTTCAAATGTTTTATCTCTTGAAGCGTAATCGAAACTTATATCTGTTTTCATTGTTATCTTTTTCGTGACGGACTGCCTCTACGTTCTCGTCCCCGCTATTTTCTACGGACATGACAAATGCAAAAGGTTGAATTTCAAGCTTTTTTGGCCACCAGGTCGCCCACAAAACACGTTGGAGCGACTTATATTTTCTTGTGCCCGTCAGCGGTAAGTCCTGTGAGGATTATTTCGCGACCTACAGGTAACAATCTTTTGCTCGCTCGCCGGGGTTCAGGTTACCACGGGCGTACTTTCGCGCTTCCGCCAGTAAGGCTGCAGCGACGCTAAGCCTTTCTCCGGTAGTGTCAATATCCCATGGAGTTAGAAGATGCACATAATTGTTGTAAGTCTATGCCTCTCCCCACAATTTGTGAGGACAACTCACTCAGGGTTAGATCAAAAATCATAAACATTGTATAGTACTATGGGTATGGAGAGGGGCTGGTGGCGGTCAAAATGGATTCAACCGTGTTTCTGCATACTATCGTTAGGGCTTCTAGCGGCTCGGAGATAAATCTTACATAGAAGGCTTCACGAAAGGTTCTTGTGTTGACCATGCAAAGGCGGTGACATCTGGTAAGGGCACGCGGTATGGCCGGGTCCATTCCATACCTGTGCTAGTTAAACCTTTCGGAGCTTTTATGCATGGCCTCTTTGGCTTGGGATTATTGGAAACTCGTGATTCTTCATTAATTGATATTCATTTCTTCATAAATGTACCCTATTCTACAAGTAGGAAGATCAAAGAAAATTATTAGCATGTCTATGCAATAATTAGTCATTACCCAGTGTTGAACCTAGGAAACTCGCATGTATCAATCTCGTCCCCTATTCTCCCTATGTCGTTGGGCTCCGCATCTTCGGTCCCTCGCACGATGGTACCCACATTGGTATTCCCACATCAATAACCTAATTAATGTTCAAGTTTTATCCTAATTAATGTTCAAGTTTTATCTAATGGCACGCTTGCTTGACCTAACTTGGTATATCATCAGTTCGTGTAATATAAAAATGTACAATATGATATGCACGGGCCCTCCGGATTAATTTGGTTGAACCATGATTATGCCACCTATCAGAGTGTAATACTGCATACTTAATAGAGGTGGACACCTATAAATACTTATCTAATTCTTGCTAATGGATTGACAGACAACTAGGCAGTGATTACTTCCACTCTTTCTTTCATCTGTGAAATGCTTGAATGTTGACGTTGAATGTTTAAAGTTTCTACATTCATTAATTAGTCGACATAAAAGTTGTTCCAGCAAGCACACATCGACACTGGAAACAACATTATCTCTGCTCAATTAGTTCCACGACGAGGCCGGCCACCTAGTTAACATGAACCAAGTGTATCTTATGATAACAAAATATGATTGTGGTTCCACCGGATCACTTCACAAGGAGAAGAAGAAATACAACCAAGTACCCCGACTCAAAATATCCATAAAATGTTTAAAAGCAACTTGTTTTCTATGTCTAAGGCTAGGATCCCATCTTACTCGTATATTGATATGTTATCATATCTAACTCATAAATGATATTTCTATGAATATTTATATATTTGTTGACAGTTGGACAATTGGAGTAGGACTCGTCTGGGTATCGCTAGGGTGGCCGGTAGGGGTAGTTGAGAGGACAGTGTCCAAAGGTTCCTAATTTTTGGGGGATTATAAATTAAGGAGGCAACTAGCTAGATCGGTAGGGGTAGTTGAGAGGACAGTGTCCAAGGGTCAAAATTTGAGACATGTACAAGACAAATGAGAAGGTTAGCGACAAAACTAGTGTTTTGTTTAAGGGGTTGTTTTCCTTGTGTTTATTCGTGCAAACGTACCGTTTGAAATATAAGGTTAGTGAGCTTCAAGCGGCATATTGCTAGTCTTGCGTCAATAATAAATGTTATTGTTGGCTTTTTCTCCGATGCCACAATTAAGCTGTTCACTGCTGACATATGAGTGGAACATCACCATCATATTATATATTTGTAGCGTTCGCCGGGGTGTGGGTTTAAACGTCACTGCGACTTTTCATTTTCTAAAAAAATAGTTGTTTTATTATTGAGTTTCACAACAACTTTATATTATGAACTAGATATTCATATCTCACTACGGGCACTAGTGGAAACAGGGCCTCCAGTCCCGGTCTGTAAGGGCCGTTAGTCCCGGTTTTGGAACCGGGACTAATCAGACGGAACTAGAGGCCCACCACTAGTCCCGGCCCAGTTACTAGCCGAGACTAGTGGATGTTCACGTGGCTTTCCCCGCACGCTCAGGGTGCACCCCCACTAGTCCCGGTTGGTGTTAAGTACCGGGACTAGTGGGTTGCCGCTGTTAGAGTATACGTATCTGTTAGGGATAGACTAGTTTACTTGTCTTGTACTCCAAGTTGGTCCCTGTACGTCTATATATACTCGCCCGAGAGGCTCAATAATACATCCAACATATTACGCCTATCTCATAATCTTACATGGTATCAGAGCGGCACGGTCCTTGACCTAGCCGCCGCCTCCGCTTCCGCACCGCGCCGCCCCTGGAGAGGTCAATCTCCATGATCTCCGCCGGGGGCCGCGCAACCCGTACGCAGGGTTCGTCCGTCGATCCGTGATCGGCTAGCCTTTTTTTCCGATCTCTTGATCGGTTTTCTTTTTTGGTTTACCGATCTTAGATCGGATTGAGTCGCCCATCGCCGTCGTCATCGTCGCGCCTCTACTCCGACCATCGGCATCGATGATCTACACCGCGCCCGTGCGCCTGTCACCTGCCCCGCTGTGTCTTCCTCGGTAGGCCGTCACGGCCTCATGATAGGCTGCCGCGCACCGCGGCCGGCTGCTGCGGCTTCCTCGGGAGGCTTCCGCGGCCGACCCCTCCCTCGGATTGTCTTTGCCGTCATCGCCCGGGATTGCACCAACAACGACGCCGCAGATTCCGATTTGCCGTCGTCCCGGACTTGGCGCCCACCACCGAGTACGTCCCCGAGCACGCGCCTACCACCGATCGAGCATCGGGCTCCGCTGCGTCGCCCCATCGGGCCGTAGCGTCGCCGCCTTTGGTCCCCGCCACTGGCTACCAACGCGCCTTCTCAGGCGTGTCCGTCGCTGGTGGTTCTCACGCCGCTGCACCGACTCGCGTCCTGCAACTACGCCGCCCCATCGGGCAGTAGCGTCGCTGCACGCGGTCATCGCCGTCACCCCGCAAGGACGTCGCAGGCTTCCACCGCGCCACCTCCCTCGGCGCGGGTCGCCGCCGTCCGTGCATGGTCTTCGTCACGTCGTCGGGTTCTTCCTCGGCTACTTCGAGCACCGCCGCCGCATCTCCACAGGTAGCCTGCATGGCCACTCCTGGCTGTCGTAGGTCCCGCCGACTGCCCCTCCGTCTAGGCATCCAGTATGAGCACTCTTGGTCGTCGCTGGTTCGCCACCTTCTACGTCTTCGTCCAGCATGACTTCGTCGCCATCGTCTTTGACCACACCTACCCGTCTACTCCGACAACCGCGTCCTGTATCGGCACTTCGCCGATCTGCGCAACGCAACCGTCGTAGAGTCCTCCTCTGCTAGTCTCCTCTCCGACATGGCGTGAAGTTGTTTCTACTGGTCCAGTTCTTCGCATGCCTGGTATTGGCAACACCGGTGCATGCCTTCGTCCCCGACGCGTTCCCGAGTCTGGAAAACTCGGCGCCAGCGCCTCGTCTTCATCGGCCTTGACAACGTCTTTTTCGGCATCGACTACCTTCTCTATGTCTACCAAGACCGCGTCACCGATTTCGTCTATGCGTCCTCGGTTCTGGCAAAACCGGAGTATGCCTTCGTCCCCGACGTGCGCCTGGTTCTGGCAAAGCCATGGCCGCACCTCGTCCTCGACGGCTCGGACTGCATCGGCTTCGGCATCGCTCTCTCCGACGACTGCCCTGACGCGTCTCCGTCCTTCTACTGGCTGCACTATGCGCACACGGCTTAATATGCGGCTACCTCGACACCGGCAACCCCGACCACGACATCGACCACGGCGACCCCTCGCGCGGCTACCTCGACCAAGGTTGCAGCACCCACCTCTCTCGGCTCACTCGACACCGGCACAAGGGCTACCACCTCGCATGAGCTCCTCACCAGCATCCTCTACGGTCCAAGCTTCTGCGACGTGACACCGTCCACGACGTTCCCGCTACCACTGCGGGGGGATGTTAGCGCACTGGTCTACTTCGGCTCTCCAGTCTGACCGTTCACGATGTTCCAGTTGTTCACGATGCTACCGCTACGACTGTGGGGGGATGTTAGAGTATACGTATCTGTCAGGGATAGACTAGGTTACTTGTCTTGTACTCCAAGTAGGTTACTAGTCTTGTACTCCAAGTCGGTCCCTGTACTTCTATATATACTCCCCCGAGAGGCTCAATAATACATCCAACATATTACGCCAATATCATAATCTTACAGCCGCGGTAGCAGTTTGCGCCTTTTCTCTATCACGGCAGCGCATTACCTTGGACTAGTGATTTCTCTGCCGCGAAAGCATTTTGTGCCCTTTCTCTGCCACGACAGAGAATTCATTTTGTATTGTTTTATTTATTTACTTTTCATTTCAAAATAGTTTTTGAATATTTGTACGCCACCACATATCTTACACGTTCGTGCATATATATCCGATAACTTTTATTACGATATCGAGCATACAAATATATACAATTTACATAGTTACATGGAGATCAAAATTACCGGGACTAGAGCCCGTCTAGTCAATTACATGGAGATCATTAGCGCCAATTCACACTAAATTCTCCGCCATCGTGTACCATCTCTTTGAAAATAAAACCCGTCAGCTCCTCCGCAATTGCTAGTACACGTTGATGTGGTAGGAGTTGATCCCGCATTATCTCGAACTATATAAGAAAAGAAGATCAATATGAATATCAATCATGATAACAAAAAGTAACGGTAATAAAATGATGATGTGAATGTATTGCTTACGTCAACTCTATAATCTTTGTGCTCGGTGGTAAACGTGCGAATGAACTCGCAAACGTAGAATCCACATAAAGTCGACCTCTGTGGCTGCCTCGCGCACTTTACGAGAATAGAATTCCATCAAAATAATAATATAGCATCATTATTGTATTGAAACTATAAGTAAAGAGATATGCGGACATATCACGTGCTACTTACCGAGACCGGCTTAAACGTCAGATGCTGACTACAAGAACCCGTAACCTCGCGCTTGAACCAGATCCAAACCCCGCCCGGCGAAGTAAATGAATGAATGAGTTATTCATTACCTGCTATCTCAGGAAATCAATGAAAGAGACCGATATAGCGAGAAAATAAGTTCTGGAGCATGTCTTTCATGCTGCGGAATGCTTTCATGTTTCTCTTTGATGGGTCCATGACTTCAACTCTTCCTTTATCAAGTTGAATGTCTAGCAGAATCTAGTGAAAGCTGCAACTATTTATATATATACATCAGAAACTCATCAGTTACACTTAGAGTCGAGTAATCAAAAGTGAATGTGTGTACAGCAGAGTAAGACGCTTACTCGAAATTGTAAGGAAATAGTATGTGGTCATAAAAATTTTGCTCCTTTAAAAACCTCAAAATATTTTCCTGCGTCTCCTCGGGGTTTGTTGTTAGCGTCTTTATATGTACTTTTTCTGGGTCAATGAACCCAACACTATAGATTCTTCTTATTTTACATTCCTCGATCTTCATTGTGCATTATAATAGAGTACAAAAGGATATAATGAGGATAATTACATGCAATGAACTGAACATGTAGACAATGAATTCAACAACTTACAGACAATAATTCCAGGATACACAGGTGAATGGATCATTGTTTCATATGTGGAAAACCGTCTGGACGACCGCTGGCATGCACCTAAGGTTATGGCGTCGTCCATGGATTCCTAAAATCTGGATGGGTTGCATAGTCAGATAATGGAACGTACCATCTCGGTAAACATGAGTTTGTAGTGTAGAACACAATCATATGTTAATCTCCACGAATGAAACTCTTTTAAAATAGTAATAACCAAGGAACTATGCTAGCAATGTGACAATAACCGAAATATGTTTCAATTTCTATCTAATGATACGTTAGCTTGACTTGACTAGATCTATCATCAGTTGGACGATTATATAAATTTATAATGAACTTGATCCACATGGGGCCGTCCATATTAAATACCATGAGCGAGAGTCCAATGTTCTATACGTAATAGAGGTGGATATGTATAAGTACTATAAATGAACTAGCAGCCTAGCAGCATGAAGAAAACCTTATCGTCTTCTTGCAAATGGAATAACAAACCACGAAGGTAGGCACGTCCCAATACTTAATATTAATATTTGTTTTCGTACGCTTGCCATGGTACGTAAGTGTCTAATGAATATGGCAGTAATACACCTGCATGACTTGGATACTCTCAGCTGCTCTATAAATAGTTGGGCATAACAATGGACCATAAAGCAGACAAGCAACTATCATTCCCTGTGCCAACACAAATTCATCCTACTACTAGCAATGGTAGGAGACTAGCTTTTTCTTATCACTGATTACATACATCCATTATTAGCTATCATCGTCTGTCTATTTGATCGTACATGTGAGCTAACTTACTATATATGTGCATGTATTAATTGTGTCCAGGAGACTATCAAGAAGATTGGCCCACATGGTTACCAGGAAGGCGCTGCTTTTGACATCGACTTCAATAAGTCGCCCAAACAACTGGTGGACATCACTATTTGGAGCAGTGATGGCCCTGATGGGAAAATCAATGCCATATCCTTCAAATATCGTGACGAGAATATTGATCTAGTCCAGATAGGTCCATATGGCAGCATAGATGGTACAAAGCACACGGTATGTAACTTTGCGTTCATATATGTTGGGTGCTTGCCGCCGCGCATAAATTTCATATACACTATATAACAAATGCAGTTTATTTCCATCCTACATGTTTTTGTCTCTCTTGAAGTAATGTTGGAATTTATATGAAGTCCTTAAAGGGTATATACTAATTAACTAATTACTAAATAACACTAATGGGTTCTTTCTGCATTCATTGTAATACTACACAGATATCCATTACACAAGGTGAGTATTTGACCGTGATCTCTGGCTACGTCAACCCCTCCATCACTGCGCTCAACTTCAACACCTCTGCGGATGCTAAGTATGGGCAGTTCGGCAGGTGCCCAAACACTGGAGACACGCATTTCTCAATTGATGTGGATCACGACTCAATTGTATCCCTCTTTGGCCATTGCGACGACAAGCTCAGGTCCATCGGAGCCTATTCTGGTCCCCGGGCTTGATCGATCAATCCTTTATCATCATCATGTCATGCATGTGATATATATATATATATATATATATATATATATATATATATATATATATATATATATATATATATATATATATCCTATAGGTGTGACCTACATACCTATCAACTGCTTGCTGTTAAATAAAATATGCATCCTGTCAGCAAACTGGAGTACATGCCATAGAGTAGGTACTCCATGTGATGGAAGGATCCATGGTCTTTGCTTGTTCCATGTACTATATTGTATTGTATAATGTGTCATGTATATGTGGTTTGTATTGTCCTCGCACTGGTATGCCTTTTTTATAATAATTAATAAATATTTTGGACACTACGTGTTTTCCCTAGGGAAACGAATCATTGCAAGAAGCAACAAATAATATTTTTCCAAGTATATGTTAATTTTGATTTCTAATTCCTTTAGATGTGATGGCAAGTTCTGAATCTTTTTTCACACTATAACTTAGACCACTGCCGCCTAGTACCTTACTAAGAGTGTCGACTATAGTGATCTTTTTCATAAATCGTGAACTATTTTAGCAACTAGCCAAGCCCCGCTAGGTTAGAAAATATGTCTATTAACATTAATTTGTAGACGCGTGGACAAACTGCGTTCTGCCTAAAAATCAAGCCGCGGGGTGCGCAAAGTAAGGTCTACTATACATGACCAACGCTAAAAAGAAACGTTCTTTCCGGGTAAATGTATACTAGCATTGACATAGCTAACAAGCATGGCAAATATTACACTTTTAAGAACCATGACAGTTTTAAGAACCCTGGCAATAATTGACCAGTATAACAATCACTACTAGGAAAACGGCTATAGGTAATCCACACTTCTGTGGCGCACTTGCTAGTGGTGTCCCACGAGTAAAATAGCCATGGCGCACTGCCCACAGGTGCCCTACGGCTAACTGCTGTAAGTGTGGCGCACATGAGGGTGGTGCGCCACGGCTATGTGTGGTCCAGGGCACATGTGGCCGCAGCACACATAGCCGTAGCGCACTAGGTCAAGGTGCGCTACGGATGTGAAACTTAGCCGTAGCGCATCCTGACCTAGTGCGCTACGGGCATGTGTGCTGTAGCAGCTGGTCAACTTAGCTGTAGGGCACTATGTCCTGGTGCCCTATGGCTAAGTGGCCTACACCAAACTCCACCCCCCTCCCTCCCCATGGATCGCCTTTTTAGGCTTTGCAAAAAATAAAATAAAATGATAAACACTTTAAAAAAATCATATGTAGATAGGTAATGTGGTATAGTTTGTAGGAAAATTAACAAACAATAATTTTGACTTTTTCTGCAAAAAAAAGTCATGCCATGGTAAAATGGCCGTAACTTTTGCATACGATGTCAAAAAAAATTGTGTAATATACCAAAATGACGAGAACGAGATTTTGCATCCTCGTTTTGAATTGCAAAAGAAATCGGGTCCGTGCATCGCCGCCGTCGGGTCACCTCGCCGGAGCATGGCCGTGGCCACAACCTACCACTGCAGGGAGGTGTGGGAGGCCGTGGCTGCTCTAGTCCTCGTCGGCGTCGAGGTGGTAGGAAGGGTGTGGTTGGAGAAAGGAAGGTAGGAAGAGAGGGAGGTAGGAAGAGATGGAGGAAGAGAGGGAGGAAGGGAGGTCGGTGAGGAGAAGGATGCCACCGTCGTCCGTTGTCACTTCGAGGAGGAGGAGAAGGCCGCCGTCGCGCCGCCGTCACTTCAAGGAGAGGAGGAGGCCGCCGTTGCGCCGCCTCCGCGCCACCGTCACTGTAAGGAGAGGAGGAGTCCGCCGTCGCGCCGTTACTGCAAGGAGAGGAGAAGGGGAAGGATGAGAAGGAGAAGGAGAAGGAAGAAGGAGAAGGTATAAGGGAGAAGGAAGAAGGAGAAGGGAAAGGAAAAGGGAGAGAGAAAAGGGGGAAGGAAAAGGTAGGACGGCGGCGTGGGTATTTTGAGTCGGGGTACTTGGTTGTATTTCTTCTTCTCCTTGTGAAGTGATCTGGTCGAACCACAGTCATTCTTTGTTAGCATAAGATACACTTGGTTCATGTTAACTAGGTGGTCGACCGAGTCTGGAACTAATTGAGCAGGGATAATGTTGTTTCTAGTGTCGATGTGTGCTTGTCGGAACAACTTTTATGCACTACTAGGAAAACGGCTATAGGTAATCCACATTTCTGTGGCGCACTTGCTAGTGGTGCCCCACGGGTAAAATAGGCGTGGCGCACTGCCCACAGGTGCCCTATAGGTCTGGAATTCGAGCCGAGCCGAGCCAACTCGGCTCGACTCGCTAAAGCTCGTTCAACTAACGAGTTAGATCGACTCGGCTCGTTTACAGAACGAGCTCATATTTGAAACTCGGCTTGACTCGGTAAACTCACGAGTAGCTCGCGAGCAACTCGTTTAGATTGTTATAAGTTATGAATATGAGCACGTATAAGAAAAACTAGTAATTATTCTACTAATTTGAAACTAGAACAATAATAGTACTTCCATAATAGCACGAAGGAAGATCAATAAAAAATATAGTAACTCTACGCCATTACAGCTTCAAGGAACATTCATAGTATGACACTTATCTATGAAAATTTCAAACTCTATATTTGAACGAGTTTAATGAGCTAAATGAGTAGCTCGCGAGTAGCTCATTTAGCTTGGGTGAACAAACAAACTCAAATCAAAAACTTGGCTCGACTCGTTAGACACCGAGTTCGAGCCGAGTCGAGCTATATCACGAGTTACTCATTTAGCTCGCGAGTTTCGAGTTATAATTCTAGCCCTAATGCCCTATGGCTAACTGTCGTAAGCGTGGCGCACATGGGGGTGGTGCGCCATGGCTATGTGTGGGCCAGGGCACATGTGACCACAGCACTTAGCCGTAGGGCACTAGGGCAGAGTGCCCTACGTCTAAGTTGACCCAGTTGCTGCAGCACACATGCCCGTAGCGCACTAGGTCAAGGTGCGCTACGGCTAAGTGACACATCCGTAGCGCACCTTGACATAGTGCGTTACGGGTATATGTGTTGCGGCCACCTGTGCCCTGGCCTACACATAGCCGTGGCGCACCACCCCCATGTGCGCCATGCTTATGGAAGTTAGCCATGGGGCACCTGTGGGCAGTGCGCCACGCCTATTTTACCCATGGGGCACCACTAGCAAGTGCGCCATAGAAGTGTGGATTACCTATAGCCGTTTTCCTAGTAGTGTGTTGTGGGTGGTACTATAGTTTCCGATGGATTCATTCCATTGGTGCTCACTACAAACCTCTCATTTCTAGGACCATCCAAAACGATCACCATCTGGACCCAAAGGCTTCAACGTATTAACGTTCCTCCACTGTGGAGAGTCGGCTGGGTGTTTGAGCATGTCATCCTGAAAGCGCTCCTCTTCGTGCCAACTGATTAGTTTTCCCGTATCCGGGTTTGCATATAAGCATGTCAAACAAGGAATAATAGCCAGGTACCAACACACTTTTATTGGGATGTCCTTACTACCCGGTGTTTCTATATCTTTTTGCTCGATTGATCAGTGTCCATGTAATCCTCACTACTGCTTTCATATTCCATATCAGGTGTCTCAACCTTCGGAACCCTTAACCTTTGAAATTTGAACACCGGGCATTCAGACAAATTGATATAGGTAACACCACAATACAATATACAATCATTTTTACATGCATGTATTCTCTGAACCTCCATTCCCAATGGACACACAATCCGCTTAGCTTTGTAAAAACTATCTGGCATGTGGTTTCCTTCAGGAAGAAATTCTTGTAAAAATGTTAACAACTTGGTGACACTGTTATCTGACCATCCGTACATTGGCTTCATCCGCATCAGTTCTAGCACAGTAGCTAACTTTCTATAGTGCAGCTGACACACATGGTTTGTTGGTTTCTCCGAGTCTTGGATCATGCAAGCATATTTATCATACATTTTCTGATCCTCCCATTTTTCTTTAAACTCCCACAACATCTGACTCACATTGTCTTCTTCAACATCTTCAACATTTTTATCATACATGTTTGATGAACCTTATCATCGGTTGATGGAAATATGGTGGTAATTTCAAGATCATCCATGTTAGCATCCTCATAAGCATCACCCTCCTTATTAGAATCACCCTTCTCATATGTACTTTGCTGTACTTCTCTGTGGTGGATCTAACAATCGTACCCCGCCACGAAACCCCTTTTGATCAAAAATTTCTAAATATGTGAAGTGCTTATGAAACTCTGGATGTTTTTACATTTACAACACGGGCGAAGTATCCACAGGTCCTCTGTATGAAATGCATTCATTTCAACTGCGTTCAAAAACTCCTTGACCTGAAGTTTAGTTATGAATCATTTTAATTGAATTGAAATGACCTGTTGCATTCCTAGTTGACTGACTTTTGATTTTGCAATTTGGATTGTCTTGATAAATTTTTGGTACACTAAGTTCTATATTATTCAACTCTGTTTGGTGAAGCTGTTAATTTTCCTAAGTTAGCTACTCTTTTACTGAACCTTGTGCGATTTGAATTAGCAGGAGAATGTGTATTCAAAGCCTGGGGTAACTGACTGCTCGTAGATGACTTTGATGGTGCTACTGATGGATTGATGGATGGTTGCTTACCAACGACTTTATATCAGATGGCTCACTGACGACTTTATATCAAATGTATATGTGATGATCTTCCTGTCATGTGAGGTGTGATAGTTATTTGTGATACAAAAAATTTGACTCGTTTGTTGTTGTGCACATTATATATTGTTTGAACTACTGTTGGGTTGATTTGGTTGTAACTTTATTTTTTAGAAAGGAATGTTGATGTTTAAATGTTATTATTTGCTATATTACTAACATGGTTTCGCTGTAACTTTCTCTTAGAAAGTGTTTTGGCATCTGTATGCATTTGGGAATTGTAATAGACCAAAAGGTCGTGGCCCAGACAATATTTTATGGCAGATTACACAATAACAAAACAAGGAATGGGTTGTAAGTCGCCAAAGCTCGAAATATACACAAAACGTAAATAGGCCAGAGCCCAAAAAATGACGTCTCCCAAAAACAAAATGGACTATAAATGGCAATGCCCAAACATTAATGCACAGTTAAAGGATAAAATCTGGATAAAGAAGGCCCAAATGTTGGGCTTAACCCATTTAGAATGTTGAATTGGACTGAAATAAATGTTACCTATGACTAATTGGTTTGATTATATAAAACTCTGGACTAGATGATATGGTGGTAGATAAGAGAAAGAATGACTTGCAAAGTCAGTCGTGCAAAAAAATCCATTCAAACGAACCATTATTGCTAGTTACGTGCGCAGATGATTATAAAATTTCAGCGTCCGGCCAAGGATTTTGTTCCCATGTCTCACGGATCATGTGAAAGACTTGTTTAAAAATGTAAAACCTTTGATTAATTATATCCCTAATTTGGACTGCAGCTAGGGAGGATGCTTAACTAATCAAAGATGCCTTGTTTATGGGGGATTATAAATTAAGGAGGAAACTAGATCGGTAGGAGTAGTTGAGAGGACAGTGTCCTAAGGTCAAAAATTGAGATATGTACAAGACAAATGAGACGGTTAGCGTCAAAACTAGTGTTTTTTTAAGGAGTTGCTTTCCTTGTGTTTATTCGTGTAAACGTACTGACGAACTTATTAGTGGCGTTTGAAATAGGAGGTTAGTTAGCTTCAAGCGGCACATTGCTAGTCTTGCGTCAATAATAAATGTTATCGTTGGCTTTTTCTCCAATGCCACAATTAAGCTGTTCACTGCTGACATATGAGTCGAACATCACCATTATATTATATATTTGTGGCTTTCGATGGGGGTGTGGGTTTAAATGTCACCAGCAACTTTTCATTTTCTTCAAAAAAATAGCTACTTTATTATTAAGTTTCACAACAAATTTATATTAGGAACTAGATATTCATAACTCACTAAGGGGAAGAACAACGTGTCGTCTGTGCAAATCACATGGCAAAAAATCCCGTAGCACGGCAAAGCCATTACGGTGCCACAACACACTACAATAATGAAATAAATTTGAATGTTTCCACACCAGCGATCCGTGGCACCTCGCCGTCGACCAATTACAAAAAAAGCATATGGATCACGTGTTTCTTCTGTGGGGATTTCTCAAGTACTATGCTCTGTAATTTTTTTATTATTTCCTATTTACTAACGATTTGTATCACAAATCATCACACAAGTAAAAATAGTTTTTTATTTGTGTCTAGAGCAACTCTCAGAAAAGGTGGGCACTTTGGCTACAACCAAACGATTTGATTTTCTAAAGGTAACGAGCAGTCATATTTCCATTATATGCCCCCTGTCCACCATGTTTCCGGGAGTGCTTATTTCCTGTTTTCCCCTAGTGCGGCTTTGGGTATTGGCACCATGGATCTTGTATTAGTCAAACAATTTTTGAGGATAGACCTAGTTGAATACTTGACCTGATGCCTACAATTTTTTGGATGTAACTATTATTGGACTATGTTGTTTAGGGCACATGTCTCCATGGATTTAATATGGCAATCCAATCATGCATGCATGGTTCTACCATCATGTGGGATTCATATATGTTTTTAAATTTCAAATGTTTTATCTCTTGAAGCGTACGTAAGTCGAAACTTGGATCTGTTATCATCGTTATCTTTTTCGCGACAGACTACCTCTACGTTCTCGTCCCCGCTATTTTCTACGGACGTGACAAATGCAAAAGGTTGAATTTCACGCTTTTTTGGCCAGCGGGTCGCCCACAAAACATGTTGGAGCGACTGGTAATTTCTTGCGCCCGTCAGCGGTAAGTCCTGTGAGGATTATTTTGCGACCTACAGGTAACAATCTTTTGCTCGCTCGCCGGGGTTCACGTTACCACCGGCATACTTTTGCGCTTCCGCCAGTAAGGCTGCAGCGACACTAAGCCTTTTTCCGGTAGTGTATGTCCCATGGAGTTAGAAGATGCACATAATTTTTATAAGTCTATGCCTCTCCCCACAATTTGTGAGGACAACTCACTCAGGATTACATCAAAAAATCATAAATATTGTATAGAAATTAATATTAAATAGTTTTACACTATCGCCAATCCTGATGAGATCAAGATTACAAGTATAGTACTATGGGTATGGAGAGGGGCTGGTGGCGGTGGATCTCCTCAGCTCAGATATGAAAATAGCTTCAACCGTGTTTCTGCATACTATTGTTAGGGTTTCTAGCGGCTCGGAGATAAATCTTACATAGAAGTCTTCACGAAAGTTTCTTGTGTTGACCATGCAAAGGCGGTGACACCTGGTACGGGCACGCGGTATGGCCGGGTCCATTCCATACCAGTCCTCGTTAAACCTTTCGGAGCTTTTATGCATGGCCTCTTTGGCTTGGGATTATTGGAAACTCGTGATTCTTCATTAATTGATATTCATTTCGCCATAAATGTACCGTATTCTACAAGTATGAAGATCAAAGAAAATTATTAGCATGTCTCTGCAATAATTAGTCATTACCCAGTGCTGAACCTAGGAAACTCGCATGTACCAATATCGTCCCCTATTCTCCCTATGTCGTTGGCTCTGCATCTTCGGTCCCTCGCACGATGGTACCCGCACCGGTATTCCCACATCAATAACCTAATTAATGTTCAAGTTTTATCTCATGGCACGCTTGCTTGACCTAACTTGGTATATCATCAGTTCGTGTAATATATAAATGTACAATATGATATGCACGGGGCCCTCCAGATTAATTTGACTGATCCAGGATTATGCCACCTATCAGAGTGTAATGTTGCATACATAATAGAGGTGGACACCTATAAATACTTATCTAATTCATGCTAATGGATTGACAAACAACTAGGGAGTGATTACTTCCACGCTTGCTTTCATCTGTTAAATGCTTTGATGTTGATGTTGAATGTTTAAAGTTCCTACATTCATTAATTAGTCGACATCACTACTAGGAAAATGGCCATTCGTGGCGCACCTGAAAAGGGCATCCGTGGCGCACTAGTTATGCGCCACTAGCCTCGCGCTACAGCTATCTCTTACCCGTAGCGCACTGCCTGGTGCGCTACGGTTATCTCGAGATAGGCATGGCGCACTACCAGGTGCGCCACAGTTAGGGGTACAGGGTTCGCCACGGATGTGTTTTTTAAAAAACAAAACAAAATGAAAAAACACCCTCGTTTTGAATTGCAAAAGCAATCGGGTCCGTGCATCGCCGCCGTCGGGTCACCTCGCCGGAGCATGGCCGTGGCCCCGACCTACCACCGCAGGGAGGTGCGGGAGGCCGTGGCTGCTCTAGTCCTCGTCGGCGTCGAGGCGGTAGGAAGGGTGTGGTAGGAGAAAGGAAAGTAGGAAGAGAGGGAGGTAGGAAGAGATGGAGCAAGAGAGGGAGGAAGGGAGGTCGGTGAGGAGAAGGATGCCGCCGTCGCCCGTTGTCACTGCGAGGAGGAGGAGAAGGCCGCCGTCGTGCCGCCGTCACTGCAACGAGAGGAGGAGGCCGCCGTTGTGCCGCCGCCGCGCCACCGTCACTGTAAGGAGAGGAGGAGTCCACCGTCGCACCGTTACTGCAAGGAGAGGAGAAGGGGAAGGAGGAGAAGGAAAAGGAGAAGGAGAAGGAAGAAGGAGAAGGGAGAAGGGAGAAGGAAGAAGAAGGGAAAGGAAAAGGGAGAGAGAAAAGGGGGAAGGAAAAGGTAGGACGGCGGGGTGGGGATTCAAATCTTGAATCCCGCCCAACTTACTCGTAGCGCACTAGGTGGTGGTGCGCTACGGGTAAGTTGCCCTCTATTTTTTTTTTGCAGGAAAAAACGGACTTTCGACTGTATCTTTTTACTCTTTTCAAATTTTGAAAATCTAAATAATCGCTAAACGACCAGAGGTGGTTGCGAACAGATACGAAATGTCGTTCTCATTATTTTGGTATATTATACGATATTTTTTTACATCGTATGCAAAACTTATGGCCATTTTACCGTGACATGACTTTTTTTTTACAAAAAGTGGAAACTCATGTTTGTTAATTTTTCTAGAAACTATACCACATTACCTACCTAAAGATGAAAGGATTTTATTTTTTGAATTGTTTATTATTTTCTTTTATTTTTTGCAAAAACTAAAAAGGCGATCCAGGGGGTGGAGTTGGTGCAGGCCACTTAGCCGTAGGGCACTAGGACGGAGTGCCCTACGGCTAAGTTGACCCAGCTGCTGCAGCACACATGCCCGTAGGGCACTAGGTCAAGGTGCGCTACGGCTAAGTGACACATCCGTAGCGCACCTTGACCTAGTGCGCTACCGGTATGTGTGTTGTGGTCACATGTGCCCTGGCCTAACATAGCCATGGCGCATCACCCCCATGTGCGCCACGCTTACGACAGTTAGCCGTAGGGCACCTATGGGCAGTGCGCCACGCCTATTTTACCCGTGGGGCACCACTAGCAAGTGCGCCATAGAAATGTGGATTACCTATAGCCGTTTTCCTAGTAGTGCATAAAAGTTGTTCCGACAAGCACACATCGACACTAGAAACAACATTATCTCTGCCCAATTAGTTCCAGACTCGGCCGGCCACCTAGTTGACATGAACCAAGTGTATCTTATGCTAACAAAGAATGACTGTGGTTCGACCGGTTCACTTCACAAGGAGAAGAAGAAATACAACCAAGTACCCCGACTCAAAATATCCATATAATGTTTAAAAGTAACTTGTTTTCTATGGCTAAGTCTAGGATCCCATCTTACTCGTATGTTGATATGTTATCATATCTAACTCATAAATGATATTTCTATGAATACTTATATATTTGTTGATAGTTGGTTCAAGACATTTCGATCCACGGTTGGATTAGGACTCGTCTAGGTATCGCTAGGGTGGCCGGGTGTAGCCGCCGCAAAAGCCTTAGTGCCTGGATGAGACAAGCTGTGCCATGCTAAGAAGAGATCTGACTCTTGAATGATGGGACCATCATGGGTCACATGACGAGAAGAGGAGGACGGCGTTTATACTTCAAGACCATCATGGGTCACATGACTCTTGAATGATGGGAATTAAAACATGGTTGTAAAATTCCGATTGTCCATGAAATTAGGGAGGGTAGAATGCTAATTTTATAGTTCAAGTTCCGGGATGGCATGTTTGGCCAAGTCTGATCCACAACCACCGCCCAGACCAAATCGTGCCGGATAGACAATTTTTTGTGTCGGAATTTGTTAAAAATGGCTCCAATGGGCGATATCGAAAATCCTTTTACGTAAGTATGCAAATATCATATTCGCTCCTTCCACACGTTCACCATAAGATAGATGAGGTGAACAGTGCATGTATGTCGTTGTGGTGTTAGAATATGTGGATATTGTACCAACGTGGCTGAATTCCAGGATACACAGGTGAATGGATCATTGTTTCATATGTGGAAAACCGTCTGGACGACCGCTGGCATGCACCTAAGGTTATGGCGTCGTCCATGGATTCCTAAAATCTGGATGGGTTGCATAGTCAGATAATGGAACGTACCATCTCGGTAAACATGAGTTTGTAGTGTAGAACACAATCATATGTTAATCTCCACGAATGAAACTCTTTTAAAATAGTAATAACCAAGGAACTATGCTAGCAATGTGACAATAACCGAAATATGTTTCAATTTCTATCTAATGATACGTTAGCTTGACTTGACTAGATCTATCATCAGTTGGACGATTATATAAATTTATAATGAACTTGATCCACATGGGGCCGTCCATATTAAATACCATGAGCGAGAGTCCAATGTTCTATACGTAATAGAGGTGGATATGTATAAGTACTATAAATGAACTAGCAGCCTAGCAGCATGAAGAAAACCTTATCGTCTTCTTGCAAATGGAATAACAAACCACGAAGGTAGGCACGTCCCAATACTTAATATTAATATTTGTTTTCGTACGCTTGCCATGGTACGTAAGTGTCTAATGAATATGGCAGTAATACACCTGCATGACTTGGATACTCTCAGCTGCTCTATAAATAGTTGGGCATAACAATGGACCATAAAGCAGACAAGCAACTATCATTCCCTGTGCCAACACAAATTCATCCTACTACTAGCAATGGTAGGAGACTAGCTTTTTCTTATCACTGATTACATACATCCATTATTAGCTATCATCGTCTGTCTATTTGATCGTACATGTGAGCTAACTTACTATATATGTGCATGTATTAATTGTGTCCAGGAGACTATCAAGAAGATTGGCCCACATGGTTACCAGGAAGGCGCTGCTTTTGACATCGACTTCAATAAGTCGCCCAAACAACTGGTGGACATCACTATTTGGAGCAGTGATGGCCCTGATGGGAAAATCAATGCCATATCCTTCAAATATCGTGACGAGAATACTGATCTAGTCCAGATAGGTCCATATGGCAGCATAGATGGTACAAAGCACACGGTATGTAACTTTGCGTTCATATATGTTGGGTGCTTGCCGCCGCGCATAAATTTCATATACACTATATAACAAATGCAATTTATTTCCATCCTACATGTTTTTGTTTCTCTTGAAGTAATGTTGGAATTTATATGAAGTCCTTAAAGGGTATATACTAATTAACTAATTACTAAATAACACTAATGGGTTCTTTCTGCATTCATTGTAATACTACACAGATATCCATTACACAAGGTGAGTATTTGACCGTGATCTCTGGCTACGTCAACCCCTCCATCACTGCGCTCAACTTCAACACCTCTGCGGATGCTAAGTATGGGCAGTTCGGCAGGTGCCCAAACACTGGAGACACGCATTTCTCAATTGATGTGGATCACGACTCAATTGTATCCCTCTTTGGCCATTGCGACGACAAGCTCAGGTCCATCGGAGCCTATTCTGGTCCCCGGGCTTGATCGATCAGTCCTTTATCATCATCATGTCATGCATGTGATATATATATATATCCTATAGGTGTGACCTACATACCTATCAACTGCTTGCTGTTAAATAAAATATGCATCCTGTCAGCAAACTGGAGTACATGCCATAGAGTAGGTACTCCATGTGATGGAAGGATCCATGGTATTTGCTTGTTCCATGTACTATATTGTATTGTATAATGTATCATGTATATGTGGTTTGTATTGTCCTTGCACTGGTATGCCTTTTTTATAATAATTAATAAATATTTTGGACACTACGTGTTTTCCCCATGACTAAACGGCTACCAGTTTATTATAGGGAAACGAATCATTGCAAGAAGCAACAAATAATATTTTTCCAAGTATATGTTAATTTTGATTTCTAATTCCTTTAGATGTGATGGCAAGTTCTGAATCTTTTTTCACACTATAACTTAGACCACTGCCGCCTAGGACCTTACTAAGAGTGTCGACTATAATGATCTTTTTCATAAATCGTGAACTATTTTAGCAACTAGCCAAGCCCTGGTAGGCTAGAAAATATGTCTATTAACATTAATTTGTAGAGGCGTGGACAAACTGCGTTCTGCCTAAAAATCAAGCCGCGGGGTGCGCAGAGTAAGGTCTACTATACATGACCAACGCTAAAAAGAAACGTTCTTTCCGGGTAAATGTATACTAGCATTGACATAGCTAACAAGCATGGCAAGTATTACACTTTTAAGAACCATGACAGTTTTAAGAACCCTGACTATAATTGACCAGTATAACAATCACTACTAGGAAAACGGCTATAGGTAATCCACACTTCTGTGGCGCACTTGCTAGTGGTGTCCCACGAGTAAAATAGCCATGGCGCACTGCCCACAGGTGCCCTACGGCTAACTGCTGTAAGTGTGGCGCACATGAGGGTGGTGCGCCACGGTAATGTGTGGTCCAGGGCACATGTGGCCGCAGCACACATACCCGTAGCGCACTAGGTCAAGGTGCGCTACGGATGTGAAACTTAGCCGTAGCGCATCCTGACCTAGTGCGCTACGGGCATGTGTGCTGTAGCAGCTGGTCAACTTAGTTGTAGGGCACTATGTCCTGGTGCCCTATGGCTAAGTGGCCTACACCAAACTCCACCCCCCTCCCCCCTGGATCACCTTTTTAGGCTTTGCAAAAAATAACATAAAATGATAAACACTTCAAAAAAAAATCATATGTAGATAGGTAATGTGGTATAGTTTGTAGGAAAATTAACAAACAATAATTTCGACTTTTTCTGCAAAAAAAAGTCATGCCATGGTAAAATGGCCGTAACTTTTGCATACGATGTCGAAAAAAATCGTGTAATATACCAAAATGACGAGAACGAGATTTTGCATCCTCGTTTTGAATTGCAAAAGAAATTGGGTCCACGCATCGCTGCCGTCGGGTCACCTCGCCGGAGCATGGCCGTGGCCACAACCTACCACTGCAGGGAGGTGTGGGAGGCCGTGGCTGCTCTAGTCCTCGTCGGCGTCGAGGTGGTAGGAAGGGTGTGGTTGGAGAAAGGAAGGTAGGAAGAGAGGGAGGTAGGAAGAGATGGAGGAAGAGAGGGAGGAAGGGAGGTCGGTGAGGAGAAGGATGCCACCGTCGCCCGTTGTCACTATGTTTCTTGGGGATCTGAATTAGTATTGCGAGCATGATATACTTTCGCTTCATGCATAACCATGGAGGAAGGTTGTAAATGCTGAGATTCACAGCCCAAGTGTTGTGGGTGGTACTATAGTTTCCGATGGGTTCATTCCATCGGTGCTCACTACAAACCCTCACATTTCTAGGATCATCCAAAACGATCACCATCTGGACCCAAAGGATTCAACCTATTAACGTTCCTCCGCTATGGAGAGTCGGCAGGGTGTCTGAGCATGTCATCCTGAAAGCGCTCCTGTTCGTGCCAACTGATTAGTTTTGCCGTATCCGGTTTTGCATAAAAGCATGTCAAACAAGGAATAATAGGCAGGTACCAACACACTTTTATTGGGATGTCATTACTACTCGGTGTTTCTATATCTTTTTGCTCCCTTGATCAGTGTCCATGTAATCCTCACTGCTGCTGTCATATGCCATATCAGCTGCCTCAACCTTCGGAACCCTGAACCTTTGAAATTTGAACACCAGGCATTCACACAAATTGATATAGGTATCACCACAATACAATATGCAATCATTTTTACATGCGTGTATTCTCTGAACCTCCATTCCCAATGGACACACAATCCGCGTAGCTTTGTAAAAACTATCTGGCATGTGGTTTCCTTCGGGAAGAAATTCTTGAAAAAATGTTAACCACTTGGTGACATTGTTATCTGACCATCCGTACATTGGCTTCATCCGCATCGGTTCTAGTACAGTAGCTAACTTTCCATAGTGTGGCTTACACACATGGTATGTTGGTTTCTCCGAGTCTTGGATCATGCAAGCATATTTATCATACATTTTCTGATCCTCACATTTTTCTATAAACTCCCACAACATATGACTCACATAGTCTTCTTCAACATCTTCAACATTTTTATCATACATGTTTGATGAACCTCGTCATCAGTTGATGGAAATATGGTGGTAATTTCAACATCATACATGTTAGCATCATCATAAGCATCACCCTCCTTATTAGAATCACCCTTCTCGTATGTTCTTAGGTGTACTTCTCCGTGCTGGATCCAAAAATCGTACCCCGCCACGAAATCCCTTTTGATCAAATTTTTCTAAATATGTGAAGTGCTTATAAAAAACTTTGGTTGTTTTTACATTCACCACACGGGCGAAGTATCCACAGGTCCTCTGTATGAAATGCATTCATTTCAGCTGCGTTCAGAAACTTCTTGATCTGAAGTTTAGTCATGAATCATTTTAATTGAACTGAAATGACCTGTTGCATTCCTAGTTGACTGACTTTTGATTTTGCAATTTGGATTGTCTTGATAAATTTTTGATACACTAAGTTCTATATTCGTCAACTCTGTTTGGTGAAGCTATTCATTTGCCTAAGGTAGCTACGCTTTTACTGAACCTTGTGCAATTTGAATTAGCAGGAGAATGTGTATTCAAATCCTGGGGTGAGTGACTGCTCGTAGATGACTTTGATGGTGATAATGATGGATTTATGGATGGTTTCTCACCAACGACTCTATATCAGATGGCTCGCTTACGACTTTATATCAAATGTATATGTGATGATCTTCGTGTCATGTGGGGTGTGAGAGTTATTTTTGATTGTTTAGTTGAAATACAAAAGTTTTGACTGGTTTGTTGTTGTGCACATTATATATTGTTTGAACTACTGTTGGTTTGATTTGGTTGTAGCTTTATTTTTTAGAAAGACATGTTGATGTTTAAATGTTATTATTTTCTATATTACTAACATGGTTTCACTGTAACTTTCTCTTAGAAAGTGTTTTGGCATCTGTATGTATTTGGGATTTGTAATAGACCAAAAGGTCGTGGCCCAGACAATTTTTATGGAAGATTACACAATAACGAAATAAGGAATGGGTTGTAAGTCGCCAAAGCTCGAAATATACACAAAACGTAAATAGTTCAGAGCCCAAAAAATTACGTCTCCCAAAAACAAAATGGACTATAAATGGCAATGCCCAAACATTAATGCACAGTTAAAGGATAAAATCTGGATAAAGAAGGCCCAAATGTTGGGCTTGACCCATTTAGAATGTTGAATTGGACTGAAATAAATGTTATCTATGAATAATTGGTTTGATACTAGAAATATGTCACGTCGAATTCGTTGAGATGGATGGGCTAGATAGGTTAGAACCGTAATCAACCAAATATAGTATACCAGATATTATATAAAACTTTAAACTAGATGATATGGTGGTAGATAAGAGAAATAATGACTTGCAAAGTCAGTCGTGCAAAAAAATCCATTCAAACAAACAATTATTGCTAGTTACGTGTGTAGATGATTATAAAATTTCAGAGTCCGGCCAAGGATTTTGTTCCCATGTCTCACGGATCGTGTGAAATACTTGTTTAAAAATGTAATACCTTTGATTATATCCCTAATTTGGACCGGAGCTAGGGAGGATTCTCAACTAATCAAAGATGCCTGATTTGTGGGGGATTATAAATTAAGGAGGCAACTAGATCGGTAGGAGTAGTTGAGAGGACGGTGTCCAAAGGTCAAAAATTGAGATATTTACAAGACAAATGAGACAGTTAGCGTCAAAATTAGTGTTTTTTAAGGGGTTGCTTTCCTTGTGTTTATTCGTGCAAACGTACAGAAGAACTTATTAGTGGCGTTTGAAATAGGAGGTTAGTAAGCTTCAAGCGGCACATCGCTAGTCTTGCGTCAATAATAAATGTTATCGTTGGGTTTTTCTCAAATGCCACAATTAAGCTGTTCACTGCTGACATATGAGTGGAACATCACCATTACATTATACTAGATGATACCCCGCGCGTTGCGGCGGGGTATTTAGCTAAACCAAGAGGAGAAATACGTCGTAAATTCAATAATAGGATGCAAGCTGCTACTTTGTTTTAGTGAGCACAACATTGTGTAACCCTGAAAATATAAATATAATTTAGGAGTTGACAACAAATTGGAAAGTTGAAAATATGTTTGAGGCATCAACACTTTTATTAATTGGATAGTGAGTTGTAATGACTCGATTGCAACACACCGTCACTTTCAGTGCCAATTTTCTATCAAACTAAGAAAAAGAAAAATATGTCACATACACGATTGATCAATGGACAATAAGCAGAATGCTAAATAAATTGATGGTTTATATGTATAGCTAATGTTCATTGCAGACAACCACTTCATGGCTCAAATCTAAACTGCATAAGACATGTCTAGAGTTCATTGCAGCCATCCACTTCGTGGTCAAGCAGTGATGTGATGAAGGTGATTGTGAGCAAGCTTAATTCACTTAAGGGAAACTTGATGATGATGGTGTATTTCACTATCTCTTCGCCGAACTAGTGCACCTATACACCTGACATGTGTATTGTGTTTGTTGGGGACACAAGAGACTTCTTGTATCTTGATTGTAGGGTTGTTTGAGAGGGATACCTTTGACCACTTCCGCCCTGAGTTTGATAAACCTTGGGTAATCCACTTAAGGGAAACTTGCTGCTGTTCTACAAGCCTCTGCACTTGGAGGCCCAACACTGTCTACAAGAATAGAAGCGTGCATAGACATCACATATCTACAACATCTAACCCATTAAGGTAAGTCCCAAAGTATTGATCTCCTCTTCTAGACCGGTTTTATTTTCTGAGGCTGGTCATCTGTAATTATTTATTTTTCTTTCTCCTTGCATTTTCCCCTGCCCCTGTGCTTTAATCATTTTCCATGCACAACTTTAAGTGTTTAAGATGAGGATATATCTGACTGCCTTTTAAAACTAGAGGAGGCCAATCTTTCGCATAAGTGTTATCAAACTTTTTCATCATGGTCCGATATTTATGGCCCTTTGGAAAAAACCTTCGAGTCGTCATGTACACCATTTTGTAACACTCATGCAAATACAAACTTGTTGTCTTGTCTTTGCATTCGACACATGCATAGGTCCATTTTATACCTTGGCCGGAGGAGTTCCGATAGTCCGGATAATCATTGACGATTGTGAACAAGATACATCTCAAGGTAAAGTTTCCTACACATGTGCATCAAATCTTTTTAATCCTTCAATCCAAAGAAGTTTAATATCTTCCACCAAAGGTGCAAGGTACGCATCAATGTCGACACCAGGTTGCTTGGGCCCTGAATTAGTATTGAGAGCATGATATACTTTTGCTTCATGCATAACCGTGGAGGAAGGTTGTAAATGGTGAGATTCACGAGCCTGGTGTTGTGGGTGGTACTATAGTTTCCGAATGGTTTTATTCCATCGGTGCTCACTACAAACCTCGCATTTTTAGGATCATCTCCTAAACGATCACCATCTGGACCCAAAGGCTTCAACCTATTAACGTTCCTCCATTGTGGTGAGTCGGCAGGGTGTCTGAGCATGTCGTCCTGAATGTGCTCCTTTGCGTGCCAACTCATTAGTTTTGCCTTATCCTGGTTTGCATATAAGCATGTCAAACAAGGAATAATAGGCAGGTACTTTTATTGGGATGTCCTTCCTACCCGGTTTTTCTATATCTTTTTGCTTGCTTGATCAGTGTCCATGTAATCCTCACTGCTGCTGTCATATGCCATATCAGGTGCCTCAACCTTCGGAACCCTAAACCTTTGAAATTTGAACACCGGGTATTCACACAAATTGATATAGGCATCACCACAATACAATATACAATCATTTTTACATGCATGTATTCTCTAAACCTCCATTCCTAATGGACAAACAATCCGCTTAGCTTTGTAAAAACTATCTGGCATGTGGTTTCCTTTAGGAAGATAAATTCTTGTAAAAATGTTAACAACTTGGTGACGCTGTTATCTGACCATCCGAACATTTGCTTCATCCACGTCTGTTCTAGCACAGTAGCCAACTTTCTATAGTGTAGCTTACACACATCGTATGTTGGTTTCTTCGAGTCTTGGATCATGCAAGCATATTTATCATACATTTTCTGATCCTCGCATTTTTCTTTAAACTCCCGCAACATATGACTCACATTGTCTTCTTCAACATCTTCAACATTTGTATCATACATGTTTTATGAACCTCGTCATCAATTGATTGAAATATGGTGGTAATCTTAACATCATCCATGTTAGCATCCTCATACGCATCACCCTCCTCGTTAGAATCATCCTTCTCATATGTACTTCTCCGTGGTGGATCCAACAATTGTACCCCGCCACGAAAACCCTTTTGATCATTTTTTTTCTAATTATGTGGAGTGCTTATAAAACTCTGGATGTTTTTACATTCACAACACGAGCAAAGTATCCACGGTTCCTCTGTATGAAATGCATTCATTTCAGCTATGTTCAAAAACTCCTTGACCTTAAGTTTAGTCATGAAGCATTTTAATTGAACTGAAATGACCTGTTGTATTCCTAGTTGACTGACTTTTCATTTTGCAATTTGCATTGTCTTGATAAATTTTTGATACACTAAGTTCTATATTCTTCAACTCTGTTTGGTGAAGCTGTTCATTTGCCTAAGTTAGCCACTCTTTTACTAAACCTTGTGCGATTTGAATTAGCGGGAGAATGTATATTCAAAGCCCGGGGTGAGTGACTGCTCGTAGCTGACTTTGATGGTGCTACTGATGGATTGATGGATGGTTGCTCACCAATGACTTTATATCAGCTGGCTCGCTGATGACTTTATATCAAATGTATATGTGATGATCTGCCTGTCATGTGGGGTGTGGGAGTTATTTGTGATTTTTTAGTTGAAATACGAAAGTTTTGACTGGTTTATTATTGTGCACATTATATGTTGTTTGAACTACTGTTGGGCTGATTTGGTTGTAAATTTATTTTTTAGAAAGGCATGTTGATGTTTGAATGTTATTATTTGCTATCTATCTATCTATCTATCTACTAATTTACACACAGGTAGGTTCGTCGCCTCTTGATTTTCGTTCTGATTTTTGTTTGGACGATTTTGCCCCAATGTTTTTGTGAAAATTACCCACCACTGTCATCCTGGAGTGAAAAAACTAATCCTTCCGCCTGTCGTTTACGCACGCAGTTGGCAACCGCACTGCCGGCCAGACCGGCCGGGTGGCCGGGTATGGATCATGGGCGCTGCTGGAAGAATTGAGCTTCGCCGCTGTCGGCCGAGACTGGAGCTGCGCGGATTAAGCCCAAGGTGGACCTGCAGGAACAAAGGGAGGTCGACGTCCGAGAGGCGCAAAAGGAAGTAGCACAGGGTCCGGCAACGCTGGAGCTTGCAGATGGAGGCGAGGCGGCAGCACGCCCGCTACTCCGCACCGCCTTGCCGCGTGCTCCATCGGCGACGTCCGCGAGCTCGTCGACCTCGCCGTCCCACACGTCGGTCGCACCGGCCCTGATCCTGACCCCTCTTCCTTCCTCCTGCATAGCCGACAGTGAACCTCGACCTTCCTTGCACGAGCTCAAAGGCAACCCTGGTTCGGGTGCTACTCATCCTGGGACGATGGAACCCATAGCCATGGCCCTTGGCCGGGATCCTGGAAGCGGAGTGGCTGCCTAGGCGTGGCTCCAGATTCCCATAACGTGTCTAGCTCCTCTTTCAACAGCCCGGGATATAGATTGATGTCGGTACCAGGTTGTTTCGGTCCTTGAATTAGCATACTCATTTGTATGTACTTCTTATTCATGCACAACCATGGAGGGAGGTTGTACATCCATACAAACACGGGCCAAGTGCTGTGCGTGCTGCTCTGGATACCGAACGAATTGATTCCATCGGTGCTCGCACCAAGCGTGATGTTCCTCGAATCTCCACCGAATTCTGGGAATTCAAGGTCCAATGCTTTCCACTGGCTAGCATCTGAAGGGTGCGTCAGCAGCTCATCCTTTTCGGGGTCATCATCATCATCTCCTGGCTTCTTCCTTTCCGCATGCCATCGCATGAGCTTCGCTTCCTTAGGGTCCGCGAAATAGCGCTGCAGACGAGGAGTGATAGGAAAGTACCATACCACTTTTCGAGGTGCTTTCTTCCCTTTCTTGTATCGACTCACGCCGCACACCGGACATGTGGCTCCGCGTCCTCGCCCCGATAAATGATGCAATCGTTGATGCATACGTGATATATAACGTGCGGTAGATCGAGAGGACAGACGATTTTCTTGGCATCCTCGATACTAGTTGGACATGTGTTCCCCTCCGGGAGACGACCGTGCCAGAATGCCATCGTATCGTCGAAGCTTGTGTCGCTCAATTTGTGTTTTGCCTTCATCTCCATAGCCTTGAGCGTTACATTCAACCGGGTATCATCGGGCCTGCATCCTTCATACAATGGAGTAACCGCGTCTTTCTCAAGTTGCACAAGCTTGGCTTTCTCTCTAGCGGCAGCCCTGGCGTTACTCGTCTGCTTGAGAAGCAGCTCTTGCACATAAGGGTCCCGCACCCAGCCCGACGTTGTTCCATCGTCGTCTGCTCCTCTGGCATCTAGATCATCATCATCCCGGTCTGCTTCCGCACCTTCACCATCTCCAGGAGACTCTTCATCATCTCGCCCGTTCTCGCCGTGATGATGATCATCGTCATGTTGGCCACCTTCACCGTCTCCATCGTCTACGTCATCGCTTATCCAACGAGTGTATCCATCCATGAAACCATGGCGGAGCATGTGCGCCTGCAGATTCCCCGAATCTGGGTCGATCACCCAGTTGAGTTTGCATCTTCTGCACGGACATCTTATATCTGTCTTGTTATTTCATATCATGTCGGCCGTCGCACATTTCAAAAATCTAGCCACAATGCCTTCGCTCATTATACGGACCATTTTTGCCTGCACGGTGTACACGGTACAATTTTGAAGTCTATTAGAACCACATAATGAATGCATGCATGCAATGGTCGATAGAAAATTTCGGCATGACCTATCCTAAAATTAGGACCTTTGCGAAATGCCAAAGTTTTACCAAAATGGAAATGAATCAACATTTTGGCAAAACAAATGGCAACTTGTTCACATACAAACACAAGAGAGAGAGACCGATCCATACACACATGAACATATCATTATCCTCTCCATACACACATGCATGAGCATCATCGATACTCTCCATATACACACACATATATGACCATCGATCCTCTCCATACACACATCATGAGCATCGATCATCTACATACATATGAGCACATCATCCATATACACATGAACACATCCTTACATGGACAACTTACCGAGATGAGAGACCCATCGTGAGAAAGATTGAAAGGAGAGGTGCGCGCGTCGACCGGAGAAGGAGATGAGAGACCGGAGACCTTCCTCTATTACTTATGTAACATCCAAAGCAAGTTTTACATGCTAAAAATGGTGAATGGGTGGAGAAATTAAGGTGGGAAGGAGAAGATCCCGACTAGATCTAAGGAGGAAGAAGAAGGGGAAAGTGAAGTGTGGGGTGGTGGATGTGGTCACACATGTGCACATAAAGTGCTGTCCTAAAAAAATCGACACATCCATGGCGCACACGGCCCTAGTGCGCCACAGGGAGTAGAAACATCCGTGGCGCATTATGCCATGTGCGCCACAGATGTTTCTGAAGGGAATATGCCCTGAGAGGCAATAATAAAGTGTTTATTATGTGTATTCCAAGTATATGATAGATGTTTATTTTGCATGCTATAATTGTATTAATACAGAAACGTTAATACATGTGTGTTTAATAAACAAACAGAAAGTTCCTAGTTATGCCTCTCTCATAAACTAGCTCGTTTATTAACAAGATGATCAAGGTTTCCTGATCATGGACATTGGATGTTGTTAATAACGGGATCACAACATTAGTGTAATGGTGTGATGAACATTCATCCGAAGTACATCAACACCGATCATCACGAGAGTTGATATAGTTTCAATGGCGAACAATCGTCATGTTCATCATATCTACTATATGATTCATGCTTTACCTTTCGGTGATCCGTGTTCCGAGACCATGTCTGTACATGCTAGGCTCGTCAAGATCAAACCTTAGTTTCCGCATGAGCAAATCTGGCTTGCTCACGTTGTATACACTTGCAGAATCTAACACACCCGATCATCACGTGGTGCTTCGAAACAACAAGCTTTAGCAACGGTGCTAACTAAGGGTGAACACTTTATGACTTGAAATTTATGTGCATGAGGGATCATCTTATAATGCTACCGTTGTCTACTGAGCAATACAAGATGCATAAAGGATTAACATCACAGGCAATTCAAAATATGTGATATGATATGGCCTTTCTTCTCATGCTTCCGATCTCCATCTTCAAGCACGAACATGATCTCCATCATCACCGGGATTGCATCAAGGTCCATGACGCTCCTCCATGGTTGTCGTCCACCAGCTTCAACTATTACAACTACTTTGAATAGACACGCGGGTCTTAACAGAAATTAAAGACAACCATATGGCTCCTGCCGGTTGCCAACTTACAATAAGGAACATTGCATACATCAAATATAATCACAATCATGGCCATATCACATCACTGCACACCCCCTGCAAAACAAATTTAGACGCCTCTACTTTCTTTGCATATTTTACGTGGTTTGGGGCTTTCAATAAGTATCATTCTAACTTACGAACAAGAACCACAACATTGATACTAGTATTGTTGATCACCCGTTGTAAATTGGATCTTAACTATGCTGGGAGAAACAGGCACCCGCAAAGCCACTTATGCAATACAAGTTGCATGTTAAGGGTGGAGCAAGTCTCATGAACGATGTCATGTAAGGTTAGCCCGGGCCGCTTCATCCCAACATACCGCAAGATGCAAAGTACACAAGAAGCAATCGACAATAAAAGCATCAACGCCCACAATGACCATTGTGTTCTACTCGTGCAACAGATCTACATATAGACACGGCTCTGATACCACTGTAGGGGTTCGTAGCATGGAAAACAAAAAATTTCTATCGCATACAAACAAACAAGCCAAGATCTATCTACTAGATTGTAGCAACGAGTCGATGGAATAACTTACCCTCGAAGATTCCAAAGTGTTTAACGAGAGCAGATTCTCGTGGGTGATGTAGTCGTACTCGTTCCGATCTCAAGATCGCGTAGACGATCCTTCCGGCGTTGCGTTCCGGCAGCGCTCCCGCAGTCGGTCACACGTTCGGTACTCGACGAAGACCTTCCTCTCCCTTGTTCCAGCAGGCAGCGGAGGTTGTAGCACTCTCCTCGCGATTCCGGCAACACAACGGCGTGGTATCGGAAGTAGAGGGGAGATCCCGCAGGGCTTCGCCTTAAGCCGGTGCGAGTATGGTGGAGTATGAGAGGGCTTTAGTGGTCTAGGGTTTAGACACACCAATTAGAAGGCTCTAATCCACGGGCTAGTGCAATTAGAAGCTCAAAACCGAAATAGCTCTAAACCGGGGTCTAGAACTAGGGTTTAGATTAGAGGATAGGAACTTGTGTGTCTAGAGGAGGAGGCCCTGCCCCTCCTTATATAGGTGGGAGGGGCCGGCGGCCAAGGGGAGGGGAGTCCCTCCCCAAGTCGGCTTGGTGGTGCGCCGGCCAAGGGAGGAACCCTCCTCCAATTCGGCCTCCACCAATCCTCCTTCTCCTCTTTCCGAAAACTGGCAGTTTGACTTTTCAAACTAGCCGTTTGACTTTTCAAACTAGGATTTGAATTAACCCTTTATTTCGGACAGCGATGACACTTAGTACATGATGCAATCATTCCAATATGTAATGACACATTCATGTTCCCCTTCCCCTCCAGAGTGCCGGACATTCCGGAACCTTCTAGAACATTCCTGATGAAATCACCGGAATCATTCCCGAACTCCGAAACGGGACTTTCCTTATATGAATCTTATTCTCCGGATCATTCCGGATCACCTCGTGATATCCCGGATCCCATCCGAGACTCCGAACAACATTCGGTCTCTTTCTCATAATACCATAACTACTCAAACAACGTCGAATCCTTAAGTGTGTCTCCCTACGGTTCGTGAATTATGCGGACATGATCGAGACACTTCTCCGAACAATAACCAATAGAGGAATCTGGAAATTCATATGGCTCCCACATATTTCTACGATTACTTTGCGATCGAATGAACCACTTACATACGATACCAATTTCCCTTTGTCTCACGATAGTTTACTTATCCAAGGTCATGATCGTCGGTATCTCTGCATACCTAGTTCAACCTTGTTACTGATAAGTACTCTTTTCTCGTTTCTGTGATATGTGATCCCTTGTGAGCCAGTCACATGCTTGCAAGCTAATTGGATGACATTTCACCGAGAGGGCCCAGAGTATATCTATCCGTCATATGGATGGACAAATCCCACTCTTGATCCATGTTTCTCAACCAATACTTTCCGAACACTCAATGCCACCTTTATAGCCACCCTGTTACGGTGTGGTGTTTGATGTCATCAAAGCATCCATCCGGTAAAGGTGATATGCATGATCTCATGGTCGAAGGAATTAGGTTACTATGTATCAGAAAGCATATAGCAATTGAACTATTAAAATGACTTGATCTTTATGCTATGCTTATCTATAGGAGTATGTCCACCATATCATTCTCCTAACGATATGATCTCGTTGTTGATAACATCTCAATGTTCATGATAGGGAAACCACAATCATTTATCAACCAACAAGCTAGTGATGTATAGAGGCTATACTAGGGACTTCAAATTAAGTTTACAAATCACACAAGTATTAATGTTTCCATGTTAATACTATTATAGCATGAATGTAAACATTTATCATAAACACAAAGATATAATAATAACTATATTTATTATTGCCTCTAGGGCATATCTCCAACACATAGAACCACACTTCCATGCATGTGCTAGGTCCACATGCAAGTCCTTGAGGTATTCCGACGCCCCAGAGCGTGGTCTCCCGCGGAACCCTGATCTGTTGGCATCGGATCGTCTACCCCCCTAGACGTCCCTCTGACAGGGGTAGCCCGGAGTACCACTCTCTTGTTTTGTGTTTGGTTAGGTCATATGATGATGTAAAACCATGGTGCTTCACAAGGGGAGGGCACTATCCTACCCGGTTTCAGCCGAACAGGGAGTTTCCCCCTTATATAAGTCCAGAATCTTAGCTTTAGGTTACAGCGCACGCATGAGAAGGGCGACACATGCACCCGGTGACTAGGTTTTGCATGTTTCAACATAGCACCACACTTCCATCCATGTGCTAGGGCCACATGCGAGTCCTTGAGGTATTCCGACGCCCCGGAGCGTGGTCTCCCGCGGAACCCTGATCTGTTGGCATCGGATCGTCTACCCCCCTAGACGTCCCTCTGACAGGGGTAGCCCGGAGTATCACTCTCTTTTTTTGTGTTTGTTTAGGTCATATGATGATGTAAAACCATGGTGCTTCACATGGGTAGGGCACTATCCTACCCGGTTTCACCCGAACGGGGAGTTTCCCCCTTATATAAGTCCAGAACCTTAGCTTTAGGTTACAGCTAGCGCACGCATGAGAAGGGGGACACATGCACCCGGTGACTAGGTTTTGCATGTTTCAACATATCACCACACTTCCATGCATGTGCTAGGGCCAGATGCAAATCCTTGAGGTATTCCGACGCCCCGGAGCGTGGTCTCCCGCGGAACCCTGATCTATTGGCATCGGATCGTCTACCCCCCTAGACGTCCCTCTGACAGGGGTAGCCCGGAGTAGCACTCTCTTGTTTTGTGTTTGTTTAGGTCATATGATGATGTAAAACCATGGTGCTTCACAAGGGGAGGGCACTATCCTACCCGGTTTCACCCGAACGGGGAGTTTCCCCCTTATATAAGTCTAGAACCTTAGCTTTAGGTTATAGCTAGCGCACGCATGAGAAGGGGGACACATGCACCCAGTGACTAGGTTTTGCATGTTTCAACATAGCACCACACTTCCATGCATGTGCTAGGGCCGCATGCAAGTCCTTGAGGTATTCCGACGCCCCGCAGCGTGGTCTCCCGCGGAACCCTGATCTGTTGGCATCGGATCGTCTACCCCCCTAGACGTCCCTCTGACAGGGGTAGCCCGGAGTAGCACTCTCTTGTTTTGTCTTTGTTTAGGTCATATGATGATGTAAAACCATGGTGCTTCACAAGGGGAGGGCACTATCCTACCCGGTTTCACCCGAACGGGTAGTTTCCCCCTTATATATGTCCAGAACCTTAGCTTTAGGTTACAGCGCACGCATGAGAAGGGGGACACATGCACCCGGTGACTAGGTTTTGCATGTTTCAACATAGCACCATACTTCCATGCATGTGCTAGGGCCACATGCAAGTCCTTGAGGTATTCCGACGCCCCGGAGCATGGTCTCCCGTGGTACCCTGATCTGTTGGCATCGGATCGTCTACCCCCCTAGACGTCCCTCTGACAGGGGTAGCCCGGAGTAGCACTCCCTTGTTTTGTGTTTGTTTAGGTCATATGATGATGTAAAACCATGGTGCTTCACAAGGGAAGGGCACTATCCTACCCGGTTTCACCCGAACGGGGAGTTTCCCCCTTATATAAGTCCAGAACCTTAGCTTTAGGTTACAGCGCACGCATGAGAAGGGGGACACATGCACCCGAGCGAAGAGAATAGCGACGATGGAGTCTGCTATCCGAACGTTACAAACGGCTACAATCGGAGTACAGAATATATTAACATTAAATTATTCGGAGTAATTAATAAATTAGTATAAAATATATGGCTAAAATTAAATGGAAAAAATAATCTAAAGTTATAAGCCCAACCAAACCCGGCAGTATAAAAATATTCTGAAAATCAGAAGAAAAAAATCCGTAGGGCCACGCCGACGGCTAAACTGTCGGCACAACCCACCCCAGTACACACATGTACGTGGCACATAGGTTCTACGCCGACGGCCCGGCGCTCGGCATAGCGTAGCCAGCAAACGGCGTTTGCGGCGCCGTGTCCGGGCCGGGGCTACGCCGAGGGTCACGATTGCGCTGAGGGTTACCGTCGGCGTGTCTCTATCCACTACACCGATGGCTGCGCCGTGGCGAGGGCCAGTGTCACTACGCCAACGGCCTTTACTACGCCGACGGCCTGGCGTCAGGGCTGGCCTGGGGAGGAAGCTACGCCGACGGCCCCGACATTTGGCCGTCGGCGTAGCTTACTGGCCGTCGGCGTCTTCAAGATTTCCTGTAGTGATACTCTCTTCCAACATATAATTTTTTGATGGATTCTGTCCAAATAATTGCATTAGTTCCTACATATAAAGTTTTTACATGAATTCGCTCTAAATCATTGCATTAGTTTATTGTCCATGACACCATGATTAAGTGTGCCCAGAATCCAAATCGGTTGCCATTGGTCTTGACAGGTACGGCACACTATAAGATCGCTTTAGTTAGTGCTGAACTACCAAACTATTCTATTCTCCATGCAGCAGTAGTGGCTAAAAGTTAAGAGAGAAGGAGAATCAAATAGATGTTATAACAAGTAAAACAACAATTTCATCTTGACTCATGGCTAATAGTTAAGAGAGAAGGAGAATCAAATAAATGTTTTAATTACTAGCTATTTACCTTACCTTTACTTTGAGGTCATGGACTTGTTGTGTTCCTGCCGCGCGCTATAAATCCATCCTTGCTAGTACCTCTCTAGTTACCCACACGCAAACAGATATTTTGGTTGAGAATGGCGCCGGTGAGTGCATTTGTCCGTATCTATCGTATCATGTAAATTTGAATGCATGACACGTTGATCTGCATGGTATTTATGTGTAGATCAGAGTGAAGGTTGGTCCATGGGGTACATCCGGCGGCACACCTTGTGACATCAACAGCAGCAGCAGCATTCCCCAATGCCTTGTGAGCATCAGCATCTGGAGCAACGAAACCCCGGCCGGGAGGCTGCATCAACGGCTTCGCCTTCACCTACGTTGACAAGAAAGGCGTGCACATCACCGTCGGCGTAGGCGGTTGTGCAACCGCACTTCGAGCACCATGCATGGAGAGTGGCAAGCTAGTATGTTCTTTCCTCCAAAGAAAACAATCACCATGGGCACATGTGGAGCCCCCACCATTGTAGAGGGAGCGTTAAAAGAGCTGGGAGACGATTGAGAAGGAGGTGCATGTCCTCGATATATACTGGGCCATGGGATGGGGGCCATGGGGTTGGTCCCTGCCCGACACCTCCTCTTGGGGCATAGACGAAATTACAAGAACCACCACCATACCGGCCGGAGCATCTTCAAAACATCACCATCCGCAGCAGCGAGAGGTCTGGCGGTCCTGTCTATGGCTTCTCCTAGACCTACATCGACAATAGTGTCCTTGTTGGCCCTTGGGGATCCGCGCGAGACCAAAGGGCAGAAGCACGAGGAGTTCTCCATGAACCGTGACAACTAGTATTTAACATTACTGATCAAGTTGGAATTGCAGTTAATTACTCTTCTATGTACATATAAATACCAACGAGCTGGAAAAAACAGATTAAACAACACTTACTTAAGCTCGGAGCAAGATATATATATATTAAGAGAGAAGAAGAATCATGTAGAACTATACTAAGGCTTTAAAGAATGAGTATCCATCCTCATTAGGGAATGGATATTAACTAGGTGGGTACGCGCGCTTCGACACGCGCCGTCTGCAATCCATTTTGATATATTGTGGTAGGTGTGGTTGACTTCCAGGTGTAATCACTAATGTCGTTGTCCACTATACGGGTGTAATCAGCCATGTTGTTGTCCATTGTAATACGCTTAGCGCCCGTTTGGTTTAAGGGAGTTGCTGACTGGGAATGGGAGTTTGAGGGTCCGAGGTTCTTAAATCCCTGTTTGTTTTATGGTAGATGGGATGGAGAAGAGGAGTTGAGTTCGTTAATTCCACGATGTCATTCCCTGGGAGAGACCTGTTAATTAGTGAGATTGGGCCAAAAAACGCTTAGTATAAATTTTTAAAAGGAGTTACCAAATAGAGGAGTGAGACTAAATGGGAATGTCCCATGTCTAAATCCTTCGCTAAATCCCTGCTCTAAATTCCAATTTCTCTTCCCACTGATTGCCAAACATGCTCTAAGTCTTTTTTTTATGTTTTTGTTCTTAGTAATTGATGCTGCATACAAACTGCTTGAGGGTCCATATCAAACATACTCACGGATTCATGTTCGTTTTATCATTTGTAGAGAACAGTCCAGCTGCAGTCTTTATTTACATTAATGATCTTCTCTTCCTTGGCTAGAAATGTACAAAATTAGGATGCATATAAAGATATAAATTTGACAAAAAGTTATGAAACTTTTCCTATATCACATATAGGAAATAACTAATGAGTTTATTCTTGAATATAGTAATACATCAAAAAGGGGTAAACACTAATCCATGTTTAAACTAAATGCAACTGTATGGGGAATTCATATGCTGAATTCAGAACTCCCAATCCGCAAAAGATGCCAGGATTATGTTTGATAGAATTGCTATCAAATATACTAATCCTTCAAGCCATTATCAACATCAAAGAGGCCGCACAACTCTCCTTAACGGAGATGATTATTTTAGCTTCCTAGAGCTTATGAAACTATAGATGGAAAGATCTTCAAAAGCCGAAGACCCAACTGAGGTTGCCATGGTTATCAACAGAGCAAAAGCCTAATATTAAACATTCAGTCTCTAAGTGGTTTAAATAGATGAAAGAAAGCTTCTACCTAGAATTGGGACATTCAATCTGGACATTGTAATCCAGATTCAAGGCTCCAGCCATGAACAGAGGTAAGTGGTTCCAAACCTAAGGTCATAGAAGCAAGGTCTCGCCCTACATCACCCGATCGTCTCCCTTGGCTTCCTCTCCATATGACACCTACGCCGCTGCCTCACCAAGAGTTGTGTCGCGTACTCTATGGTGCGGTGCCTCCTCCATCATGTCGCCTACTCCCCCTGCTCCAAAACTGTCCAATGCGCACGTGCATATTTACTTGTTTGCAAAGAAACAAAAATCAGATATTTTCAAGTCTCGATCAGCAAGAGGCAACAAATCATTTAATAGCAACCAAAAGTTCAATACTGAGAATTGACATTAGAAAATTATAAGCAAAAGCTAACCTGCATCTCATGTAACTCTTCAAACTCATCAGACAATTCTATCCAATCGATCCTGCAACCACAAAGTTTAATGATTTGGAGGCAGCGTCAAGAAAACAAAAAGTATAAAGCAACATAAACTGGAACCTTTGGTGTGAAAATCACACATAAAATTCTACTTCCTCTTTCCGTAAATAAGAGACTTAGATTTGTATGTATCTACGCACTAAAATGTGTCTAGATACTTGCGAATCTAGAAAAATCCGAGTTAATTATTACCCGATGGAGGGAGTATGAAACATCTAAATAGTTTTCTATAACCTAACATAAACAATACCTACACCTTTCTCGACTACTAATAATATCATATATATGTTTATCATGTCCACACAATAGCTCGATGAAAAATCAATCGCGAATCGCCGAAAAGACTTGCTATATTGAAGTTTTAGCGTTAATCAAATCTATACCTTCCATTCATGCCCCAAAATTTTTTCTTATAATTCGAGGATTCTATAGCATTTATAGTGAGAGCGCACCTCTACTGTGCATTACAAGGATAGTACGAAGCATTAGTGGGATCCCTTGTGGGATTGACCCTTGGGTGGCCCCATCTTCACGGATTTTAGCAGGGGAGTAAGGGAAACCCCGATGAACACAACTCTAATACAAGATAAAGATACAAACGCACGCCAATACACGCACAATGCGATTTGCTCCCATTGGTTTAAACCAATGAATCCAATAGAGCCCCTAGGCAAGAGAGACCTTGCGGTAGAATCACCAGAGGAAAGATTGGGCAAGCAATTGATATAACCCCACACAAGGAGAGAATAACAACCAAGTAAAATCCCAAAGGGAGAGACCTAGTACTACTACAATCGTTGAGGAGGAGAGACCAATCACTTGGGGAGGGTCTTGATGACTTCACTCACGCAACAAGAGATGGAGGCCTTGTACAACTCATAGATAATCTATAGAGAGGAGGTTCCCATCTAGGGTTTGGCACATGCCATGAATCTCAACTCAATTCATCATCATCTCTAGGGTTTCAAGGAGAGGGTGGGGCTTATTTATAGGCTAGCCACGAGCTAGGGGTAGTTTAGGCATAAATAAGAAGTTTTGGGCATTACATGGGCCAGACCCAACTTTAATACTTGCATGGCTATTCACTTATGGAAGAGACGAGCAACACTAACTGAACCTCAACTACAGAACACAAGCTTTATTCAACAAGGCGTGGGGCGCTTATAAAAATAATTTCCCTTAATAGTATATATAGATACTGAGTACAAAGTTGCCATTGAGTTGTTCAAGTGTCCCTCCACATCGATTATGGTCTCTGTAGGAAACGCCACGGATTATAGCGTCACTAGTTGTTCCCTCAATCGGTTAGAGGAGTAAAATTTTAGTTTTTCTTCGCAAAACCGCACCTAATATCTGGTTTAGAGGAGTAAATGTTTTACTCATCACACGCTCGATCGGTTATATTTACTCGACCGCTCGATCAAGGAGACAAATTTTCCCACCATCTCTGCTCACCTACTTCCACTTCGGCGACGCCCATAACCGCTGCCCACTGCCTCCAGCCACATCTGCGCCCTAAATGGTTGTAACCTCCCACCGCCGGTCTCCTCCATCCATCTGCGTGAATCGACACAACATGCAACCCCAAGCCCGCTGCGGCACCGCCAACCTGTCCCACCGCCACTACTGCAGATGAGGTATGTTGATGCAGCTCAGATCACTGTAGAGCTTCGTTGGAAAACCCCAAGAGGAAGGTGTGATGAGTACAGCAATAAGTTTTCCCTCAGTGCAAACCAAGGTTATCAAACCAGTAGGAGGAAGGAAACGACTCAAAGGTGTTGCTAGCAACTTAGAAACCTGCACAACACAAACTCAAGACTTTGCCCCAACGAACAGTGAGGTTGTCAATCTCACCGGTTTGCTGAAAATAAAGGATTAAACGTATGGTGGGGAAGGTGATGGTGGCTTGCAGAAAGTAAACAGTAACAGTGGAAGATGTATCAATGGTAAAGATCGGATTGGGGTCCACGGTTCACTAGAGGTGTTCTCCTTAGGACTTTCCAATAGGGTAGGTCCCAAAATATAGATTTCTTCTTCCACATGGGCACGTGTCCGGCATCGTCATTCTGAATAGATAGACTGCCAGGACCTTTTCCAAAGATTACTTTTAGGTCCTTGACCATACCAAATACCTCCTCATCGGTACGGAGGACAGGCTTCCTCCGGGGTTCTGCCAGACGTTTGAAATGGTTGCCTTTCTTTCTTATGGGATGCAGGTTCGGAAGAAATCGATGATACCCTAGGTACACAACCTTCTTACATTTATCCAAATATACACTTTCAGTCTCATCTAAACAGTGCGTGCATGCTTTGAATCCCTTGTTTGCCTGCCCTGAAATGTTACTAAGACCGGGCCAATCATTGATGGTTACGAAAAGCAACGCTCATAGGTCAAATGGCTCCCCTTTGTGATCATTCCACATACGTACACCTGGTTTGTCCCACAGCTGTAAAAGTTCTTCAACTAATGGCCTTAGGTACACATCAATGTCATTGCCAGGTTGCCTCGGGCCTTGGATGAGCACTGACATCATAATGAACTTCCTCTTCATCCACAACCAAGGAGGAAGGTTATAGATACATAGAGTCACAGGCCAGGTGTTGTGACTGCAGCTCTGCTCACCAAAAGGATTTATGCCATCTGTAATTAGACCAAACCTTAAGTTCCTTGTGTCACGTGCGAAGTCCGGGTACTCTCACTCGACTTTTCTCCACTATGACCCATCGGCGGGGTGTCTCAACATTGCGTATTTCTTACGGTCTTCCATGTGTCATCGCAACAACTTGGCATGCTCTTTATTTCTGAAGAGACGTTTTAACCGTGGTATTATAGGACTATACCATAACCTTGGCAGGAACCTTCTTCCTAGGGGCCTCGCCCTCAACATCGCCAGGGTCGTCTCGTCTGATCTCATACCGCAGTGCAGTACATACCGGGTATGCATCCAAATTCTCGTACTTCTCACCGCGGTAGAGGATGCAGTCATTAATGCAGGCATGTATCTTCTGCACGTCTAATCCTAGAGGGCAAACAACCTTCTTTGCTTGGTATGTACTGTCGGGCAATTCATTATTTCTTGGAAGCATATTCTTCATTTTTACCAACAACTTTGAAAATGCGCTGTCAGTCACACCGTTCTCTGCCTTCCATTGCAGCAAATCCAGTGTGGTACCTAGCTTTTTGTGGCCATCTTCGCAAGTTGGGTACAACAATGTTTTGTGATCCTTTAGCATCTGCTCCAGCTTCTCCTTCTCCTTTTCAGTTTCACATTCTTCCTTTGCATCAGTAATGGCCCGACCAAGATCGTCATCAGCGGGCCCATCTGCTGCCTCTTGATCTTCATTATCTACCCACGTTGCAGTATCATCGTATTCATGATACATATTATGATAGTTGTCATCATCCTCTTCTTCTTCGTTGTCTTCCATCATAACCCCTCTTGCTCCGTGCTTGGTCCAACAATTATAGCTGGGCATGAAACCGGATCGAAGCAGGTGGGCATGAATGGTTCTGGTATTTGAGTAGTCTTTCTTGTTCTGACAGTGAACACACGGACAACACATAAAACCATTGTGACCACGGTGTTCATTAGCCACAACAATGAAATTTTGGAGGCCTGTAATGTACTCGGAAGTGCGTCGGTCACCGTACATCCATTTCCGGTTCATCTGCATTATATAGTATATCAAAAATTAATAGGGAGATGACCACTTATACAGTACATCAATGACACATGAAAGGATAAAGTTGTTGACCCCGACCGAGAAGAAAATAGCAACGAGAAAACTTAATTCGAGCTCTCAGGCATTTCACCGAACACCTCTTGTGCATAGGAAAAAAACACAAACTAGCACACCTCTCACCCTCTTGCTAAGCTCCAAAATGAGAGAGAGGGGTGTGGGCTGCGGTGCGTTATATAGGCTCACCCCCTTTAACACCGGTTCAAGCCACGAACCGGTGTTAAAGGGGGGATGCGCGGGCCACTAGTGCAGGGCCTTTAACGACGATTCGTGGCTCGAATCGGTGTTAAAGGGGTGCTCTTTTTTGCTTTCTGGACCACGCTGGTACGGGCGCCACCTTTAACACCGGTTCATAGAAGAACCGGTGTTAAAGCCCATTTCCGACCTCAACCAAAGGCCTCGTTTCCACTAGTGAGACTATGGTGACTTGTTCATAGTCATAACATGGTGTGAGCATGTGCCAAGTCAACCCAAACAAAGCATCAAAGAAGAATACCACAATGCTATTCTTTTGTATGCTAAACAACACATGATTCTTTCAAGGCACACTAAGAAATCCCAATTGTTTGGACCAAGTCATGCTACAGCAATAATCACTAAGCATAAGGTCAAAACAACACCTAGCATGACATGCTAAAGTCTAAGTCACAGTCAATGCAAGTTCCTCTTGCACTTTCAAGTAAAAACTTTCTACTCCTTTCCAACACCAATCAACTTATTTGAAACAACACAGCGAGAACGGGGGTCCAAACTACTTTATTCATGTAAACTAAACAAATTAAGCAAAACAAACTAAAACTAAGACGCTCCAAGAACAACACAACAGTGCATGAAACAATAAAAACGAAGTGTCTAGAAAGGCCTGAGCTTTTTATTGATGAAGAAGGGGATGCCTTGGGCATCCCCAAGCTCTGACGCTTGTACCTCTTGGATATTTCTTGGGGTGACACCGGGGTGGCATCCCCAAGCTTGATCTGTTGTCCATTCTTCATCTCATTACATCATTCTCTCTCTACACCTAAATTTTTTCCTTCATACAAAACTTCACACAATCTTCATTACCAACATTAGTGTATTCAAAAGATAATAGACCTTTGGGTTTAGCTTTAGAACAGCAAAAAAATTCACTAAAAATACAAGCACTGTAGCAACTCCTTCAAAAATCTCAATTTCCCAAAAAGAACCCAAAAAGGAATCAATAAGAAGCAAATGCAAATAATGGCAGAAATCTATCAAAACAGACTAGCAGGTAGAAACCGATTTTTTCAAAAACCTTATGTTGCTCAAATCAAAAAGTGTTGAACTAATGAAATTTAGATAACATACTGGAGGATTTATTCGTAAATGTTCAGCTCAATCCGACTTACAAAGACTCCTCAAAAAAATTTATGGTGGAGGACAGAAATCTGTTTGGGGACAGCAACTCTCCAAATATTACTTCCCTCTCATTAGAGGTAATTCTTGGCACAAAAAGCAAACAAAAAGGATAAGGAGAGCTCATTACTGAAGTAATAACTTCCAAGACTCAAGGAAACTCTTGGGTTATCTCCCAACAAGTACTTTTCTTTAACGCCTTTAACTTAGGCACAAGAAGCAAGAAATCAAGTATTTTCAAATGAAGAAGCATTAACATCAAACATCTTGATCCAACCTTTCTTACCTTTCTTCTTATATTTAGGGAAAATATGATTGCTTACTGGAGGAGCAAATGCATAATGCCTTTTCCCACATCTATTATTGCTCCAAGGTGTTTCGGTAGGGATCTTCCAAGTGTAATTTGTAAACACACCTTCAGCTATTCCAATGGGTAATAAAGTTGCATTGTTGGTAAGAGATATTCCTTCTCCTCCTTTAGAAAGTCCCCAAAGACTCAAAGACTCATAAATATCTTTAGGCATAAGGCAAAATTCAGACATGACATCACAGCGAGCATCCAAAGTTGCACTATTTATAGAGACTTTGATTGTGGGAAACCACTTTGAAGGTTCAATATTTATTGGAAAATAATCATGATACTCCCTAAGTGTGTGATAGCAACTGTTCAAAGCAGTAGTACTGGACTCAAGAGTGTTCAACCTAGAAAAATGTCTATAAAAGAGGAATCAGACTTGCCAGGCATATTATAAATTATAATCAAATTATTTATGGCATCAAAAGCTTCATCCTTAGTAGATCGAAAAATATCTTTCTCAGCCACAGCATCCAAAGCATATCTATAACAAAGAGAAATACCATGGTAGAAATTATTAATAACCAAGCTAAGAGTCATATTAGGCTCAGTTTCCCTTTGTAAAGCAGAGATTCTAGACCAAGCTTCTTTGAAACTCTCTTCACTTTTTTTCTTAAAAGTAAAGATCTTTTCCATAGGTGTCACAGAGTTTTGACCAAAACCAGACATGGTAGAAACTAGGGCCGAAACTAATTTTTTGTGTTTTTTAAAAGAGAAATCAAACCAAACTAAACTAATTTTTTTGGAGTTTTTAATAAAAAAGAGGCAAACAAAACCAAGCAAAAGAAACTAAGAAAACTAAAAACAAAGTAAAAATAAAGGTTTAGAAGGACTCCCCTTGTGAAGACATCCTTAGCCTCCCCCGCAACGGCGCTAGAAAAGCTTGTTGGCCGCACTTCATTGATGTGCAGCGCTTCGTTGGGAGACCCCAAGAGCAAGGTATGATGCAGCACAACAGCAAGTTTTCCCTCAGTAAGAAACCAAGGTTATCGAACAAGTAGGAGGAAGGAAACGTCTCAAAGGTGTTCCAAGCAACGTGGAAAACCTGCACAACACAAACTCAAGACTTTGCCCCAGCGAAGAGTGAGGTTGTCAATCTCACCGGTTGCTGTAACAAAGGGTTAAATGTATGGTGTGAAATGTGATGATGGTTTGCATCAAGTAAACAGTAACAGTGGAAGATGTATTAATGGTAAAGATTGGACCGGGGTCCATAGTTCACTAGAGGTGTTCTCCTTAGATAAACAAACAAGGCATGCTGGGTAAATAAATTACAGCAGTGCAATTGACAGGACTGAGCAAGGCATAACAATGCAATACTAGACAAAAAGATCCTATGAGATTCGATTGGGAAATACTACAATATACATAGACCGCCATCCAACTGCATCTATGACTAGAAGTCCATCTTTGGATTATCATCTGAACCCCCTCTAGTAGTAAGCTGCAAGCAACAGACAACTTCTTTAATCAAAGTGTGTAAGGTAAACAATCCACTTGTTCCATGAACAAGAGACCGTTGTTTTCTCCCTAGTGGAAATAGCACATCTACAACCATATATATTTCTGTCACTTCCCTTGATTAAGTAGAGGCCTAAATCCACTATCGAGCATAAATACCCCCTTTTGGAGTCACTAGCAACTACTTGGCCAAGATAGCTACTAACAACGAAGAGCATGCAAGATCACAAACAACACACACATGATAGAATCAAAACCATTAATCAATCTGACATAGTAATCTCAATATCCATCGGATCCCCGCAAACACAACATGCATGATTATAAATAGATGAGATCTTGATCATGAACGGAGCTCACAAGATCTAGAAATGAAAGCACAAAGGAGAAGATACAACCATCTAGCTACTACATGGACCCGTAGTCCAAGGTGGAACTACTCACGCTTCATACCAGAGGCTGGCATGATGAAGAAGAATGCCTCCGGGATGATCTCCCCTCCGGTAGGGTGCTAGGAAGAGCTTCAGATCCCCCCGATCTTGGGACGATGGTGGCGGCGGCTACAGACGGTTTCGTGAAATTTTGATCAGGTACTTAGGGTTTAGGCATCGGGGGCTTCTTATAGGCGAAGAGGCGAGGCTGGGAGGCGGCCAGGGGGCCCACACCCTTCCTAGGCGCGGGCCCACCCTAGGTTGCGCCTGGGGGTGTGGCCACCCTGTGGCGCCCCTCCGTCTCTCCTATGGACTCTGTGTTCTCCTCGGTGAAATATTGACTTTGGCTTTTGTCCCGTCCAATTCCGAGAATATTTACTTACTAGCTTTTCTGGAACCAAAAGCAGCAGAAAACAGGCAAGTGGCTCTGTGGCAACTTGTTAATAGGCTAGTACAAGAAAACATATGAAAATCACCTCAAAGTGTGGAAAAAACAAAGCAAAGTAGATACTAAACAAGCATGGAACATTAAAAATTATAGATACGTTTCCGACGTATCAAAGATCTAAACATGGAAGCACAAAGCAGGAGAAACAACCATCTAACTACTGTATAGACCCATAGTCCAAGGTGGAACTACTCACGCGTCATACTGGAGGATGGCAGGGTGATGAAAAAGGCCTCCGAGATGATCTCTCCCCTCTGGCAGGGTGCCGGGAAGAGCTTCAGATCCCCCCCCCCCCCCCCCCCCCCCCCCCCCCGATCTAGGGACGATGGTGGCGGCGGATATGGACTGTTTTGTGGAGATCTGATTGGGTAATTGGGGTTTTGGTATCAGGGGCTTCTTATAGGCGAAGGGGGAGACCGAGGGGGTGCCCGAGCCCCCCCCCCCCCCCGGGCGCGGGCCAGGGGTGTGGGCCCTCGCGGCCCTCCTCCGTCTCGTCTTCTGGCTCCGTATTCTCCTCGGTGAAATATTGACTTTGGCTTTTGTCCCGTCCAATTTCGAGAATATTCATTTTCTGACTTTTCTGGAACCAAAAACAATAGAAAACAGACAACTGGCACTGTGGCATCTTATTAATACGTTTTCCCCAGAAAACGAATAAAAATACCTCAAAATATAGACAAAGCAAAGCAAAGTGAATATTAAACAATCATTGAACATCAAATATTATAGATACGTTTACGACGTATCAAGGTAACGTGGCATGTAGCAACAAGCACATGCTGTGTGGGTGGTGTACATCATCGACCACAACATCCACCAAAAATTTGGATTGAGACATACCACCCCGTAGTGTAGACGACATGGGCCCAAACATCGAGAAACTTTGGATCGAGACATACCAGTAACGACTCTGATGTCGGGGAGATTAACTTAGCCTAATTCCATGGCATTGTGCTCAAGTTACTACTCTAAGTTACTTCCCACTATGACCAGCCTTAAGGGTGTATCTAAAGGGTTCATACATTTAATGATTTGGGGTTCATGCATGTATAGGATTGGGCTAGCCATTTTTTCTACCTATGGTTGCGTGCAAGAGGTGTAGCTTAGCTAAGATACAACACCACTCTCTTTTATCATTAACTAAGGTGTCACATAAGCAAATTGCCTAGGATATAGAGCTAAGATACACCCATTATGAAAGGCCTGAGGATTCCTAAATTAATTGTGAAGAACTATGTGCTCTCCTTGCATGATTGTTAGTGCGAAGATGAGTCGTCATGTATACCAATATTAGTTTCATTACTATCTTTATTCCTAGAAGAGTAAATTCCACTATATACCCTCTAGTTTATAATTTGTGACACTAATTACCCCATTTAACAACTTTTCATCCAAAATACCCCATTTAGTGATATTTTTGCCAATTTTTACCCCTTTTAAAGATTAAAAGCGTTTGGCGCCGTAAGGTCGACATGGCGTGCCACGTTTGCGGTTTTCCTAATTTTTATTATATAGAGATATTTGACTTCCCATGTTAGTGGACTAGATCTTCTTCATGGGTTATATTTGGGCAAGGGATTTTTTTTCTGCTTGATTGATGCTTAACAACTTCCCACCAAAAAATAAAACCATGTAGCCGCTTCAACAATTATATAGCAATTATTATACTTCAAATCAAAATACGTAGAACTGTTTGCATTGTCCACATCTATTACATGTATTTTAATCTCCCTTTTTATTACTTCTTTGCTCTGATTCATCATTCCAGCAAAACAGTATGGTTCATTATGTCCATATTGATTGTTCTGGTGTGTACGATCTGAATGAACACGTGGGTTGCTCCAAGCAGTAGTGGTAATTCTTCTTTAGGATATATTGAGGACTAATGGCCTTACTGGATTTAAGTTGATGGTTTTAATTAATTGGCATGCTTTCTATCATCTGAATCTCATAATGCCATGGTAGTAACACGATCCTCAAAGGACCTTTCACTAATTTTCTGCTATGCTCTCGTTTATTTCCATAATTTTAGTGTGCCAAATGACAGAACACATACGATGGAAGTAAGCAACTCATTGGCAATCATTTCAGGACACATACGATGGAAGTAAGCAACTCTTCCAGGGGCGCCACGTATGCGCCGAAGCCAATCAACAAGGCTATCAGCACCTGCGCGGCCGAAGAAGCCGACGGCGGCGCCATTCTCCGGCAGTGGCACACTGAAGGCAGTTCCAGTGGGGCACCCAGATGGGCCATAAACTTCTTCTTCGGAATTGACGAACTTGAGGGAAGTGATGCCGTACTCATCATGGGTGCCGCCGACCAAGTTGATGTAGTTGTCCTCGTTCGTGAACTCGCGCTTCTGGCCTTTGGTCTTGGAACCCACATGGATGCGCTGCCCGTTGTGGTCGAGGTAGGCGTAGGAGAAGCCGTAGATGCGGCCGCCGGACCTCTCGCTGCTGCAGCCGCTCCGGCATGTTGCTCGCTCCCCAGGAGGTCCCTGGAGGAGCCGGCGTGTGGCCGCCCCACGGACCCACCTTGCCGGGGGACTCTTTCCTCCCCGGCACATAGACGCCCAGTGCCTTGAGGGAGTCATCGGAGTGGCCGAAGAAGGCCACCACCTCGCCCTTCCCCTGCCGCAGCGCGGCACGCTGAACTCCGGCCCCGATCGACGGCCATCCGTAGGGCCGGGCCGTGCTCTGTCTGGTTGGTGCCTAGCTTCAGCGAGGTCACCCCTCTGTTGTTGGCCGTGCCGCTCACGTGGTTCACATGCTCGCCAGGATTCATCTTAATCTGCAACAACATACTATATATGTTCTACATTAATATGTCGAGATGATATAACATGTCGAGAGATCTCGAGAGAGAGAGAGAGAGAGAGAGTACGGTTGTGACGCATCCTATGAAGTTGGTGCCCCATGCATGTGCTGGACGAGATGGCCCTTCCGGTCTGGTCCACGTACGTGAAGGAGAAGCCATTGATGCAGCCTCCTAGCCTGGCGTCTCGTTGCTGCAGATGCTGATGCTCACAAGCCGTTGATGTCGCAAGGTTGACCACTGGGTGCACCCCAGGGACCAACCTTCACCGAGTCCTATATTTATTTACATGCATGCAAGCACATATATCATAAGAAAATAATTAATAAGATCATGCATTATATGCATACGCTCATGAATCTTATAATTAGGGTTCACTTACCGCCATTATCCGACTAAGAGATTTCTAGCTGCTCGATCGATATGATCCAACTAGATCTAGCTATTATTGTGTGCAGCTATATATATATATATATATATATATATATATATATATATATATATATATATATATATATATATATATATATATATATATATATATATATATATATATATATATATATATATATATATATATATATATATATATATATATATATCTTGAGCTATGTCCAAGCCCAACCATTTATAGCGCGGGCGGGCGAGCATCCGGATTATTCCATCAATTTGTTACAGCTATCCTGATCGAATCTATTAAGCATTTCCTTGCACCCAAAAAAACAGAATCTAATCATCCCAAAGACGCCATACTTTAATTAACCTCAATCAAAAAGTAAACAACATATATATGCAGGTTGCGTCGTTGCTCTACTTTGAGCTATATACTTCAAATAAACTGTTTCTCTAACCAATCTCTATGTATCATCTCTATGTATCACTTAACAATTCTAGTGCCCCTAATTCAACAACGCCATATACGTCTTACTTAGTAACAACCTGCTAATTGGAGGGATTGACATTATTTAAGTATTTGTCTTTTCTCGTGATAATAAACTTGGTAACAAAATTATGGATTGATTGCCGGATCCTTTGAGTCAAGATTTGGGGGCAGCCGTGATCCTGCTTTTAAAAAAAATCAAAATTCATATTTTTTGAGTTTCAAAAAATCTGAAAATAAATCTGTATGTATAACAAAAACGTGTAAAATATAAATTAGAAATAATATGTATTTTGATTTGCACATAAATGCCAGAATGGTAGATCTGAGTATAGTTAGTTCAAATCTCACGGAAAAATCAAACTTGGTTATTTTTTGTGTAGCTCAAAATACAAAACATTTCGAATGGGGACTCTACACGTTAGTGGTATACATCATTAGCTATATATTATCGTGTTTTTATGATGGTTTATTCTTTGCACAAATATTTACGGCAAGGTGTATATTATCATGTATTTTGTGTAGGGTCATTGTATTTTGACTTGTTAAGGTAGTGCTCAAAGCAACTTGAGAACCGTGATAGTTTCCTACAAGACTTACTCAATTCTTCCCAAATGTGTTTCATATAAGTTTTGGTCAGAGTCCAACTTTGTATGGTTTGACCAAGCATATACATCATCGCCAATACAAAATGCATTTCACGATGATTTGAAAAACATTTCTTTGATAACTGTAGATAAATACAGCATATTTTTGGAAAAGAGTGAGTACATTTCAAGTGTAATGTTTATCCCATTATTACCACCCACGATCCGTTCTGTGCAAAAAAAAAAAAAAACCACCCACGATCCGTTGTCGTGTAGCTAGCCGACAGGTAGCTAAGGTTCCTTGTTATCTTCACATCCTTCACGTCAAGAATCTTCATCTTGTGGAAATATTCAATGTATGAAGCCGCCAAACAGAATCTTGTGTAGCTAGCGTGTAGTATCAATTGAGAAAATATGTTATTCCTACAATAATGGTTATAAGAATGTTCTATTATGTATAGATTCTACCACCCCAAGCGATAATATTCCTACTCATCTTTTACTAGTAGAAAAACGACCTTTTGTTTTTCGCAGCTCCAGTCTCTAGTCCCGGACTCCTCTAAAACTGGGACTAGTGCTAACAATAGTCCCGGTCTATGAGTTTTGCAACGGCTACATGGTCCCATATCACTAGTCCCGGTCCATGGGTAAGCTCTAGTCCCGGCTGGTAACACTGGCCGGACTAGAGCTCTTGTGGGACCCATGGCTATATTTAGTCTGGGTTCTTGTTACAAGCCGGGACTAGAGGTCAACCTCTAGTCTGGATTCATTTTACCACCCGGGACAACTTATTACCACTATATATGCATGTTCGATCCAGACCAAAAGCATGGCCATTTCCTCCAAGTAACAGCTCAAGTTCATCCTAATTTTTTATCCAATTTGGTGGCAACTTTCAATCCAAGATTTGATGGCATCATCTATCAATCCAAGCTTCTAAAATGGTTAGCAACTTCAATCATTCACCTCTTTATAGTTTAGCTCAATGCTCTAGAACTAGAATAAGGAATTTCATGCTTAGAAGTGTAGAGGGAATTTTAGATGTGTAGTTTTAAGCATAGTTTGACTATACAAAAAGCTACTGAAAGTTGAGATGTGCATTTGAAGAGTTTTGGATCTCAGAATTGAATAAGGTTTTCACTGCTAGAGCAATAATTAAATAGTCAACATTTTTATGTTAACAGTTTTGTCCAATTCAAAAATTAGTGCACGTAAAATTTTAATATGATAGAAAATCTTAATTCAAAAATTAGTGCATGTAAAAGTAATTGTAGTAAAAATGATCCAAACTTTTTAAATGATAGAAAATTTTAATTATACTGCAGATGAGCCAAGAATGGATGTATGACGCTCCCAGAATGTCTGACGCGTTCATTAAAGGCGTGCATTCTTTCCTCGAGTTGGCTGAGGCAAACAAGCAGAATGGTTTTATGTGTTGTCCGTGTCATGTCTGTCGGAATGAGAAGGATTACTCTTCATCCAAAACCATTCACATCCACCTGATTCAATCAGGTTTCATGTCTGGCTATATTTGTTAGACAAAGCATGGAGAAAGCGGGGTTATGATGGAAGACAGCGAAGAAGAAGAGAACGATGATAATTATCCAATATTTCCTAAATACGGTGGCACTGCACTAGAAGACAATGAACGAGAAGAAGGTGAAGAACGGGCATTGGATGAGACTGCTGATGATCTTCGTCAGGCCATTCTTGATGCACGGAGCGAATGCGAAAATGAAAACGAGAAGAAGAAGTTGGGGCGCATGTTAGAGGATCACAAAAAAATTGTTATACCCAAATTGCGAAGATGGCAACACAAATCTTGGTACCACACTGGAATTACTGCAATGGAAAGCAAAGAATGGTTTATCTGACAAGGGATTTGAGAAGCTACTGAAAATTTGGAAGAAGAAGCTTCTAAAGGATAATGAATTGCCTGTCGGTACATACGAGGCAAAGAAGGTCGTCTGCCCTCTGGGACTAGAGGTGCAGAAGATACATGCATGCATTAATGACTGCATATTATATCGCGGTGAGGAGTGCGAGAATTTGGATGCATGCCCGGTATGCGGCGCATTGCGTTATAAGATCAGACGAGATGACCCTGGTGATGTTGAGGGCGAGCAGCGCCCCAGGAAGAGGGTTCCTGCAAAGGTTATATGGTATGCTCCTATAATACCACGGTTGAAACGTTTGTTTAGAAACAAAGAGCATGACAAGTTGTTGCGATGGCACAAAGAAGAGCGCAGGAAAGACTTGATGTTGAGACACCCCGTTGATGGGTCACAATGGAGAAAAATCGATACAGAGTACCCGAGCTTTGCAGATGACGCAAGGAACTTAAGGTTTGGTCTAAGTACAGATGGCATGAATCCTTAAGGAGAGCAGAGCTGCAGTCATAGCACCTGGCATGTAACTCTATGTATATATAACCTGCCTCCTTGGTTGTGCATGAAGCGGAAGTTCATTATGATGCAAGTGCTCATCCAAGGCCCGAAGCAACCCGACAATGACATTGATGTCTATCTAAGGCCATTAGTTGAAGAACTACTACACTATACCTAAGTCTGAGGAGGCCGAGAGGTGGCCGGCGACGGGCGGTGGCGCAGGTGGTGGCCGCCGCAGGTGGCCGGAGGTGGGGCGCCGGCGCGCGCGCGGGGGGCGAGAGAGGTGCGGGGAGGCACGGGCGCGCGGCGGTGGCGCGGCCGCCTCGGGCGGCCGGCGTGGAGGTCGGAGGCGCGGTTCAGGCGGCCGGCAGAGGCGCAGTTCGTCGACGCCGACGAAAAATTTCGGTAGCCTGGCGGCGTTTATCGTGCGATTTGGCCTCCACTTCTCCTGATGCGTGGAACGCACCGAGGGAGAAGGGCTACTTTTATAACCCCCCCCCTCTAGCCCGGTGTGTGGCACCAGCCGCGAATAAAGGGGGGTCTCTAGTCCCGGCTGGTGCCACGCACCGGGAATAGAGGGGGGCGTTTCGTTTTTCGCATGCTAAGGCCAGACCTTTAGTCCCGGCTGGTAAACTAGGTCGGGACTAAAGGCCCAAATTTGCGCACGCTGGGCCAAAAAACCTCAGCGCGAGTGTGCTTTTTTTTCAAATTTTCAAAAATATCATTTAAAACATTTAAATTATACTTTTTTGCATACTTATGAATTTGACAAAACTTTCAACATCAAAAGTTCTTGAATTTGAATAATTAATCCAAAACCATTTTCTGTTTTATCAAATAATTATTTTAAATAGTCAAATTATTAACCATATTGCCATTATCAATTTAAAAATGCATTAACTATTATTTTTTGCATATTTTTGAATTTGAAAAAACTTTCAACATGAAAAGTTCTTGAATTTGAATAATTAATCCAAATCCATTTTCTATTTGATCAAATAATTATTTAAATAGTCAAATTATTAACCATTTTGCCATTATCAATTTAAAAATGCATTAACTATTATTTTTGCATATTTTTTAATCTCACTAAACTTTCAACATGAAAAGTTCTTGAATTTGAATAATTAATCCAAATCCATTTTCTGAATAAGCTTTAGTCCCGGTTGTATCCACTAACAGGGACTAAAGTTTTTTCACGCCATTTCTCACCGCTTCCCGCGAAGTTTTTGCCGCCCTTTCCTCTGAACCGAGCTTTTAGTCCCGGTTGTAGCCACTGCCAGGGACTAAAGATATTTCCCGCCATTTATCACCGCATCCCGCCATGTTTTCCCTCCCTTTCCATCTATATATAGGCCGACCGCGCTATGGTTATGCACACATCCACACCTTCCTCTCTCACAAAAATGGACAACGCCTACTGGGCCATTCTGACCCTCGAGGAGACGGAGCCACTGTGTGCCTTAAGCTACCCTTGCCCACCAGGCTACCGGCCGCCCACCGGCTGGATGCTAACTGCTGGAGATGTTCCTGTCCCTCACGTTCCTCAAGGCTCTGCCCGACAGGCGGCCATCATGAACCACTTATACCACGAGCTCACGCCGGAGCAGCGGATGGATCCCCGGTGGGATCCCGACAACTACGACACCTGGAATGCCTTCTTCGCTAACCGGTGGGAAAGGGAGCTCGCTAGGTACGATGGTGATAGCCCGCCCCCGGTGAACCACAACGAAGCCGGCCGCCGTTTGTGGTGGGCAAACCGTACTATCATAGGCGTGATGCGCTACATCACCGGGGGAGACCATCCTCGCCTGCGGTGCCCCCAAGTCCACCCGCCCACCGTGAATCTGAGGCCGGAGTGGCAGGTGCCCCCGGTATATGCCATGGCTGGGCTCAGGATCCCAGAGTGGCAGGTGACGATGACAATGATGATGACGATGACGAAGAAGACCCTGAAGTTGTGTACTATAGGAGTAGGCATGATTATGACTAAAGGGGGCGGCTTTAGTCCTGAGTGTTAGCTAGTCCCAGTTTGTGGCTGGACCGGGACTAAAGGGGGCCTTTAGTCCCGATTTCGTATTCTCGGTTTTTAAATATTAATAAATGTCTTGAGTGTTAGTCTCGTTTTATGGTTTAACCAGGACTAAAGGGGGACCTTTAGTTCCGATTCGTACTACGAATTTCCCAAACTATGAAGGTGTTGTCCCGATTCGTACTTACCATGAAGATCTGATCTCCAAACACGTGCGGTCACATATTAGGGAGTGCCTCTATGACCAGTTTCTTGGAGATGTCGGAGGACTGGGCTCCGGCGGCATCTCCCTGAAACTGGCCGTAGTGGTGTCCCTGCTCTTGAAGACCATCTTGCAGCTTGTAACTTCTCTAACTAGATCAATATGTCTGGGAGCTAACCTAATTTCACATATTAGGGAGTGCCTCTATGACCAGTTTCTTTGAGATGCCGGGGGACTAGGCTCCGGCGGCATCTCCCTGAAACTGGCCGTAGTGGTGTCTCTGCTCTCGAAAATCATCGATCTTGGAGATGCCTCAAACTGGCTGGAGGACTGGCCTATTTATAGTACAAGCAGCTCAGCATAGTGTCGACACTCACGACATAATGTCGACATTCACCCCTATTATTAGTGCTCACTCGTATTTTGTCCTGGTTGCCGAATCCAACCGGGACTAAAGGTTCAACCCCTATCATTAGTGCTACCTGGCCCAGCCTACCGCAATCCCTTCAGTCGCGGTTGGTTTCTACAACCGAGACTAAAGGTTCAACCCCTATTATTGGTGCTGCCTGGCCTAGCCTGCCACAATCCCTCTAGTCGTGGTTTATTTCTCCAACCGGGACTAAAGGTTCAACCCCTATTATTGGTGCTGCCTGGCCTAGCCTGCCCTGCCCTTTCCCTCTATTTATAGTGCGGTCGTCATGGCCATGGAGAATCTTCATCATTTAACAATATGATTACATAAAAGGTTTAATATATTACACCAACATCCTTATCTAGTGTTGTTGTTTTCTTCTGCGCCGTAGCCATGGAGAATCTTCATCATTTAACAGGAGGCTTGGGTCAGTTTTCACTTTGAAGGGCAGGATTTCATGAAACTTATTATAATCTTCTGACATATCTGTCTTGTCATCCACTCCCACGATGTTTATTTTCCCTGAAAGAACTATGTGGCGCTTTGGCTCATCGGACGATGTATTCTTTTGCTGATTTCTTTTTCTCGGTTTCGTAGACAAGTCCTTCACATAGAAAACCTGATCCACATCGTTGGCTAGGATGAATGGTTCGTCCATGTACGCAAGATTGTTGAGATCCACTGTTGTCATGCGATACTTTTCGTCTACATGTACCCCTCCTCCTGTCATCTTGACCCATTTGCACCGAAACAAAGGGACCTTAAAAGTAGGTCAATACTCAAGTTCCCATATCTCCTCTATGTACCCATAATATGTGTCCTTCTGCCCATTGTCATATGTTGCATCAAAGCGGACACCACTATTTTAGTTGGTGCTCTTTTTATCTTGGGCGATCATGTAAAATGTATTACCATTTATCACGTACCCTTGAAAAGTACATATAGTCGAAGATGGTAACCGTGCCAACAAGTATAGTTGATCTTCAACAGTGTTGTTATTCATGAGATGCTTCTGCAACCAATTGCCGAAAGTGTCCTCGTGTTCCACTTTAATCGAGGAGTCAGGCATTCCCAGGTTTTCCAAGCGTACAATAATCTTGTGTTTCTCGATATACGAAGCCACCAAGGTGGAATTGTGTAGAACTGTGTAGTGTGCTTTATTGAAAGAATCCCTGTCCATACATACCATTGTTTTCCTTCCTAGTGTGCCTTTTCCAGTCAGCCTCCCCTCATACCGAGATTCAGGAACACCAATCGTCTTAAGGTCAGGAAGAAAGTCAACACAAAACTCAATGACCTCCTCTGTTCCATAGCCCTTGGAGATGCTTCCTTCTGGCCTAGCACGGTTATGAACATATTTCTGTAAGACTCCCATGAATCTTTCGAAGGGGAACATATTGTGTAGAAACACAGGACCGAGAATTCTAATCTCTTCGACTAGGTGAACTAGGATGTGCATCATAATATTGAAGAAAGATGGAGGGTACAACAACTCGAAGCTGACCAGACATTGGACCACATCAATATGTAACCCTGAGAGACTTTTTGGATCGATTACCTTCTAAGAAATTGCATTGAGGAATGCACATACCTTCACAATGGCCAGCCGAATATTTTCCGGTAGAATCCCTCTCAGTGCAACCGGAAGCAATTGCGTCATAAGCACGTGGCAGTCATGGGACTTTAGGTTTTGGATTTTTTTTCTCTTTCATATTAAATATTCCCTTTATGTTAGACGAGAAGCCAGACAAGACCTTGATACTGAAAAGGACTTCAAAAAAGGTTTCCTTCTCTTCCTTGGTAAGAGCGTAGCTGGCAGGCCCTTGAAACTGCCCTGGATGCTTGCCGTCTCGTCCTTTATGACGTTGATGGTCCTCCCGTGCTTCCGGTGTATCTTTTGACTTCCCATACAAGCCCAAGAAGCCTAGAATATTCACGCAAAGATTCTTCGTTAGGTGCATCACGTCGATTGCAGAGCGGACATCATGGACTTCCCAATAGGGTAGCTCCCAAAATATAGATTTCTTCTTCCACATGGGTGCGCATCCGTCGGCGTATTTCGGAAGAGGTTATCCTCCGGGACCCTTTCCAAATATTACATTTAAATCCTTGACCATACCAAATACATCAGCACCAGTACGGGGGGCAGGCTTCTTCCGGTGATCTGCCTAGCCATCGAAATGCTTGCCTTTTTTCCTTAAGGGGTGTCTGGGCGGAAGAAAACGACGATTGTACGGGTACACATTCTTCCTAGATTTATCCAGATATATACTTTTAGTCTCATCTAAACAGTGTGTGCATGCATTATATCCCTTGTTCGTCTGTCCTGAGATGTTACTAAGAGCAGGCCAATCATTGATGGTTACGAACAACAACGCTCGTAGGTCAAATGGCTCCTATTTGTGCTCATCCCACACACGTAAACCTGGTTCGGCCCACAACTATAAAAGTTCATCAACTAATGGCCTTAGGTACACATCAATGTCGTTGCCGGGTTGCTTCGGGCCTTGGATGAGCAAGGCATCATAATGAACTTCCGCTTCATGCAGAACCAAGGAGGAAGGTTGTAGATACATAGAGTGACGGGCCAGGTGCTGTCACTGCAGCTCTGCTCCCCAAAAGGATTCATGCCATATGTACTTAGACCAAACCATAAGTTTCTTGCTTCACCAGCAAAGTCTAGGAAGTCTCTCTCGATTTTTCTCCACTATCGACCATCAGCGGGGTGCCTCAACACCCGTCTTTCTTACGTTCTTCCATGTGCCATCGCAACAACTTGGCATGATCTTTGTTTCTGAATAAACGTTTCAATCATGGTATTATAGGAGCATACCACATCACCTTGGCAGGAACCCTCTTCCTGGGTGGCTCGCCATCAACATCACTAGGGTCATCTTTTCTGATCTTATATCGCAATGCAGTGCATACCGGGCATTTATCCAAATTCTCATACTTCTCTCCGCGGTAGAGGATGCAGTCATTAGGGAATGCATGTATCTTCTGCACATCTAATCCTAGAGGGCAGACGGGCTTCTTTGCTTCGTATGTACTGGCGGGCAATTCGTTATTTCTTGGAAGCAACCTCTTCATGAGTACCAGCAACTTCTCAAATCCCGAGTCAGTCACACCGGTTTCTGCCTTCCACTTTAGCAATTCCAGTGTGCTACCCAGCTTCTTCTGGCCATCTTCACAAGTTGGTTACAATAATTTGTTGTGGTCATGTAACATCTGCTCAAAGTGCAACCTCCTTTTTTCTGTGTCGCAGTCTCTCTTTGCATCAGAAATGACCCGGCCAAGATCATCAGCGGGCCGGTCTGGTTCCTGCTCTTCACCTCCTTCTTCTTCATTGTCTTCCATTGGGGTATCAGCGTATTCAGGGAACATAGATCGGTAGTTGTCATCATCGTTCTCTTCTTCATCGCCGTCTTCCATCACAACCCCTCTTTCTCCGTGTTTGGTCCAAACATTATAGCCGGACATAAAACCAGACCGAAGAAGGTGGCTCTGAATGACTCTTGCGGAAGTGTGAGCCTTCTCATTCCTACAGTCAACACATGGACAACACATAAAACCATCTCGTCGCTTGTTCTCCTCTGCCACAACTCGAAAAGAACGTACGCCTTCTCTGAAAGCGGTAGAGCGTCGTTCACCGTACATCCATGGATGGCTCATCTGTATCATACAAATATATGTCAAACGCAATCACTATGCTAAAACTAGTATCGCACGAAGGTCTTAACGAGAAAATAGTTGCTAACCTTTTATTAAACTTGGAAACAAAGATGAGAAAACTTAAGTGTGGCTCGGACACCTCATATCATGTTTGTCTTGTGTGACCTAAACTTGCATTGCTCTAATGGACATTTCACCGAACACCTCTAGTGCATATGTATGAACAAGAAAAAAAATAGCACAACAACACTCTCTCACACCGGGAAAAAACAGTTGAGAGAGGGAGGGGGCTGTGCGTATATATAGGGCCAGACCACTAGTCCCGGTTGAAGATACAAACCGGGACTAAAGGGGGTGCCCCCAGCGAGCGGCAGGGCCAGGGCCCTTTAATCCCGGTTTGAGTCTCAGACCGGGAGTAATGGGGTCTAACGGGCCGGGACATATGGTTCTGGGTGGGGCCGGGACTAATGGCCCGGCCGAAAGGCCTGTTTTCTACTAGTGCTACTGAAGGCCACCGACGCTGCTACTGAAGGCCACTAACGTTGCTACCTACTGCCATCGTCGCCGCTACCTATGGCATTGAGGGTTGCTACATGGGGTTTGCCAGGCTGCTACGTGCGGCCGGCGGGGATGCTATAAGTGGCGTGGGGTTTTGCTACAAATGCTTTTGTTGTTTTGCTAGGAGATCTCCGGCGAGATCTCCGGCGAGGTCTCCAACAAGATTGGATTTGCTACAATATGACATTTTTTGCTACATATATTTTGTGCTCTTGCTACAATAGAGAAAAGTTTTTGCTACACGGTCTCTGGCGAGATCTCCGGCGAGGTCTCCGACGAGATTGGATTTGCTACAATATGACATTTTTTTGCTATATATATTTTGTGCTCTTGCTACAATAGCGAAAAGTTTTTGCTACACTAGCGCAAAGTTTGCTACAAGGTCACCGACGAAAGTCTCCGGCGAAAATCTCCGGCGAGGTCTCCAGTGAGGTCGGGTTTGCTACATTAACACAACTTTTTTGCTACACGATCGCCGGCGAGATCTCCGGCGAGGTCCAGTCTAATTTTCTATTTTTTAGGCTGAACTATTTTCTGCTACATGTAGCAAAAACGGGACTAGTTGTAGCAAAAAAGGGACTTTCTATAGCAAAACGAGATTTTGACCCCAAAAAGAGGACACGTGGTTGGCTGAGCACCCGAAGGATAAAAAGCACAAATCCCCCGAATGACGCCTGGTACTGTCCATTAGAGAAAGCCTAATTGGCGCCTGCCTAAAGGGCCAAGCCCAAGAAGAACAAAAGTGTTTTGTGTGAATTCATGATGGACCGATGCATGGCCGCACGGTAGAATTGGTCGCATATGGGCTTTTCTAGGTAAGTGCACTCTGGAGGCTAACTTCCCTGCGTGCGGAAATGCTATTTACCGCTTGACGCGGCACAATTCTATTAGCCCGCGCGTGTCTCCCATGGTCTGGCCCAGTTTCCGTATTACAAGAGGTTTTCCATTTCTGCCGAAATGTTTAGGTGTTTTTCTGCTGGTTTTGTCGCTTTATTTTTTCTTTCTGGTTTTTGGTTCGTTTTTATGTTTTTTTCTTATTCGTTTTTTCTTTTTATAATTTGTTTTATGTAGTTTTAAAATTGTTCATTATGTTCACTAATGTTCATGACATTGAAATATTATTCATGATTTTATAGAAAATTGTTCACGATATTCAAAATTTGTTCATCACATTGTAAATCTGTTCATCCTTTTTTAGAAATTGTTCATGATTTTCCAAAATTGGTTCATGATTTTCAAACATGATTCATGGAATACGAAAATTGGTTTATGATTTTCAAAAAAATGTTCATAAATTTCTAAAACCGGGTTCATGGTTTTTGAAAAAAAAATTGTTCATGAGTTCTAAAATTCTTCATAATTATTCAAAAAAAATCCCGGATAATTTGAGGTTTGGAAATGAGGCTCTTGCTAGCTAGCTCGTGTGAACCAACAAACAATCGAGCTGATGGAATTATCAACAGATCCTACTTTGTTCTCATTCCCAAGCACCCAGGTGCCACCGATCCGGATCATTTTAGGCCAATCTCTCTGCAAAATTGGTGTGTTAAGTTAGGCTCTAAATGTCTGACCAATTGTCTGCAGCCTATGATACTGAAATTAGTTAGCAAGGATCAAAAGGGTTTTATCAAGCAAAGATCCTGCTATTGTTTTGAAGATAGACTTCCAAGAAGCCTTCGAATCACACCAATTTCTCCGCTCCGCCCCCCTCTCCCTCCCTCCGCCCTCATGTAGCTGAGCTCGCTTTGTCGGCCACCGGTCCTCCCCCGGTGCCTCTCCGCTAGAATAGCCGGCTAGAGCAGGTCTGGGGGCGGCACAGTAGTTGCTAGGGTAGGTTTGTTTGGCTTCTTGCCGGTAGTGGGCCTTGTGCTCAGTTGTGGAGATCTGGATCTTGGTGACCATATCCAGATTTTAGGGTTCGTCCCCATGGCACCCGAGCTTCTCCGGCTGGAGTACGGTGCGGTGGTGGCGTCCACCACTTCCTCAAATAAGAAGGTCACGCTCTGCTTCTTCCTCCTCTTTGTCTTTGGGCTCTCTCATCTCTCTCTGGCCAACAACGGTTGCGAGGGGTCTGAGATGGTGGGCGCCCAGGCGAGAGAAGGTGGTGGCGGCGGGAGGTTCCCCACTCGGGCGGGTGTGCGCGCCGTCGGGTGGCTGTCGGTCTTGCTGTTGCCACTCGTTTCTCCTCTTCAATCCGGCCGTGGTGGCAAGGGGATAGAGGAGGACGGGCTTCGGCTAGAGGACGGCTCCCTTATCCCTTGCGCTCTTCGTCTTCTCCGTGCAGGTGGCCTTCGTCAGCTCTCCTTCCTCTGTACCGGCCATGGTGGCGTGGGAGAGGACGTGGGCTTCTCGAAGTTCCTCTCTACATGGAGAGACACTGGGGAGATCTTGAAGCTTCTTCTCCCCGTGGCGGATCCCAAGCGTCGACTGGTCATCGCCGCTATTCTTGGTCAGAAGACTGGCCTCGCCACGCCCGGCAGCAGAGTAGTCTGCCGGTGCTTAATCTACCTCCTTCGGAGGCCCTTCACCGACCTCACCAGGGCTTTTCGTGCCGCATCTCAGCCAAGTGGTGTCGTCCCCGGCCTGGAATGCGGTGGTCGCGGCTGCAAGTCGTGCGTCGCCGGCGTGTTTGTACTTGATCGCGTTTTTGCATTTCCTTCTAGGGTGTTCTATGTAAAAGTGCAGGTCCTGGTTGTTTACTGTAACTTTGGTTGGGACCTTTCTGTAAATGTTCACCCACCGCCGATGAAATGAAGCTTCTGGTCCTTCGGGACCTTTTCGTTCAAAAAAAGCCTTCGAATCGATTAGCTGGGACGCACTAGATCGTATCCTTTGTGCTAAGGGCCTCCCTAGCATCTGGTGCACTTCGATTAAAAATCTTAATTTGTCAAACCAGCCATCTGTCCTGCTCAACGGTAAGCCAGGAAGATGGATTCAATGTCGTTGTGGCCTTCGCCAAGGCGATCCGCTATCTCCATACCTTTTTAACATTGTGGCAGATGTTCTGCTTCTTCTGCTTCATTAGGCTTCTTTAGATGGCTTGTTGCTTCACCGCCTAGTTATGGCTGGTCAGGGAAGAGATACCCAGGACAGGGGATCCTCACCGGCTAGACTCGATTATTACTTTGAAGGATCTGTTGGAATTATGCCCTAGAGGCAATAATAAAGATGTTATTATTATAATTCTTGTTCATGATAATGTTTATATTCCATGCTAGAATTGTATTAAGCGGAAACTTTAATACTTGTGTGGTTTGTGAACAACACCGTGTCCCTAGTATGCCTCTATGGACTAGCTCATTGATTAATGATGGCAAAGGTTTCCTAGCCATATACATGAGTTGTCAATTGATAATGAGATCATATCATTGGGAGAATGATATGATGGACAGACCCAAACTAAGCAAAGCAATTAGATCGTGTCATCGTGTTCATCTTTGCGAAGTTTCTCTTATGTCAAATATTGTATTCCTTAGACCATGAGATAATACAACTCCCTGGTATCGGAAGAAAGCTTTGAGGTCATCAAACGTCATCCTATGAAAGGGTGATCATAAAGGTGTCTCTCAGGTGATCGGAAAGTACTTGTTGGGTTGTATGTATCGAGATGGGATTTGTCCCTCCCAAGTCGGAGAGATATACTTCGGGCCCACTCGGTAATCGATATCAACATCGCTTGCAAGCATGTGGTTAAGGAGTTAATCACAAAGTGATATCGCATTACGGAACGAGTAAAGTACTTGCTGTGAACGAGATTGAACTAGGTATGACGATACCGACGATCAAATCTCGGGCAAGTAAAATATCGCGAGACGAAGGGAATATAAATATGGGATTGATTGAATCCTGGCATCGTGGTTCATCCGATATGATCATCGATGAATGTGTGGGAGTCAATATGGGTTTCCAGACCCCGCTGTTGATTATTGATAGAAGATCATGTCTGCATGTTCTCGAACCCGCAGGGTCACACACTTAACATGTCTCGACGCTAGGATAGATTGGATGATTGGTTTATGAGTTTTTGTTCGGAGTCTTGGATCGGATCCGGGATATCAAGAGAGGTTCCGGAGTGGTCCGGAGAATAAGATTCATATAAGGCAGTGCAGCTTTTGGAGTTCGGAATTGTTCCGGGTTAATCGGTATTGTACCGGAAGCTTCTAGAACCTTCCGGAAGGGGACCAACGTGGCCCCACCTTCCGGGAGGGGGCATGGGCCTATGAGGGAGTGCCATGGACGCATTGGGCCAGGGGCACAAGGCCCCATAGGGCCCAGCCGGCCAAGAGGGGTTTAAACCCTAGATAGAGCTTCTAGAAGGGGGGGTTTCCTTGCCCCCCACTCTTCCTCCTTGGGGCCGCCGGTTTTGGCTTGGGGGAGGGGCTAGGGCTGCCGCCCACCCCTCTATATAAAGAGGGCTGGGGGCGCACCACCCCACACACCTTCCCCTCCAACCCTAGCCACCCTGCTGCCCCTCCTCTCTCTCTCCCTCCCGACTGCGTGTAGGCGAAGCCCTGCTGCAGAAACTCTCCACCAATTGCACCACGCCGTCGCGTTGTAGATCCAACCCATCTCTCCACCATACTTGTTGGACCAAGAAAGGAGGAGACGTCGAGGTGCCGCACGTGTGCATCTCACGGAGGCACCGCCACTTATGGTGCTAGATCGGATCGGATCGCGAGGAGGAGAAGCGAGTACGACTACATCACCCACGTTCCGACGAACGTTCCGCTGTGCGAATCTTCAAGGGTATGAAGATCCAATCTAATCTCTCTCGTTGTTTGCATCTCCTAGATTAGATCTTGGCTTCCCTCTGTTCGCATCCGTAGAAAATTTTGATTTACTATGCCGCGAAACCCTTCAGTGGTATCAGAGCTAGATCTATGCGTAGATGTGTTTCAAAAGTAGAACGCAACATGGTTGTTGCGTGCGTTGATGTTTTCTGTTGCAAGCCTCTTGTTTGTGTTCTTCTTATGATGCGGGATAGTGAGATTGAAGCGGTCCAGGCCAACCTTACGCGACGTCGTTCGCGAGACCGGCTCCGCACTTGACGTGTGGCTTGTTTCACACATGCGGCTGGTGGATGCCTGTTTCTCTCACTATAGTTGTCATGGGATTAACACCGGAGTTTGGCAACCATAATATCACCGTTGTGGCTTTCCGTATGTAAGAATCGTTCTTAGCATGCTACTCCCATAAGCCACGTAAAACATGCAACAACAAAGTAGAGGCGTCTAACTTGTTTTTGCAGGGAGTGTTTTCTGTGATATGGTATGGCCCAAGATGTGATGTGTATATTGTATGCGATGATCATGTTTTGTAATGTTTCACGACTTGCATGTCGATGAGTACACAACCGGCAGGAGCCATATGGTTGTCTTTATAATTGTGTATGACCTGTGTGTCAACTTCTTATGCGTCATCTAATAGTTTCACTTTATTGCTAAGTAGTTAGCAATAGTTGTAGTTGCTATTCGTGGTGGAGGCAATCATGGTGGAGTGATGGAGATCATGCCGGCATGCACAAGATGGAGATCATTGCGCGAAGATTGGCTATACCATGTCACATAAAGTTATATGCATGTGATGTTTATCCTTTTATGTATCTTATTATGCTTAGATCGCGACGGTAGCATTATAAGATGATTCCTCACTTAAAGATCAAGATAAAACTGTGTTCTCCCCATGTATGCACCGTTGCGAAAGATCGCCGTGTCCAAGCATCACGTGATGATCGGGTGCTATAGACTCTACGTTCACATACAACGGGTGCAAGCCAGTTTGCACACGCGGAAATACTTGGGTTTTACTTGACGAGTCTAGCATGTACAGACATGGCCTCGGAACACATGAACCGAAAGGTTAAGCATGAGTCATATGAATGATATGATCGACACTTCGTTGTCCACCATTGAAACCACATCTCTTCTCGTGAAGATCGGATTAGGTGTGGTGAATTTGGATCGTGTTCACTAAACAACTTGAGGGATGTTGAATTTAGTGGGAGTTCATCTAGTAATTTGATTAAAAGTTGAACTAGTTATCATGAACATAGTCTAATTTGTACTTGCAAATATTGTATATCAAATGGCTAAGTCCAACTTCAACTTCAACGGTTTTGCTGAGAAGGAAAAGCTTAGAAACAATGGGTCTAACTTCACCAATTGGATCCGCAATCTAAGAATCATTCTATCCGGTGAACAAAAGGACTATGTCCTTGGGAAAGCATTAGGTGACCCCCTGCTGCAACTGCGATGGCTGATGAGAAAGCCGTCTATCAGTCGCGCAAAGATGATTATGGTGTGATTAAGAGCACCATGTTGTTTGCTATGGAACCGGAACTTCAAAATCGTTTTGAAGACTATCCCGGGCCCTTTGAGATTCTCGAGGAGCTGAAAACCATGTTTCAGACCCAGGCCCGTTCTGAGAGATATGAGATCTCTGAGAAGTTCTTTAACTGCAAGATGGAGGAAGGGAGTTTCGTTAGTGAGCACGCCATTAAGATGACGGGCTACACTCAACGCCTTGAGCAACTAGAATGCACGATTCCAGAGGAGCTCAAGATTGACAGGGTTCTGCAATCACTCCCTCCTAGCTACAAAAATTTTGTAGTGACTCACAATTAGATTGGTTCCACTGATACGATCACCGAGCTCTTCGCAAAGCTGAAGGCTGCGGAGGTGGACATCAAAAAGGATAATCATGTGTTGATGGTCAACAAGCCCACCTTCAAGAAAGGTAAGGGTGCAAAGAAGCCCTTAAAGAAAGGAGGCGGCAAGCGCGTTGCCCCTGCTGAGAAGAAGCTCAAGTCTGGTCCTAAGCCGGACACTGAGTGCTTCTATTGCAAGGACAAGGGTCACTGGAAGCGCAACTGTCCGAAGTACTTAGCGGACAAGAAGGCTGGCACCATCAAAGGTATATTTGATATACATGTTATTGATGTTTTCCTTACTAGCCCTCGTTGTAGTGCCTGGGTATTTGATACTGGTTCAGTTGCTAATATTTGTAACTCGAAACAGGAGCTATGGAATAGACGTCAGCTTGCGAGGGATGAGGTGACGATGCTCGTTGGCAACGGATCAAGAGTTGATGTGATGGTAGTCGGCACGCTCTCCTTAGTTTTACCTTCGGGATTAGTTTTAAACCTTAATAAGTGTTATTATGTGCCTGCGTTGAGCATGAACATTATTTCTGGATCTTGTTTATTGCAAGACGGTTATTCATTTAAATCGGAGAATAATGGTTATTCTATTTATATGAGTAACATCTTTTATGGTCATGCACCTTTAGTGAATGGTTTATTTCTTCTAAATCTCGAAAGGGATGAAACACACATCCATAACATTGAGGCTAAGAGATGCAAAGTAGATAGTGATAATACTACTTATTTGTGGCACTGTCGTCTAGGTCATATTGGTGTAAAGCGCATGAAGAAACTCCATTCTGATGGACTTTTGGAGTCTCTTGATTATGAATCATTTGACACATGCAAACCATGCCTCATGGGCAAGATGATCAAAACCCCATTCTCCGGTATGATGGAGCGAGCAACGGACTTGTTGGAAATCATACATACTGATGTATGCGGACCGATGAGTGTTTCGACGCGCGGTGGATATCGCTATTTTCTCACTTTTACCGATGACTTAAGTAGATATGGGTATATCTATTTAATGAAACATAAATCTGAAACATTTGAAAAGTTCAAAGAATTTCAGAATGAAGTGGAGAATCATCGTAACATAAAGATTAAGTTTCTACGATCCGATCGTGGAGGTGAATATTTGAGTTATGATTTTCTCACGCATCTTAAAGCAAGCGGAATCGTTTCGCAACTCACGCCACCCGGAACACCACAGCGCAATGGTGTGTCTGAACGCCGGAATCGAACTCTATTAGATATGGTCCGATCTATGATGTCTCTTACTGATTTGCCGTTATCATTTTGGGGTTATGCATTAGAAACCGCTGCATTCACTTTAAATAGGGCACCATCTAAATCCGTTGAGACGACACCGTATGAACTGTGGTTTGGTGCCAAACCTAAGTTGTCGTTTCTTAAAGTTTGGGGATGCGAAGCTTACGTCAAGAAATTTATGCCGGACAAGCTCGAACCCAAAGCGGAGAAATGCGTCTTCATAGGATACCCTAAGGAAACTATTGGGTATACCTTCTATCACAGAACCGAAGGCAAAGTGTTTGTCGCAAAGAACGGTTCCTTTCTTGAGAAGGAGTTTCTCTCGAAAGAAGTGAGTGGGAGGAAAGTAGAGCTAGACGAGGTTGTTGAACCTTCTCTTGAATTGGAGAGTAGCGCAGCACCTGAAATTGTTCCAGTGTCGCCTGCACCAACAATAGAGGAAGCGAATGATAAAGATCATGAAGCTTCAGACGATGCTGCTACTGAACGTCGTAGGTCGACAAGGCCGCGTGCCCCTCCTGAGTGGTACGGCAACCCTGTCTTAACTGTCTTGTTAGTAGATGACAGTGAGCCTGCAAACTATGAAGAAGCAATGATGAGCCCAGACTCTGAGAAATGGCTAGAAGCCATGAAATCCGAATTAGGATCCATGAGCGAAAACCAAGTATGGACTTTGGTGGACCCTCCTAGCGACCGAAAGTCCGTTGAGTGCAAATGGATTTTCAAGAAGAAAACGGACGCGGATGGTAATGTTACCATCTATAAAGCACGGCTTGTCGCGAAAGGTTTTCGACAAGTTCAAGGTGTTGACTATGATGGGACTTTCTCTCCCGTAGCGATGTTTAAGTCCATTCGGATTTTATTAGCAATTGTTGCGTTTCATGATTATGAAATATGGAAGATGGATGTCAAGACTGCTTTCCTCAATGGCAACATTGATGAAGAGTTGTATATGATGCAACCCGAAGGTTTTGTCGATCCTAAGGATGCTAATAAGGTATGCAAGCTTGAGCGTTCCATTTATGGACTAAAGCAAGCATCTCGGAGTTGGAACCTTCGTTTTGATCAAGTGATCAAGAGCTTTGGATTTGTTCCAAATTGCTACGAAGCTTGTATCTACAAGAAAGTGAGTGGGAGCTCGGTGACATTTCTGGTACTATATGTGGATGACATATTGATTATTAGAAATGACATTAACATGCTTAACGATGTGAAGATTTACTTGAATAAGTGTTTTTCAATGAAAGACCTAGGTGAAGCTGCTTATATATTAGGCATCAAAATCTATAGAGATAGACAAAGATGCCTGATAGCTTTAAGCCAGAGTACATACCTAGACAAAGTTCTGAAAAGGTTCAGAATGGATAAGGCAAAGAAAGGTTCAGTGCCTATGTTGTCAGGTAAGACATTGAGCAAGGCTCAGTGTCCAGCTACGGTAAATGATAGGGAAGCTATGAGCAAAGTGCCTTATGCCTCGGCCATAGGTTCTATCATGTATGACATGCTGTGTACTAGACCGGATGTGTCCAATGCTCTTAGTTTGACGAGCATATATCAAAGTGATCCAGGAGTGGAACACTGGACAGCCGTGAAGAACATCCTAAAGTACCTTAATAGGACTAAAGAAATGTTCTAAGTCTATGGGGGTGATGAACAGCTCGTCGTAAAAGGTTACGTCGACGCTAGTTTCGACACCGACAAGGATGATTCTAAATCTTAGACAGGATACGTGTATATTTTGAATGGAGGAGCTGTGAGCTGGAGAAGCTGCAAGCAAAGCGTGATCGCGGGATCTACAGTAGAAACGGAATACATGGCTGCTGCAGAAGTGTCAAGTGAAGGAGTTTGGATCAGAAACTTCATCACTGAGCTTGGCGTGGTTCCAAGTGCATTGGACCCACTGGAGATATTGTGTGACAACACTGGCGCCATAGCACTCGCTAAGGAACCAAGATATCATCCAAAGACCAAGCATATCAACCGCAAGTTTCATATAATCCGAGATTATATATCAGATGGAGATCTGAAGATTAGCAAAGTACATACAGATCTGAATGTCGCAGATCCATTGACTAAACCTCTTCCACGTGTAAAACAAGATCAGCACCTCGATGCCATGGGTGTGAGATTGTTGCCAAATGTAAACTAGATTATTGACTCTAGTGCAAGTGGGAGACTGTTGGAATTATGCCCTAGAGGCAATAATAAAGATGTTATTATTATAATTCTTGTTCATGATAATGTTTATATTCCATGCTAGAATTGTACTAAGCGGAAACTTTAATACTTGTGTGGTTTGTGAACAACACTGTGTCCCTAGTATGCCTCTATGGACTAGCTCATTGATTAATGATGGCTAAGGTTTCCTAGCCATATACATGAGTTGTCAATTGATAATGAGATCATATCATTGGGAGAATGATATGATGGACAGACCCAAACTAAGCAAAGCAATTAGATCGTGTCATCGTGTTCATCTTTGCGAAGTTTCTCTTATGTCAAATATTGTATTCCTTAGACCATGAGATAATACAACTCCCTGGTATCGGAAGAAATCTTTGAGGTCATCAAACGTCATCCTATGAAAGGGTGATCATAAAGGTGTCTCTCAGGTGATCGGAAAGTACTTGTTGGGTTGTATGTATCGAGATGGGATTTGTCCCTCCCAAGTCGGAGAGATATACTTCGGGCCCACTCGGTAATCGATATCAACATCGCTTGCAAGCATGTGGTTAAGGAGTTAATCACAAAGTGATATCGGATTACGGAACGAGTAAAGTACTTGCTGTGAACGAGATTGAACTAGGTATGACGATACCGACGATCAAATCTCGGGCAAGTAAAATATCGCGAGACGAAGGGAATATAAATATGGGATTGATTGAATCCTGGCATCGTGGTTCATCCGATATGATAATCGATGAATGTGTGGGAGTCAATATGGGTTTCCAGACCCCGCTGTTGATTATTGATAGAAGATCATGTCTGCATGTTCTCGAACCCGCAGGGTCACACACTTAACATGTCTCGACGCTAGGATAGATTGGATGATTGGTTTATGAGTTTTTGTTTGGAGTCTTGGATCGGATCCGGGATATCAAGAGAGGTTCCGGAGTGGTCCGGAGAATAAGATTCATATAAGGCAGTGCAGCTTTTGGAGTTCGGAATTGTTCCGGGTTAATCGGTATTGTACCGGAAGCTTCTAGAACCTTCCGGAAGGGGACCAACGTGGCCCCACCTTCCGGGAGGGGGCATGGGCCTATGAGGGAGTGCCCTGGCTGCATTGGGCTAGGGGCACAAGGCCCCATAGGGCCCAGCCGGCCAAGAGGGGTTTAAACCCTAGATAGAGCTTCTAGAAGGGGGGTTTCCTTGCCCCCCACTCTTCCTCCTTGGGGCCGCCGGTTTTTGCTTGGGGGAGGGGCTAGGGCTGCCGCCCACCCCTCTATATAAAGTGGACTGGGGGCGCACCACCCCACACACCTTCCCCTCTAACCCTAGCCGCCCTGCTGCCCCTCCTCTCTCTCTCCCTCCCAACTGCGTGTAGGCGAAGCCCTGCTGCAGAAACTCTCCACCAATTGCACCGCGCCGTCGCGTTGTAGATCCAACCCATCTCTCCACCATACTTGCTGGACCAAGAAAGGAGGATACGTGGAGGTGACACACGTGTGCATCTCACGGAGGCACCGCCACTTGTGGTGCTAGATCGGATCGGATCGCGAGGAGGAGAAGCGAGTACGACTACATCACCCACGTTCCGACGAACATTCCGCTGTGCGAATCTTCAAGGGTATGAAGATCCAATCTAATCTCTCTCGTTGTTTGCATCTCCTAGATTAGATCTTGGCTTCCCTCTGTTCGCATCCGTAGAAAATTTTGATTTACTATGCCGCGAAACCCTTCAGGATCTGATATCTCCTGCTTGCCACATTTTCGCAGCAATCTCGCCTGATCAGTTAGAGTAGGATCAGGAATCACCAGCAGCAGCATCACTACAGGAAAGATTCGCTACACCGACGGCCGGCTGCCGTCGGCACAATGCCAAATTGCCGTCGGCACAGGTTGTGCCGACGGTGGCCGTCGGCGTAGCCCCCTCGGCATACGCCCTCGTCGGCACAGCTTCATGGCTGTCGGCATAGCCATCCCCCACGGCATAGCGTCTTCCAGCGGGTCCTGCATGTCAGTCAACGGCCGTCTACGATAACGGTCCAGCCTGGAGCTACGCCGACGGCCAGGCCGTCGGCATAGCCTAAAATATTTTAAAAAATAAATAATTTTTTTTATTTTTAATTTTTTTAATCTTTGAATTGTTTGACTCCTTAATCTCTCGTTTTAATCATTTTAACACTATTATAGTTAATAATTGATTAAATTGCAGTCTTAGTCAGAGCTCCTGTTCGGTCACCCATCCTAGCACTACTCCAGCTCTAGCACGCTTAACTTCCTCGTTCCTTCAGCTCTTCCCGCAAAGCAATTTACACATTGTTGTCAATACTATGATATCATTCCTATTAACTCTTATATCATCATGTCACATGGTTGTATTTTTTGAAATTATAAGCGATTATTTAAGTAAACAACAATGAATAAGTAAAAATATTATTGAATACAAATAAAAATATAAATATTTTATTTTTTTTGTATTTTTTATTTAATATGGAATAATTAGTATCTTTAAATCTGTAAATCGGAATTAGACAAATAATATGTCTAAATTGATTACAAAAATGAGAGGAATCCAAATATGATATTAATATCAACTTATCACAAACTATGTCGTGATTCTTATCATAATTTTATTTGCCCCTTTAAAACGACACGCATAAAGATTCTTAGCTCGGGGCTGATAATCGCTAAACTTGAAGTGGATCTATGATGAAACAACATATTTTGAACCTAAAAATGATTTTTGTAAAAAATCATGAGCATCCGATCATGTACCTGTAGTTCATATCTAACCCACTTCGATTCGGCAGGAATTTGTCTTTTTCACCAGAGATAGACGGAAATGTTTGAGATCCCCCCTGTTATTACATTATCCATGTAATATGGTCTAGTATTTTTGGAAAATATGACGGTAGTATTTTGAATTAGCCATTTGGTGGTTGCTTCACAAAACCATCCGTTTTTTGCACTCAAAAAATGGAAAACAGCTTTTTGGTGCAACGAAAAGGAAAACTTCCTCCTGAAATATTGTGCGCCATCCCATGATGCACACTTATGCACAATATGGACACATTATCACAAACTATGCCTTCATTCTAGTCATAACATTGGTCATTTGACCCGAAAGCCAAGAAACCTCGAACGAGATAGGTCATTTTGTGAAGGTTTTTTGAGACATAATCAATATACCAAGTTTTATATTTTTCCTTCTAACTATGTCACATAATATGACATCACGCGAAGGTTTCATGTTGTTTGGATCATTTTTTGAATTTATAATTCCCGTTTTAAACTATCGTTAAACTTTGTCGAAGGGCGGGCATGAAGATTCTTAGCTCGGGGCTGAGACTCGCTAAACTTGAAGTGGATCTATGATGAAACAACACATTTTGAACCTAAAAATAATTTTTGTAAAAAATCATGAGTATCCGATCATGTACCTATACTTCATATCTGACTCACTTCCTACCGATTCGGCAGGAATTTGTCTTTTTCACCAGGGATAGACGGAAATGTTTGAGATCCCCCTGTTATGAAATTATCCATGTAAGGTGGTCTAGTATTTTTAAAAATATGACGGTAGTATTTTGAATTAGCCATTTGGTGGTTGCTTCACAAAACCGTCCGTTTTTTGCACTCGGAAATGGAAAACGGCTTTTTGGTGCGACGAAAAGGAAAACTTCCTCCTGAAACATTCTTCGTCATCCCATGATGCACACTTATGCATAATATGGACACATTATCACAAACTATGCCTTCATTCTAGCCATAACATTGGTCATTTGACCCGAAAGCCAAGAAACCTCGAACGAGATAGGTCATTTTGTGAAGGTTTTTTGAGACATAATCAATATACCAAGTTTGATATTTTTTCTTCTATCTATGTCACATAATATGACACCACGCGAAGGTTTCATGTTGTTTGGATCGTTTTTAAATTTATAATGCCCGTTTTAAACTATCGTTAAACTTTGTCGAAGGGCGGGCATGAAGATTCTTAGCTCGGGGCTAGAGACTCGCTAAACTTAAAATGGATCTATGATGAAACAACATATTTTGAACCTAAAAATGATTTTTGTAAAAAATCATGAGCATCCGATCTTATACTTGTAGTTCATATCTGACCCACTTCGATTCGGCAGGAATTTGTCTTTTTCACCAGCGATAGACGGAAATGTTTGAGATCCCCTTTTATTACATTTTCCATGTAAGGTGGTCCAGTATTTTTGAAAAATGTGACAGTAGTATTTTGAATTAGCCATTTGGTGGTTGCTTCACAAAACCGTCCGTTTTTTGCACTCGAAAAATGGAAAACGGCTTTTTGGTGCGACGAAAAGAAAAACTTCCTCCTGAAACATTGTTCTCCATCCCATGATGCACACTTATGCACAATATGGACACATTATCACAAACTATGCCTTCATTCTAGTCATAACATTGGTCATTTGACCCGAAAGCGAAGAAACCTCGAACGAGATAGGTCATTTTGTGAAGGTTTTTTGAGACATAAACAATATACCAAGTTTTATATTTTTCCTTCTAACTATGTCACATGATATGACATCACGCGAAGGTTTCATGTTGTTTGGATCGTTTTTGAATTTATAATTCCCGTTTTAAACTATCGTTAAACTTTGTCGAAGGGCGGGCATGAAGATTCTTAGCTCGGGGCTGATACTCGCTAAACTTCAAGTGGATCTATGATGGAACAACACATTTTGAACCTAAAAATGATTTTTGTAAAAAATCATGAGCATCCGATCATGTACATGTACTTCATATCTGACCCACTTCCTACCGATTCGGCAGGAATTTGTCTTTTTCACCAGGGATAGACGAAAATGTTTGAGATCCCCCTGTTATGAAATTATCCATGTAAGGTGGTCTAGTATTTTTAAAATATGACGGTAGTATTTTGAATTAGCCATTTGGTGGTTGCTTCACAAAACCGTCCTTTTTTGCACTCGGAAATGGAAAACGGCTTTTTGGTGCGACGAAAAGGAAAACTTCCTCCTGAAACATTGTTCGCCATCCCATGATGCACACTTATGCACAATATGTACACATTATTACAAAATATGCCTTCGTTCTAGCCATAACATTGGTCATTTGACCCGAAAGCCAAGAAACCTCGAACGAGATAGGTCATTTTGTGAAGGTTTTTTTAGACATAATCAATATACCAAGTTTGATATTTTTCATTCTATCTATGTCACATAATATGACACCACGCGAAGGTTTCATGTAGTTTGGATCGTTTTTTAATTTATAATGCCCGTTTTAAACTATCGTTAAACTTTGTCGAAGGGCGGGCATGAAGATTCTTAGCTCGGGGCTAGAGACTCGCTAAACTTGAAATGGATCTATGATGAAACAATATTTTGAACCTAAAAATGATTTTTGTAAACTCATGAGCATCCGATATACCTGTAGTTCATATCTGACCCACTTCGATTCGGCAGGAATTTTCTTTTTCACCAGGGATAGACGGAAATGTTTGAGATCCCCCTTTTGTGACATTATCCATGTAAGGTGGTCTAGTATTTTTGAAAAATGTGATAGTAGTATTTTGAATTAGCCATTTGGTGGTTGCTTCACAAAACCGTCCGTTTTTTGCACTCGAAAAATGGAAAACGGCTTTTTGGTGCGACGAAAAGAAAAACTTCCTCCTGAAACATTGTTCGCCATCCCATGATGCACACTTATGCATAATATGTACACATTATCACAAACTATGCCTTAGTTCTAGCCATAACATTGGTCATTTGATCCGAAAGCCAAGAAACCTCGAACGAGATAGGTCATTTTGTGAAGGTTTTTTGAGACATAATCAATATACCAAGTTTGATATTTTTTCTTCTAACTATGTCACATAATATGACACCACGCGAAGGTTTCATATTGTTTGGATCGTTTTTGAATTATAATGTCCGTTTTAAACTATCGTTAAACTTTGTCGAAGGGCGGGCATGAAGATTCTTAGCTCGGGGCTAGAGACTCGCTAAACTTGAAATGGATCTATGATGAAACAACATATTTTAAACCTAAAAATGATTTTTGTAAAAAATCATGAGCATCCGATCTTATACCTGTAGTTCATATCTGATCCACTTCGATTCGACAGGAATTTGTCTTTTTCACCAGGGATAGACGGAAATGTTTGAGACCCCCCTTTTATGACATTATCCATATAAGGTGGTCTAGTATTTTTGAAAAATGTGACAGTAGTATTTTGAATTAGCCATTTGGTGGTTGCTTCACAAAACCGTCCGTTTTTTGCACTCGAAAAATGGAAAACGGCTTTTTGGTGCGACGAAAAGGAAAACTTCCTCCTGAAACATTGTTCGCCATCCCATGTGCACACTTATGCACAATATGGACACATTATCACAAACCATGCCTTCATTCTAGCCATAACATTGGTCATTTGATCCGAAAGCCAAGAAACCTCGAACGAGATAGGTTATTTTGTGAAGGTTTTTTTGAGACATAATCAATATACCAAGTTTGATATTTTTTCTTCTAACTATCACATAATATGACACCACGCGAAGGTTTCACGTTGTTTGGATCATTTTTGAATTTATAATGTCCGTTTTAAACTATATATAATGTTTTATGTTTCACTTATTTTTTTTAAATGTGTAATATTTGAGTGTAGATAGATAGGTCTTATTTTTCTGCAAATTTTGATATATTATTTGTATTTTTCTGAATTAGAATGATTTAGTTATGATTTTTCAAAAAATAATGAGATAAAAGGAAAAAAATCTGGAGGCCTATACCGACGGCTAAGCCGTCGGCATAGACCAAACAAATTTTTTCAAAAAGTTGTGCCGACGGCACAGCCTATCTGCCTAACGCTGTTTCCATCGCCATGTCTAAACTAGAGCTACACGGAGGGTTGTACCTACGCCGAGTGTCACCGTCTGCACAGCCCTCTTTACTACGCCCACGTTCATACTACGCCGACGGCTAGCCTCGACACCGTCACCTACGCCGACGGCCAGGCTGATCAGCTGGCCACGGAAGGTAGCTACACCGACGGCCCTGACATTTGGCGGACCGTCGGTGTAGCCGGCCGGCAGTCGGCACCTTAGTTTTTTCTTGTAGTGCATGTCCTTCCCAGCTATCTACTCTCACGTACTTCACCGGTTTGTTCTTCAAGTTGTCTAAATCTAAACATGCATGTCTAAATTATGATGTGGGAAACTGCAGGCCTGCCCAGCTCGGCCTGGCCCGGCTCGGCCCAAGAGAAAAGGGTAGCAGCCCAGACCAGTTCACAACGCGTTGCGTTGCGTGCTTAGCTGGGATTCCAAGTTCCCTTAAATAAAGAAAGAAAGAAAAAAGGAAAGCTGAGACTCCAAGTTTGTGTCCGTATCGAACTAGGATGACCATCGATTGATCGATCATATCGGTAAATAAATCTATCGATATATAAATAAACGCATCCAATCGATGGATCGATCCATCGCAAAACCCAACATCGCTCCGAGTTGTTACTGCGCGAAACCCAACAAACATCGTCCCTCCCTCGCTCCTCCGATCGATCGAGCTAGCAAAGACGATGGTGCGTCGAACGACGAGCACGGGGAGGCACCGCATCGAGATGAGATTCATCATGGACAAGACCAAACGTCAGGTCACCTTCTCCAAGCGCCGCCCCACGCTCTTCAAAGCCTGCTCCCACCTCTCCCTCGACTTCCCCGGCGCACGCGTAGCCGCCGTCGTCTTCTCCGAGGCCGGCAAGCTCTTCTCCGTCGGATGCCCCTCCGTCGAAGCAGTCCTGCAGCTTAACGAAGATGATTCTGACGACCTCGAGGCGCTTGAGGAGCTGCATGGGGCCAAGGTGGCTGCCGCCAAGCAGGTGGCGGACAAGATGCAGCAGATGAAGGCGGTTGGGAACAAGGTTGTCCAGGCTCAAGTCCAAGCCGGGAGAAGGTTCTGGTGGGAGGCGGACACGGAGATGCTGGGTGCCGCCGAGCTGCCCGAGTTCAAGAGGGCCCTCCAGCGGATCAGGGACAACGTGTCTCGCCATGTCGACAAGCTGGCCCGCCGACACCCGCCAGCACCACCCAGCATCGCAGCGCACGCCGCTCTATATTAAGGGGATATATATAGCTAGCCAGCTGTAGGCTTCTTGCTGATTTTCGATTATAGTAGTTTTACAGACAAGCTTACTACTGATGCTTGCAACAATATATGGTGGTTTTTGGGCTTTTTGTGCCACGATCGATCGAGATTAACAAAAGGCTTATCTGGGAATACTAGCTATTTGTGTCACCAATTGCGCTATCATCTACTGTATTTGACACGAAATGTATGTGCCTTACTAATTCAGAGTCTCTCAGCCTATTTTGTAAATGTATGGCGCATTGGATGCAACTGTGTGGGCACCGAGATGCCATGTCGTCCGGATGCGAACGGCCGTTGACGATCGCTCACGAGTTCTACAACCAGGATACTTCGCAACATACTAGACGACTACATAATATATATTTTTAGGCAAACATTTAATATATTAAGCAAACAAGCTGCCTCATTAAAAACCTTTTCTAGTCTCCGTAGATACCCTGATAAAGAAAAGAGTGCGTCAAAAACTTGCCGCTGAAATCAAAGGACATGAAAGCCTCGGGGGAACCCCCTCCCAAATAAAGCTCTCCTTTGAGTCAAAGGCATGTCTAGCTAATTCATGAGCCAACCGGATAATCTCACTTGGACAATGCTGGAAAGAAACTCCACTCATCTGACTAGCCTTCTGAAAACACTCAGCCAAATGGACTCCTCACTTCTGTCACACCATTGCAAGCTTCAACCAACTCTAGAGAATCCATTTCAATAACCGCACGACCACATCCATGAGACTCCAGGAAACACAAACCCTTCAAAAGAGCAATAGCTTCAGCTGACGCCGGGTCTTGGACATTAGATAATGGACCAAACCGCCCCCTTATGATTCCGAAGGATAATACCAACGCCACCAGTACCATCCGAATGATGAGATGCATCAGTATTCAACTTAAAACACTCAAGAAGAGGTTTGGACCAACATACATCCTTTATCTTAGCACTAGGCTTAGCTGCATAAAAATTAGATGCCAAAGAAGTGATTGCAAACGCCGAGCTCGATGGTTTAGCCACCGATGAATCATTAACGACCTGTCTGCGTTGCCACCAGATATACCAACATCCAACAACAATCATTTCCTAAAGAACCACATGACCAATGAAAGGAGATTTCTTCTGCTTGCTACATATAAAATTTTCTAGAATTACCGATCCAGAAAGTTCATCTTGTACTGCTTGAAAAATTATATCTTTTAACCCCAATTATTTTCAAACATGTATGACTCTTAGGCAAGAAAATAAAAGATGTTTGATATCCTCTAGACCTTGTTGATAGATCGGACATTATGGTTGCACCGTCTATTAGCAAGAACAAAATTCCCAAGAACAATACCATGTAAAGACCTCCACATGAAAATTTTCACCTTACTTGGAATTTGTAAATTTTGAAAACAGCCGTGGCATAAACCGATATTGGTTGAATAATAGCTTTTAACATCACTTCTTTCCCACCCATTGACTAAATTTTCTCCTTCCAACCCTTCAGACAAGCAATCACCACTTCCAGAAGGTAGAGGAAACTCTCCGTACGATCAAGGCCCACCATAGCCGACAGCCCAAGATATCTATCTGATATAGCCTCAGTCATGATACTTAACTCGGTATAAATCTGAGTTGTCATATTTACCTCCACATTCTGACTAAAGTACAAGCTACATTTTGCTTCACTCACCAGCTTCCCAGAACTTGCACAATACAGATCCAGAACTTGTCTCAATGAGGTTGAATTAATCATATTTGTCTTCATAAGTATTAGGGAATCATCAGAAAAAAGTAGATAAGATACCGATGGTGCATTTCTGCACACCCTAATACCTTCCAAGCCACAAACCTCCATTTCTGCACACCCTACATAATATTTAGTTGTTATATGTTTACCTTATTTCGCTGGTTGATCTTTGTGGCAATTTTAGCCAACTCTTGAGTTATAAACTTGTTACTTGACTTATGTCTTTAATAAAGGTTGTGCGCATCGATTGAAACAGACGCCGAGGAGTACTACCCCCATTTTGAAAAAAAAAGTAGAGTAATCCTACCTTTGGTTTATCTAGGATTAAATGATGTTTATAGGCCACCTCTTTTTCTGATAAAAGACGCTTTTATCAGACTCAAACAGTTTACATCCAAATAAATGATAAAATATGTATTCACACCGGCCTCTTCAAGAGACTAGGATGAAAACAGCCCAAAAACAAAAACAAAATACCATCAAGGTATTTTTTACGTGTCTGCCCTGTGCTTAAAACTAATTCTAAACCCGATCCATTTGAAAACTAAATGCAAATATGACTGTACCTAAACCGCGGTGACCATACCTAATGCATATAGGCATGGTGCTCGCTCGAAAACGTCAAACATCAAAAAATGGGCTCGCGCCTCCGTTGACCGCCATGTCGGATTGTGACGTTTTTTACCAGCGTGCCATAGAGAGCATGCCGCTTTTCTAGAGAGTGTCTTTTTTTTTTCAAATTCAATTGTTTATTTATCTCTTATTCCAATTTGGGAAGTAGTTGCGGAGAGGAAACGGTCACGATTTCTTCTTTAAGTATAGGTGGATGGTATCGATCAGCGCCGCTGACCATGACGCTTTTCAGTAAAGGGTTGTGCGAGTAGGTTAGATTGTGATTTCTTCCAAAAACAAAGTAGGGTATTTTGTAATTTGTTATCTTTTTAGGTTAATTGTGTGATTTTTGTCGATTGAAAATGACTTGTATATTCATTTGAATGGGGACCCCACATACACAAGGCTGGCACATTGTGTGCCTTGGCTCGACAAGAACAAAGAACAAGAGGTACAGTCAGCATTTTTGACTGGTGATGGGCCCCACACGCACACAGCAAGCATCATTGTGCTTGCGCGTTGACTCGACAAGAAGAACACCAATAGTGGACTCCGCCGCCGCCTCCTCTTCTCTACTCTCCCTCACCGTCTCCGTCTCCGTCTCCGTCTCCGTCAGATTGACGATCAGCCGCAAGATGCTGCCGTCCATCTTCAGCCGCAAGGGCGCCTCCGGCTTCTCCTGGGCCTCCACCGCCGACCAGGTCACCCAAGGCCTCTCCGCCCAAGGCCTCACCGCAATCGTAACCGGTAACACGACGCCATTCCCCCCTCTGCCGCCTCTGCCCTGCTCTCTCCCCGCCCCTTCTCTTGGTTTCCGATTCGATTCTGCAACCTCCCAGGGGCGTCCAGCGGGATCGGGGCCGAGACGGCAAGGGTCCTGGCGGCGCGCGGGGCCCACGTCGTCATGACCGCAAGGAACCTCGCCGCCGCCGACTCCGTGCGCAAGGCCGTGATAGCGGAGACGCCCGCCGCCAGCCTCGACGTCATGGAGCTCGACCTCTCCTCCATCGCCTCCGTCCGCAAGTTCGCCGCCGGCTATATCGACAAGGGACTCCCGCTCAACATCCTCATGTACCTACTTCACTACTTCACGCTCCCTTTCCACCTTCACCTAATTCTGATTCCAACACTACTAGGACTTCCAATCATTACATACGCACCTTTGGTTTTACATACTGGTAGTACCAGATTTAATGCGACTTCACCTGAACCTATCAGGCTGTTTGTACGCAGATAGCTTCACGACATTTCCATGCCATCCTGCCAATTTTATTCAGGTTTCAGGACAGCTGATAGTTTTTGCACCATGTTAGTCAAATGGACAGTTCCATTTTCCAGGGAGGGGCAATTCATCTGTATAGTATGGGTTCATTCTGTAGGATTAGAACATTCCGACTGTCCTGGCATGATTTAGTCATAATTAGTACTAGTGAAATACCTGCATACCTACTACATGATGCTTGCTTCTTGGACCAGCACACTTAATAATCCTCTACACACAAACCTCGTGTATTTTTATGTCTACTGTTTTCATGCCTTCTTTCTTGCTTGTACGTCTATTCAATCCTAGTGTCTCTGTCAGCAACAATGCAGGAGTGATGGCGATTCCTTACACCCTCTCAAAGGACGGCATCGAGATGCAGTTTGCAACTAACCATGTCGGTATGATTACCAACTACCATCTACTACTTGACTAGCTAACACAATGAACCAATTACGTACCCTGACATACAAGAGCTTCATCTGAACAATATGTAGTGTCTCAACATTGTTGGGCTGCATGGCTCTTCTGAACCATCGTGGATCTCAACACTGTAAATCCTGTCGCAGTAGTAAACAGTTTCAAACATGCATCTTCTACTTCGCCTAACTGTCCTACTTCATTTTCTTAGATGAAAACCTGTGAAGTTTCAATTCATGATGTTGGTTCTGGTGTCATGATATTCAGGACATTTCCTTCTGACGAATCTTCTGCTGGAGACCATGAAGAAGACCTCTCGTGAGTCAAACGTGGAAGGAAGAATTGTTAATGTTTCATCAGAGGGGCACAGGTTTGCATACTCGGAAGGCATCCGTTTTGACAAGATAAACGATGAGGCAGGGTATGTGATTGTCATGCAGTTCTTACATGTTTTTCCCTCATGTTTACTTCATTTCAAGGCAAACCCATTCAATTGCTGTTCAATCTTGTCTTGTGCAGGTATGCAACCTTTGGAGCATATGGGCAGTCAAAGCTCGCAAACATTTTGCATGCCAATGAACTTGCTAGGAGATTCAAGGTATGCTTTGTTCAATTAAGGTGTTCTCTTCCAGCGTGTTTCCGTTTATTAGATTTTGTGGTTCGGACATTGAACCATGCCTTGGTTTCTATTAATTTCGAATTTGTTAGGTCCATCGTGCTATATGTCTGTTTGTTCCAATCTATGCTTGAAAGCACCGTCAGTTGCATTTTTTTAAGAGTCCGCCGGTGGACTTGGTTTCTACTAGTTTCGAGTTTGTTAACAATTGCATTGTACCATGCCTTGGTTTCTATTATTTTGAGTTTGTTAGGTCCATCGTGCTATATGTCTGTGTTTGTTCCAATATATGGTCGAAAGCACCGTCGGATGTGTTTTTTTGTAAGTGTCTGCAGCTGGACTTTAAAATCACACCATTTGCTAAATAAAAGACCGAGCTGTTGTTACACACGATCTTCATGGCATGATTTCATTTGTTTCAATATTTACCATGTGAGGGTCTTAAATACTTGGAGATGAACCTGGATCCAGCCCGATAGGAAAGTGTGCCATATTTCTGTAAAGTTCACTCTTAAACTGGTTTTGTCTGTTTTTAAGTCTACTTCTATGCTACATAGCTTTGTTTGAGCCCAGCTATGTGAGGATCATGGCTCCTGACAGAACATTTTTGTCTAACAGGAAGAGGGTATCAACATCACTGCAAATTCTCTCCATCCTGGATCTATCATCACGAACCTTCTTCGCCACCACAGCATCATAGATGGTAAATAAACCTCCTTGTGTGTTGAAATTATGTCCCCATGGTTTAGGTCTTCTCTTGGAATGGTAAAGTCTGATTTCACGATTCTATCATGTGTATGCAGTTCTCCACCGGACACTCGGTAAACTGGTGCTGAAAAATGCTAACCAGGTAGGCTTGTGCATATTACAATGCTCAGTTGTCATGGTTTTCTCTCAGTTTTACAGTATTGCATACTTGCAGAATAGTAGCATCTTACGGAAGAACATAGATAAGAAAGAAAATGAAACAAATGCATGTTATACCGCGTTGATTAAATGATTGGCGTGCATGTAACTCTGTCACCAACTAGGTTCCTTGGGGCCAGGTTGCTCTAACCTGGGCTTGAATCCTTAGTTTGGCAGTAGTCTATAGAGGTTGATGTACTATTAGATCGCTCTTGTCCTAGGCTTTGAATAACTAGCACTTGGTCGGCTGCCTCATCCCCCATGTCCCTAAACCTTTTTAAGATAGCTGACATACTATAGGTTAGCATGTAGTACGATGCTCTGCAAGAAGACAGACTATTGTTATTCTATATTGGTAGTACAACTCCAGATTTCACTAATAAGAGATGGAGATATATATATATATATTATAATACTCGGGCTGTGTACTAGGATTTGCAATCCAGGTACCTGCGTTGCACTTGGTATGATGACACAGGCACTTAATAAAAAAAACTTAAAGATGTAGCTTAGCACGTACGGTCTCTGCTGCAAGATGGCCACTAGTATTATTATTAAATTGGTAGCAGCACAAATGCAGATCTCGCTAAGAAGTCATCATCATTTGTTAACAAGTGCTGTGCCGAGATTCAGTTGGGGGGCAGTGTAATAAGCAGATATCTTGTTTAGTTTGCCGTTACTCTCGGCTGCTGCTGCTGCTGCTGCATTCCTCTTCTGTCTCGCTGCTGATGCCTGGATCTCTAACGAAGCTCGATCGTGGTTGCTGGACAGGGGGCGGCTACCACGTGCTACGTCGCGCTTCATCCGGGCGTGAAGGGGGTGTCGGGGAGGTATTTCTGCGACAGCAACGTGTACGAGGGGAGCGACAAGTCCAAGGACGCGGAGCTGGCGAGGAAGCTGTGGGATTTCAGCGTCGAGCTCACCGCCTGATGGAGGACGACGACGATGCTGCTGCTGCTTGTGAGGAGAGGCCGCCGGCTGTGAGGGGGTGAGAGGAGTGGAGAGGGGGCGGGTAACTCAGTGCCCATACACAAATGCAATGTACTACTATAACACCTGATGGAAACTGTTAGCAAGACGGACAGGGTTTTTTGCTGCCTGAAATATTGTACTAGTACACGCCCTGGAGAAAGGAATGAATGAATGAATGGATGAATGGGGGGATATTCTGTGAATTAATGTTTGTATATCCCGTGAATATATATGCTCTAGGTTGTGTGCTGGTGATGCGGCCGGTTTACTTGTCCGGTTGTGGTTGACACACGTAAAGTAGATCCTGGGCCCACTTGACAGTAGGAGGGCTAGGTACTGCCCCGTGATCCAGAAGGGGGACACGTACGAGACAGACAGCTCACTCACATTTGGACTGGGATCGAACGGACACAAGGCTGGCTACGTGGACACAAAGGATGGACAGCCGTCCGTCCATCCGTCTGCCGGTGCCCGGTGGAGAGAATTTACTTGCTTCTGCTACCGGTCGCGTCGTCTTGGTCTGCTCTGCTGGGGGTCATTTTCTCGCTCGCCTTTTTTTTTTCTTTTGAGGAAGAAGGAAGAAGAAGAAGAAGAAGAAGAAGCGGCCATAGGTAGCTCCACTTATCCGCACGTCCACCTCTCGTCTCCCTCTTCTCTCGTCTCCTTCCTTCCAGGGGCAGAGCAACAGGGAGCCAGTCTCTTCTTCCCTGAGAGAGAGAGAGAGAGAGAGAGAGAGAGAGAGAGAGAGAGAGAGAGAGAGAGAGAGAGAGAGAGAGAGAGAGAGAGAGAGAGAGAGAGAGAGAGAGAGAGAGAGAGAGAGAGAGAGAGAGAGAGAGAGAGAGAGAGAAGAGAGAGAGAGAGAGAGAGAGAGAGAGAGAGAGAGAGAGAGAGAGAGAGAGAGAGGAGAGAGAGAGAGAGAGAGAGAGAGAGAGAGAGAGAGAGAGAGAGAGAGAGAGAGAGAGAGAGAGAGAGAGAGAGAGAGAGAGCTCCACCTCTTTCTTGCCGGCCGGCAGCTGTGGACGGACGCCATGGCTATGGGGGCCGTGCTCTCCTCCAGCAGAGCCTTCGCCTCCCCCCTCTACTCCTCCTCCTCCTCTTCAGCTGCTGCAGGTAACCTTTACCCAACATTCATTCTCCTTTTTTTATTTCTTCCTCTTCCTATTTCTACTTGCCGCAAATTCAGCTTTTGGGGCTACAAACCCTATCTATCTAGCTGCAGATTCCAACCTCAGTAACTCTGCCGTGGCTGAATGCATGTACTACATGCTTCAGCAGAACCCCAACTTGCTTTGCTTGCTTCTCATTTATCACCACCATGCTACCTGAAATGCCATCGCAAAACAGTCGCCATAGAAAATGAAAATTCTTATAATTGCTCTGGAAGATTCAAACCAACTTGCTTGCTTCTCAATCACCACCATGCTACGACTGAACGATTTGCTACTACCTGAAATGCCACGGCAAAATAAAAAAATAAGTTACAGCTATTCTCCACACAAACTAGCAATTACAATCCTTACATGCTGCTGACCGGCGGCGTTCTTTACAGGGAGGCAGCAGAGAAGATGGGTGTGCTCCCTGGTCCCCGGAGACAGGAACAGCAGGCAGATCACGAGGAGCACCGACACAGCAGGGCAGCTCTCTGCCCAGACTCAGCACTCTGTAACCATGAGGCTCTGCAACGACAGCCTCAAGAGGAGAGTCCTGTCCAGGGTCGAGTGCTTCCTGTCGTCTGCAGACCCTCTCACCAGCGGCTGGCACAGGCCGAGGAGACGGGACAGCCCAGACACCGCCTGCGTGGTGGCGCAGCCAGAGTACAGGGTGCCAGCGAGGAAACGTGCCGACTTCAGGGCCGAGCAGTACGAGATGGCCGGGTCGCCGTCCGACGTCCCCGCCACTGCCACTGACGCCGTCCTGGTTGGAGACGCGTCCTGGTGGCAGCAGTTACCCAAGCGCTGGACCATCGTCGTCCTCTGCTTCTTCTCCTTCCTGCTATGCAACATGGACCGTGTGAGTTACTTACTTACTTCTTGTCCTTCTGTTTACGCGCACTACGAGACGGTGGTTGAGCTGTTTCAAGTTGTTGTCTGTGTGGGGTGCTACCTTGTCATAATGTGCTAACTGAATCCTGCCAGGTCAACATGAGCATCGCGATACTTCCAATGTCAGCAGAGTTTGGATGGAGTCCAGCAACCGTTGGCCTAATCCAGTCCTCTTTCTTTTGGGGCTACCTTCTCACTCAGGTATATTGCTGTTATTATTCTGAATTTTCTCTGCATTGACACCGTCCTTACTTTTGGTTTCAATTCCAATTAAATGTAACCGGGCACCGTCCTTGATATTGATTTCGGTTCCAATTAAATGTAACTGGGCACCGTCCTTGATATTGGTTTCGGTTCCAATTAAATGTAACTACGCACCGTCCTTCATATTGGTTTCGGTTCCAATTAAATGTAACTACGCACCCTCCTTCATATTGGTTTCGGTTCGAACTAAATGTAACTGGGGCACCGTCCTTGATATCCTCTTTATCAAAAAAATAATATACAGACACTTCATTTTGTAAATTGGTTCTGCAGATTCTTGGAGGCATTTGGGCTGACCGGTTTGGTGGCAAGGTAGTTCTTGGATTTGGGGTTGTATGGTGGTCTATTGCAACAATGCTCACACCCATTGCTGCCAAGCTTGGTCTTCCCTTTCTACTCGTCGTGCGTGCTTTCATGGGGATAGGCGAGGTTCATGTCTTCTACTGTTACTCTGCTTTATTTTATGCAACACATACTCTTCTAAAATGGTATGGACCGTGATTCCTTGAGACACTAGTTTCCACATGTCAACATCAAGTAAATACTATGTATATCGGGATAAACTATGTCAACATCTTATCTGGACTATCGAGTACTCTGTTCAGATCTGGCTTCCATATCAAATACTATTACCAGTGCAAGCATTGTTAAGAAACATAGCTTCATCTTTCAGCAGTAAGCGAGGTCTTCCTTTTCTGCTTCTGTTTGATTACTATTTTTATTATATCTATGGTTTGACAGGGTGTTGCCATGCCAGCTATGAACAACATTCTTTCTAAATGGATCCCGGTTTCGGAGAGGAGCAGATCCCTTTCATTGGTATACAGTGGAATGTACCTTGGTTCAGTTACTGGCCTGGCATTTTCGCCGTTCTTGATAAGCAAATTCGGTTGGCCTTCTGTGTTTTATGCATTTGGGTCCCTGGGAAGCATCTGGTTTGCACTGTGGCAACGCAAGGTAAGCCGTACCTAATTATGTTACACTAGTTTCACAATTTCTGTCTTACAGTGCTAATTTGGTTTGTCTCGGTTGACTTGTGTTTGTCATAACTACTTTCTTGATATGGAGTTTAGTTTAACGTGAATTGCTCTGGGAATAAGAATTCTACTAGTTGACGCTCTTTGTCTTTTAAATACTCATCATTGTTATTCAGCCAATTGCTAGTCTCTGTTCTCAACTAGGCACGCAGCTCTCCGAGTGAAGATCCAGAAATAAGCGAAGATGAAAAGAGGCACATACTAGGTGGCAATACAGTAAAGGAGCCTGTTAGCTCCATACCATGGATGTTAATCTTATCAAAGCCTGCAGTATGGGCTCTCATAATATCCCATTTTTGCCATAACTGGGGAACATTCATTCTACTAACATGGATGCCCACCTACTACAATCAGGTAAAATTTTACTGTCAAATGTTTGCAGTCACCATTGATCGCTTATACCAGACAAGGACACTGCGTCATGTTGTACTCGCCGATCATATGCAGGTCCTGAAGTTCAATCTTACCGAGTCTGGGCTGTTGTGTGTCTTGCCATGGCTGACAATGGCCGTGTTCGCAAATATTGGTGGCTGGATAGCTGACACTCTTGTTGCAAAAGGGGTTTCAGTAACAAACGTTCGTAAGGTAAGTTCTTTTTCAATATCTTACTATTCTCTGTATGGATTTTTGGCAAAAGTTCTGTGCATAATTGCCTATCCTGACATACTTTTGAACCTGTTTCTGCAGATCATGCAATCTATCGGTTTTCTTGGACCAGCCCTCTTCTTGACACTGCTCAGCAAAGTCCGTACCCCAGCCATGGCGGTATTGTGTATGGCATGCAGTCAGGTTCACACTGATGACTTCCACTCATGGGGGCTACTAAGTAGCTTCTGAATTTTGATAATACTAAATTTTGTGATACAACTACTTGCTGAGATTTCTGTGCGATATTTTTGGTAGGGGAGCGATGCATTTTCCCAGTCTGGGCTGTACTCGAATCACCAGGATATAGGACCGCGTTATGCGGTAATGTCCTCACGCAAATCATCACTGTTTTGTGTGTTCTAGATCAGAAAAGAAGTTGTTATTTGGTTGCTCCTTTGGGCTTGTGATCTTATGGTAGCATCTAACTAGACAACGCTCCCATAAAATTGCAGGGAGTACTTCTTGGTCTGTCGAACACTGCCGGCGTGCTTGCAGGAGTTTTTGGTACTGCTGCCACTGGCTACATTCTTCAGAAAGGTGAAACCCTGTTGTGACATGTACGATATGCAACCGTTATTTGTATTAACTATGCTAACTTCCTCCTATGTCGTATCCAGGTTCCTGGGATAATGTATTTCAGGTGTCTGTTATACTGTACATAGTAGGGACAGTGGTGTGGAACGTCTTCTCGACCGGAGAGAGAATTCTTGAATAAGCTGTTGGGTGTTCTGATAATGCCGCTATACAAAAATAGCTGATTTTGATGATGTTTTTTTTTGGTGTACAAGAAGTAAAACTCTCTTCTAGCGAGAGATACCCGAGAAAAAAACTCTCGGTTTTTTAGCAAGAGATATAGCTGCATTTGATGATTGGGCTATTGAAGGACTAAAGAGCACACTCAAGTGTTGATGGCTGTGAAGTCAAAAGGACGGGAGAGTTGGAACTTAAGAATTCTCTGACGATGAAAGAAGCTGCACCAAGGGAAAGCCACACTTTGCACGAAAGCCTAGCTTAGCACCTGTTTTTGGAGAAGTCCAATATGTTTCAGATTTTGCACCCATCCAAAGACTTCCTCATGGTCTTTTATTTTCCAAAATTGATGAATTAACCATGTTTTCAACTTGCTTATGAGGGAGGAGATGCAGCTGCCAACTTAATGTACTATGCAGTCATTTTGGGAGAACATCATAATTTTGTTAATTTGCGATGTTGTTCTTGTTCCCTTCTTATATCCTGTATGATTATATCACCTGAAAGTTTTGAAGAGCAAACTGAACTGCTGCAATGCTGGGGAAAATCTGATTGTGAATTGAAGACAGTGATTTGGAACCAAAGAATTATGTGTTGTCCAGTTCAAAAAAGAAAGAGTTATGTGTTGTCGGAAAGCAGCTGCACCAAGAGAATGCCACACTTTGCACCAAACCCTAGCATAACACTTGTTTTTAAGAAGTCGAAGCTAGTTCCTGTTTCAGCTTTTCCACCAACCAAAGAATTTCCATGTTCTTTTCATTTTCCTGAAATCGATGAAGGTTTAACCATGTTTTCTGGCTTGATTTCGAGGGAGGAGAGGTGAAGTATTTTTTTTTTTTGGAATAACAGCATATTTTTGTTTTGCATATCCTGTATGATTATATCACCTTTTTGGGTAGAGATGATTAAATCACTTGACGGACGAAATATAAACGACGACTTTATGACAATCCTTTGACTAAAATTAGCCAAATTTACTTTTTTTAGAGGTTGGTCTATATATACCTAGTGGTTTTGGTAGTACTTATCAGTTTCGAAATTGAGATAATTTTGCTTGTGTATGCAAAAAAAAAAACATGGAGAGAAATCTCTTTAAAAGGCCAAAACCGTGTTGTACATGAGTAGAAGTATTTTTTGTAGATATTGAAATCGTATAATGTGGTCCTTTTTCTCTTTCTTGTATCGACAAGAAGACTTCTTACCAACCAATAGCACAGGTGCACGACACAGATGCAACTTGCGACAAAATCGTTTCAGAATTGGTACATAATAACAATGCAGGGGAAATCTTCTATATGTTGTTGTTTACCGAAGAGGACCAATTTATTAGCAAAGATGTTTTTGCATAACCGATTCGATCTTGTTTGAGATGTCTCCATGGAAAATAAAGTAAATAAATAAAGGGAATATGTCAATGTAGATAACTGGGAGTTGCAGAATGATGCGTTTATTGAATTATTATACCGTAATAAAAAGAAAACGAAATGGCAATAATAACACTATATATGATGCCGAAAGCAACAACACCAAGGGAATGCTTCCACACTTTGCACCAAACCCTAGCTTAGCACCTGTTTTTGGAGGAGTCTGAGCTAATGCTAAGCCTTTTCAGATTCTGCACCAACCGATGAATTCCTTATGATCTTTTTATTTTCTGAAAATGGATGAATTAACCATGTATTCCGCATGCTTTTGAGTTAAGGAGATGCAGTTATCTGCTAAACATGTACTAACTCCATTTCAAATTATAAGATGCTTCGGAAGGATGTTTTAGCCTTCCATAACGTCTTAGAGCGTCTACACGAAATGTCTTTGTGAATTGCCAAAAAAGACCACCTTCAAAAAAAATTTGTCAAAAGGACCACTTCTTCATGGTGGCAGGATCGACCAGGCGACACGTGGCCTCTGTCACTGCGGTGACCCAGCATACCACTGCATGTGTAATACACTATAGTCGTTGACATGACATCCACAGAACACTGTTCCATAAATATCACATCCCTCAGAGTGGTACAACAGAAACATTGCGGGTCCATATTACAAATATACACACATTATTATTATTACAATACCGGAAGTTCAAGACTTCCCAACGATTCAACTTACAAACCAAAATATAAAGTGTTTCAGCGGAATTTAAAAGTAACAACTCCGACTAGGAGTTGAGCTCAGCAGCTTAATCTATAGAGTTCATGTTGCTCGGCTCCATTAGTTACTACTAACTAGGTACTTAGTTGGACCCGTTATCATCGACACCGTAGCGGATCTCGTAATCCACTTCTTCAACACCTCCGGATAGATCAGGTTCCTCGTAGAACACATCTTCTTGGCATTCAGCTGCATACATTGGCACGCCTTCGGGATCCTCAGAGTCTAAGCAAGGGATCAAAGGAAAGAATGAGTAACAGCGTTACCCAACAAGTTCATTATATGCAAGGTGGGAAGTTTGATATTCTAACTACCACCTCGGATTATAAATCCTTGGCACTATGCAATTTTGGTAAATCTTTCTTCAAAGATTGATTTTATTCTGAAAAACTATGACAATCAACCTTCACAGGTTGACCAGAACTTTCATGGAGTTCCTTTCCTGCCGCATTCGTAGCTCCTTCCCGGAACAGGGAGTAATAAGTTGCAATTCTTACACTCTGTAGAGGTGCGTTACTTTACCCATGAGAGATCAACTCCTTGTTGCACAACCGGGCGTACTTTCCCGTCCACAATTCCATGACGTGAGGCCCAGTAGTTGGTCCAAGCCAATCACTGCCCCCTTCGCGACCCCGCATGCCTCCTTGGTGTATACCATGCCCACATAATGAATTACGGCAATGGTTTGTACAAACCATTAGATGCCAGAACTATCGTGGGACGATGAGGGTTCCCACCCATATGCTGCATATCCTCTACGAATTACCAATTAATATGCATGCTACGAGGATAACAGCCACGACCTGCACATCCGGCTTCATGCGAGAGGAATAAGATATAGCTGACTTGTCTGTCCCATTCCAAATCTCATGGTTAACGCGTAATATACGACGCTAGAATCACTGATGTCAGGGTTTATTAAATCCCTACTTGATCATCATTGTTGCAAATAGAACCCTAAGTTCTATTGCTCCATTATATCACCACTTAGGATGATATCTATGATCTCTTTATTTGTGAAAATAATATTTTCTTTCTTTTATAGCATATATGGTAACACACAATTTGCAATTACTTTGATAAAGACTCTTCAAAGGACATGAGCAAGTGATGAACTTGCCTTGTGATGGCAAGGTAGTGAAGTCTGATGCTTGTACTGGACCTTGAGCTTCTAGTTCTACAAAAACATCATTATTTCCCGGTAAGGACAATATTTAAAGAAGCAAAATGATTATGCAATAATGTAATGCATCATTTTAACTTGATATGCATTCCCCCTATTATAATAAAAAGTTCTTTTTAATAATAAAGGATTTATAATTATTACTTTTTAATATTTATAACATATATTGAATTATTTTATTTTATTTCCCTTTTATTTGACTTTTATTTATTTAATAATTCTTTTAGGAGTTATCAATTAAACATTAAAAATGGTTATTAAATATTTATTTAGTATTTGTCGAAAATACTACAATATTAATACAAAAGGAAAGTGAATTTTAATTAATTTTACCACCTTTAAATAATTTTGTAAAATTCCATAAAAATATATATTTTACGAAATTCCTAATAAGATATAAATGTCTAAAATTCTATATTTTAATTTATTTGGATAGTTTGGATTTTTGTGAATCAAAAAATATTTTATTTATAATTTTTGGACTTTTATTTTATTTTCTAGGATTTTATTGAGTCCAGGGGCATTTTGGTCTTTTCCTTTTTATTCAAACATGCCTGAAAGGATTTCTGGGCTGGTTTAATCTTATTGGGCCCTAGTGGCCCATTAGTCATAGACAAAAGAACCACCCCGAAGGGTCTGGCCCAACTCGGCCCACTCCTCACTTGCTCTCCCTCCCTCGAGCTCATCCTCTCATCCTCTGACCCCGACCCCGTGGCTGGCGATGCCGTCGCCGACGATTCCTGCCGCCGTGGGCTGTTCTGGTCGCCGTCATGGTGCAATAGGGGGTTGTCGACGATGCTTGTCCTTTCTATCCAAATGGATTCGAGCCTAGGGCTCTCCTGCGATAGATCGATGCCGTCCCGAACCCTAGGGTTTGGGGTTGGCGTGGATCCTGGTCCTGCCGCCGCCGTCGCGCGTCGTGGTGATGCTCCTCGGTTCTATGTGTGTTCATGGTCACCGTCGTGGCATCGTATGGGTTGTAGCGCCCCTTCTGGGGTGCTCCCCATGCCTCCATGGTCGTCGGCCCCTCTGCTTCCTCTTCTAGTCTTCAGCGAGGACCTATGGTGAGTTCGATTCCTCTCCCCTAGTGCTCTCTGTGCTTGCTGATTCAATGCTAGATGCTGGAAGTGACCTCTCTGGTTACTGTCTGGTTCTGATTAGGATAATTTATCCAATTAGAGTTCTTACCCCGGGGTTGATCATATACTGGATGAATTAGTTCATGTCTGGATGGTCTGTACACATGCTAATTGATTATTGGCCTGAGGCTTGTTGCTTGAGATGAACCATGATTGATAAAGTTAGTGATTTGATAACTTTTCACTGTCATTTATGGGTTTGTGCTCATGATTATGATATGATGAAATCATTGTCTTAGTGTTGTTGGCTTGAGAACTAGTTTGTGGTTTGAGATCAATCATGATCTCAAACAGTGAAGTTTAACATAGGAATATCCTAGTTATGATCCCTGTGTTAACAGGAATGATTAGTAAGTTGATTTTCTGAATTTGTGATGATTAAATGTCTATCCTGATTCATATAGAATTGTTCTTGTGACACCATCATGGTATGGCACACAAGTTTGATTCTAATCCATTGTTTGGGTTGGTTTAAGCTAAAGACAAACTTGGCTTTGTAAGATAAATAGAGATGCTCTTCTCTGAATTCCCTAAGACCAATGATGTAGGTCTGAGGCTTAGGGATTCAGATCTTATCTAGTTGATTCATATAGATAGTCCTGGTAGTGGTACCAGCTATCAAAGCTTGGAAAAATGATAGTAAACTTGATTATGATCTGGATCCAAAGGATTAGTTTCTAAGGTGCTACCCTTTCTTTAGGGATGTGCCTAGAAATAGATCATAGATATATTTATGCTTGAATTGTAAGATATAGCCTAACAACCAGAGCAATGATGTTGCTCTGAGCTATGGCTGGATCCAGGTACTTTGTTGTTTGCTTTTAGAGTTTAAAAATCCCTATGATGGAGTCACACCACTTGGGTTCTTTCTGAGGGTTTATTTCATTAAACAACACATGCTTCTGTCTAGATGATATGATTAGATCATGTGAAGGTTTTATGAAACTCACCACATAATCTAATATTTGTGGAGTAAGGTGGTGATGATCTTGTTTTGCTAAGCTTATGTGCTTGACCTTGAGCTAGCCTGCTCCTCCTAGCTCCTGGACTTGGCCTTGCTGTCCACCTGATCCTTCCCCCTCCTTATGTCACCATCCTGGTGATGTGATCTGGGCTTTGGTTGGTTTGGTTGCTGGCTGTTGTGCTTGGTTTGGCTGATGTCTAAGCTGGTTGTTCTTGTGTGTGTGTGCAGTGGAGAGATGCACTAGTGTTCTACTCCACAGTTGTGCTGCTGGTTTTGTGAGTTGGAGCTGTGCTGTGAAGCTGACAGCACACCACATGCATGTTGGTGTGTGTCCTGCCTGTGTGCTTGCTGTGCACTTGTGGATATGTTCAGAATTTTGAAACTTACTGTTATCTGGTTACTTTCACCTGGTTGGTGAAATTTGCCCCTCTTGGCTGTCATTTGACTTCTGGCTTGAAATTTATGAAAGATATTCTTTCATATTTGGTGAAACTTGCCCCATCAATTAATTTCTCAATGATGAATTTGTCTAGTGCACTTCACTAACATGTCTGAGAGAAAAATAATACTAACTTTAACCTTATTATTGTTTTATTAGTGTTTATCTTGCAGGTACAGATTTGAAGATGAAGATTGTAGTTTAGTTTTTCTTTTATAGAATAGTTATAGAATAATTCAATGTAATCTTCTTATTCTTTTGTAATTTCATTTGATTAACTTGTAATCTTCCTTTTATTCTTTTGTAATAAAGATTACATTACTATCAACAAAGAATATTCTTATTCTTATTTATTTACTTTGGTGGAGTGTGTGGATGATTTCAATAAGTTACAATTTTTGTAACTTATTTATATATATGAAATAAGTTTTTTTATATTCTAATTATTTTCTTTAGGTAAAGTTTTGAGTTAAAATAATTAACTCATAATTAAATCAAGATTCAAATCTTATTCCTAATTCATTTGAATCATAATTTAAACACTCAAGTTTAAAATTCAAATTCATTTTAAAACACATAATTCCTTAAAGATCATATCAAAGTCTATAGCAGTCACCCTTTAAGACTAAACCTAATCTCAAAGTATGAAAGAAACATTGATCACTTATGGTTTTTATTTGGCGAAACTTTTACCCACATTTTCACAGATGAATGCATGCAACATTCCAATTTCCTAAATCTACCCTTCGTTAGTTCCTAAATGCTGGGATGTTACAGACATCCCCCCTTAAATTAAACTTCATCCCGAAGTTTGCGGATATGTACCGGAATAGTTCTGGATAGGCTTTTTTTAAATCCTCTTCTTTTTCCCAAGTGGCTTCCCTTTCAGGGTGATGTTCCCACTGCACCTTGCAATATTTGATTGCTCTGTTCCTTAATCTTTTCTAGTTTTCTTCCAGAATCTTACAGGGCTTTTCAATATAGGTCAGGTCTGCTTGTAGTTCTATCTCCTAGTGTGCGATTGCATCCTCTGGAACTTTCAAACATTTACGAAGTTGTGACACATGGAAAACATTATGCACTTGAGCTAATCTTGATGGTAACTCTAAAGCATAAGCTATAGTTTTGTTTTGACTCAGTATCTTGAATGGTCCGATGTATCTTGGACTCAATTTTCCTTTAACTTCGAATCTTTTCACCCCTTTCATTGGACTTACTTTCAAATATACCATATCTCCCACTTCTGGATGCCATGATCTTCGACTTTGATCCACATAACTTTTCTGCCTGCTCTGGGCCATTTTCAGTCTATCCCTGATCTTATCAATGATATCTTGTCTTTCCTTGATATAATCTGGCACAAATTCTTTGCTGCTTCTAGGTTCATACCAACATATTGGTGATCTACACTTCCTTCCATACAAAACTTGGTACGGAGCTGCCTTCAGACTACTCTGATAGCTATTGTTATAAGAAAATTCTGCCAATGGTAGATGATCTTCCCATGTTCCTCCAAAATCTAGTGCACAGGCTCTTAACATGTCTTCTAGTATTTGATTTGTTCTTTCAGTTTGACCTCCTATCTCGGGATGATATGTTGTGCTGAAATCTAACTTTGAACCAAGTGCTTCATGCAATTGCTTCCAAATTGCTGAAGTAAACACTGATACCCGATCAGTGTCGATCTTTTTGGGTACTCCATGCTTGCTTACTATCTCTTTGACATATACTTCAACTAACTTCTCGGCATTATCTTTTTGATTTACCGAAATAAAGTGTGCACTCTTAGTGAGTCTGTCCACAATTACCCATATCATATTCTTCCTTTTTGGTGTCATGGGCAATCCTGTGATGAAGTCCATACCTATTTACTCCCATTTCCATTCAGGAATTTCCAAGGGTTGTAATGGTCATGCTGGACTTTGATGTTCAGCCTTCACCCTTTTACAAGTATGGCATTTAGATACATATTTAGCAATATCTCTTTTCATGTTATTCCACCAAAATAGTTATTTCAAATCCATATACATCTTAGTACTCCCTGGATGTATAGAATATGGTGTTTTATGTGCTTCTCTGAGTATAACATCTCTAATCTCAGTCACATCTGGAACACAAAGAAGGTCTTGAAACCATATATACCCATAATCTCCAAGGCGAAAAACTGATTTTTGCCCTTGAGATATCCTCCGAAATTCCTCAACAATAAAAGGATCTTCTTCTTGATGTCTAAAAATTACTTGCTTAAGATCACTGTCCTGCTCTGCAACTACCTACATAGTAGCTAATCCTCCAAGAACCTCTGTCCTAATAAATTGAAGTTCTAATCTTTCCAAGTCCATTTGTAACTCTTTTTGTAGCTCCCTATTGTTAGGCTGAATATCTGCACTCTTTCTGCTTAAGGCATCCGCTACAACATTTTCTTTCCCTGGAGTGTAGTTGATTGTTAAATCATAATCATTGATTAGATCCAACCAACGCTTCTATCTCATATTCAATTCCTTTTGAGTGAAGAAATATTTGAGACTTTTATGGTCAGTGTATAACTCAGATCTGGCTCCATAAAGAAAATGCCTCCATCCTTTCAGCGCAAAAACTACTGCTGCTAACTCCAAATCATGAGTTGGATAGTTGACTTCATGTGGTTTTAGTTGTCTTGAACCATAAGCAATCACTTTCCGATCTTGCATTAATACACAACCCAAACCTTCTTTAGACGCATCACAGTATACGGTGAAGTCCTTTCCTGTTTCAGGAACTGCTAAGATTGGAGATGTGGTTAATCTAGTCTTCAACTCTTGAAAACTTGCTTCACATTTCTTATCCCATTTGAATGGCGTATTCTTCCTTAATAATTTGGTCATTGGTCCGGCTATTTTGGAGAAACCTTCAATGAATCTCCGATAATAACCAACCATTTCTAAGAAACCCCGAATTTGCTTCACATTGGTCGGTGCAGTCCACTCTAGTACTGACTGAACTTTAGATGGATTCATAGAAATTCCATCCTTACCGATCACATGACCGAGGAATTCTACCTCATCAAGCCAAAATTCACACTTACTGAACTTAGCATAAAGTGTGTGTTCTCTTAGAGTCTGCAATGCTATTCTCAAATGATCAGCATGCTCTTCCTATCCTTGGAATATATCAGAATATCATCAATAAAGACGATGACGAACTTGTCCAAATACGTCATAAAGATCTTGTTCATCAGATTCATGAATATTGCCGGTGCATTGGTCAAACCAAATGGTACTACCAGATACTCATGGTGTCTATATCTTGAGACAAATGTTGTTTTTGGAACATCTTCCGGTTTGATTTTTATTTGATGGTATCCAGGTCTTAAATCGATCTTTGAAAATACTCTAGCTCCTTTCACTTGATCGGACAAATCTTGGATTTTTGGTAAAGGATACTTATTCTTGATAGTCACGTTGTTCAGATTTCTATAATCACCACACATTCATCTTCCACCATCTCTCTTATCCACAAAGATTACTGGTTTCCCCATGGGGATACACTTTCCTGAATAAATCCTTTTCTAGCTAACTCATCAATTTGCTCTTTGAGTTCTTTCAACTCTTTGGGTCCCATCTTATATGGTGCTTGAGCTATTGGTGTTGTACCAGGAATTAGGTCAATAGTAAACTCTATATCCCGGTCTGGTGGCATTCCCGGTAGCTCTGCTGGAAAAACATCTTGAAATTCATTTACTACAGGAATCTCTTCCAAGTTGACCTCTTTCATTGAGTTTAACTACAGATCCACCATGATATGACTGTGCTTATCTGCTTGGTAAACTATCCTTGCTCCACTTGGAGTTTTTATTGAGACAGTTTCTCCTCACAATTTATCTGAGCTCTGTGTTCCATCATCCTATCCATCCCCAACACTACTACAATTCCCTTCAGAGGAATTACATAAAGGTCTGCAAAATAAGTACAACCATAGATCGAGATAACCTGATCTTGTTTTATGTGGCGTACAATCACATTCCCTCCTGCCGTAACTACGGTCATAGGAATTTCTAACGTTTCCCTTCTAATCCTGAACTTATCACAAAATTCTTCAGAAATGAATGAAGTAGTTACACCAGTATCAAATAGAACTTTGCTGGGATTGGTAAGGATATTGAGCGTACCTATCACTGCATGCTTCGAATAATCCACCTCCTCAAGTGTTGCACAGTTCAGTTTCCCAGTAGGTTGGTTCCTCTTGCCATTGTTGTTCTTGCCATTATTTCCTCCTTTATTGGGCTGTCCATTTCCTCCACTGGCTTGTCCTCCTCCTTTGGTAGGCCAAACTCCAGGTGGTTTGCTCGGACAATCTGGATGCCCCTTCTGGACACAACCGTAACAGATCATTACAGGCTTTTGCATTCCCTCTGGAAATGCCCTGGAATTCCACAATTGTTAAAAATAACATTCCTTCTCGGATTGGATTGATTTCCACCACTGCCCTTTTTATTGTTATTGTTGTTGTTGCCATAATTCCTATTCCGAGGTTTGAACTCCAGGTTGGGTTTAGGTTTGCTTGCCTGAATTCTTGGTTTCCTTCTTGGCTCTCTTCCTATGGTCCTCTTGGACATTCTTATAATCATCCTCAAAAGTAATGGCTGCATCCAACAACTGCTGATAAGTTTGCATATTGGCTAACCTTAGTTAATGGATTTAATCCATGTAGGAAACGCTTCTTTCGCTTCTCTTCAGTGTTGACATCCTCCTCGGCATAGCGAGATAGTTGACTAAAGTCCCGGATGTACTTCATGACACTAGTATAACCTTGCTGAAGCTCCTCAAATTCTCTCCGCTTCAACTCCATAACACTTCCGGAACATGATATTCATGGAATCTCTGCTTGAATTCTTCCCAGGTAAACTCCCTTCCTGGTTGTTGCATGGCCAACTGATTCTCCCACCATGATGCTGCAGGTCTGGTCAGAAGATGAGTTGCATACCTCAATTTCTCCTCTATTGGAATTATGCCCTAGAGGCAATAATAAAGATGTTATTATTATAATTCTTGTTCATGATAAAGTTTATATTCCATGCTATAATTGTATTAAGTGGAAACTTTAATACTTGTGTGGTTTGTGAACAACACCATGTCTCTAGTATGCCTCTATGGACTAGCTCATTGATTAATGATGGTTAAGGTTTCCTAACCATAGACATGAGTTGTCGATTAATAATGAGATCATATCATTGGACAGACCCAAACTAAGCGGAGCAATTAGATCGTGTCATCGTGTTCATCTTTGCGAAGCTTTTCTCATGTCAAATATTGTATTCCTTAGACCATGAGATAATACAACTCCCTGGTATCGGAAGAAAGCTTTGAGGTCATCAAACGTCATCCTATTAGAGGGTGATCATAAAGGTGTCTCTCAGGTGATCGGAAAGTACCTGTTGGGTTGTATGTATCGAGATGGGATTTGTCCCTCCCAAGTCGGAGAGATATACTTCGGGCCCACTCGGTAATCGATATCAACGCCGCTTGCAAGCATGTGGTTAAGGAGTTAATCACAAAGTGATATCGGATTACGGAACGAGTAAAGTACTTGCTGTGAACGAGATTGAACTAGGTATGACGGTACCGACGATCAAATCTCGGGCAAGTAAAATATCGCGAGACGAAGGGAATATATATATATGGGATTGATTGAATCCTGGCATCGTGGTTCATCCGATATGATCATCGATGAATGTGTGGGAGTCAATATGGGTTTCCAGACCCCGCTGTTGATTATTGATAGAAGATCATGTCTACATATTCTCGAACCCGAAGGGTCACACACTTAATGTGTCTCGACGCTAGGATAGATTGGATAATTGGTTTATGAGTTTTTGTTCGGAGTCTAGGATGGGATCCGGGACATCACGAGAGGTTCCGGAATGGTCCGGAGAATAAGATTCATATAAGTCAATGTAGTTTTTGGAGTTCGGAATTGTTTCGGGTTAATCGGTATTGTACTGGAAGCTTCTAGAACCTTCCGGAAGGGGACCAACGTGGCCCCACCTGCCGGGAGGGGGCATGGGCCTATGAGGGAGTTCCCTGGACGCATTGGTCTAGGGGCACAAGGCCCCATAGGGCCCAGCCGGCCAGATCTAGGGCAAACCCTAGGAAAGCTTCTAGAAGGGGGGGACTTGCCCCCCACTCCTCCCTCCTTGGCCGCCGGCCTAGGGCTTGGGGGAGGGGCTAGGGCTGGCGCCCACCCCTATATATACAGAGGGCTGGGGCGCACCCTCCCCCCACACCTCCTCCTCAAACCCTAGCCGCCCTGCTGCCCTCCTCTCTCTCTCCCTCCCGACTGCGCGTAGGCGAAGCCCTGCCGCAGAAACTCTCCACCACTTGCATTGTGCCGTCGCGTTGTAGATCCAATCCATCTCTCCACCATACTTGATGGACCAAGGAAGGAGGAGACGTCGAGGTGCCGCACGTGTGTATCTCTCGGAGGCATCGCCACTTGCGGTGTTAGATCGGATCGGATCGCAAGGAGGAGAAGCGAGTACGACTACATCACCCACGTTCCGTCGAACGTTCCGCTGTACGAATCTTCAAGGGTATGAAGATCTCATCTACCCCCCCCCCTCGTTGTTTGCATCTGAAGGTAATATGCCCGAGAGGCAATAATAAAGTGGTTATTATCGTATTCCTTATTTATGATAAATGTTTATTTTACATGCTATAATTGTATTAATACGGAAACGTTAATACATGTGTGTTTAATAAACAAAAGGTAGTTCCTAGTTATGCCTCTCTTATAAACTAGCTCGTTGATTAACAAGATGATCATAGGTTTCCTGATCATGGACATTGGATGTTGTTAATAACGAGGTCACAACATTAGTGTAATGGTGTGATGAACATTCATCCGAAGTATAGCATTACGATCAAAGTCATTGATTTTATATTGCTATAGCAAGTTACGAAGTGATCCTGATCCTTAGACCATGAGATCATGTCAATCACTAACACCAGAAGAGTTTCTTGATAACATCAAACGTCACACCGTAACAGGGTGATTATAAAGATGGATTCAGAACTACTAAAGTGTTACGTTGAGGCCCATGGATCGAGAGTGGAATTTGTTCATCCCGATGACGGATAGATATGCTCTGGGCCCTCTCGGTGATATCACATTGATTAGCTTGCAAGCAAGTGATTTGATCACTAGAATGCTATATCACGGGAACAAGAAAAGAGTGCATGTCAGTAACGAGATCAAACTAGGTATGGAGATACCGATGATCGAATCTCGGACATGTAATATATCGCGAAACAAAGGGATTAAGATACTAGCGTAAAAGGTTCCGACGATCACAAGAAAGTCATCGTTGAATGTGTGGGAGTCAGTATGGGTCTCCAGATCCCGCTTCTGATTATTGATCCGAGAGGGGTCTCGATCATGTCCGCATTATTCGCGAACCGTAGGGTGACACACTTAAGAGACACCGACATCCATTTGGAGCAAAAGTTTCATGCCGAAAAGAATAACAAGCGCAGGAATTTATTTCACTAGATACCGAAACGGGTTTTCGGGTGAAATTGCAGAAAGTGTTTCTGCATGTGAAATGAAATACTAGCAAGGGGTTATTTGTGAATGTTTGTCATTAAAGTAATTGACAAAATTCTGAATAAAATAAAAGAGTTTTATTTAATGAGAGTTTGCCTTAAATTTGGTGGAAATTTAATGGGAATTTGAGTGGGTTTTTGAGTGGAGAAAATTGAAGGGCCATTTTGTGAGTGGAGTGTCCACCCACATGAACAAGGGAGAGGTGGGGGCACCCTCCATGGCCGGCGGCCATGCCCCCTTGGGCTTCCCCCCTCCCATATATAAGGAGCCCCTCCTCTCACTTCTCACTCACACCTCCTCGTGAAGGATCTCTCTCCCCCTCTAGAATTTATCCCCCATGGTCTCGGACTAGCGAGATACATGTTCCCGGTGGCTATTCGGCAAGAAAGAGTTGTGCTTCCGCTGCATCGCTGGAGCGAGGAGACGGAGGTTGCTCGGTGCCTCGAACGTGTGTGCGAGCACGGATGCGCTGCTGTTTTGCGGCGCTAGGACTTCCTCTCGATCTTGAGATCGGCAAGAGATCGTCTACATCAACCACGAGTTTGGACTCGTTAAGCTTTTTCGGTCTTCAAGGGTATGTTCTCTACGGATATACATCCGCCCGTTGTTTGTATCTAGTAGATAGATCTTGGTACATAGTTGTTCCCATCGTAGGAAATTTTTTTGTTTTCTATGCTGCGAACCCTACAGTGGTATCAGAGCCGGATCTATGCGTAGATACTTTGCACGGGTAGTACACATATGAGTATGTGGGCGATGATGATCATTTTATTGCTTCTTTGTTGTACTTTGGATATTGGTGGCATAGTGGGATGAAGCGGCCCGGACAAACTTTACATGTCCTCGCACATGAGACCTGTTCCACGCTTGACATGCAACTAGTTTTGCATAAGTGGCTAGCGGGTGTCTGTATCTCCTACTATAGTCAATATCTAATTTGCAACGAGATGTCAACAATTTGGTTATCCTCGTTGTGGTTCATGTTCGTAGGTAAGAACGGTTCTATCTTCGAAAGCCCTAAGCCACGTAAAATTTGCAATGGATAAATTAGAGGCGTCTAGTTTAGATTGTTGCTGGGCTAGTGTTATGATATGGTGATGTTGTAAGTAGAAGTATGAGATGATACTCTTACAACATACATAACGTGTAAACTCCATAGACCTTGGATTTACACATAAAGGTATGATTGTGATCATACCACAGTGCACATGATAGAGATCATATGCGAGAACCATATCATTCCACTAATAAACATGTGATGTTTGATGGCATCTTATATTGCTTGTTTGGCGTTTTATTAGCATAATAAGATGATCCCTCGTTTAGATATCAAGATAAAAATGTGTTCTTCCTTAAGTATGCACCGACAATGTTTCGTCGCTTCAAGACATCACGTGATGATCGGGTGTACTTGAATCCACGAGCATATCTCGGGTGTAAGACAGTTACACACGCGAATACTAAGGTTCTTACTTGGCGAGCCTAGCATGTACAGACATGGCCTCGGAACACGGACCGAAAGGTTAAACATGAGTCATATGTTTTGATATGATGACCATATGGATGCTCGCCTTTGAAGCTACGCCGACTCACGTGATGATCGGACTTGGTGTAGTGGATTTGGTTCATGTAATCACCAAAAATACACGAGGGATGTCGTTTTTGAGTGGGAGTTCATTTCTAATTTGGATTAGTAGAACTCAATTGATCATAAATTAAATCAAAGTGAATTTGTATAATTTGTTGTAGTCATTGGCATTCGTTCACCACCTTATGCATAGTTGTAATTGAGATAATAGAACTATAGAATTCTGGATATATACTTTACGAACTGGTATCGTATTGTGTTGAGTGTCAATCTAAAGTTTAAAGTCCTATTGCAAACTTTCAGCAAACTTTATTTACTCCGTGAGATTTAATAATTGGTATTAAATCAAGAGTAACAATTCCAGTGTTAGTATCTTAAGTATCATATTTGCCTCCATGATTCTTGATTTAAATATCAAGATTATCTAGGAGCTGAAAGAATTATTTCAGAAACCATCATGTGTGGCAGATATAACGATATCTGAAACAATGTTTTGGTTGCAATATGATAGATTATAATATATGTTCTCATATCGGATGAGAATTTACGAAGGTTGGAGATGCTGGACATCTTAATCATCCAAAAGGGTTTTGGAAAGTAATGTTATACTCACGATTCGCCTTTATAAGCTACAGTAGCTTGATCATGAAAGTCGTCATGATAAGGATGAATAGAAGATGTATGTAAAGTGTTTACTACACTAAAAGATTACTAAAGAATGGATTTTGAAAGAATACCGATCATTTTGATGATGGTGATCTACTTCAAAGTGCAAGTCCAAAGGTATTATTATTTGAATATACACGCTTTGGACTATGTGTCATGTATATGGCGCCAGTTTTGATGTTGATAGATTCTTTTAAAAGGAAAAGGAAATGCTGAAAGAGAATCTATAAAATATATTTGGCAGAAAAGAAAAGATTGGAAATATCCAATTTAGGTATATGGATGATATACATGTTATGGTTGTATTCTTTGCTTGTTAAACAATGTGGTTCTTGGGTATTGGATACCGAATTGGTTGGTATGAAATTTCATACGGAACAACGCAATTCATAAACCACAATGGCCTAAGTAACTAGCAAGAGAATATGTGATGATGTTCATCGAAAACAAACAAACCGTTGTTTGTATTTCTCGTTGACATCAAAGCTTGACTTCAAGATTTGTTATAATAATTGTTATTTAAATCAGGTATTATGAGAACAAAGGTTGTTCAAATAATTACCGTATTCCATATAAGATGGATGATTTACAAATCTAGTTGGAGAAATCACGTCCATAAAAACTAATGCTAAAATGTCGCAAGACAAATGATTGAAAGATTACTTATGAAGTGACATCGCTGTTTAAATTATATTGGAAATAAAACATGAAGAAACTCCATTTCATGGATTTTTGGAGTCCTTGATTTGATCAAGTGACGCTTGTGAGACTTTCCTCGGGATAATTAAAACTTCGTTCAAAGGCCAAAGAAGAACGAACGACTAAAATATTGGAATTTATACATATTGATGTATGTAGTCCATTATGTATAGTCGTAAGCGATGGGTTTCAACTTCATATACTTTCTCCGGAAATTTGAGTGAATGTTCACTTAATGAGAAAGAAGTATGAAATATTTGAAAACGTTCAAAGAATTTCAAGATGAAGTGAAAATCATTGTGACAAGAAAATAAATGGTTTATGATTTTATCGTAAGGGATTTATTTGAGTTACAAGTGTAACAAGAAAATAAATAAATTATGATTTTATCATGAAGGGATTTATTTGAGTTGCAAGTTTAGCAAAACACCTAGATTTACATATCCCGAAACACCATAGGAGTATGGAATGTTTGAGATTTGTAATGAAACCTTGTTTGACATGGTAGGATCAAAGGTGTTATTTATAAAACTGCCATTATGTTTTAAAAGATTAAAGCTTTAGAGACTACCGCTTTTACACTAAAAAGAGCTCCATATTGATCCGTTGAAATGGCACCATGGAAGTTATGGTTTGGGGTAAAACCCAAGTTGTCATTTCTTAAATTTTGGTATGCTAAACATAAGTAAGATGTTTTACAACCAAAGTCGGATGAGCATGTCTTTGTAGGTTATTTCGAATAACAATTGGTTATTCCTCCATAACACCGAGGACAAAAGGGTTTGTCGCTTGAAATGTGAAGTTTCTTGAAGAAGGAATTTTTCATAAAAGTTGAGTGGGAGGACAATAGAACTTTGATAAGGTTAACGAACCTTAGCTAAATGTGCTGAGTTGCGCAGCACCGGAAATCGTTCCGGAGGCTGCCATAATGCTCATAGCTTATGTGCCTCAAAGGTTGTGGTCACGGAGATCTAAGTTCTTATTGAACCAAGTCGGTCGAATAAACAATCAAATACTAAGATTTGAGAGTAAATCATTATTGTTTGACAATGATGAACCGACTATATGCAAAGAAGCGATGATGGGCCCTGACTCCGTCAAATGGCTTGAAGCCATAAAATCCGTGATAGTTCTATACACGAGAAATCAAGTTTTGAACTTGGAAGACCCTCCGGAAAGGTGTAAAAACCTATCGGTCGTATTTGGATCTATAAAGAAACAGACATGGATGTTTCACATCTATGAAATAGTCGACATGTCGTAAAGTATTTTATGACAATGTTCAAGGAGTTGACTATGACAAGATTTGATCTTTCATAGCGATATTTAGTCTGGACGGATTAAAGTAGCAACCACTACATATAATTTGGTATATGGTAGATGAATAAACAAAACAAAGTTCTTCTAATAGAATGGTTACCTAGGACGTGTACATGACACGGTCCAAAGGGTTTTGTTAAATTCAAAGGATGCTAAAAGGGCATGCAAACTTCAATGGTTGAAGTAAGCATCGCGGAGTTGGAATCTTCACCATGATGAAAAGGAGTTTTTCATCAGGAGACGATGAAGATGCTTGCATTTGCAAGAAATTAAGTGGGAGCGCTAAGACATATTTCTAATACATTATGTGAAGGACATCTTGTTGATTAGAAATGATGTATCTTTTATTGATAAAGGTTAAGAATTTCATTTCGATGAAAGACTTAGGCAAAACCCGAATATTTAGCGTGATTGTCTATAGTGGATAGACTGTGACGCCAATATGGTTGTGCCAAACGTACATATATGAGATATTGAAGGAGTTCAATATAGAAACAACAAGAAACGGTTCTTGTCGCATGGAAAGGAATTGAATCAAGATTCAAGTGTATTGACACTTGATAAGTGAAACAAGATTCAAGTGCGTTGACACTTGATGAGTGAAATCACGAGAATGTTTTGATCAATCATACCATGATATGTACACATCCAGATATGTCCTATGCTCTAAGTGTTATGAGCATATACCAGAATGAATCATAAAATGATCATTGGACGATAGTAAGGATATTCTTATGATCTTTTGGAAGAACTAAGAATATATTTGTGTAGAGGTGACAAACAATTACAAATAGTTCATTGTAAAGAGTTACATTGATACTAGTTTTGTCAAAAGATACAAATTAAGTTTATCTCAATTTCAACTATGGGTGGCACAATGTAATGGAAAGGAGATTCCATGATGGATTTGTAAGAGTTCCAAAGTTAAGACATTGTGACGAATACTACAACAAAAGGATAAGTATATGACTGCTATAGTAGCGGCAAAGGAGGGAATTTGTGTCAAGTAGTTTGTTATCAAACTAAGGTGTGGTTCGCAACGGGCTAACACTAAAGATATATTGTATGACAATAGTATCGACGTGTTTTTAACCCCAAGGAACTAAAGGTCTCACCGAAAGACCAAATTTATACAATGCCATCTCATTGGAGAATGAGTGATGCGTGAAGACGCAAAGACATGAAAATACACACGGACCTGAAGCGTCAGATCCGTAGATTATGTTAACCACTTGCAATTGCGTATATGGAACACAGGAAAGCCATAAGTGTTCAATACGCAAAGTTCTCAAACTAGATTATTGTCTCTAGTGCAAGTGGGAGACTGAAGGGAATATGCCCTGAGAGGCAATAATAAAGTGTTTATTATGTGTATTCCAAGTATATGATAGATGTTTATTTTGCATGCTATAATTGTATTAATACGGAAACGTTAATACATGTGTGTTTAATAAACAAACAGAAAGTTCCTAGTTATGCCTCTCTCATAAACTAGCTCGTTGATTAACAAGATGATCAAGGTTTCCTGATCATGGACATTGGATGTTGTAAATAACGGGATCACAACATTAGTGTAATGGTGTGATGAACATTCATCCAAAGTATAGCATTACGATCAAAGTCACTGAGTTTATATTGCTATAACAACTTATGAAGTAATCCTAATCCTTAGACCATGAGATCATGTCAATCACTAACACCGGAAGAGTTTCTTGATAACATCAAACGTCACACCATAACAAGGTGATTATAAAGATGGATTCAGAAATACTAAAGTGTTATGTTGAGGCCCATGGATCGAGAGTGGAATTTGTTCATCCCGATGATGGATAGATATGCTCTGGGCCCTCTCGGTGATATCACATTGATTAGCTTGCAAGCAAGTGATTTGATCACTAGAATGTTATATCACGGGAACGAGAAAAGAGTGCATGTCAGTAACGAGATCAAACTAGGTATGGAGATACCGATGATCGAATCTCGGACATGTAATATATCGCGAAACAAAGGGATTAAGATACTAGCATAAAAGGTTCCGACGATCACAAGAAAGTCATCGTTGAATGTGTGGGAGTCAGTATGGGTCTCCAGATCTCGATTCTGATTATTGATCCGAGAGGGGTCTCGATCATGTCTGCATTATTCGCGAACCGTAGGGTGACACACTTAAGAGACACCGACATCCATTTGGAGCAAAAGTTTCATGCCGAAAAGAATAACAAGCGCAGGAATTTATTTCACTAGATACCGAAACGGGTTTTCGGGTGAAATTGCAGAAAGTGTTTCTGCATGTGAAATGAAATACTATCAAGGGGTTATTTGTGAATGTTTGTCATTAAAGTAATTGACAAAATTCTGAATAAAATAAAAGAGTTTTATTTAATGAGAGTTTGCATTAAATTTGGTGGAAATTTAATGGGAATTTGAGTGGGTTTTTGAGTGGAGAAAATTGAAGGGCCATTTTGTGAGTGGAGTGTCCACCCACATGAACAAGGGAGAGGTGGGGGCACCCTCCATGGCCGGCGGCCATGCCCCCTTGGGCTGCCCCCCTCCCCTATATAAGGAGCCCCTCCTCTCACTTCTCACTCACACCTCCTCGTGAAGGATCTCTCTCCCCCTCTAGAATTTATCCCCCATGGTCTCGGACTAGCGAGATACATGTTCCCGATGGCTATTCGGCAAGAAAGAGTTGTGCTTCCGCTGCATCGCTGGAGCGAGGAGGCGGAGGTTGCTCGGTGCCTCGAACGTGTGTGCGAGCACGGATGCGCTGCTGTTTTGCGGCGCTAGGACTTCCTCTCGATCTTGAGATCGGCAAGAGATCGTCTACATCAACCACGAGTTTGGACTCGTTAAGCTTTGTCGGTCTTCAAGGGTATGTTTTCTACGGATATACATCCGCCCGTTGTTTGTATCTAGTAGATAGATCTTGGTACATAGTTGTTCCCATCGTAGGAAATTTTTTGTTTTCTATGCTGCGAACCCTACAACATCTCCTAGATTAGATCTTGGCTTTCTCGTTCGCATCCATAGAAAATTTTGATTTACTAGGTTGCGAAACCCTTCATCCTCATCATTGCAACCTATAGTTTCTAGCTTCCTTTCTGTATCTGCTAGCCAATCTTCTGCATCCATTGGTTCAGGGACTAATGCAAAGGTAACAGTCTTGCATTCTGGAAATCAGATAGACTCACTCCTCCACCTTCAGGTGCCCTTTGATTTGCTCGTCCCAGCAGCTCTTCCATGAACTTGTTCTGGGTCTCTTGCATCATTTGCATGCATTGCATAAAGTTTTGCTCCATTAACGGCCTCATTGGTGGTGGTGGTAATGCTTCCTGGTTTGATGCATCTGCATCGGCCTTCTCATTGGCCTCTCGCTCCATCCGCTGCTGCTTAGTTTACATTTCTACACCCGTATACATGACCCTCTAGTCCTGCATCATAAAGCGAATACTCATAATTACATCATGCACATGTGTTCTGAGCTCGATTTTACGCACAGAACTAGTCACACAATGAAGATCCAAAGAAAATCCAAATTTGCATTTCACATATTTTACATACTATCATAATAATACAAAGTCATTACAACATATACCATATAGGTATAATCACAAAACTACCTTACTCATCTCACTATCTTATTTCTTGGAGTACAATACACGGTACTTGATATTACTAACTAGTTGCCTCCTTCTAGTAGTAACTACGCTCATCGTACATGCCTGATGTCCAACCGTGATGACGTGGTGTTCGTCACACAGTTTGTGGAACATATGGCCTTCTAGAAGGAACATAATCTGTATCTAAAGTGTCAGGACTTGAGTCATTACTCAACCTGAGCGCATTGACTCCCTCCAGCTCAGCTGAAAAAGTCTTCAGAAACATATTCAATATTATCTCCGCTTGCATCTCCTGAGCTTCATTTTGAGTTGTCAACAGGATACACAGATCCTACTGCTTCCCAGGTTCTCTCTTGGACAAGATAATTAAATACTGGGTAATGTATATTCCCTGTGTTTTGAGAAGATGTTGATGATTCAAACACTCTCTCCTTGGGATCTTCTTCTTCATCCTGATTATCTATTGACATGGTATTTCTACTACGATTATTAGGGTTCATACTTGCACCCATCCAACTAGATTGTCCAACATTCCTGTCAGAACCATCTATGTACATCTGGTGTTCATGAGATCCATCATATGATCCCATTCTCCAACCATCCGAATTCTCAATGGGAAGTTCTGAGTCAGAACCATCCTCTGAGCCCTGTGGTACTGCATACCTCATATCCATAGTAGGATCATGTATAGGTTCAGGTCTTGGTGAATAAGGATATGGTATAAAAGATTCAGGATCTATAGGTATATCCTTAAATATAGGTGTTGCTCTACTACTTGCGTCTTTCTCTAACTGGAATGATAACTGCTTCCTCCTTTCCGGATCAGTTAGATCCTCTAACATATCATTTTTGTCTTCAATAATCACTTGATGTGTCTTATAGAAAGACGCAACGAGTGTTCGATATCTATCCATAAACATGGAAGCTAATTTAGGATGCTTCTTAACCAAAGTAAGATGATCTGGTATAGGCTCCGAGTCTATAGAATCATGGGGTATCACAGAGAATGTGCTACCTTCTAGCTCCTTGGTTTTCTGCTCCCGGATATTAGCTATCGCCTCCACAACAGCAACATGATATGCTGCTAAATGACTCCTACCTTCTCCTATAGGTAAATCGTGATATAATCCAAGCTTCTCTGGAAGTTGGATACTCACACGCTACTTGGATAACCTCCGACCATCAAGGTAAGTGATAGTGTTCACTGGAATTCTAGTTGGACAACTAAAGAGTTTTAAAAGTTGACAAAGTTGGTCTGTGAATGATCCTTGATAATCATCAAGAGTCTCCTCTTTCCTTACCAAAGTCTGTTTTGGAAACTTTGGTGCCATATCTCTATATGTCAGAAAAATAATTTTAATTAGTATCCAATAATATATTGAATCATAACAAAGAATTATCGCACTAAAATATATAATGGAATATTCTCTTTTGAATACCCATTATATTACTTTTAGAGAATTCTTTATCGTTGCTAAATTTTCCTACAGGTAATACCCTTTACTAGGTTTCCAACCTAAGGTCAAAGCAATTTGCTCTGATACCAACTGCGGTGACCCAGCATACCACTTCATGTGTAGTACACTATAGTTGTTGACATGACATCCACAAAACACTATTCCGTAAATATCACATCCCTCAGAGTGGTACAACAGAAACATTGCGGGTCCATATTACAAATATACACACATTATTATTATTACAATACCGGAAGTTCAAGACTTCCCAAAGATTCAACTTACAAACCAAAATATAAAGTATTTCAGCGGAATTTAAAAGTAACAACTCCGACTAGGAGTTGAGCTCAGCAACTTAATCTATAGAGTTCATGTTGTTCGGTTCCATTAGATACTACTAACTAGGTACTTAGTTGGACTCGTTATCATCGACACCGTAGCGGAACTCGTAGTCCACTGCTTCAACACCTTCGGATAGGTCAGGTTCCTCGTAGAACACATCTTCTTGGAATTCGGCTGCATACATTGGCACGCCTTCGGGATCCTCAGAGTCTAAGCAAGGGATCAAAGGAAAGAATGAGTAACAGCGTTACCCAACAAGTTCATTATATGCAAGGTGGGAAGTTTGATGTTCTAACTACCACCTCGGATTATAAATCCTTGGAACTATGCAATTTTGGTAAATCTTTCTTCAAAGATTGATTTTATTCTGAAAAACTATGACAATCAGCCTTCACGGGTTGACCAGAACTTTCATGGAGTTCCTTTCCTGCCACGTTCGTAGTTCTTTCCCGGGACAGGGAGTAACAAGTTACAATTCTTACACTCTATAGAGGTGCGTTACTTTACCCATGAGAGATCAACTCCTTGTTGCACAACCGGGCGTACTTTCCCGTCCACAATTCCATGACGTGAGGCCCAGTAGTTGGTCCAAGCCAATCACTGCCCCCTTCGCGACCCCGCATGCCTCCTTGGTGTACACCATGCCCACATAATGAATTACGGGAATGGTTTGTACAAACCGTTAGATGCCAGAACTATCGTGGGACGATGAGGGTTCCCACCCATATGCTGCATATCCTCTACGAATTACCAATTAATATGCATGCTACGAGGATAACAGCCACGACCTGCACATCCGGCTTCATGCGAGAGGAATAAGATACAGCTGACTTGTCTGTCCCATTCCAAATCTCATGGTTAACGCGTAATATACGACGCTAGAATCACTGATGTCAGGGGTTATTAAATCCCTACTTGATCATCATTGTTGCAAATAGAACCCTAAGTTCTATTTCTCCATTATATCACCACTTAGGATGATATCTATGATCTCTTTATTTGTGAAAATAATATTTTCTTTCTTTTATAGCACATATGGTAACACACAATTTTCAATTACTTTGATAAAGACTCTTCAAAGTCTGATGCTTGCACTGGACCTTGAGCTTCTAGTTCTACAAAAACATCATTATTGCCCGGTAAGGACAATATTTAAAGAAGCAAAATGATTATGCAATAATGTAATGCATCATTTTAACTTGATATGCATTCCCCCTATTATAATAAAAATTTCTTTTTAATAATAAAGGATTTATAATTATTACTTTTTAATATTTATAACATATATTGAATTATTTTATTTTATTTCCCTTTTATTTGACTTTTATTTATTTAATAATTCTTTTAGGAGTTATCAATTAAACATTAAAAATGGTTATTAAATATTTATTTAGTATTTTTCGAAAATACTACAATATTAATACATAACGAAAGTGAATTTTAATTAATTTTATCACCTTTAAATAATTTTGTAAAATTCCATAAAAATATATAATTTACAAAATTCCTAATAAGATATAAATGTCTAAAATTCTATATTTTAATTTATTTGGATAGTTTGGATTTTTGTGAATCAAAAAATATTTTATTTATAATTTTTGGACTTTTATTTTATTTTCTAGGATTTTATTGAGTCCAGGGGCATTTTGGTCTTTTCCTTTTTATTCAAACATGCCTGAAAGGATTACTGGACTGGTTTAATCTTATTGGGCCCTAGTGGCCCATTAGTCATAGACAAAAGAACCACCCCGAAGGGTCTGGCCCAACTCGGCCCACTCCTCACTGCCTCTCTCTCTCCCTCGAGCTCCTCCTCTCCTCCTCTAACCCCGACCCCGTGGCTGGCGATGCCGCTGCTGACGATTCCCGCCACCGTGGGCCGTTCTGGTCGCCGTCGTGGTGCAACAGGGGGTTGTCGATGATGCTTGTCCTTTCTATCCAACTGGATTCGAGCCTGGGGCTCTCCTACGACGGTTCGATGTCGTCCCAAACCCTAGGGTTTGGGGTTGGCGTGGATCCTGGTGTTGCCGCCACCGTCGCGCATCGTGGTGATGCTCCTCGCCTCTATGTGTGTTCATGGTCGCCGCTGTGGCGTCGTATGGGTTGTAGCGCCCCTCCTGGGGTGCTCCCCGTGCCGACATGGTCGTCGGCCCGTGTGCTTCCTCTTCTAGTCTTCAGCGAGGACCTACGGTGAGTTCGATTCCTCTCCCCAAGTGCTCTCTATGCTTGCTGATTCGATGCTAGATGCTGGTAGTGACCTCTCTAGTTACTGTCTGGTTCTGATTAGGATAATTTATCCATTTAGAGTTCTTACCCTGGGGTTGATCATATACTGGATGAATTAGTTCATGTCTGGATGGTTTGTACACATGCTAATTGATTATTGGCCTGAGGCTTGTTGCTTGAGATGAACCATGATTGATAAAGTTAGTGATTTGATAACTTTTCACTGTCATTTATGGGTTTATGCTCATGATTATGATATGATGAAATCACTGTCTTAGTGTTGTTGTCTTGAGAACTAGTGTGTGATCTCAAACAGTGAAGTTTAACATACGAATATCCAAGTTATGATTCATGTGTTAACAGGAAAATGATTAGTAAGTTGATTGTCTGAATTTGTGATGATTAAATGTCTATCCTGATTCATATAGAATTGTTCTTGTGACACCATCATGGTATGGCACACAAGTTTGATTCTAATCCATTGTTTGGGTTGGTTTAAGCTAAAGACAAACTTGTCTTTATAAGATAAATAGAGATGCTCTTCTCTGAATTCCCTAAGACCAATGATGTTGGTCTGAGGCTTAGGGATTCAGATCTTATCTAGTTGATTCATATAGATAGTCCTGGTAGTGGTACCAGTTATCAAAGCTTGGAAAAATGATAGTAAACTTGATTATGATCTGGATCCAAAGGATTAGTTTCTAAGGTGCTACCCTTTCTTTAGGGATGTGCCTAGAAATAAATCATAGATATATTTATGCTTGAATTGTAAGATATAGCCTAACAACCAGAGCAATGGTGTTGCTCTGAGCTCTGGCTGGATCTAGGTACTTTGTTGTTTGCTTTTAGAGTTTAAAATCCCTATGATGGAGTCACCCCACTTGGGTGCTTTCTGAGGGTTTGTTTCATTAAACAACACATGCTTCTGTCTAGATGATATGATTAGATCATGTGAAGGTTTTATGAAACTCACCACAGAATCTGATATTCGTGGAGTAAGGTGGTGATGATCTTGTTTTGTTGAGCTTTTGTGCTTGACCTTGAGCTAGCCTGCTCCTCCTAGCTCCTGGACTTGGCCTTGCTGTCCACCTGATCCTTCCCCCTCCTTATGTCACCATCCCGGTGATGTGATCTGGGCTTTGGTTGGTTTGGTTGCTGGCTGTTGTGCTTGGTTTGGCTGTTGTCTAAGCTGGTTGTTCTTGTGTGTGTGTGCAGTGGAGAGATGCACTAGTGTGCTACTTCACGGTTGTGCTGCTGGTTTTGAGAGTTGGAGCTGTGATGTGAAGCTGACAGCACACCACATGCATGTTGGTGTGTGTGTGTCTTACCTGTGTGCTTGCTGTGCACTTGTGGATATGTTCATAATTTTGAAACTTACTGTTATCTGGTTACTTTCACCTGGCTGGTGAAATTTGCCCCTCTTGGCTGTCATTCGACTTCTGGCTTGAAATTTATGAAAGATATTCTTTCATATTTGGTGAAACTTGCCCCTTCAATAAATTTCTTAATGATGAATTTGTCTAGTGCACTTCACTGACATGTCTGAGAGAAACATAATACTAACTTTAACCTTATTATTGTTTTATTAGTGTTTATCTTGTAGGTACATATTTGAAGATGAAGATTGTAGTTTAGTTTTTCTTTTATAGAATAGTTATAGAATAATTCAATGTAATCTTCTTATTCTTTTGTAATTTTCATTTGATTAACTTGTAATCTTCCTTTTATTCTTTTGTAATAAAGATTACATTATTATCAACAAATAATATTCTTATTCTTATTTATTTACTTTGGTGGAGTGTGTGGATGTTTTCAATAAGTTACAATTTTTGTAACTTATTTATATATATGAAATAAGTTTTTTTATATTCTAATTATTTTCTTTAGATAAAGTTTTGAGTTAAAATAATTAACTCATAATTAAATCAAGATTCAAATCTTATTCCTAATTCATTTTAATTATAATTCAAACACTCAAGTTTAAAATTCAAATTCATTTTAAAACACATAATTCTTTAAAGATCATATCAAAGTCTATAGCAATCACCTTTAAGACTAAACCTAATCTCAAAGTATGAAAGAAATATTGATCACTTAAGGTTTTTATTTGGCGAAAATTTTACCCATATTTTTACAGATGAATGCATGCAACATTCCAATTTCCTAAATCTACCCTTCGTTAGTTCCTAAATGCTGGGATGTTACAATCACCATCGATGGAGGCGCCAACACCCTGTCGCCGCAGGCCTAGGCGGCACATCAGCCATCATCGAGGGAGATGGAGCGCTCATGACAAAGTTGGGCCCTGTTGCCATCAGTAGAAACAATTCACACATTTTTTGGGGAGGTTTTTTTTGGCAATTCACTCTTGTGCACAATAAAAAGGACAAACCTTGTTGTTCATAACGAGATTTACTTGCAGGTAATGAAAATTGTGTATGGTGGTCCTATCTTATTTTCTTTCTTATTATGATGAGATTACTTCTTATCAAACCAACAACACACTTGCAACGGAAACGCTTTGGAATTGGTATAACAATGCATGAGAAACGTTCTAAAATAATGTACATATTTACAAAGTTTCCATGGATAAGCATCAACCAACTGCGTAGACAATTCGTATGTTTCCCGAGAGGGAGAAACCGAGAGCTTCATCTCTTGCTACCATCCTTCTGGACGAGAACAGAGAGGATGTCGCTTTCACATTCGGTGCAGCGCTCGAGGGGCGATCATTCCGGATCCCTGGCTCTCCTCTGCTCGTGCCACCCTCGTCGCGTGGACCCGGAGCCGTCTCGGCCATCTACTGTTCCGACCCCCGCTCCTGTTCATCAGACACGCGTCGGGGGTTTCGGACAGGGCCCAATTCCCCTTGGGGAGGGCGGCGTACGGGGTACGTTACCATTATTCACTGCCGTCGTTCCTTCTCCGACTCACTGTTCCACCCTGCCGACCACCTCGACTTCGCCTCTCTCGACTCCACCCTCGGCTTCGACCTCGCCTTCTCCGTTCTCGACTCCACCCTCGCCTCCGACCTTGCTGCGGCTTCCCTGCCTCCCTCCGGTGAGGAAATTCGCGGCGCGGCGCCTGACCCTGGCGATTCCTGCCTATGGAGAGGAGAATGAGCCGCGTTGCGGCTCGACTCCTTGAGGAACGGAGATTGGAGGGCTCCTCGAAGCGATTGAAGCGCCATGATGTTCCTCCCCTGATTACGGGGGCCATCCTTCATCAGGCCACCAATTGGGGGGGGGGGGGCTTTGGCAAGCTCGTCTTGCAAGAGAAAATCTCGCTTCCCTGATGCCGGTCTCTGGTTCATCGACTCCTTCTTCGACTTTGCCGGCCTCGACAAGGGGATTGGGGAGGAGTCGGCGTGCTGGCAAGCGGGCGGTGGGGCGCCCCCGCAAGATCACCGACGATGCCTCCAGTCCTGTCTAAGCCCGTCAAGGAGAGGCACGTGCCCCTGCGGTGGTGGGGGGGAGGAAATGTGGTCGCCCTCGCGGATCTACGAGCAGGAGTTCGGCGTCACGGTTGGGTCAATCGTCATTGGCAGCGGGAGACAGGGCCACCTTCTCCATTCCCCTGCACCTAGAGCAGGGGAGATTCTCGTTTCGGGATGCTCTAGCAGCGGCAACCTTGGTGGCGCTCAGGCGATACTCGGTCAACGTGGGGGTTGTGATGTGCTCCCACCTGGAAGAGAGACAAGACATGTGAAGAACACCTCGATGCTCGACTCGGAGCCACCTGGGCTCGCTAATACACTCACGTGCGCTGGCGTGGAGGACGAAGCTGACAAGGCCTTGGGATTTTTCTTCGGACAACTGTGGGAAGACGAAGATGCCCCTCATAGGGTTTGGTCGGCTACTACTGCACCACCCTCCCTTCATGTATGGATCCTGAAAGAGCTCGTTCAGACTCGCTCCTTTGTGGCAGCGGACTGTTTTCCTCTCTCTCCTGAAGATGAGCCAGATCTAAGTGCTAGCCTATCTCTTAGTGCTGAGACTTGGAATATTCCCCCAAAGCCTTCGTTCAAGCAGATTCTTGAGGTTTGCGTTATGGATGAGAAGGGTAGAGGCAGGGGAAGAGGTCGTGGTGGCAACAACAAGGGGGAGCAATGGCAGCAGTTGCAGCAGCCACCTCAACAACCTCCCCCTTTTGGTTTTGGATACCAGCAACCTCACATGCCTCAGCAAGCTCATATGATGCCGCCCTAGTATGGATCTTATCCTCCTTTCAGTTTTCCTCCATGGCAATTTGGTCAGCATCCCACTCCTGCCTTTCAGGGGCAATTCTCTGTGCCTTGGCAACAACCTTCCCCTGGTTTTGCTGGCCAGTGGATGCCTCCCCAGCAGGCTATGCAACCTCCCATGCAAAAGCCTCAGGGGAGTAGATTCTCTCAATCTGGGAAGAACCAAAAGCAGAAAGCCAAAGATGCCAGTAAGGGTGAAGATGCTAAGTCTGTGGATGGTGTCCAACAATCTGTTCTCTCTGTTGATTCTGGGTCTGGTGTTCAGGATAAGATAGATATTTATGCAGAAGTCATTTGGTACAACTATGGGGATCCTGGTCATCACAAATCTGCTTGTACCTCCCCCAGGATTTGCTTCATCTGTAGCTCTTTGGACCATGAGGTAGAAGCTTGTCCAGTTAAGAAGCAGCCTCAGCAAATTGCAAAGTTTGTTGGGAGTGCAGCTTCAGGTCTAGGTTTTTATCACATTGAACTGCCTTTCATGACATCTGAAGCTGTCCCTCCAAAAACATTGGCCTTGTGTATGTTGACCAGGGGAGTATTTCCAAAGAGGAACTTTATCAGAATCTTGCTGCTGTCTATAGAACCAACTGGCCCTGGCAGATCAGATGCCTTGATGAGTGGTCCTTCCTAGTGAAATTTCCACCCCATCTCAAGGTGGAGGAGATTGCTGGTTACCCTAGCTTTGGGATGCCTAAGGAAGGTGTATTTTTTAAGGTGCATGTCTGGAATGGGGCCTTGGATTACTATGTTGAGTTACATGATGTTTGGCTCCAAACTAAAGGTTTGAATCATGCTTGGTGCAAATGGCCAACTCTCATGCAGTTTGTCACTGCTTTTGGCATTATGCAGGATGTTGACTGGTATGGCATGTTTATATTCTTCTATGAGACAGTAAGAGTAAAGATTAAGTGTAGGGACCACACTAGGATTCCTGCCTCTAGGATCTTTGAAGTCAATGGAGTTCTTTTTCAAATTCACTTTGCTGTGGAGGGGCCTGCCAGTGTGGTTAATGTTGAGGATAAAGACCCTGACAACATCCATCCACCAAATCCTGATGAACATGAGGACCAGCTTGAGGACCAACCTCCAGAAGCCAAGAAAAGTTCAGATAAGATGGACACTGATGCCATCTTGGGTGGGGGGAAATCCTCCATTACTCCTACCCAGCATAAAAACAAAGATCCAGGGAGTTCCAAAAAAAGTCCCTGGCTGCTTTGGCTGACAAAATCCAGGAGGTTACTAGTTGTTATGGTTTCAATAGCCCTGTGCCTGCTTGCTCTAGCAAACTCATACCTATTGTTGATGAATATTCCATGGCAAAAACCAAGGTGTTTGATTGGATGCAGGGCATGCACACTGATGATGCATGTGTCAACCTCATTCAGGAAATGGAGTTAGCCAATGAGAACTCCCTTTTCTATGTGGATCCAGATAAGGAGCTTAGCCAGGAGGAGTTACGAAATCAAGAGCCTGAAGGGGAGAAAAACAAAGAGCATGAGAAAAAGAGCAAATGGGGGACTGTATTTGGTGCAAGACAGAGTGCTAGGTTTTCTGATAGAGAAGGGAAGACTATGCTTCAGAAAGCACAAGAGATTACCATGAGGAGGAACCTGGAGAAAACAACTACTGCTTCTTCCAAACTGAAAGGTATTGCTCAACAAAATCCCTTCAACACCATTGCTACTAGTAATCTTGTTCTGATGGCTAAGACTGTTGGTGTTGCCATTCCTAGTCTTGAGGAACGTTCCTCAGTTATTTCTATGAATAGTAATAATGCTTTACCTTCTACCTCTGTTTCACCTTCTCCTAGTAGTCCTCTAGGAGAGAAAAGTTATGAGGATGATTTTCCTGATGCTTTGGGTTGGTCTATAGTTAGTAAACATAGGCGGGGCAAGCACCCCAAGAAAATCAGTTTAAAATGAATTTATGTCTTTTGGAATCCTAGGGGAATTCAAGCCCCTGGTAGGAAAAAATGCACTTATAAACCTTTTTACAAAGACCCATGCTCATTATGTTGGTTTCCAGGAAACTAAGAAGGAAACCATTTCTAGCAATTATTTGAATTCTCTAGTAGGAAACAGGATGCTTGATTGGAAAGACCTTCCTGCTGTTGGTTCTGCTAGAGGCATTGTGGTAGGAGTAGATTTAGATTTCTTTAAGGTAATTAGTTGGCAAGTCCTTAATTTTTCTGTCTCTGTAGTTGTCAGGCTGAAGGCCAAAGACACTATAATTAGGATTGTTACTGTTTATGGCTCTTCCTATGAAGATAAGAAGGAAGATTTTATCTCTGAATTGCATAGTCTCTTTGTTGATTACTCTGGTCACACAATCATTGGTGGGGATTTTAATTTGGTTAGATTTCAGTGTGACAAGAGTAATGGCAATATTGATCATAAATGGAGTGATAAGTTCAATGCTTGGGTTGATATTTGGAGCCTGCTTGAAGTTAAGCTTAGTAATAGGAAGTTTACTTGGGGAAATAATAGAGAAAACTTGATTATGTCAAATATTGACAGAGTTTTCTGCAGTGTTGAGATAGATCAAATGTTTCCCCTTGCATCTATTAGGGCCTTGCCTAGGTTGGGTAGTGACCACACCCCTATTCTATGGGAATCTGGATGTGATGTCAAGCCCAAAGCTACTACATATAAATTTGAGAAGTGGTCATGAGAAGTGACTTTAAATATCTTTCCATTGCCAACTGGTCCTTGCCAATTAGGGGGAAAATGTAGTTGATATATGGCAAATGAAGGTTAGGAGACTTAGGTCTTGGTCTAAAGGTTGGAGTAAGAATATTGAATCTGAACTTAGAAACCTTAAGAAAGACCTCATGGAGGAATATGATTTGCTTGACATTAAGGCTGAGCCTTCAGAGCTTTCTACTGAAGAACAGGCAAGACTTAAGCAAATATATTATGAAATGAATTTGCTTTGGTTAAAAGAAGAAATCAAAGCAAAGCAAAGATCTAGATATAGGGATATTAAAGAGGGGGATAGAAATACTGCTTATTTCCATGTTGTTTCTAACCAGAGAAGAAGGAAAATGCTTGTACATTCTCTAGATGGGCCTGATGGGCCTGTTCAGGATGAGAATGCTATGATGCAAATTGCTACCTCCTTTTATAAGGATCTCTTCAAAAAAGAGGAGCCTTCTGGCTGCACTCTTTCTGAGGATTTCTTCTCCCCCAATGAAAAAATCTCTGCTTCACAAAACCAGGCTCTGGAAGCCATTTTTACTGAGGAGGAGGTCAGACAAGATGTGTTTGGATCTTACCCTGATGGGGCTCCAGGTCCTCATGGCCTTCCTTTTATTTTTTATCAGCAATTTTGGGAGACTATTAAATCTGACCTTATGGCCATGTTTACTGACTTCCATCAAGGCAAATTAGACATTTATAGACTGGATTTTGCTATCCTGACTCTTATTCCCAAAGATCCTGAAGCTAGCAGTATGAAAAAATTTAGACCTATTAGCTTACTCAATTGTGTCTTCAAGATTTTCACTAAAGTTTTGACTAATCGTTTAGCTTTACTGATGAATTCTATAACTTCCTGCAATCAATCTGCCTTTATCAAAGGCAGATTTATCTTAAAAAGTGTTGTTACTGCTCATGAAGTTATTCATTCTATCTCTCATGATAAGAATCAAGGGCTTGTAATTAAATTAGACTATGAAAAAGCCTTTGATAAGGTTGACTTGGACTTCCTCCTTGACCTCCTAGCTAAAAGAGGCTTTAGTCCCATTATCATTTCTTGGATTAAAGCCATTACTCATGGTGGGTCTGTTGGTGTCAAGCTTAATGATTCCATTGGTGATTTCTTTGTCACTGGCAAAGGGCTTAGACAGGGAGACCCCATTTCCCCCCTTTTATTTAATTTGGGGGTGGATGTCTTAACCAGGATGCTTATCAAAGCCTATAATGCTAATTTGATCAAAGGCCTTTGTTCTGACTTACACCCTGGGGGGTCATTTGCTTGCAGTATGCAGATGACACCATCCTTTTTTCTGACAATAGCCTTTACTTTGCTACCAACTTAAAATGGGTTTTAACCTGCTTTGAGCAAGTCTCTGGGATGAAGATTAACTACTCCAAAAGTGAATTCATTCCAATAGGGCTGGAGGACTCTGATATTGCTCTGTATTCTAATATTTTGGGGTGTACTGTTGGCCATTTCCCCATTAAATATTTGGGTATTCCTTTGCATTTTGAAAAACTTAGAAGAGAGGATATCCAACCTCTTATTGACAAAATCCTTAAAAGGATAGCTGGTTGGAGAGGGAAGTTACTTTCTTATGCATCTAGAGTGATTCTTATTAAAACCTGCTTAGCTAGTATCCCTATTTATCTGCTTTCCTTCTTTAAATTTCCCAAATGGGCCTTAGACCTCATCAACTCCCAAATGGCTAACTGTCTTTGGAATGACTTTGAGGGGCATAGGAAACTGCATTTAGCTAGTTGGAAACTAGTTTGTAGGAAAAAGGAGTTTGGAGGCCTAGGGATCCCTGACTTAGCTAATGTCAATTGGCTCTCCTTGGGTCTTGGATAAAAATATATACCAAGGATGAGGGTAAGATCTGGAGGTCTATAGTTGACTCCAAGTATGATACTAGTAACCCCAACATTTTTTGTAGTAGGCAGGCTGGGGTGTCTCAATTCTAGAAAGGGGTCCTTTGGGCCATTAATAGTGTTAAATTTGGTTACATATGGCAAATTGGGGATGATACTCAAGTCAGGTTCCGGGAGGACACCTGGTTTGGAATCTCCCCTTTGTCTGTGCAATTCTTTTGAAATTTATGTCATTTGCAATGAACATAACAAGACCGTTCAACAGATTTGGGGTGGATCTTCCCTTAGGCTTACTTTTTGGAGAAACTTTAATAGTAATCTGTTAAATTAGTGGTTTTAACTGGAGGCAATTACTTCTGGTATTTCCCTTAACTCCAACACTGATGCTTTGATTTGTCAATATGAGAGCGAAGGAGTTTACTCCACTACCTCCCTTTATGCTATTATCAATTTTGGGGGTGTTATTCCAATTTATATACCTGCTGTTTGGAAGCTTCATGTCCCACCTAGGGTCCACATCTTCCTTTGGCTGTTAGCTCATAACAAGTTAATGACTAGAGATAACCTTAAAAAAAGACATCTGAATAAACCTGAGGATTGTGTTTTCTGTTCTGAAGATGAGTCCATTGACCATCTCTTCTTTCAGTGCCTGGTTGCAAAATAGGTTTGGAGTATCATCTCCCAATTCTTTGGCTTTGCTATTGGAAATGATTACCTGGCTGTAGCTAAGAACTGGATATTAAACAAAAAACATGTTGTTCTAAATTCAGTGTGTTCAGCTGCTCTTTGGTGTCTCTGAAAATTTAGGAATGATTTAATCTTTAATGGTCTTCCTTGGATAAACTTACATCAGGTCCTGGGGAAAATCTTGACCTCAGTAAGGCACCGGAGGTTGATTTTCAAGGAGGAGATGTTGGAAAAGGTGGAGGAGTTCTGCACTCACGTCTCCAAGATTCTGGCCTCGCCGTTCGCTCTGATGAGTGGCTGAGCAGGAGTGCTGAAGCTGAAGGGGAGGATCCTTCTGAACCGTCGTCGCCGGCGAGCAAAAGAGTTGCGAGGCTAGGGACCTGGGCTACACCGACTTCCACTCTGGCAGCTGCAGTGTTTCCCTCTCCCCCTCTCTAACTCTTAATTAGGCTGGTGCTCTCTCTGTTATCTGGGGATGTCCCATGTGTGGCTTCCCCCCTGCTTTACTATCTGTTTTAGTTTCTAGTTTGTTTTGGACCTCATTTCTATAAGATATTCTTTTGTACTGAACCTGAGTTTCACTCCAGGTTTCGTTGATGTTATCAATGGAACCGGGGACGGGGGTCCCTGTTGATCTAAAAAAACAACTGCGTAGCCAGAAGACATGACAAATGCTCTCTCAAAAAAAAGAAAAGTTGAAAAACCTAAATAGACGGAAGGCTTGAAATGAGTTTAGCTTTGAATTAACGGATCCTTCAACCTGCCACGATTAAATCAACTCAAAGAAATAGGAAAAAAATAGGCACACCTTCACTGCTCCTCCTTTTCCCAAACTTAAAAGGACAATCTGATCTTTTATCATTAATTAATCTCTAATTTCCCATTAATTATATTGGTCGTCTATATCCAAACTTAAACCCATATTATCCATGTGTATATCCACGTATTCTTATATAGGGATCGATCTAACTATCTAATGTTCTTCACATAAGCATCATGATATATGCATATGAGGACGAGGACATGGTCGCCACAAAACGCGAAGGTAGAGACAGCGGTGCAATATCCTCTTCGCTCATCCCTCCTTTCCACCTTGGACCGAATTCGCCAGTCAACGCTAGCTCAATTATAAACCATTATGCACATAATTAGAGGATCGAGTTCGTCTTGATCAATACCTGTGGCGACAATGACACTCGATACTTATAGGACACAACAACTTCTCTCTGCCGGCGAGGACGTAGCCGTCATGAATCGTGAGCGACGAGTACACTACAATATATAGATTACATACGTGTATATGGATACTTACGGGTTTATATAACCCATATATTGGAATTAATTATTTGTTAATAATTCTTTAAGGACCATCATTCCCTTAGTTATGAAGGGGTACGGAGCAATCTCAGTCATTGTTGTGTTTAAAATTTGGATATGGAGAAGCACTAAACAAAGCTAAAGACAAAGAAAAGTGCAAGTAGAGCTTATCTACTTGTTCCTGCAGAAAGCTAAGAGTATTCAACTATATCCTGGCGGCTCTATATGCAACTTCAAGCATCGAGACACCATAGTAAGGAACTGCATCAAATCAAACCTTAAACTCTGAACACCTTTGCTCGCAAAGGACCACAAACAGCTAGGACATTCGATAGCTACACCAAAGAGAAGACGAAACTTCGGGGTTCAAGGTGGGAGCTTCATGACAACGTCCCCGAGGAAGGGAAACAACGCTCAAGGGCGTCATCATTGCGGGCACAAGGCAGAGCCATGGGAAGCTAATACATCCCGACCTTCGGTTGTTACCATATCAAGGTCTTCCACTTATGACGAGGGTTCGACTCATCAATGCCCATTGTTATTGACTTGGGTTTTGGAGAAGATGGGTATGCTGGAAGTCGCGAGATGGTTAATAGACACGCAACAAGGGGACACGAGGTTTACCCAGGTTTAGGCCCCCAAAGGGAAAACCCTACTCCTGCTGGTCTGTTCTTTATTATGGTGGAACCGAAGGTTACAGGGGGTGTGCAGATGCAATCTGGCGTGAGGTGTGTGTATGAGTTGGGAGAGAGCCTCCTCAACGTGCCCTCCTGACCTTTATATAGATAGGCCAGGTCTCAAAATAGGTCGAATCGGTTACAAGTTAGGGTTTTACCCTTGAATAATCTACCTACATCGTGGTTGTTTTATCCAAGGAGTCAAACTTGTACTGGATTTGGGCCACCCGGAATATCCTTGGGCAACAAGTCTTGTCGTGGGCCTTCACTAGGCTGGACCGGGTATACTAATATGAGGCACCCGTAGGGTATATCCATGTCAGTAGCCCCCGAGTGTTCAGTCGAATCGTAGATTCGACTGGAGACTTTACAATCTTTCGGGTGCTTCTCATCCAAACTTGTCTTTTGAATAAACACGTTAGTTCATAAGGATTGTTGATATGTGTACCTGACTCACCCGACGGATTAGGGTTAGTTAACTGTATTTGGACAAAACAAAACGATCTTCTTCATATCGAGTCCCCGGACTCAAATCCGGAACGATGCTGGTGTAATTCGACTCAGGCCGTTGAGGTCTTATAGGAGTTGAATTCCAGTGTCTTAAGTTTGATACCCAACGCGTCCTTCGGGATTTTTCATCGTGCCTGTTGTCACGGTATGTTAATGGAAGAGCACAGTCTGGTGCGTTACCAGGCCATCAGATGATATCTGTAGGACTTATCTTTGCATCGTAGACACATAATCCGAAGGTTTATCACCACGGAGGTATTTCGGGTGACCAAGGAGACTGCTTCTCACTTAGACTTGATTCAGGCAAAGTTGTCAAAAAGATTTTTATCATACTTGATTCGAAAGATCTCATTCGAATAGTTTATGGGTGTGAGACCAACGCTCCCTATGGGAGTAGCCCACGAGTGTTTGTTTGAGTCATAGACTCGAGCGGAGACTTTAGTTCATTATTTACGAATGTTCGATTGTCTGTCTGAAGCATAAAAAATTTCGAATGCGCGACCAACGCTCCCTATGGGAGTAGCCCCCGAGTCCGTAGTGGAGTCGCAGACTCGACGTAGGACTCAAAGATTTTTTTGAGACATTTTTACCATTGTAGTTTCTTAGTTGCACGGCCAGTGCTCCCGATAGGAGTATCTCCTGAGTAGTTGGTTGAGTCGTAGACTCGACTAAGTACTTTTTGTCCAGTCGAAAGTTTCGAGCCATTGCGGGCTTTGTGTTGATGACGTCATTGCTGACGCTTGGTGAGCTCAAACCGTTTGTGGCAGCAGATACGATGTGACGGGATGACCGTCGGTCCCACCTTCTGACATGAATTTGACTAGTCACGCGTAACATGGGCGAAAATTACGGCGCCTCCTCGATTTTCGTGCATAGTGGGCGGCGTGTTTGCGATGGTTCATGCGGCTGGTGACACATGTACGATGGGATGAGATGCATGCGTTAGGGCTTCTGCATCAACATCTCTGCTTCGTCGTCCTCGTCCTTTTATACTATGGGAAAAACAGAGAAAGTTTTACCCCTTCGCCATTTGTGTTCATCGTTCACCATTGTTTCCATTTCTAGGGCTTGTGCTTTGTACGCACTGGACATCCTCCATGTGTTCCCTTCGTCTTTCCTTCGCTCACATCGTCGCACTCCCTGCACCACCAAGATGGGCAGGCCGAAGAGGAGCTCCTCCGCTACAACGGGCTCGAGCGCCGTCGGCGCCGCCAAGAAGGTCGCTGCTCCAAGCCGCACCAATGATGGCAGATGGCGGTGCACTGAGATGAGGGAGTCGGATTTGCGCAAGCTGCGCGAGTCCGGCCTGATCTCCAAGAACAAGGGTGACGCCAGCCTTTGTAATCATCATATATTGGAGGTTTGGTATCATCATAAGCAATAGAATAGCTATCTTCCAAAGTTGGGCAACTAAAAAGATCATTTTCATAAAAACTAGCTTCCCCAAACTTAGACGTTTCCATAGCATTAGCAATAAAGGTGTTCAAAGAATTCATACTAATAACATTGCTATTAGCATGCAAATAAAGTTCCATAGGTTTTTTAATTTTCTCTTAAAACACTTCATGTCCTAACTCAAGATAAATACTATAGAGCTCTCTAATTTTGTTGTTGTTTTCCATTAAGCCTAACTAGTGAAAACAAGAAACAAAAATACAAAATTGCCGAATCTAAAGGAAATAAATTCGAGCACTCACACATCAAGAGGATGTGAGTACCGCTAGAAAATATCTTGATGTCTATGCACTTCTATTCTTGTAGACAGTTGTGGGGCCTCCAAGTGCAGAGGTGTATAGAACAGCAACAAGTTTCCCTTAAGTGGATTACCTAAGGTTTATCGAACTCAGGGAGAAAGTGGTCAAAGGCATCCCTCTCAAGCAACCCTACAATCAAGATACAAGAAGTCTCTTGTGTCCCCAACACACCCAATACACTTGTCAGGTGTATAGGTGCACTAGTTCGGCAAAGAGATAGTGAAATACAAGTGGTAACATTGCCAGAAAAGGAAGAATTGGTGGTCTGACAATATTTTAGAAGAGATCCACCCAGTTATCTATTCTTATGTGAGGAATGAAGAAATATCTGCCCAAGAATTTTTAACTATAGACAGTTTGGCACCTCTCTTTTATCTTCCTCTGTCACCTGAAGCTCTAGCTGAACTAAGAACAATTCAAAATAGTTGCAGAGAGATACAAATTAGTGAGCACCTTCAAGACACTTGGATTTATGTTTGGGGAGCCAAAGTTTTCACATCTAGCAGATATTACCAGTATAATTTTAGAAACCTGAACCCACATATAGCTTTCAAATGGATGTGGAAATCAAAATGCACTGCAAAAGTGAAGTTCTTTGGATGGCTTTTTCTGTCTGACAGACTAAATACAAGAAACATGCTTAGAAGAAGGCATTATACACTTGAGACTGTATATGACTGTTTAATGTGTAGCCATACTACTGAAGAAACAATTGAACACTTGCTCTTTCATTGCCCTTTCAGTCAAGCTTGCTGGGATTCAATTAATTTCTCTTGGTCTATGGCTGGCTCTAGGCTTCAAATCATTGAACACGGAAAACAAAGCTGGAATAAAAAGATATTTATGGAAATTACCCTGCTTGGACCCTGGAACATATGGAAGGAGAGAAACAACCTCTGGTTTAATAACATACAACCCTCAGTCCAGGCCTGGAAGTCAAGATTGGCTGCTGATCTATCACTACTGATCCATAGGACAAAGGAGGATTTACACCCACTCATCAAGAGCATAGTTCATAGTTTGTAATCATGTGTTAACTTAGGCTTTCTAACCTTTTTGGGAGTTCTTTTAATCCCTTGTTTTCTATAAATATGTAACACTGTAGACTATGATCCTTTATTAATGAAAATGAGGCAGTAGGAACCTTTCCTACTATTAATACCCTAAAAAAACAGTGCCAAAAAAGAGCTTCTGACTTGTTGTTGACGTGGGAAAGACTAAAGGCAAACTGAAATAAAGATGGAAGCAAGAAAACATGCAACAGATCTAGATGCAAACGGTGTTTTAATGCTTAGAAACAAGGCCTAGGGATCATACTTTCACTAGTGAACACTCAAAATAAATATATTATCTTCATGATACTACCCTGAACTACTCTCTGGTTGGACACTCTAATCCATGGTAGGGCTATAACAACACTCCTCAAAGTCCGCCTTCCCCATCTAGATAACCCCACACTGTCACCTTGAGTGCTAGATGGTTCCAACAAACACCACAATTTCATAGAGACAATCAACTCAAAATATACTCATGATAAATATTTATGAACTCTAGCCTAAGTGCCACCACGGCGTGCACGTTATCACTTTGACACACGTGGGGAGAGCAAAGATCTATTGAAGCACTTGAGTATTTATGTAAACTCTAGCCTAAGTGCCATCACGGTATGCACGATGTCCCTTTCACACACGTGGGGAGAGCAGAGATCTATTGAAGCACTTGAGTAGCAAAGTAGATCTACTTGATTACAAAGCTCATGATCACAATATCATTCATAGAGAGAGAGATGAACACATAGCTACCGGTAGAGCCCTTAGCCTCGAGGAAGAACTACTCCCTCCTCATCATGGGAATCAGCAACAGTGATGGAGATGGTGGTGGAGATCGATGGAGATGGCTCTGGGGGCACTTTACCGTCCCGTCAGGGTGCCGGAAGAGAGACTTTATGTCCCCTGAATCTCCCCTTTGGTGGTGGCGGCGCAGCGGAACTTTTCGTGGCTTTCTCCCAGATGATTTAGGATTTTGAGTTGGGAGCTTCTTATAGGCGAAGGAGGCAAGGTCGATGGAGGCCTAGGGGGCCCACACCCCCTGGTGGTGTAGCTAGGGTAGGCCCGCGCCACCCTAGGGTGTGGCTACCCTAGTGTCCTCCTCCATCTCGTCTTCGATTTTTCGTATCGTTCCGGGGAAAATATGAAGATTGGCTTTTGTCCCGTCCAATTCCGAGAATATTCATTTTTTAGCTTTCTAAAACCAAAAACAGCAGAAAACAGGCAACTGGCACCGTGGCATCTTGTCAATAGGTTAGTTCTAGAAAGTGTATAAAAATACCTCAAAGTGTAGACAAAACATAAGATAGTTGGCACAAAACAAGCATGGAGCATAAAAAAATTATAGATACGTTTTCAACGTATCAAGGGTGCATACTAATCATATTGTCCTAAAGGAAATCCTAGAAAGGACTGGCGTTAAGCCAAGGATGATCTATTGGATTCTACTTTAACAAGAATTTGATTTGCAGATTCTATAAAAAAAAGAGGATATGGAGGAGACCTCCGTGGACATTCAGGAAATTGCTCCATCAAAAAAAGTGTCGTCCATTTACATACCTTTGGGAACCACACTGTCGAAAATAAAATTCTCGATCTCTCCTTGCATTGGTTTTGGTGATTTTCTGCAACCAACTTTGTTCGAAGGAAAAAATAAAAATATGATTCAGAAAGAAGAAGGTACTCAATTGAACTCGTTCTCTCGATAACCCAGGTATATGAAATCTGAACATACCTTTGTTCTGGTGATTTTCTATTGTTTCTTTTTGTATTTCTATTTTCCTTTTGTTTTTATGAATTCACTGTCGGTCTTGTGAGGTTGGTACGGGTGGGCGGTATGGCCGGATCCGCCTGTACCGCTGATCGTTAAGCATACGGTACCCTTGTTTCATTTTTTGGCGTTTTGGTACGACCGCGCAGTATGAGCGCGTCCGCCTGTATGGCTGGTCGTTACGATACGGTATCTCATTGCCTGTTCTTTGTTTGATTTAATAGAAAAATGAAGTTGGTAAAGTCAGTATGGTTGGACAGTACGAACGGGACTCACCCGTAATTTTTAGTCGGTTGACTGGTTACCGCCTTCAGAAGATGAGTTTACTTGTAAACGACCCGATATGGGGGCGCTGTACGGGCGTTTTCTCATACCAGGTGGTCGTTATGATCGGATTTCTTCCCTTTTTTTTAATTCTTTCAATATTTTTTGGAATTCTTTTCTTGGCCAACCCTTTTCCTTTTAGCACGAATTTCTCCTGATTTCTGACCCTTAATAAGCCTCCATCAAGGTCTTCCTCCCTCTCATATCAATAGATCCAATCTACCTTATGTGGTACCCTGTTCAAGTAAAAGGCAAGCTTCTAAACCTCATGGCTCCTTCATGGATAGCTTCTAGACTTCCTCCATTGAAGGCGACGATCGTGAAGCCCAAGTATTGAGCCCTAAGAACAAGCGGTATGCGTATGATTCATATGATGAATCTGATGATGAAGATTATGAAGCTTTCATGGAGCAAACAAAGAGAGTGTGTAAGTAGCCACCCTACTTTGCTATGGTGATGCCTGAGGACGAAGAGGAAGCCAAAAAGCCACATGGGAAGGGTTGCACGGAGTCACTCAAGCTCATCGTCGTCGACTACTCCTCGCCAAAGTGTAAGAAGTCTAAATCCCGATACAGGAACTTACAATGAGACCACGGAGCACACTTCAACAACAAAGAAGATTACCATGAATGCATGTATGAGCGTGAAGCCTCAAGAGGACCGGGGGTTCAATCTTCTCAACGTGCCCGTTTATGCACACGTCTCGGACACTGAACGTCGCCTTCGTAAATTGGAGAAGTTTAAAAAAGAAGAACTCATCCATAAGGAGATTGTGCGCAAGCGCCTCCTGGATCTTGGAGGCAAGAAGGAACTCAATGACGCGATGAATAAAGTCGCTGACGGGATGTTCCTCTTGCGCTCGGATCTACAGAAGTGCCTGTGACGCATATCTTCCTTGGAGGAAACAAACAAGAGGCTTAAGGCAGCAATCTCCAACAAAACCTCTGTAGACTAAAGGGCGAGCCACGGTACCAAATAAACGCAAGGAATTATTTGATCCACCCGATTTGATTTGAAGCTCGGGGGATCTGTGAGAGCCTTGTAATCTATCTTACAGTTTTTTGCATGTTTACTTTCTTGCATGCATATTAGATTTTAATTCCAGAGTCTGCATTAGTTGTGTCAACTTTGAGTTCCCTTTGTTCAAGAAAAGATTTATATCCGTTGGGTTGCGAGACTTTATGATATTTGAAGTTGTGTTATGATTCATGATTATTATATTAGATGATTGAACTAGGTTGAGTGTTATGATACGTGTACAGTTGTCATGATTTTAGGGACTTCCACACCAATAAAATTATTGATTAGGCTATGAGAAGAAGAATTCTGGCAGCATATCATAGTTAAGATTTTTTGAAGCCATCAAAGTAGTGATCATGATCAAATAGTTGTACTAAAAAATCGAGAGAAAGGAAATAAAGAGTAAAAAATATACATATGTATTGGGAGATAGAAAAGATATGAGAAAGAACGGCTATCAAAAGATTCAAGTGTAGAAGAAAAAGAATGATCATGATTACTAATCTAAGTGCTTGATACCCCTAAACTCAATGATCATATGATACGTTGAATCACTAGAAGCTTCTTATAATTTAATTAATACTATATAAGGTGTGGAAGCCTCTAAGTCATGTAATGTGTAAGGGTATGGTAATACCCCCAAAGTTTCTTTATATTCGATGTTGTATTCCTGTTTCAATTTCTATCTCATTTATTGTAATGACTCATGTCTCATGAACATGATGATCTTGTACATAAGCCACCATCTTGCTTGGGGACGAGCAAGAGCCTAGCTTGGGGGGTTGATGAGTCCAAAACTGAAGCATATTTACCTTTTGTTTTTGCATAAATAGAGTATGGATATTTGTATTTCACTACGTCTGCACAAGCATTTTTGTCTTTATTTTAACAGGATCCCGAATCACTCAGTCATATATGAACATATAAATTAGAGTTGTCATATTATGCTATAATATGATATTTTTAAGTGATAAAAGTCAGTTTATGGATTTGCCTTCACACCTGGGGGAAATGCCAGCCGAGGCAAGCAATCCGTGTCAATACTATAATATGATTTTTTTAAGTGATAAAGGTAATTTATGGATTTTCCTTCGTACCTGGGGAAAATGCCAACCGAGGAAAGCAATCAGTGATGATAACGACTGTGGTATGGGTGGAGCCCGCCTGTACCATCCACCCGTACCATGTGTCTCCGGGTTCGCCTCGTCAAATAGTTTTTCCTGGCTAAGACGGAATAGAGATCCTACATTCACAGCCACCAGAAACCACAAAAAACCACATCTGAAAGGGATTTGAAGGAGGAACTTGGCTAGGGTAAAATCCCTGTTGTTTCAAGGATCATTGGAGGACAACACATCATCCCCTTCATCATCAACCGCTGCATCTACATCACCACCATTACCCCCATCTTTCATCTATTAGATCTTGTTGTAATTCTAGATTCAATTATGGTTTGCACTAGATCTATTTCAGTACTTTTATCCATACATTTGATTATGATGGTGTTGTTGATTGCTTCCATGTGTGATTAGTTCCTTTGTTCTTGGGTAGATAGAGAAACCCTAGCACTATTATGAATTTTCAATAAAGATGATCTATTCTTGTGCCCATATGACTTGTCAGTTTATGATAGATTTATCATTTGTTTTTTATCTCTTTCTTTAGATGGTATGTGAAGTCGACCACATACCATTTTCCCTTGGGATTAAAGGGAGGGAGAAATCCTTTGGACGTGCTTTGGGATCGTACACGAAATGGCCCCGTGACAGAATGGTCAAAGGAGGAACAAAGAGGGACTCCCTAAACTAATTAGGGTATCCATTGGGAAACCCTTAATTGCGGTGGTTTGTATGGGTGAATTCTCTTAGACATCGCAGTGGTTATTTAGAGGTGACCTCACTCTTGGCTCAACAAATTTGCCTCCTACGAGCCTTATAGTGTACATATTATTATGGAGCTCTTTCCACACATCTCATGACACAATAAGTATGTTATCTTAAATTATCAATAATAACAATACCATGCTAGAGGTGTATCCTACATACCTGAGAATGCTTTAGCCCTATTGAGTTCAACCACGCTTCCACACAATCTTGTTACTTTCTTTCTTTAATCATTTTAATTACTTTTCTGCACACAACTAAAAACTTTTCAAACACTCTTTAGTTGAGATCAAAGGAAGCTTACAAGTATCCTTTGGTAGATAGTGCCGAGGGGCATTAATAACTTTACGAATAGCTCTCTGTGGGTTTGATATCTTTACTTTGAAACAAGCTACAATTGATCTATGCATTTGCAGTCATCACCCTAAACCGTCTCAGAACTTAGACTTCGGTCCTTCGGCCCGGAAACTCCAGACTGATCGGAGACTCCGGTGTTTGCACACCGGAATCTCCGGCCCTCTTCGACCAAAACTGTCAATTTCAAGTACATGGAGACATATATGATAGAGAGCACGGTTTTTAGGAAGGGAATACGGCTTGGGATAAGATGCCATACTGTTAAGAAACAATAATTAGTGAAATCCAAAATAAATGTCAAACAAAACTCCAATTCAATCAAACCAAGAACCAGCTCTTCACAACAAAGAGGGCGGTGGCCGAGGCCATCATATAAGAGTGTGAGGTATGACACCACGAAGAATTATATTTGGGTTCATAGCCAGTACTCATTAATGAATCTCACATATCACAAGATGATACTAAGAGAATTGATTTTCTTAATTTTGGCATTATGGGGGGAGGGATAGCCCAATAGATTAGGACCACACTCGACCTATCTCAATGCATGCACCTAAACCAAACAAGGATCAAGTTATAGGTGAGTATCCAAGATGATCAAGACAAACTCCTTGAATCTAGAAAAACCATGCTTCATCAAGTGGCTTCGTGAATATATGGCAAGTTGGTCTTTCGTTGAAACATAAGATAGATCAGTATATCCTCGGGCAACATGATCTCTGATGAAATGATGACGAATCTCAATATGGTTTGTCCTTGTATGATCCACCGGGTTGTAGGCAATCTTGATAGCACTTTCATTTTCACATAAAAGAGGTACTTTGTCAGAATGGACACCATATTCCTTTAAAGTTTCCCTCATTCATAACAATTGAGTGCATGCACTAGAAGTTGCCACATATTCAGCTTCGGCAGTGGAGAGAGATATGCAATTTTGCTTCTTAGAAGACTAACACACCAATGACCAGCTACCAATAAATTGGAAAGCCCCGGAGGTTGATTTCCTATCATCCTTGTCACCAGCCCAATCCGAATTCGTGTACCCGCAAAGAAATAACGTAGATCCCCTAGGGTACCACACACCATAGTTTGGGGTATGAACCTGATGGTGGCTCAATTGACGTAGAGCCTGTTGGGAGACCCCAAGAGGAAGGTGTGATGATCACAGCAGCAAGTTTTCCCTCAGTTATGAAACCAAGGTTATCAAACCAGTAGGAGTAAGGAAACAACTCCAAGGTGTTGCTAGCAACATGGAATCTACACAACACAACCAAAAAACTTTGCCCCAACTTACAGTGAGGTTGTCAAGCTCACTAATTTGCTAAAAACAAAGGATTAAATGTATAGTGTGGAAGAAAGTAATTGCTTGCAGAAAGTAATAGTAAAAGAAAATAGTAGATGGAATATCAATGGTGAAAGAATGGACCGGGGTCCATAATTCACTAGAGGTGTTTCTCCTTAAGATAAATAGCATGTTGGGTAAACAAGTTACAGTTGGGCAATTGACAGATTTAAAATGCATAATATGCATGTACAAGTCATGATGATTCCTATGAGATTTGTTTGGGCATTACAACATAATACATAGACCGTAATCCAACTGCATCTATGACTGAAAATCCACCTTCAGGTTATCATCCGAACCCCTTCCAGTATTAAGTTGCAAGCGACGGATAATTGCATTAAGCAAAGTGTGGAAAGTAAGCAAAGTGGGCGAACCGGACTATCATCGGCGTGATGCGCTACATCACCGGGGGAGACCATCCTCGACTGCGGTACCCACAGCCGCCATAGAGCCATAAGAAGGTCGGTGGTGGTCAAGGTTGCGGGTATAGCGGCGTCATCACCTGGGAGCCCCCTTCCCCGCACGTCGTGAATCTGAGGCCGGAGTGGCAGGTGCCCCAACAATATGCCATGGCTAGGCTGAGGCTCCAGCCGCGTGCGCCTAGCAACGACCACGATGACGACGATGCGATGAAGACAAAGATGAAGACGACCCTGAAGTTGTGTACTATAGGGCTAGATATGAGCAGGACTAAAAGGGGGCCTTTAGTCCCGATTCCGTAGTCTTGGTTTTTTAATATTAATAAATGTATTGAGTGTTATTCCCGGTTTGTGGCTCGACCGGGACTAAAGGGGGGCCTTTAGTCCTGATTCCGTAGTCTCAGTTTTTAATATTAATAAATATCTTGAGTGTTAGTCCCGTTTTGTGGCTGGACCGGGACTAAAGGGGGGCTTTAGTCCCGATTCTGTAGTCTAATTTTTTAATATTAATAAATGTCTTGAATGTTAGTCCCGTTTTGTGGCTGGACCGGGACTAAATGGAGCCTTTAGTCCTGATTATGTAGTCTCAGTTTTTAATATTAATAAATGTCTTGAGTGTTAGTCCCGTTTTGTGGTTGGGCCAGGCCTAAAGAGGGGACTTTAGTCCCAATTCATACTACGACTTTCCCAAACTATGAAGATGTTGTCCCGATTCGTACTAACCATGAAGATCTGATCTCTAAACACGCGTGATCACATATTAGGGAGTGCCTCTATGACGAGTTTCTTGGAGATGCCAGAGAACTAGGCTCCGGGTCTCCCTGAAACTAACCGTAGTGGTGTCCCTGCTCTCGCACACCATCTTGCAGCTTGTAACTTCTCTAACTAGATCGATATGCATGGGAGCTAACTAGTTTCACATATTAGGGAGTGCCTCTATGACCAGTTTATTGGAGATGTCGGAGTACTGGGCTCCTTAGGCATCTCCCACAAACTGTCCATAGTGGTGTACCTGCTCCTGCAAACCATCTTGGAGATGTCTAAGGACTCACAAAGATGCCTATTTATAGTACAAGCAACACGACATAGTGTTGACACTCACGACATAATGTCGACACTCACCCCTATCATTAGTGTTGACTCATGTTTTGTCCCGGATGGTGTCTCCAACAGGGACTAAAGGTTCATATTTAGTTCTGGTTGGTCTCTCCAACCGGTACTAAAGGTTCATATTTAGTTCTGGTTGGTCTCTCCAACCGGGACTAAAGGTTCATCTTTAGTCCCGGTTGGCGACACCATTGGGACAATGTACAAGCAGCACGACAAAATATCGACACCCACCTCTATCATTAGTGATGCCTTCCCCAGCCTGCCGCAATCCCTTCGGTCCCGGTTGATTTCTCCAACCGGGACTAAGGATGAACCTTTCCCGCCATGATTTCGTCGCACGGAAAAGCCATTTTCCATTTTTCGAGCACAAAAAAGGGTCATTTTGTGAAGCAATCACCAAAATGCTGTTTCAGAATGCTACTATCCCATTTTTATAAAATACTAGACCACCTTACATGGACTATCTCCCAACCGGGATATCTCAAATCTTTCTGTCCTTCCCGGGTGAAAAGACAAATGTCTACCAAATCGGTAGGAAGTAGGTCTGGTTTGTACTACAGGTACATGATCTAACGCCCGTGATTTTTTGAAAAAATAGTTTTTAGACTCGCAATATGTTGTTTCTTCAGAGATCCAATGCAAGTTCTAACGAGTCTCGTCCCCTGTCTTCATGCACGCCGGTTCGACCTTAGTTCGAAACGGGAAAAATTCAAAACGGGCATAAGAAATTCAAAAATGGCCCGAACAATGTAAATCCTTTGTGTGGTGTTATATTATCTGACATAGTTTCTAGGAAATATACCAAACTTGGTATATTGATTATGTCTTGAAAAAACCTTCACAAAATGACCTATCATGTTCGAGGTTTCATGGCTTTCGGTCCAAATGACCGATGTTATGTGCTGAATCGCGGCATAGTTTGTGATACTGTTCCCATATTATGCATGCATGTGGACATTGGGATGGAGAACAATGTTGCAGAAGGAAGTTTTCCTTTTCGTCGCACGGAAAATCCATTTTCCATTTTCCGAGCGCAAAAAACGGGTCATTTTGTGGAGCAACCACCAAAATGAAGTTTCAGAATGCTATAGTCCCATTTTTATAAAATACTAGACCACCTTACATAGACGATATCCCAACCTGGATATCTCAAACCTTTCCTTCCTTTCCGGGTGAAAAAGACAAATGTGTGCCAAATTGGTGGAAGTGGGTCTGGTTTGTACTACAGGTACATGACCTAATGCCCATGATTTTTTGAAAAAATCATTTTTAGACTCGCAATATATTGTTTCTCCAGAGATCTAATGCAAGTTCTAACGAGGCTCGTCCCCTATCTTCCTGCATGCCGGTTCGACCTTAGTTCAAAATGGAAAAAATTCAAAATGGGCGTAAGAAATTCAAAAACGGTCCGAACAATGTAAATCCTTCGCGTGGTGTCATATTATCTGACATAGTTGCAAGGAAAATACGAAACTTGGTATATTGATTATGTCTTGAAAAAACCTTCACAAAATGACCTATCATGTTCGAGGTTTCATGGCTTTCGGTCCAAATGACCGATGTTATGTGCTGAATCACGACATAGTTTGGTATAATGTGTCTATATTATGCATGCATGTGTACATTGGGATGGAGAACAATGTTCCAGGAGGAAGTTTTATTTTCGTCGCACGGAAAAGTCATTTTCCATTTTTTTGAGCGCAAAAAACGGGTCGTTGTGTGAAGCAACCACCAAAATGTTGTTTCAGAATGCTACCGTCCCATTTTTCTAAAATACTAGACCAACTTACATAGAGGATGTAAGAGTCCCCTATCTTTAATAAGATAGAGCCTCCTGTGTTTACAATGCTAGTCCCTGGATCAATAGCTAGCATCCACAGTTAAGATGTAATATCAAGTAACAAAGGTCATAATAAAGCTTATAACCAGGAATAACATAATTTTATTACATCATACATAGCTCATATGGCTATTACATTACATTGCAGCGGAATAACTATAGTCATGGGTCCTTCATCTTCAAAGTGCCACAGGCAAATGCTGGTTGTAGGCTTTGTAATCCTAATCAATCAATCTTCACTAAAAACAATCAAACCTGCAACATACAAGTTACAGCCACAAGGGGTCAATACATTTGAATTGTATTGGCAAGTGATACTATGATAGTATAGTGGAGTCTATCATCTATATGCATTTGGCTAAGTGGAGTTGAGGCTTGCATTGCTCAAAATATATTTTTCTTATCCCTTTTGAAAATACTAAGTTTTGCTTTGACAAAATCATTTTTCTCAATCAAAGATTGAAGATCCTTCAAGGCATCTTTCAATCAAAGATTTAAGAATTCAAACAATCCCTTGTTCAATCCACAAGTTTTAACTTAGAAATTTGAATGATGAGATTCTTGATTGCTTCCATGTCTTGATGCTCAAATTGTCCTTTACCAGGGACATGGCTAAGTACTTAGATTTTACACTCTGCAGAGGTGGTGCACTTTCCCCACAAGACTTGGTTTCCCAAGACAAGATCTTTCAGAAGCTTTCCCTTAGACCAAAATGGACGCGCTCCAACCTATCAAACACTACCACCCACTGTCCATATGGCTAAGTTCTTGCAACCTATATGATCATGGCAGAGCCCATATTGCCAAGTGGTTGCACTTGAAGCTTCTCAACATTTGACATCTCAAATCTCTTTGTTTCCTGGGTGGCCATCCACAAGTGAGATACACAAGGTTCACCAGTCCTCTGGCCTTGTGTAACCACTCAACCATTCTCCACCAGCAAGCCCATTCCACCCAGGTGATTCATTAACTTAGTTGTTTTATTAGACAAAATCACAAGTCCTTAGACTTAGAATATTTTTCCATAGTGTGAATATATATTCCACCCATGTTTTCTATTAGCTAGGCTAAGCTTGGTAGTAGTAGGAATCTTAACTTAGGAAAATCCTACTAAGGATTCATCTACTAGGTTTCCTATAGCAAGGTTTATATTTAGCAAAATCCATGCAAGTTTTACTTAGAGAAAATCACTAATGCATAGTGAAAGTAATAGGACAAAAGTATGAAGCATCACTTGCCTTTTTGGTAGGGAATGGTGGTTCACTCCTTGATCTTGTTAGTCTCACACTTCACTATAAGTCAAACAAGCAAACACTAATTCAATTTACATTCCAAACCAATGATCACTCAAACGATTTCACACACACAAAACAATGGAAACCAATTCATGCATGGGAGCATGCACAAGATAGTTTTATTTTGCAAAGGGGTCTCTATGGGGTTTCTAAACTTTGTAAGATCCAAATTGGTCATTTACCAAAGTGGCAAAGTCATTAGCAAGAGGGTTTTGTCCAAAAACCATTCTTAAATCCATTCATCATTTCATGTGGTGAAAAAAATGTTTTTATCAAGGCAAACTATTAAGTTGTTCACCAAATGTGTTGCTATTGCAAAACTTGGTGTTTTGGGTTAGTAGATTTGGTCTAAACCATTTTACCAAAGTTTTAACTCAAAATCATTTTCATAACAAAATCATTCTTTTTATTTGGCTAGAAAATGACTAAATCAAGTAATCTAACCTAATTATTACAAAAATCTTTTCTAACACCAAGGGTTGGTTCCTAGGGTCAGTAGGATCACAACAATCCAATTTGCAAAGGTTTTATCCCTAAATTCAATTTTAAACAGTTTTTATACTCTAAACAAGTACACAAATGTTTCTGCAAATTCAAACAATATAACAGATACTATTTGCTAAACTAACTCCACAGTTTGCTAGGGCTTGTTCTCCTGAATCCATTGATATAAAATTTGCCAAATTTGGACGTGTGGTTTAAAAGTTATAAGGGTTTGAAGTTTGCAATTAAATCAGATTCAAATTTCTTTTAAAACGAGATAGGTGACACGCGGCACATTTCTATTCGCTGGTAACGGTTCGACCGGATCACGCTGCGGTGCGTTGGATCAAATCCCATCGTGCGGCACAAATCGCTTGATACCCCTTCGCTTAAGTCGTTCTATCCAAGCCGGTGGATCTGCATCCTACGGTTCCTATCGCTTGGCCAAAAAGCAGCGGCGCTGGCGGCGGCGTCTGGCGGCGGAGCGATCGGTCGATGAAGGTTCCGGCGATACAGGAAGCGAGAAAGAAAAAGGGCATGCTCACCGGGCTCAGGGGGTCACGGCGAAGCTCAGGGTACTGCTGGCTTGACAAGGGGCGCTCAGAGGCAGGCGCAATTCCTCGTCGGAGTTGGGAACGGCGATGGACGGCTCTGTCCGCGATTGAAGACAACACTACAGGTCAAGTGAAGACATACCGAAGGCAGGGTTAGACGCAGGAGATCATGACGGAGCTGTGAGAGTGAACAAGAGGGCTCGGGGCGGTCGAGGCTTACCGGGGAACGTCGCCGGAGAAGAAGCAGACACGGCGGCGCTCTGTGTTTGACGAAGGCGAAGATTAGGGGCGCCCTAAGACAAACGGAAAGTGCGGTTAGGTTCGTCTGAGCTTGCAGATCATCATCGTGTTCTCGGGGAGGAGAGGGGTGACCGGAATCTACCTGTGGGACTCGTCGGAGAAAGAGGCAGACGGTGGTGACGGTGGTTTTCGACGCTCTGGGTTGCTCGGGGGCAAGCTGGTGCTACGGGAATAATCGCCAGGAGGTGTGGATCACGAGAGCATGGTCGAGGAGGCAAGGGGCGGCGAGGGGCTACCGGAATTGCTGCGACAGCTCGTCGGAGCAGAGGGTGCTCGGGGAGGAATTGAGGCGGCCTGGGGGTGAGCTTGGGGAAGGGGTCTGAGGGAAAACGGAGGAGAGAGCGAGGCGATTAAAAGTGCGTGGTCGCCACGAGGAATTAACGCGACGTTAAGGCGAATTGATCTCGGCATTCATGGACAGCAACGGCAGCGTCGTCTGGGGGAGACAGGGTCGCGCGGGGAAGAAGAAGAGGGCCGGTGGTGGGGTCTGGTGTCAGTGAGAAAAGGAGAGAAAGGGGGAGGTCCACCAGTCATAGGCTATGCGGGTTGTTTATGCGGTGAAGGAAAACGCTTCAGGGAAAAGAGGAGGTGGGCTGCGAGTTGGGCTGTTTGGGCCAGAATGGCTGGGCTAGTCTGTTCCATATTTTTTTTCTTCTGAAATCTTTTTCCTTTTCTAATTCTATTTTTCTGTTTTGAATTTTCAATCAAACAAACAATGTTCACATCAATTCAAACAACACCCAAATTTTGTAATATTGAAATTAGTTCTGTTCAGTAACATGAACCAACATTCAAATATGAAAATAATATTTTAATTCTTTTTAGGTTCCATTTATTATTTAAATAAAATGGACCATGGTTTATTAATAAAATAGAGTTTTTGTTGTTTATTAATAAAATCTTCATTTGAAATCCAAATGTTTTCAAAAACAAATCAGTAGGTATCATTTGGAAATATTAAATACTTGGAAACTTGTTTTAAAACAAAATAACATTTTATTTTAGAGTCCATTATTAATTAAATAAAAATAGACTTTCATTATTAATTCAACTAGGGTTTGTTTTATTGAGAATATTTATTTTAAAAACTAAAATAAAATCAAAACACTTTAGTAGGTTTTATTTGTGAGTATCAAACATTGGAGAAACTTATTTTAAATAATTTAATAAGTTTTGAGGTTTCAATTAAATTGGTAAAACCTTTTCTTGAACAAAGTTGGATATTAAATCCTTATTAATTTATTTAAACAATCCTTTGCTATTTTTATTCAAAATAAAATGGTTTTAATTAAAAGCTTGGCCAATGTTTTTAATTTGGCTTTATAAAATAATCTATATTTATAAATCTTCTATTTCCTTTGAAAACCAAATTCTTTTATTTAAAAGATTCCAAAATATTTTATTTTCCTTTATTTAAAATGTTTATCTTTTTAAATACCTTTAGGATTTATTTAATTCAAATGGGTTTGAAGTTCCAATTGAATTCAAAAAGTTTCTTCTGGCCTTGAAAATCAAACAAAGTTTTATTTTATTCATTTATTTTTTTCACATTACAAGATTTGGAAAATCTTGGGATGTGACAGGCTACCACCCTTAAAATAAATCTCGTCCCGAGATTTGGGGAGGCTAGGGTTACACGCAAGTTCAAAACAACTAGGGTACTACCACCCTTAAAATATTTTCAAACAAAAATTACATATTGTCCTTCTTGGGATCCTGGGAAAAATTTCTCTAAGTAAACTTTTTGCTTTGAATCCTTGGTTTCCATACTTGACTCATGGGCCAAGGTTGAGTTTCTCCATAGGCTTGTTCAATTTGTTCTTCATCCTTTCTGGACAGTTGCTTGCATAGTGTCCTGGATTCTTGCAGTTGAAACAATGAATGTCCTTGAGTTCTTTACGTGGCTCTTGTGGACAAGTTGCTACATAGTGGCCTAACTCATTGCAGTTGTTGCACCACACTTGGTCAATCTCTTTATTCTTCTTGTTCTCTGGACATCCACTGGAGTAGTGTCCCATTTTCTTACATTTACGACATTGTGCAAGGCTCATGTCTTGCTTTTGTTTCTTAAGTTTCTTTAGTCCTTTGAATTGGGTGGTCTTATTTGGAGGTATAAGTGGTCCTTTTCCTTTGGTAGACTTGGATCCTTCTTGTTTCCTTTCTTCCACCATGGAGTAGATAGGACATTGGTTAGGAACATGGTCATCTCCTTCACAAAGGTAACAAGTAGCTTGAGATGTAGGACATTGTCCAACAGGATGTTCTTCTTCACAATTGGGGCATTGTCCTTCATGCTCCTTGGAAGTATGATCCTTGTCTCCACAAAAAATGCAAGCTGGGGCTCCATCTAGAACAACATTCTTGTCATCCTTGTTATCATACACTCTTTTGGGATAGTTTTCTTCCATGCTGATCATTTGGTTAGTCACCTTAAGCATCAGTTGGGATTGCTCTTCCAAAAACTTTTGCAGTGTTGGATCTTTATCACTATTGTTGATTATGAACTGAGCTGTTAGTTGGTTCAACTGGTGTTGGGTGGCTATGAGTTCCTTCATGCTGTCAGCTTGGTTGGTGTTGATGTCATCAACCTTGGAGTCTTTTGGAGTAGTCATCTATTTGGGTTGAAGGGAGATTAGAATTGGCAAAATATTTCTAAGGACTCAATTCTAGTCACACACATCATATTTCACACAAGCAATGTGCATGCAATCACAAACCAAACATTTCACTCAAACAATGTTCAAGCACATATTTAATCAACAAAATATTTTTGTTACACCACTTAAGTGGGTGTGTTGGACTTAACTAAATTATGGTGGTCCATCTATATGGTTCACTTGTGATCTTTCCTTCTTTCTTGATTCTTCCTACTTGGAATCATGTTTTCCTTGAGAAAAACTCTTGGTTGCAATAACTTCTAGTGATGTAGGTTCCTTCTAACTTTTGCATTCCCTCAGTCTCTAAATCAGGAGTAGGATTTCCTTGTTTCACTTGTAGTCCTTAGTGATGTCCATGTTGGAAGTCCTTGGTGTATATGCTGAAGAAGTTGAAGTCATTAGAGTTGAAGAAGTTGAAGTCATTAGAGTTGAAGAAGTTGAAGTAGTCCTTTGCACATGGTGTTGTCTTTGGTCATGGGGTAGGTTTTCCACCAAGTTTGAAATAGAAGAGAAGTAGAGTTGAAACCAAAATGGTTGGGAAAGAGTTTACAAGTGTTTTTGTAAATAAGTTTTGGATCAAAACATTTCCTATTTTCCTAAGGGTTTTTGTCCAATCCTAGGGTTTACAAATCCTACAGGCAACACAATGCTCTGATACCATCTGTAAGAGTCCCCTATCTTTAATAAGATAGAGCCTCCTGTGTTTACAATGCTAGTCCCTGTATCAATAGCTAGCATCCACAGTTAAGATGTAATATCAAGTAACAAAGGTCATAATAAAGCTTATAACCAGGAATAACATAATTTTATTACATCATACATAGCTCATATGGCTATTACATTACATTGCAGCGGAATAACTATAGTCATGGGTCCTTCATCTTCAAAGTGCCACAGGCAAATGCTGGTTGTAGGCTTTGTAATCCTAATCAATCAATCTTCACTAAAAACAATCAAACCTGCAACATACAAGTTACAGCCACAAGGGGTCAATACATTTGAATTGTATTGGCAAGTGATACTATGATAGTATAGTGGAGTCTATCATCTATATGCATTTGGCTAAGTGGAGTTGAGGCTTGCATTGCTCAAAATATATTTTTCTTATCCCTTTTGAAAATACTAAGTTTTGCTTTGACAAAATCATTTTTCTCAATCAAAGACTGAAGATCCTTCAAGGCATCTTTCAATCAAAGATTTAAGAATTCAAACAATCCCTTGTTCAATCCACAAGTTTTAACTTAGAAATTTGAATGATGAGATTCTTGATTGCTTCCATGTCTTGATGCTCAAATTGTCCTTTACCAGGGACATGGCTAAGTACTTAGATTTTACACTCTGCAGAGGTGGTGCACTTTCCCCACAAGACTTGGTTTCCCAAGACAAGATCTTTCAGAAGCTTTCCCTTAGACCAAAATGGACGCGCTCCAACCTATCAAACACTACCACCCACTGTCCATATGGCTAAGTTCTTGCAACCTATATGATCATGGCAGAGCCCATATTGCCAAGTGGTTGCACTTGAAGCTTCTCAACATTTGACATCTCAAATCTCTTTGTTTCCTGGGTGGCCATCCACAAGTGAGATACACAAGGTTCACCAGTCCTCTGGCCTTGTGTAACCACTCAACCATTCTCCACCAGCAAGCCCATTCCACCCAGGTGATTCATTAACTTAGTTGTTTTATTAGACAAAATCACAAGTCCTTAGACTTAGAATATTTTTCCATAGTGTGAATATATATTCCACCCATGTTTTCTATTAGCTAGGCTAAGCTTGGTAGTAGTAGGAATCTTAACTTAGGAAAATCCTACTAAGGATTCATCTACTAGGTTTCCTATAGCAAGGTTTATATTTAGCAAAATCCATGCAAGTTTTACTTAGAGAAAATCACTAATGCATAGTGAAAGTAATAGGACAAAAGTATGAAGCATCACTTGCCTTTTTGGTAGGGAATGGTGGTTCACTCCTTGATCTTGTTAGTCTCACACTTCACTATAAGTCAAACAAGCAAACACTAATTCAATTTACATTCCAAACCAATGATCACTCAAACGATTTCACACACACAAAACAATGGAAACCAATTCATGCATGGGAGCATGCACAAGATAGTTTTATTTTGCAAAGGGGTCTCTATGGGGTTTCTAAACTTTGTAAGATCCAAATTGGTCATTTACCAAAGTGGCAAAGTCATTAGCAAGAGGGTTTTGTCCAAAAACCATTCTTAAATCCATTCATCATTTCATGTGGTGAAAAAAATGTTTTTATCAAGGCAAACTATTAAGTTGTTCACCAAATGTGTTGCTATTGCAAAACTTGGTGTTTTGGGTTAGTAGATTTGGTCTAAACCATTTTACCAAAGTTTTAACTCAAAATCATTTTCATAACAAAATCATTCTTTTTATTTGGCTAGAAAATGACTAAATCAAGTAATCTAACCTAATTATTACAAAAATCTTTTCTAACACCAAGGGTTGGTTCCTAGGGTCAGTAGGATCACAACAATCCAATTTGCAAAGGTTTTATCCCTAAATTCAATTTTAAACAGTTTTTATACTCTAAACAAGTACACAAATGTTTCTGCAAATTCAAACAATATAACAGATACTATTTGCTAAACTAACTCCACAGTTGGCTAGGGCTTGTTCTCCTGAATCCATTGATATAAAATTTGCCAAATTTGGACGTGTGGTTTAAAAGTTATAAGGGTTTGAAGTTTGCAATTAAATCAGATTCAAATTTCTTTTAAAACGAGATAGGTGACACGCGGCACATTTCTATTCGCTGGTAACGGTTCGACCGGATCACGCTGCGGTGCGTTGGATCAAATCCCATCGTGCGGCACAAATCGCTTGATACCCCTTCGCTTAAGTCGTTCTATCCAAGCCGGTGGATCTGCATCCTACGGTTCCTATCGCTTGGCCAAAAAGCAGCGGCGCTGGCGGCGGCGTCTGGCAGCGGAGCGATCGGTCGATGAAGGTTCCGGCGATACAGGAAGCGAGAAAGAAAAAGGGCATGCTCACCGGGCTCAGGGGGTCACGGCGAAGCTCAGGGTACTGCTGGCTTGACAAGGGGCGCTCAGAGGCAGGCGCAATTCCTCGTCGGAGTTGGGAACGGCGACGGACGGCTCTGTCCGCGATTGAAGACAACACTACAGGTCAAGTGAAGACATACCGAAGGCAGGGTTAGACGCATGAGATCATGACGGAGCTGTGAGAGTGAACAAGAGGGCTCGGGGCGGTCGAGGCTTACCGGGGAACGTCGCCGGAGAAGAAGCAGACACGGCGGCGCTCTGTGTTTGACGAAGGCGAAGATTAGGGGCGCCCTAAGACAAACGGAAAGTGCGGTTAGGTTCGTCTGAGCTTGCAGATCATCATCGTGTTCTCGGGGAGGAGAGGGGTGACCGGAATCTACCTGTGGGACTCGTCGGAGAAAGAGGCAGACGGTGGTGACGGTGGTTTTCGACGCTCTGGGTTGCTCGGGGGCAAGCTGGTGCTACGGGAATAATCGCCAGGAGGTGTGGATCACGAGAGCATGGTCGAGGAGGCAAGGGGCGGCGAGGGGCTACCGGAATTGCTGCGACAGCTCGTCGGAGCAGAGGGTGCTCGGGGAGGAATTGAGGCGGCCTGGGGGTGAGCTTAGGGAAGGGGTCTGAGGGAAAACGGAGGAGAGAGCGAGGCGATTAAAAGTGCGTGGTCGCCACGAGGAATTAACGCGACGTTAAGGCGAATTGATCTCGGCATTCATGGACAGCAACGGCAGCGTCGTCTGGGGGAGACAGGGTCGCGCGGGGAAGAAGAAGAGGGCCGGTGGTGGGGTCTGGTGTCAGTGAGAAAAGGAGAGAAAGGGGGAGGTCCACCAGTCATAGGCTATGCGGGTTTTTTATGCGGTGAAGGAAAACGCTTCAGGGAAAAGAGGAGGTGGGCTGCGAGTTGGGCTGTTTGGGCCAGAATGGCTGGGCTAGTCTGTTCCATATTTTTTTTCTTCTGAAATCTTTTTCCTTTTCTAATTCTATTTTTCTGTTTTGAATTTTCAATCAAACAAACAATGTTCACATCAATTCAAACAACACCCAAATTTTGTAATATTGAAATTAGTTCTGTTCAGTAACATGAACCAACATTCAAATATGAAAATAATATTTTAATTCTTTTTAGGTTCCATTTATTATTTAAATAAAATGGACCATGGTTTATTAATAAAATAGAGTTTTTGTTGTTTATTAATAAAATCTTCATTTGAAATCCAAATGTTTTCAAAAACAAATCAGTAGGTATCATTTGGAAATATTAAATACTTGGAAACTTGTTTTAAAACAAAATAACATTTTATTTTAGAGTCCATTATTAATTAAATAAAAATAGACTTTCATTATTAATTCAACTAGGGTTTGTTTTATTGAGAATATTTATTTTAAAAACTAAAATAAAATCAAAACACTTTAGTAGGTTTTATTTGTGAGTATCAAACATTGGAGAAACTTATTTTAAATAATTTAATAAGTTTTGAGGTTTCAATTAAATTGGTAAAACCTTTTCTTGAACAAAGTTGGATATTAAATCCTTATTAATTTATTTAAACAATCCTTTGCTATTTTTATTCAAAATAAAATGGTTTTAATTAAAAGCTTGGCCAATGTTTTTAATTTGGCTTTATAAAATAATCTATATTTATAAATCTTCTATTTCCTTTGAAAACCAAATTCTTTTATTTAAAAGATTCCAAAATATTTTATTTTCCTTTATTTAAAATGTTTATCTTTTTAAATACCTTTAGGATTTATTTAATTCAAATGGGTTTGAAGTTCCAATTGAATTCAAAAAGTTTCTTCTGGCCTTGAAAATCAAACAAAGTTTTATTTTATTCATTTATTTTTTTCACATTACAAGATTTGGAAAATCTTGGGATGTGACAGGCTACCACCCTTAAAATAAATCTCGTCCCGAGATTTGGGGAGGCTAGGGTTACACGCAAGTTCAAAACAACTAGGGTACTACCACCCTTAAAATATTTTCAAACAAAAATTACATATTGTCCTTCTTGGGATCCTGGGAAAAATTTCTCTAAGTAAACTTTTTGCTTTGAATCCTTGGTTTCCATACTTGACTCATGGGCCAAGGTTGAGTTTCTCCATAGGCTTGTTCAATTTGTTCTTCATCCTTTCTGGACAGTTGCTTGCATAGTGTCCTGGATTCTTGCAGTTGAAACAATGAATGTCCTTGAGTTCTTTACGTGGCTCTTGTGGACAAGTTGCTACATAGTGGCCTAACTCATTGCAGTTGTTGCACCACACTTGGTCAATCTCTTTATTCTTCTTGTTCTCTGGACATCCACTGGAGTAGTGTCCCATTTTCTTACATTTACGACATTGTGCAAGGCTCATGTCTTGCTTTTGTTTCTTAAGTTTCTTTAGTCCTTTGAATTGGGTGGTCTTATTTGGAGGTATAAGTGGTCCTTTTCCTTTGGTAGACTTGGATCCTTCTTGTTTCCTTTCTTCCACCATGGAGTAGATAGGACATTGGTTAGGAACATGGTCATCTCCTTCACAAAGGTAACAAGTAGCTTGAGATGTAGGACATTGTCCAACAGGATGTTCTTCTTCACAATTGGGGCATTGTCCTTCATGCTCCTTGGAAGTATGATCCTTGTCTCCACAAAAAATGCAAGCTGGGGCTCCATCTAGAACAACATTCTTGTCATCCTTGTTATCATACACTCTTTTGGGATAGTTTTCTTCCATGCTGATCATTTGGTTAGTCACCTTAAGCATCAGTTGGGATTGCTCTTCCAAAAACTTTTGCAGTGTTGGATCTTTATCACTATTGTTGATTATGAACTGAGCTGTTAGTTGGTTCAACTGGTGTTGGGTGGCTATGAGTTCCTTCATGCTGTCAGCTTGGTTGGTGTTGATGTCATCAACCTTGGAGTCTTTTGGAGTAGTCATCTATTTGGGTTGAAGGGAGATTAGAATTGGCAAAATATTTCTAAGGACTCAATTCTAGTCACACACATCATATTTCACACAAGCAATGTGCATGCAATCACAAACCAAACATTTCACTCAAACAATGTTCAAGCACATATTTAATCAACAAAATATTTTTGTTACACCACTTAAGTGGGTGTGTTGGACTTAACTAAATTATGGTGGTCCATCTATATGGTTCACTTGTGATCTTTCCTTCTTTCTTGATTCTTCCTACTTGGAATCATGTTTTCCTTGAGAAAAACTCTTGGTTGCAATAACTTCTAGTGATGTAGGTTCCTTCTAACTTTTGCATTCCCTCAGTCTCTAAATCAGGAGTAGGATTTCCTTGTTTCACTTGTAGTCCTTAGTGATGTCCATGTTGGAAGTCCTTGGTGTATATGCTGAAGAAGTTGAAGTCATTAGAGTTGAAGAAGTTGAAGTCATTAGAGTTGAAGAAGTTGAAGTAGTCCTTTGCACATGGTGTTGTCTTTGGTCATGGGGTAGGTTTTCCACCAAGTTTGAAATAGAAGAGAAGTAGAGTTGAAACCAAAATGGTTGGGAAAGAGTTTACAAGTGTTTTTGTAAATAAGTTTTGGATCAAAACATTTCCTATTTTCCTAAGGGTTTTTGTCCAATCCTAGGGTTTACAAATCCTACAGGCAACACAATGCTCTGATACCATCTGTAAGAGTCCCCTATCTTTAATAAGATAGAGCCTCCTGTGTTTACAATGCTAGTCCCTGTATCAATAGCTAGCATCCACAGTTAAGATGTAATATCAAGTAACAAAGGTCATAATAAAGCTTATAACCAGGAATAACATAATTTTATTACATCATACATAGCTCATATGGCTATTACATTACATTGCAGCGGAATAACTATAGTCATGGGTCCTTCATCTTCAAAGTGCCACAGGCAAATGCTGGTTGTAGGCTTTGTAATCCTAATCAATCAATCTTCACTAAAAACAATCAAACCTGCAACATACAAGTTACAGCCACAAGGGGTCAATACATTTGAATTGTATTGGCAAGTGATACTATGATAGTATAGTGGAGTCTATCATCTATATGCATTTGGCTAAGTGGAGTTGAGGCTTGCATTGCTCAAAATATATTTTTCTTATCCCTTTTGAAAATACTAAGTTTTGCTTTGACAAAATCATTTTTCTCAATCAAAGATTGAAGATCCTTCAAGGCATCTTTCAATCAAAGATTTAAGAATTCAAACAATCCCTTGTTCAATCCACAAGTTTTAACTTAGAAATTTGAATGATGAGATTCTTGATTGCTTCCATGTCTTGATGCTCAAATTGTCCTTTACCAGGGACATGGCTAAGTACTTAGATTTTACACTCTGCAGAGGTGGTGCACTTTCCCCACAAGACTTGGTTTCCCAAGACAAGATCTTTCAGAAGCTTTCCCTTAGACCAAAATGGACGCGCTCCAACCTATCAAACACTACCACCCACTGTCCATATGGCTAAGTTCTTGCAACCTATATGATCATGGCAGAGCCCATATTGCCAAGTGGTTGCACTTGAAGCTTCTCAACATTTGACATCTCAAATCTCTTTGTTTCCTGGGTGGCCATCCACAAGTGAGATACACAAGGTTCACCAGTCCTCTGGCCTTGTGTAACCACTCAACCATTCTCCACCAGCAAGCCCATTCCACCCAGGTGATTCATTAACTTAGTTGTTTTATTAGACAAAATCACAAGTCCTTAGACTTAGAATATTTTTCCATAGTGTGAATATATATTCCACCCATGTTTTCTATTAGCTAGGCTAAGCTTGGTAGTAGTAGGAATCTTAACTTAGGAAAATCCTACTAAGGATTCATCTACTAGGTTTCCTATAGCAAGGTTTATATTTAGCAAAATCCATGCAAGTTTTACTTAGAGAAAATCACTAATGCATAGTGAAAGTAATAGGACAAAAGTATGAAGCATCACTTGCCTTTTTGGTAGGGAATGGTGGTTCACTCCTTGATCTTGTTAGTCTCACACTTCACTATAAGTCAAACAAGCAAACACTAATTCAATTTACATTCCAAACCAATGATCACTCAAACGATTTCACACACACAAAACAATGGAAACCAATTCATGCATGGGAGCATGCACAAGATAGTTTTGTTTTGCAAAGGGGTCTCTATGGGGTTTCTAAACTTTGTAAGATCCAAATTGGTCATTTACCAAAGTGGCAAAGTCATTAGCAAGAGGGTTTTGTCCAAAAACCATTCTTAAATCCATTCATCATTTCATGTGGTGAAAAAAATGTTTTTATCAAGGCAAACTATTAAGTTGTTCACCAAATGAGTTGCTATTGCAAAACTTGGTGTTTTGGGTTAGTAGATTTGGTCTAAACCATTTTACCAAAGTTTTAACTCAAAATCATTTTCATAACAAAATCATTCTTTTTATTTGGCTAGAAAATGACTAAATCAAGTAATCTAACCTAATTATTACAAAAATCTTTTCTAACACCAAGGGTTGGTTCCTAGGGTCAGTAGGATCACAACAATCCAATTTGCAAAGGTTTTATCCCTAAATTCAATTTTAAACAGTTTTTATACTCTAAACAAGTACACAAATGTTTCTGCAAATTCAAACAATATAACAAATACTATTTGCTAAACTAACTCCACAGTTGGCTAGGGCTTGTTCTCCTGAATCCATTGATATAAAATTTGCCAAATTTGGACGTGTGGTTTAAAAGTTATAAGGGTTTGAAGTTTGCAATTAAATCAGATTCAAATTTCTTTTAAAACGAGATAGGTGACACGCGGCACATTTCTATTCGCTGGTAACGGTTCGACCGGATCACGCTGCGGTGCGTTGGATCAAATCCCATCGTGCGGCACAAATCGCTTGATACCCCTTCGCTTAAGTCGTTCGATCCAAGCCGGTGGATCTGCATCCTACGGTTCCTATCGCTTGGCCAAAAAGCAGCGGCGCTGGCGGCGGCGTCTGGCGGCGGAGCGATCGGTCGATGAAGGTTCCGGCGATACAGGAAGCGAGAAAGAAAAAGGGCATGCTCACCGGGCTCAGGGGGTCACGGCGAAGCTCAGGGTACTGCTGGCTTGACAAGGGGCGCTCAGAGGCAGGCGCAATTCCTCGTCGGAGTTGGGAACGGCGACGGACGGCTCTGTCCGCGATTGAAGACAACACTACAGGTCAAGTGAAGACATACCGAAGGCAGGGTTAGACGCAGGAGATCATGACGGAGCTGTGAGAGTGAACAAGAGGGCTCGGGGCGGTCGAGGCTTACCGGGGAACGTCGCCGGAGAAGAAGCAGACACGGCGGCGCTCTGTGTTTGACGAAGGCGAAGATTAGGGGCGCCCTAAGACAAACGGAAAGTGCGGTTAGGTTCGTCTGAGCTTGCAGATCATCATCGTGTTCTCGGGGAGGAGAGGGGTGACCGGAATCTACCTGTGGGACTCGTCGGAGAAAGAGGCAGACGGTGGTGACGGTGGTTTTCGACGCTCTGGGTTGCTCGGGGGCAAGCTGGTGCTACGGGAATAATCGCCAGGAGGTGTGGATCACGAGAGCATGGTCGAGGAGGCAAGGGGCGGCGAGGGGCTACCGGAATTGCTGCGACAGCTCGTCGGAGCAGAGGGTGCTCGGGGAGGAATTGAGGCGGCCTGGGGGTGAGCTTGGGGAAGGGGTCTGAGGGAAAACGGAGGAGAGAGCGAGGCGATTAAAAGTGCGTGGTCGCCACGAGGAATTAACGCGACGTTAAGGCGAATTGATCTCGGCATTCATGGACAGCAACGGCAGCGTCGTCTGGGGGAGACAGGGTCGCGCGGGGAAGAAGAAGAGGGCCGGTGGTGGGGTCTGGTGTCAGTGAGAAAAGGAGAGAAAGGGGGAGGTCCACCAGTCATAGGCTATGCGGGTTGTTTATGCGGTGAAGGAAAACGCTTCAGGGAAAAGAGGAGGTGGGCTGCGAGTTGGGCTGTTTGGGCCAGAATGGCTGGGCTAGTCTGTTCCATATTTTTTTTCTTCTGAAATCTTTTTCCTTTTCTAATTCTATTTTTCTGTTTTGAATTTTCAATCAAACAAACAATGTTCACATCAATTCAAACAACACCCAAATTTTGTAATATTGAAATTAGTTCTGTTCAGTAACATGAACCAACATTCAAATATGAAAATAATATTTTAATTCTTTTTAGGTTCCATTTATTATTTAAATAAAATGGACCATGGTTTATTAATAAAATAGAGTTTTTGTTGTTTATTAATAAAATCTTCATTTGAAATCCAAATGTTTTCAAAAACAAATCAGTAGGTATCATTTGGAAATATTAAATACTTGGAAACTTGTTTTAAAACAAAATAACATTTTATTTTAGAGTCCATTATTAATTAAATAAAAATAGACTTTCATTATTAATTCAACTAGGGTTTGTTTTATTGAGAATATTTATTTTAAAAACTAAAATAAAATCAAAACACTTTAGTAGGTTTTATTTGTGAGTATCAAACATTGGAGAAACTTATTTTAAATAATTTAATAAGTTTTGAGGTTTCAATTAAATTGGTAAAACCTTTTCTTGAACAAAGTTGGATATTAAATCCTTATTAATTTATTTAAACAATCCTTTGCTATTTTTATTCAAAATAAAATGGTTTTAATTAAAAGCTTGGCCAATGTTTTTAATTTGGCTTTATAAAATAATCTATATTTATAAATCTTCTATTTCCTTTGAAAACCAAATTCTTTTATTTAAAAGATTCCAAAATATTTTATTTTCCTTTATTTAAAATGTTTATCTTTTTAAATACCTTTAGGATTTATTTAATTCAAATGGGTTTGAAGTTCCAATTGAATTCAAAAAGTTTCTTCTGGCCTTGAAAATCAAACAAAGTTTTATTTTATTCATTTATTTTTTTCACATTACAAGATTTGGAAAATCTTGGGATGTGACAGGCTACCACCCTTAAAATAAATCTCGTCCCGAGATTTGGGGAGGCTAGGGTTACACGCAAGTTCAAAACAACTAGGGTACTACCACCCTTAAAATATTTTCAAACAAAAATTACATATTGTCCTTCTTGGGATCCTGGGAAAAATTTCTCTAAGTAAACTTTTTGCTTTGAATCCTTGGTTTCCATACTTGACTCATGGGCCAAGGTTGAGTTTCTCCATAGGCTTGTTCAATTTGTTCTTCATCCTTTCTGGACAGTTGCTTGCATAGTGTCCTGGATTCTTGCAGTTGAAACAATGAATGTCCTTGAGTTCTTTACGTGGCTCTTGTGGACAAGTTGCTACATAGTGGCCTAACTCATTGCAGTTGTTGCACCACACTTGGTCAATCTCTTTATTCTTCTTGTTCTCTGGACATCCACTGGAGTAGTGTCCCATTTTCTTACATTTACGACATTGTGCAAGGCTCATGTCTTGCTTTTGTTTCTTAAGTTTCTTTAGTCCTTTGAATTGGGTGGTCTTATTTGGAGGTATAAGTGGTCCTTTTCCTTTGGTAGACTTGGATCCTTCTTGTTTCCTTTCTTCCACCATGGAGTAGATAGGACATTGGTTAGGAACATGGTCATCTCCTTCACAAAGGTAACAAGTAGCTTGAGATGTAGGACATTGTCCAACAGGATGTTCTTCTTCACAATTGGGGCATTGTCCTTCATGCTCCTTGGAAGTATGATCCTTGTCTCCACAAAAAATGCAAGCTGGGGCTCCATCTAGAACAACATTCTTGTCATCCTTGTTATCATACACTCTTTTGGGATAGTTTTCTTCCATGCTGATCATTTGGTTAGTCACCTTAAGCATCAGTTGGGATTGCTCTTCCAAAAACTTTTGCAGTGTTGGATCTTTATCACTATTGTTGATTATGAACTGAGCTGTTAGTTGGTTCAACTGGTGTTGGGTGGCTATGAGTTCCTTCATGCTGTCAGCTTGGTTGGTGTTGATGTCATCAACCTTGGAGTCTTTTGGAGTAGTCATCTATTTGGGTTGAAGGGAGATTAGAATTGGCAAAATATTTCTAAGGACTCAATTCTAGTCACACACATCATATTTCACACAAGCAATGTGCATGCAATCACAAACCAAACATTTCACTCAAACAATGTTCAAGCACATATTTAATCAACAAAATATTTTTGTTACACCACTTAAGTGGGTGTGTTGGACTTAACTAAATTATGGTGGTCCATCTATATGGTTCACTTGTGATCTTTCCTTCTTTCTTGATTCTTCCTACTTGGAATCATGTTTTCCTTGAGAAAAACTCTTGGTTGCAATAACTTCTAGTGATGTAGGTTCCTTCTAACTTTTGCATTCCCTCAGTCTCTAAATCAGGAGTAGGATTTCCTTGTTTCACTTGTAGTCCTTAGTGATGTCCATGTTGGAAGTCCTTGGTGTATATGCTGAAGAAGTTGAAGTCATTAGAGTTGAAGAAGTTGAAGTCATTAGAGTTGAAGAAGTTGAAGTAGTCCTTTGCACATGGTGTTGTCTTTGGTCATGGGGTAGGTTTTCCACCAAGTTTGAAATAGAAGAGAAGTAGAGTTGAAACCAAAATGGTTGGGAAAGAGTTTACAAGTGTTTTTGTAAATAAGTTTTGGATCAAAACATTTCCTATTTTCCTAAGGGTTTTTGTCCAATCCTAGGGTTTACAAATCCTACAGGCAACACAATGCTCTGATACCATCTGTAAGAGTCCCCTATCTTTAATAAGATAGAGCCTCCTGTGTTTACAATGCTAGTCCCTGTATCAATAGCTAGCATCCACAGTTAAGATGTAATATCAAGTAACAAAGGTCATAATAAAGCTTATAACCAGGAATAACATAATTTTATTACATCATACATAGCTCATATGGCTATTACATTACATTGCAGCGGAATAACTATAGTCATGGGTCCTTCATCTTCAAAGTGCCACAGGCAAATGCTGGTTGTAGGCTTTGTAATCCTAATCAATCAATCTTCACTAAAAACAATCAAACCTGCAACATACAAGTTACAGCCACAAGGGGTCAATACATTTGAATTGTATTGGCAAGTGATACTATGATAGTATAGTGGAGTCTATCATCTATATGCATTTGGCTAAGTGGAGTTGAGGCTTGCATTGCTCAAAATATATTTTTCTTATCCCTTTTGAAAATACTAAGTTTTGCTTTGACAAAATCATTTTTCTCAATCAAAGATTGAAGATCCTTCAAGGCATCTTTCAATCAAAGATTTAAGAATTCAAACAATCCCTTGTTCAATCCACAAGTTTTAACTTAGAAATTTGAATGATGAGATTCTTGATTGCTTCCATGTCTTGATGCTCAAATTGTCCTTTACCAGGGACATGGCTAAGTACTTAGATTTTACACTCTGCAGAGGTGGTGCACTTTCCCCACAAGACTTGGTTTCCCAAGACAAGATCTTTCAGAAGCTTTCCCTTAGACCAAAATGGACGCGCTCCAACCTATCAAACACTACCACCCACTGTCCATATGGCTAAGTTCTTGCAACCTATATGATCATGGCAGAGCCCATATTGCCAAGTGGTTGCACTTGAAGCTTCTCAACATTTGACATCTCAAATCTCTTTGTTTCCTGGGTGGCCATCCACAAGTGAGATACACAAGGTTCACCAGTCCTCTGGCCTTGTGTAACCACTCAACCATTCTCCACCAGCAAGCCCATTCCACCCAGGTGATTCATTAACTTAGTTGTTTTATTAGACAAAATCACAAGTCCTTAGACTTAGAATATTTTTCCATAGTGTGAATATATATTCCACCCATGTTTTCTATTAGCTAGGCTAAGCTTGGTAGTAGTAGGAATCTTAACTTAGGAAAATCCTACTAAGGATTCATCTACTAGGTTTCCTATAGCAAGGTTTATATTTAGCAAAATCCATGCAAGTTTTACTTAGAGAAAATCACTAATGCATAGTTAAAGTAATAGGACAAAAGTATGAAGCATCACTTGCCTTTTTGGTAGGGAATGGTGGTTCACTCCTTGATCTTGTTAGTCTCACACTTCACTATAAGTCAAACAAGCAAACACTAATTCAATTTACATTCCAAACCAATGATCACTCAAACGATTTCACACACACAAAACAATGGAAACCAATTCATGCATGGGAGCATGCACAAGATAGTTTTGTTTTGCAAAGGGGTCTCTATGGGGTTTCTAAACTTTGTAAGATCCAAATTGGTCATTTACCAAAGTGGCAAAGTCATTAGCAAGAGGGTTTTGTCCAAAAACCATTCTTAAATCCATTCATCATTTCATGTGGTGAAAAAAATGTTTTTATCAAGGCAAACTATTAAGTTGTTCACCAAATGAGTTGCTATTGCAAAACTTGGTGTTTTGGGTTAGTAGATTTGGTCTAAACCATTTTACCAAAGTTTTAACTCAAAATCATTTTCATAACAAAATCATTCTTTTTATTTGGCTAGAAAATGACTAAATCAAGTAATCTAACCTAATTATTACAAAAATCTTTTCTAACACCAAGGGTTGGTTCCTAGGGTCAGTAGGATCACAACAATCCAATTTGCAAAGGTTTTATCCCTAAATTCAATTTTAAACAGTTTTTATACTCTAAACAAGTACACAAATGTTTCTGCAAATTCAAACAATATAACAAATACTATTTGCTAAACTAACTCCACAGTTGGCTAGGGCTTGTTCTCCTGAATCCATTGATATAAAATTTGCCAAATTTGGACGTGTGGTTTAAAAGTTATAAGGGTTTGAAGTTTGCAATTAAATCAGATTCAAATTTCTTTTAAAACGAGATAGGTGACACGCGGCACATTTCTATTCGCTGGTAACGGTTCGACCGGATCACGCTGCGGTGCGTTGGATCAAATCCCATCGTGCGGCACAAATCGCTTGATACCCCTTCGCTTAAGTCGTTCGATCCAAGCCGGTGGATCTGCATCCTACGGTTCCTATCGCTTGGCCAAAAAGCAGCGGCGCTGGCGGCGGAGCGATCGGTCGATGACGGTTCCGGCGATACAGGAAGCGAGAAAGAAAAAGGGCATGCTCACCGGGCTCAGGGGGTCACGGCGAAGCTCAGGGTACTGCTGGCTTGACAAGGGGCGCTCAGAGGCAGGCGCAATTCCTCGTTGGAGTTGGGAACGGCGACGGACGGCTCTGTCCGCGATTGAAGACGACACTACAGGTCAAGTGAAGACAGACCGAAGGCAGGGTTAGACGCAGGAGATCATGACAGAGCTGTGAGAGTGAACAAGAGGGCTCGGGGCGGTCGAGGCTTACCGGGGAACGTCGCCGGAGAAGAAGCAGACACGGCGGCGCTCTGGGTTTGACGAAGGCGAAGATTAGGGGCGCCCTAAGACAAACGGAAAGTGCGGTTAGGTTCATCTGAGCTTGCAGATCATCATCGTGTTCTCGGGGAGGAGAGGGGTGACCGGAATCTACCTGTGGGACTCGTCGGAGAAAGAGGCAGACGGTGGTGACGGTGGTTGTCGACGCTCTGGGTTGCTCGGGGGCAAGCTGGTGCTACGGGAATAATCGCCAGGAGGTGTGGATCACGAGAGCATGGTCGAGGAGGCAAGGGGCGGCGAGGGGCTACCGGAATTGCTGCGACAGCTCGTCGGAGCAGAGGGTGCTCGGGGAGGAATTGAGGCGGCCTGGGGGCGAGCTTGGGGAAGGGGTCTGAGGGACAACGGAGGAGAGAGCGAGGCGATTAAAAGTGCGTGGTCGCCACGAGGAATTAACGCGGCGTTAAGGCGAATTGATCTCGGCATTCATGGACAGCAACGGCAGCGTCGTCTGGGGGAGACATGGTCGCGCGGGGAAGAAGAAGAGGGCCGATGGTGGGGTCTGGTGTCAGTGAGAAAAGGAGAGAAAGGGGGAGGTCCACCAGTCATAGGCTATGCGGGTTGTTTATGCGGTGAAGGAAAACGCTTCAGGGAAAAGAGGAGGTGGGCTGCGAGTTGGGCTGTTTGGGCCAGAATGGCTGGGCTAGTCTGTTCCATATTTTTTTTCTTCTGAAATCTTTTTCCTTTTCTAATTCTATTTTTCTGTTTTGAATTTTCAATCAAACAAACAATGTTCACATCAATTCAAACAACACCCAAATTTTGTAATATTGAAATTAGTTCTGTTCAGTAACATGAACCAACATTCAAATATGAAAATAATATTTTAATTCTTTTTAGGTTCCATTTATTATTTAAATAAAATGGACCATGGTTTATTAATAAAATAGAGTTTTTGTTGTTTATTAATAAAATCTTCATTTGAAATCCAAATGTTTTCAAAAACAAATCAGTAGGTATCATTTGGAAATATTAAATACTTGGAAACTTGTTTTAAAACAAAATAACATTTTATTTTAGAGTCCATTATTAATTAAATAAAAATAGACTTTCATTATTAATTCAACTAGGGTTTGTTTTATTGAGAATATTTATTTTAAAAACTAAAATAAAATCAAAACACTTTAGTAGGTTTTATTTGTGAGTATCAAACATTGGAGAAACTTATTTTAAATAATTTAATAAGTTTTGAGGTTTCAATTAAATTGGTAAAACCTTTTCTTGAACAAAGTTGGATATTAAATCCTTATTAATTTATTTAAACAATCCTTTGCTATTTTTATTCAAAATAAAATGGTTTTAATTAAAAGCTTGGCCAATGTTTTTAATTTGGCTTTATAAAATAATCTATATTTATAAATCTTCTATTTCCTTTGAAAACCAAATTCTTTTATTTAAAAGATTCCAAAATATTTTATTTTCCTTTATTTAAAATGTTTATCTTTTTAAATACCTTTAGGATTTATTTAATTCAAATGGGTTTAAAGTTCCAATTGAATTCAAAAAGTTTCTTCTGGCCTTGAAAATCAAACAAAGTTTTATTTTATTCATTTTTTTTTTCACATTACAAGATTTGGAAAATCTTGGGATGTGACAGAGGATCTCCCACCTGGGAGATCTCAAACATTTCCTTCCTTCCCGCGTGAAAAAGACAAATGTTTGTCGAATCGGTAGGAAGTGGGTCCGGTAGTACTACATGTACATGATCTAACGCTCGTGATTTTTTAAAAAAATAATTTTAAACTCGCAATATGTTGTTTCTTTAGAGACCTAATGCAAGTTCTAACGAGGCTCGTCCCCTATCTTCATGCATGTCGGTTCGACCTTAGTTCGAAACGGGAAAAACTCAAAATGAGCATAAGAAATTCAAAATGGTTAATAGTTTAAATAGTTTCATTAATTATGTTTAAAAACATAAAATGGTTTTGCATTAATTATTAAAATTCAAACACTTTTTATGTTAATTTTTTCTAATATTCCAAATTAATATGCAAAAAATATTAGTTAAGTCATTTTTCATTTAAAATGGTTAATAGTTTAAATAGTTACATTTATTATTTTTAAAAATAGAAAATGGTTTTGAATTAGTTATTCAAATTCAAACACTTTTTATGTTTAAAGTTTTTTAATATTCCAAATTAATATGCAAAAAATATTAGTTAAGCCATTTTAATTTTAAATGGTTAATAGTTTAAATAATTACATTAATTATTTTAAAAAACATAAAATGTTTTTGAATTAGATATTCAAATTCAAACACTTTTTACGTTTAAAGCTATTTAATATTCCAAATTAATATGCAAAAAATATTAGTTAAGTCATTTTTATATTAAAATGGTTACTAGTTTAAATAGTTGCATTGATTATTTTTAAAAATAGAAAATGGTTTTGAATTAGTCATTCAAATTCAAATACTTTTTATGTTTAAAGTTTTTTAATATTCCAAATTAATATGCAAAAAATATTAGTTAAGTCATTTTAATTTAAAATGGTTAATACTTTAAATAATTACATTAATTATTTTTAAAAATAGAAAATGGTTTTGAATTAGTTATTCAAATTCAAACACTTTTTATGTTTAAAGTTTTTTAATATTCCAAATTAATCTGCAAAAAATATTATTTAAGTCATTTTAATTTAAAATGGTTAATAGTTTAAATAGTTACATTAATTATTTTTAAAAATAGAAAATGGTTTTTAATTAGTTATTCAAATTCAAACACTTTTTATGTTTAATGTTTTTAATGTTCCAAATTAATATGCAAAAAATATTAGTTAATCATTTTAATTTAAAATGGTTAATAGTTTAAATAATTACATTAATTATTTTTAAAAATTGAAAATGGTTTTGAATTAGCTATTCAAATTCAAACACTTTTTATGTTTAATTTTTTTTAATATTCGAAATTAATTAATTATCATTAAAAACCATTACAAATTTAAACCCCTAAATATTCCAAAAAATAAGAAGGGAACATCGAGATAATCTGTGAATACTTTTAAAACAGGACCTTTAGTCCTGGTTGGAGCCACCAACCGGGACTAAAGGCCCCCTGCGCGCGTCGCTTGGGCTTAGCCCGAAATTTTCCTTTAATCCACCAACTGGGATAGAAGGGTGGAGCATACGTCCGGGCTGGTGCCACCAACCGGGATGTATAACCCTTTTGTCCCGGTTGGTAGCTCCAACCGGGACGTATGCTCCCTTCCCTTTATAAACGACGTGCACCAGTTCCTCTTCTTCCCCAACTCCATTCTCTGCAACCCGACGCGCACACAGCAGGGACACGCCGCCGCCCCAATCCCCACGACGCCTGCATGCTGCCTCGTCCTTGCGTGCCCGTCGTCATTGTCAGCGTCGACGCCTCCGCCCTCCATCTCCGTCCATCGCCACCGCGCGTCTCGTCGTCTGCGCCTTGCTTCGGCCGTCTCCTCCTCTCTGCCCGTGTCCCGCGCCACCGTCGTTGCCGCCTGCGTCTCCAGTGCCGCCCACCATGTCTAGCATCGCCCGCCTCCTCTCCCTCTCCTCCCCACCCGTAGCCGCGTCGCCGCCCGACCGCCATAGCGTCACACGCCCACCGCCGCCGGTCATCGTTCCACCACGTACACCCGTGGGGCCCCCTTCCTTTTAGGTGTGTATGCATGTATGGGATGTATATATTTATATTTTAGGTGTGTATGCATGTATGTAGATGTATATATTATTTAGATTTTAGGTGTATGTAGATGATTTAGTTGTTAGATGATTTAGGTGTATTTAGATGATGTAGTTGTTAGATGATTGTTTTAGGTATATGTAGATGCTTTAGTTTTAGATGATTTAAGTTGTAAATATTTAAGTGTATTTAGATGATTTATGTAATAAACCCTTTAATATTTTTAGAAATTACAAAAATTGAATAAAAATAATATATCAAAATGTTAAAAAAATGAGATCTATCTATTAGAGATATCATCATGCATTGATAATCAACTTTAATAACAATTTTATTTAGAATAACATAGTAACCCCTCATAGGTGATTCCGGAGTTTCCCCGAATTAGGGTTTATACCCCTCAGAACCCCGATTAGTTTGTCGAGCATGCTTTAGTTCTAAATATTGATTTACTTGTAAAAATTGTAAATATTGATTTTAGTGCATTTGGTTGATTTTAGTTGGAAATATTGTAAATATTGATTTTAGTGGATTTAGTTGATTTAAGTTGAAAATATTGTAAATATTGATTTTAATGCATTTAGTTGCACTAAGTTGGAATATTGTAAATATTGATTTTAGTGGATTTAGTTAATTTTAGTTGTAAATGTTGATTTAGGGTTTCTCCGAATTAGGGTTTATATCTCTCATTTAGGGTTTCTTCGCATTTTTATTATTGTGTATGTATATATTAGGGTTTCTCCGAATTAGGGTTTATACCTGTCAACACCCTGCCTAACCTTCTCCCTTAGCCGCTTTGACTTATCTGTTTTTCCACCTATGCAGAAAATATGGAACCACATGGCAGAGACGAAGAAAAGGAATTATTGATCCATGGTGTGATGCCTTCCGTGAGGGAGAATGCGATGCCTTCTGTGATGGAGAAGACGACCGCTCCGTAGGAACATTCAATATTACAAACTCCGGCAAGGTGCATGTAATATTAATTAATTAATCCTCTGCTGTCTATATACATGTATTAACGATTTTTCTTCTTTTAGCCCTCCGGATCAAGCAAATCTACTGCAAAGAGCAAACGAGGCCCAACCAAAAAGTTGGAAGACCATGAGAGGTACAGGATCGAAGAAGTCGCTCATGACGACAAACCGACGACTCCCCTTCTTGCCACAAACAAATTTGTGGCACAATGCGAAGTAATCTTTAGGTTCTTCGTCTCGATCACCATTCGAAATTGGAATAAGCCTGCTAATACGGAAGAGGGAACGTCTTTATATGTCCCGGACATGGCCAAAGATTTATTATGGAGGAGGCTCATGCTTAATTTCACCCTACCGACGGTAGAGGTGGATCCAAATGCGAAGAATCCAGATGAGGAGGCCAAGCAACATGCCGCTGCCACCTAGAAGAAGGTCAAGGACTGGGCTCTTAAGAAGATGGCCCGGCAATTCACCAACTGGAAGAAAAGATTGCACCTTGACTATGTCATGAAAGAGAAGACTCCGGATTTCTAAAAGATTCAGTATTAGAAGTTAAAACAATTCTGGGATGAGTTTGTGGATTACAAGACATCAGCGATAGCTAAGAAAATGTCTGAAACGAATAAACTAAATGCTGCTAACAAGAAGTAACACCATACTATGGGGCAAGGTGGCTACAGGGCTGGCATTCCTAAGTGGAAGAAACTTAAGGATGAACTGCGTGATAAAGAGGTCATCCCAGAGATAGACAATTGGATCGAATGTGCAAAGAATTGGTTTTACGGGCATGGGGGCATGTTGGACTCAGAAGGGAAATGTATATATAACATAAGACAAACAAAACCCCTTGCCCATCGAGGACATAAGAAATGTAGTAAATGTTGTTGAAGAGGGAGAGTTCATTCCCGATAGAGAGAATGACGAGCTCACACTCTCCCTTGGTAATCTAGAACACAAAGGACGAACACGAGGCACAATAGGATCCTAACCATGGAGCATTGGGTTTACCGTAGACAGGAAGAAATATCCTGATAGAAGCCATAAGAGGAGAAAGGACAAGGCAGAAATTGAAGCAAATATTCAGGCAGACTAGATGCGTAAAATTGAAGAACAAATAAAGCGGCAACAAGATCAAATTGACGCACTTATCCAGCAAGGTGCTACTGGCCCATCTCAGCAGCACATGGTGGTAGAACGTGCATTCAATGCTACCGGCGTATCGAATAATCGGAAAAGCAGCGTGGCTTCCACCGAGGTCCCGGGTGATGACGATGACGATGGTGCACCAACGATGGATCGTGTTGGCTACCCAGTGTATGATATCATGGAGATGACACATTGCGAGCTACACGTCAAAGTTGTGAACATAACAATGAAGGTGGCGGTCTACTATGCCTTACCAATTGGACCTGAACCAACTTACCATTGTCGTCCGGTTCCATAGGGGCTACGTTGTTGTCGGGGTGGATGAAGTCATGGCCGATTTTCACCAGTTGAAGCTTGACTACCCTGCGGGTGAAGGGGATGTGACTGAACTGGGAGAAGCAACAAACGTCACCATTCTATGGCCAAAGGAATATATCGTGCTTCTAAATCAGATCCCTAGGACATCTTCGCCGCCGCCTCACCCATCTCCGCTAGCACAACAATCGTCTCCATCGCCTCACCCGTCTCTAGCACATCCATCGCTGCCGCGCCAGCCATCGCCGCCGCCTCAGGAAAAAAGGTGTAATTGTACCACCGCTACTCTGCGGAGTGGTAAGCGACCACCAACGCGTAAACAGGAGCCTCTTTGAAAAGTACCAAAGGTTCCTCCCAAGAGAGCTTACGACTGTACTCAAGAGGAGATTACGGCGATAGTCGAGGCGGAAACAACGGCAGAGTTTTTTTCTAAGATGAGGCGGCCGAAAGAGCCAGAGTTCCCCAACACCGAAGAAGATAAAGCCCGAGTGTTCAAAATGCTAAAGGGCCTTCACCAACCCGAGCCAAAGTTGTCATCAGACTATGAGCGCTCTATTCTCAAGTCACATGCGACACAGAATCTATCGAAGAGCACTAGTGCAAGCGGGAAATCAGTTCCCTAGCTCGGAGAACAAAAAAGAAATCTTGCGCCCCTCTCAAGGTGATTTCCCATACCAATGCGGGGTCGAGCAAATATGCGGCCAAAGAGCAGTATGATCCAAAGGTAGTTGCACTATACGGAGAAGCGGTCGCTGCTCAAGGTATGACTATTGATAACTACTTATCCCGGTTAGAGTACTTCCAAGAGACTCAAGTAGCATATAAGTACCAGTATGGAAATCCTTTCGTCAAACCCGAGGAGGTAAAGAATCTACCAACAAAAATGCGAAGATTGCATAACTGGTACATGAATGCCACAAAGATCGGGGTTAACTAGATAGTGCTGAGGGTTACAAAAAAGCATTACGGAAAAGAAGATGACACGGTACTGATTGAATTTGTTGAACTATTTCAATTATTCAATCAAGACGCCTTGGACAAATCGATCATCAATGCCTATTGTCTGTAAGTACTAATTCTGTAATTAAGTCTCTACTCACCTCGTTTATTGCATGTATATAATCATACTATATTATGCGAAATGAAGATTCTTAGATGCAGCAGAGGACAAATATATGCCATTGTGTTCATTGACCCACATTTTGTTCATCAAGCTAATCTCAAAAAAAGACCCTAGGATAGAGAGGATAATACTGTACGTGCGTTAAGGTTTCAAGAAACCAGAAGGGAAATACTATTTCCTTACAACTTCGAGTGAGTTTTATTGTCTTGTATACACTTTCTATTTCGCTGCCTCGATGTTAAGTGTATAATTGATGAGTTATGCATGCGTGGCTTCCACTATATTCTCCTAATTATTCAACCTGACAAAGGGCGGGTACTAGTCATCGACTCAAAACATAAACCCCTTGAGATGTGGGCGGACATGCAGATGACAATCCAGTGGTAATTCTAATCATTACGACACTATATCAGCAAAGTTCGTGAATTTCATGATATTAAGTAATTAATAACTCCTTTTATTTATTTTCTTCGCCGGGCAGCACTTGGAATGGTTCACCAAGAAGACTAGGGGTGTTTGGAAAGAGGAGCTTACATTTAAACCACTAGATGTAAGTACCACTAGCTAGATCCACGCATCTCTTTGATTCTAGTTTTGATACAGTTATCATGCTTGATTATTATTTTGATTGAACTCTATTCTCGTAAAGTGCCTGATGCAGGGACCAGGTAATAATTTATGTGGATACTATGTTTGCGAGTTCATCTATCAGACGTGTTGTGAGAAGGGCGAAAATTTAGAGCAACTTAACGTATGTAAACAATTTTCATAGTTTTTTATTACCATCAAATTGTGTTTAGTTTCATTCATATAGGTTGACTCCTTTAAATCAGATCGAACGGTTGAGGGACGGTCTTCTTCCAAAGGATCGCGTACGAGCAATTCAGGAGAAATTGGCGGGATTCTTGGATGTAGAGGTCATAAACCCAAAAGGAGAATACCATGTGGAGTTGGGTGTATAGGCAATAGGGACCGTATAAAGAGCTTATTTTGTATGTATATATGTGCATGAAACCCGTGTATCGAATGTAATATGTTCGACACTTAGTTCTCTATAGTCATGATGATGTTGTGTAATATAATGTTCCTTCATTGATGAGTGCAAAACATAAAATAAAAAATAAAAAAATATAAATGAATTCTCTGCCACGGCACAAAAAGTGGCCAAAATGTTGCCGTGGTAGAGAAATATGCCAAATTGCTGTCGCGGTAGGGACAGATTTGTCCCGATTCGTAACACGAACCGGGACGGATGCTCCTCCCCCCTCGCGTGGAGCAGCAACCACGTGGAGCCCTTTTTGTTCCGGTTCGTGGACGAACCGGGACTAAAGGGTGGGGGTTTTAGTCTCGATTTCCCCGTCCCTGTTGGGCAACCGGGACTAAAGCACCTAACAAACCGGGACGCATGGCCCTGTTTCCACTAATGTTGCAATTTAAAGTTATGATGTACCGCATATGCAAGGAGGATACAGGTGGACTCAAGGCGAGCCACGGGAGCATATGTCTCTCCATAATCAATGCGTTCAATTTGAGAGAACCCTTGAGCTACCGATCTTTCCTTGTTCCTCACAACAATTCCATGTTCATACTGCTTGTTCTTAAATATCTATTTAGTGCCAATAAAATTGCGGCAATCTTTGGGATTTTATACTAACTTACAAACTTTGTTTCTCTCAAAGTTTTTGAGCCCTTTATGCATGGCTTCCAACGAATCCGAGTCTTCAAGAGCTTCCCACACTTTCTTGGGCCCCACCATGGAAATATGATATTGATGCTCACCAAAATGCTTCAATTGAGCTTGAGTGGACATTCCACTCCTTAGATCGCCAAGAACATTCTCAACAAAAATCACAAACCGGAATAGTCCACTTACCTCCTCTCCTGCACAAAACGAGAGGCACACACCTTCCTCCCTTTGAGAGTCGTCTCTTGCCTGCGAGCTTTCCCCCGTCTCGTCTTCGGCGGCACCGGCGCTTGGGGAAGAGAGGGAGAGATGCCCGCCGTAGTTGTAGGTTTGGCCTTCTGTTGGTGTGGGGCTCTATGCCCGGTAGATGGAGGCACTCCTCAGATCTTGGCAGCAAGATCCGGCGGAATCTAGGGTTCTTCCTTGCCATGGCGGTGCTTCTCTGGATGATGCTCGTGGTGGAAGGATGGACCACCATCTCCCCCAATAAATCTGCTGCCTTCATCGTCCTTGTGGTGCCGGTGGCGATGTCTCCCCTAGCCGATTGTGGTGGCGAGGGTGGGAGGCAGGGTGTCGTGCGAGGTGGTGCTCTTGCTCTGAAGCTGCTCCTGGTCGGCCATGGCGGCGAGGGGGGGCGGTCCTGGAGTCGGGCTTCCTTGACATATTCAAGAAGTTGTTTCCTGTATGCTCTAGCACTTTGACGTGGTGCTGGGCGGTCCTCGTTCTCGATGGAGCGTGAGGCAGGCGGGTTACCCTTGCATCGCTAGTGTTTGTGGTGCTGCTGTGAAGCGCGGCTTCTTTCTTGGACTGGCCATGGAGGTGCAGAAAAGGAGGTGTGTTTTGCGAATGCGGCGGCAGCGTGGACCTAGCTCGTGGTGCTCCTGGAATCTATGGCACCTGCAGCAGTACCCAAGCTCCCGCTCTTGCTTTCCGGTGCTATCTCTGGCCATAGGCATGGCCCTTTTGCGCCTGAGTTCTTCTCAGGCAATCTCTCCCTCCTTGGTTGGAGGGTCTTCCCTAATGACGGCGTGGCGAGCGGCGTCGCCTCTTCACCAAGTGGTTGCATCCCCGGTGGAGCCGTCGATGGCCACGGTCGGTGGTCAAAGCTCGGCAGAGAAGATGGACTTGATTGCATTTTTGCGATCTTCTTTAGGGTGCTAGGTGTAAAAGTTAAGGACCTTGTTGTATTTCCTTTCTCTCGAGGGGTCCTTTTTGTAATTGTACACCCACCGCCATATTAATGCAGATTCTGGGCCCTTCTAGGCCTTTATTGTTCAATAAAAAACCAAGAACATTCTCAAGAGTGTGGTCTCTTCTTTCCATCATTCTATCCATTCTAGCTTGCAACGAGGTTCGATCTCTTTGTTGTTTCTTGTAGGGATCTCTTCATCATTTTGGTCCTCGTCTTGACCTTTGTATTGACCTTGATCATCAATAGGTTCATTCTCATCATCATGAGGCATATGTTGACCTTGTTCTTGATCAGGCATACTACTAGATAAGCGTTGAGATAATATTGAAGCCGACTAAATGCCTTGAGCAACTGAATTTGTAAGGCTGGACAATCCGGTCAATGGAGAGTTCGGACAATTTATCCTAGAGCTTCCAGCTTGATCAACTTGGTGAGGTTTCTCCGCTTATCTTTGGATCGGATCATCACTGTCTTCAATGATAGGAGCTTGTTGATGTTGTGAAGATGAGGGCTCCACTTGAGTCTAGCATAGTTCTTCTCGATCCTCCATAAGGGGTTCCTCAATAGGGCGGATGAGTCCCGCACCCATTCTTCTTATGGCATCTTGAGGTATTGCATCATCTATATCACAAACATCAACATCCCCCCGCTTTGGGACCATTATATTCTTCTAAAATCACACTACAAGATTCTATGACAACCCCAAAGAGTTAATCATAGATTCTATAAGTGTGGGACTCGATACCATAGCCAACAAAAATACCCTCTAAAGCTTTGGAATCAAATTTGGACAAACAAACACCTTTTATGAGATAGAAACACTAACACCCAAACACCCGGAAGTATGAAACATTGGGCTTGTTACCGGTAAGTATTTCATATGGAGTCTTTATCAATTATTTGCGGAGGTAGAGCTGGTTCGATGCATGGCATGCAGTGGAATTTGCTTCAGCCCAAAAGTTGTATGGAGACTTAAACTCCGCCAACATGGACCTTTCCATATCCATTAGAGTCCGGTTCTTCCTCTCAGCTACACCATTTTGTTAAGGGGTATATGCAGCGGAATATTGGTGTTTTATCCCCTCATCACTAAGAAATCCATTCAAGTTGTAGTTCTTGAACTTGGTGCCATTGTCACTTCTTATCATAAACAAGGGGACATTGTATTGATGTTGAACCATGTTGACGAAGTTGATGAAGTTTTCTTGGGTCTCACTCTTCAAGTTGAAGAAGTATACCCATGTATATCTTGAGTAGTCATTAACAATCACCAAGCAATGTTTCTTCCCACCAAGACTCGTATGATATGGAGGACCAAGGAGATCCACGTGAAGGATCTCCAAGATCCTCTTGGATTTTATGATGTTATTTCGCTTGTGGGGAGAATCATGCATCTTTCCTTCAACACACGCCCTACACACACGATCTTTGGCAAACATTTTCTTTTAGTCCAACAATATGGTCACCCTTGTGGAGATTTTGCAAAGTTCTCATATTGACATGGGCTAGACGGCGGTGCCATAGCCAACCCACATCAGCCTTTCCGATAGGCACATCACACTTGTAGTGGTTTTCCCCGAAAAGTCCACCACATACAAGTCATTTTCGACGTACCCAAAGAAGGCGACCTTTAGAGTCTTGCTCCACAAGAGGACCACAATATCATTATCCATAAAGACGGCAAGACCATCTTTACAAGAGCATGGACTAAAAGTAAATTATACCCAAGGGTGCCAACAAGCATCATGACGTCCATGAGAGTAGTATCATGTGCAACCACAACCTTTACAAGACCTATTACCTGATACCTTGACTTGTCGGCATATGTGATGGTTATTTTATCATGGTTTGGCCTTATCTCTGTCATTATATCCTTGCTTCCGGTCATATGACTTGTGCATCCACTATCAAGCACCCACTTTGAACCCTCGGAAGCATAGTTCTACATGAGATCAAACTAATTTTTAGGTACCCATTTTTCAATGGGTCCTCTTTTGTTAGCAACAAGGGTCTTGGGAACCCAAATAGACCAAGAAATATAGCCATCAAATGGTCCAACATATTGTGCATAAACATCACCATAATAATAACACATTAAAACATAGTGAGGGTTAACAATTTCTGCAAAGTCATCTTATGACATAGTTTTTCCACTTGTGGTATTACTACCCACAATGGTCTTGTCTTTTGCTTGTGAGGGCTTGGCCTTCATCTTGTTGTTGTTCTTATTCTTGGCCTTGGCCTCATAGCCAATGCCTCCTTTCTCATTCTTTGACCTTTGCTTACTCAAAAGATCATCAAGAGATTTGTTTCCTTCTTGGAAGGTAGCCTTTGCAAGATCCCCCTTCAACCTAGCATTTTCCTAAAGAATGTTTGTACTACTAGAAGGAGTAAAAATACTAGGTGAAGCAACATTATTCAACTGAGTTTGAAGTTGCTCACGAGACTCTGTGAGAGACAAGAATTCACTTCCAAGTCCTTATGAGCCTTGTCAAGCTTCTTAAATTCTGACAAGTTTGTCATGAACAACCCCAAACTCAATATTATCCTTTTAGCATTTTTATATTTAGCAATTACATGATTACGTTCCTTAATGAGTTTATTGGTGATTTGATCATTTGCCTCATCGAGGTTCTTGCTCTTACCCTAGAGCATTAGTTAGAGCATCCATCTCTAGAATGTGCTCTCTCCCAAGTTTGCATCTCTCATTAAGAAGCTCTTGTGTGTGCGAAAGTTGATTCAAGATATTCACAAAATGCTTCTTGTGCTCCCCTTGCAGGTTAGTCATAAAAACATCTAAAGAAACTAATTCCACCTTCATCTCAAGAGTCATATCATCATCCAATTCATCATTGATCATAGAAGTGGAGAGACAAGATGATGATACCTCTGATCCTCTTTCCATAAGGCAAGTGACGTTCTTGATAGAGATATTCTCATTTGGAGAGTCAAAGAGAGAGAACATGGATGTAGAGGCGTTGGCGATGGCAGCCACACCATTTGATGTCTCTTCTTATTCCTCATCTTCACCATCAGATGAGAATTCTTCATGTGCTATCAATGCAATGTCACCCGACTTCTTGTTGGTGGCATTCTTTTTGTAGAAAGACTTCTTGAAAGGGGCCTTTGACTTTTTCTTCAATATAAGTTCACCACCAATATCTTCTCTCTTCTTATAGAGACATTTGGCAAAAAATGATAGCGGTCACCACAATTGAAGCAAGTTCTCAGTTTTGAACTATTCTCTTTTCTACCACTTGGGGTTGCTTCTACGTTTCATCTCCATCTTGCTCTTAGTAGGATCTTTCCAAAAGTTCCTTGCATAGAAGGCCATGTATTCACCATGGGTAACCTTGAAATATTTGAGGTGGCTCATAGTAGGAGCTTCATCGCTTCCTTCTTCTTCCTAACACTCCACAACTTTTGCCTTCATTGGAGGTCATGAGGTGGTAGTTGTGTCTTCCTTGGAGACTCTTCAAGTCGGTTGGCTCGAAATGCATGAGCGCACTCACATACTTCCTCTTTATCCAAGCATCATCCACATGTGAGGCACCAACATTTCTAAAGGCGGTGGTAGTGGATTTGAGTCTTTAGTATATGTCTTCATGATCCTCACCATCCTTCATATAGAAGCCTTCAGCTTCATTGCTGAAAGAATCATAACGGTTTCTTCTCATGCTCTCCTTTCCAATAAACAACTCAATGAGAGCATCCTGAGATTCCTTGGCGGTGTTGAGGTGTTAAATGTGAGGGAAATCTTTTGGCCCCGCACCTTGTTGAATCATGTGCAATGCGGTGACATTGAGTTTACTATTTACCACCTCTCTTCTTGTCAAATTGGTTGGATCCACAATTTTGAGTCCTTCGATAATATTCCACAAGTCAATGCAAGAGCTGCGCACATGAGATTTCATTAACACTTGCTATTGAGCAAAAGAATGTGTAGCTAGCATGGGCAGGGGCGGGCCCAGAATTTTTGGTACCGGTATTCAAAAGTATAATAATAATTTATTATTGTATAAAATAAATTTTAAACAAGAATGAGACATGAGCAACTGTTTACATGTATGGTATATTTTGAGAAATCCTCTCAATGGTATTTCTGCTTGAGGAACATATGAATTTACCAAAGCAGTATTGACTATGTAACTACATACAAATTTTGAATTATGAAAACTTAAGAGTAGAACAAACATTAGATGGGCTTTCTACAAAAAAATACATGCAAAATGATTATTTTGACAAACAACAAAAGTGGCAAAAATAGGGATCGAACCTTGAATCACACGATTCAACAGTTATTTCTAAACCGTTATTTCTAAACCAGTTGAGCTATAACATACTGAATGTCATCATTGAATAGTTTACCTATATTATATTTTCCATAGAGAATTTACATACTTGTATATTTTTCAAAATATTTGGGTATTCATCTGAATACCTTTGAATTGAAGTGGGCCCGCCCCTAAGCATGGGTGGGTCACCTCTATTATTTATGTGTGGACGAGGGATCGAAGGGTCAAGAGAGTACCAACCGGGAACCTAATGGCGCTCTTCCTTCCCATTGCCCTTTTTGGAGGAGGAGTTATTGAGGAAATCAAGTTTTTCATACCACGAATTCTTATCCTCGATATGAGGTGGAACCACATCCTTAGAAGAAGAATTCGGATCCTCAGGTGAGGTGGAGGGCACGGTCGATTTTTCTTTCATGAATTGCACCATCATTTCACTCAACTCACTTATTTGACTAGACATGGAAGATTCCAAAGATTTGAAATCTTTCATGGTGACCGTGTCCCCATCCTCACCATCTTGACTACCCATACTATCTTAGGCGGTAAAGCCCGAATTAAGAGTCGAGGCTCTGATACCAATTGAAAGGATTGTATGGGCACCTAGAGGGGGGTGAATAGGTGCTACTTCAAATTTTACTCCTTTTCAATTTAGGGTTTGACACAAAAGGTAAATTCTCTAGATATGCAACTAAGGTGAATTTACCTATATGTCACACTAGCACAATTAACCAAGCAAGTGTAGTAAAGTATAGAAGTAACCAAAGTGGAACACACACAGCACAAGGATGATTTCCTACAGTTCCTTCCTATTGAGGGTAAGTACATTTTTGTTTGAAGAGGGGCTGGTTTCAAACCACCAATGCCACAAAAGGCCTCCCTTTGTTCTCCGGTGAACCTCACCCCAAGGGGATCGATTCAGTTTTCCACTATATCGACAACCTTTGAGGTGGAAGACAACACCTTTACAACAAGTTCGAGGCACACATCCACAACTAAATTGGAGGCTCCCGAATACAAGCAAGCTATCACAACAATCAAAGACAGGCTTGTAAGAACCAAATCAAGAACTATGGTTTCCAATAAAACACTAGAGCAAGGAGTCCTCAAGTGAATGAGGGGAAAATGAAGATCTCTTTTGGTGAAGCTATAGATCAAGGCCTCCTCCTTCGATTCTCCAAAGATCAGGGACTTTGGATGGTTAGAGGGGGAGATCTTGTTGATTTGGCGGCTCTAATGTGGGTGTTCTTCTTTTCTGGAAACGAGCAGCTGGAGGTAGAGGATGAGGTCCCTTATTTATAGGCCCACTGCTTCTGACTGTTTTCTGCCTGTTGGGGAATTTCCACACTAGAAACTCCGATCTGGAGACCTGAGACTCCGGTCTGGATTTGTCTCACACCGACACTGGAGATCTAAGACTCTGGTATGGAGACTTGAGACTCTGGTCTGCGTTTGTCTCACACTGGCACAGTATCTGGTCCATCTCTGCCCTCCCATACAGAATGTCCTGGCCTAGGTCTGAGGCTCCCTCCGGAGACTTGGCAGGAACTCCGAACCTGAGCACATTGGAGACTCCGAAGATTTTGATCTACCAGTATAGACCGGAGATTCCGGCCAGTATCCGTGCTGACTCCGGACCCCCATACAGAAAGTCCTTGGGCTTTATCTTTGATCCACTCCGGAGGTTTTGGGGCGAAACTCAGGCCTACACCGAAAACTCAGGTGTTTGCACACCGGAGATTTTGGTCTGGACTTTCCCTCAACCTTTAATTTCAGCCAGGGATATTTTCAATATGTCTCGGACTTTTATATTTTTAGTAGATATACTTGTCAATATTAGCACACTGTAAAATGATCCTCAAGTTGTTAACAAACACCAAAACTAATTAAGAAAATAAATGTCCTTTCACATGTTGACCAGTCTTTCCTTCCGAGGATTCTATCAAAGCGATAGCCACCAGAGGGAGCAATAGGTCTTGTATCATGTTTGTGTTTGCATGTGTTCACCGTGTTCTTGCTGAAGTGTGTGTTCTCTTCCGCTACCTTCTCCCTTTCCCTCGCTTTTCCCATCGATTTGACCACGAGATCCATGAAGATCAGGCCACCCTTGAGGTTAACCCCTATCAGAAGCTTCGTTGGATCCAACATCCACTCAAAGATACCCCTATGCCTTGCCCTAACAACCAGGCTGGCAATTGGCTAGAAAAAAAATACTAGTATCCCCTATGGCAGGTCACCAACTCTGACTACCCTCCTAGGCTCAAGAGCTGCCGCGCTAGCTAGAAAGAACATGTTTAGAAGAGGCTGAGCCGACCTGATGCAAGGCATCATCAGAGTCCAAGGATGAACTCGAAGATGAAGCATGCTTAAAGACCATACTGATGTCTAGGAGAAAGCAACCAGCATGCCTCTAAGGAGGAGAACTACATCTGCAGACATCATCATCACCAGCAATGCCAAAACCTTGAGATTCTTTCGAAAACACACCATCTTACATAGTGACATCCTCGCTAGCTAAGGAGAAGAGAGGGACTAGACCGATCCTGCCTCTAACTCCCCCATAGAGCACTAACGGTCGTCCGTCCCCGAAGAAGGCAATATCAAGACGGTTGCCCCAACACTCGTTAGATTTTTCTAGAGGAGAAAGCCTCAAGTGAAGACGACTACCATCCACCCGGCCAGTCCACCATCCACGGACTCGTTAGCACCAGATTGAAGCTTCCTTCCCAGAACGGGGGGTCGCACCTCCAGCTCCCCTCGAGAGGAACCGAGAGGAAAGAAACGGGAACCGCTAGCAACGGTCAATGGTCATCGAAAGATCGAACACCAACAACCACCACCCAACCTCCAGGAGTCCCCAAACCCTAGCACCCAAGGTTGCTTATGCCCCGAGCCCGCCCACACATGCCAACCCTCGTCGGCGTAGAGCAAGGCGAGGAAGGGTTGTCGAGATCGACTGTTGCCCGATCTAGAGGGGGGCGCGATGTTGTCGACCATCGCACCGCGCGAGGAGTCAGGAATTGTGATCGACCTAACAAGAGGACCGCGTGGAAGGAGCCCACCGCCTTCGGCCATGCGGTCTTCTCCCAATAATGTCATTTGGCGTTGACGAGGGAAGGGGAAGGATGGTGGTGACGAGGGTTGTTGCCCGAGTCGCCCTCATGAGGGGCCATGCTTTCCTCCTATGGTTAAAACCTAAGTATGTTATTGTGCGGACTTGAATCGGGACGGCTAGTTTGTACATCAATTTCTCTAACCAAATGAGCTATGGTCACTTTTTATTTTGCAGATTTCTTTTAAGAAAAGATTTTTTTCTAGGGTGTAATATTTGGCTAAGCGGTTCGATGTTGTTTAGAAAGATACCCCTAAGTAAAATAATAAATAAATAAGTAGTATTATACATATAAAAGATTTTGTCAACGTAGACAAGCGGAGGAGGAGAGAGAGAGACAGAGTAATGCAATTTGCAATTTTTTTAGTTTCCCTCCACATTTCCATTTCTTAAAATAATAATTTTCTATAGAGAAAAGAATAATAATGATGAAAACCCTCCCAGAATCCATCCAATCCATTCCGGGGCGCCTTGACTTCCTTCGACTCCTTCCTTCCTTCCTTCCTTCCACATCGGCGGGGCCTTGTCACCGACGTGTCCCCCGCCAACCATCCCACCGATGCCTCGCCGCGGCCGGCCATGGGCGACTACCCGCCGCCCACCGACCGTCCGCTCCTCCTAACCTCCCCGCGCAGCCGCAGCAGCCGCCGCGAGCCCTCGGAGGAGCCCCGCAGCGACAGCGACTGGGACGGATCCAGCCGGGAGGACTCCCCCGACTCCCCTGGAGAGGCCGTGCGCCGGGCCGCGCGCCGCTGGAGCGACGACCCGGCTGCCGCGCGGATCTCGCGCACCGCTGCCGCCGACGCCGGCTGGTGGCTCGGCGAGATCGAGCGACAGCGGGTGCGCCTCGTGCGGGACTGGGTCCACATGGCTGCCCGCGACGCCGACGACCACCAGCCTCCGCCGCCGCCCTCCCCCCAAGCCGACCTCCGGATCCGCGGCCGCCAGGCGCGCCTCGAGCTTGTCATGCGCCTCGCAGCCGACCGCCACGCCGAGCTCCAGCGCCTCGCCCTCCGCCGACCCGTCTCCGGCTTCCCCCACCGCAACCGGATCCACGTGCGTCCTCCCCTTCCATTCCCTGTTCCCTTCCTTCCAATCCAGACACTGTTCCATTAGTCCGCTCAGCTGTCGCGTGCTTCTCTTTGCTTTCCGTGAGGGCCACTTCAGACAACCGATGCCGTCTGTTTTTTTTTTGTCTTGCCATAGGCCCTGCTCCGAGGCCGGTTTCTGCGGAACGGCGGCCTGCCGGAGGAGGCGAGTAGACCGCCGTCGGTGGCCGCCAGGGAGCTCGGCCAGCTGCGGCAACGGCACCCTGTATCGGGTCTCAGGTACATGGATATTTCATTTTTTATTTTCTTGGAATCAATATATGCACGCGATTATTGTCCTACTGATGAATGGGGTCATTGTCATGAGATTCTGTTTATTTGGTTCAAGGAGCCCATGATTTGTAGTTAAGTACTGATGCTGATACTGCTACAGTTTGAGCACCTGCACTTGCATGTGTGCTCATATTTCTCAATCAACATATAATGGTTGGACTGATGATGGTTATATCATGCTTGAATCGATACTATGGTCCCCCTGTTTATGATGTTAAGTTGCACTTTGCAGATCACCATTTAACTCGCAGAATTTTATCTTCTCCTGTCCCATGGGTAACATAGTTATTTCCAAGATGATAATCTGAACCAAGTGTGTGTGATTATTCTTCTCTATGAGGTGGAAGGTTGCAACCTCGCTTTCGCATTGTGACCAATGTGGTTGTCTTCGCTTCCTTTCGGGACTAGTATAGCCATTGCAGTTATAATGTACGTGCTTAATGTTTTACTCTTTCCTGCTTGTGAAGGTTTGAGTTGGTGGTCATATGTTCTCTCCTTTTCCAACCTCGTTTTAGTTTACCCTAACAAGTGGGGCCATGCAAATCTACGAGCATAGCAGCAAGCGACCCTCTACCCAATCTTCCTGCGCCTCACCTCCCCCAATACCCTCCTCCCATAGCCCAAAGCCACCCTGCCCTCTGCCAACTTGTTTCAAAAATCAATCAACTATGGCTACTTCCATTCGTTCCAAAGCGCATCGAATCTTGAGAGCAAACTTTGATATCTAGCGTACCAAGGTTCCCTGGTCTATAGACCTTGTCAAAATTATGCAAGAGTGATCATTGGACTAATGGGGTCATTGTCAGGAGATTCTGTTCCTTTGGTTGGAGGAGGTCCATCTTATTAGATAGCCCATGATCCTTAGTAGTTAGTTATTAGTACTGATGCTGATACTCCTACAGTTTGTTCAGTTGCATGTTGCTGATATTGTCTCAGTTGACATATAATGGTTGGATCAATGATGATTACACGATGTTTCAATGAATGATAAGGTCCACTGTTTATGATGTTAAGTTTCACCTGCAAGATCAGCGTTACTCATTTCACTCACAAAATTTAGTCATCTCCTGTTCCATAGGTGACGTAGTTATTTTAAAGATTATAATCCGAATGAAGTGTGTAATTAATTATTCTCTTTGAAGTGAAAGGTTGCAACATTACTCGTGGAGAATTGTGACAAATGTGCCTCACGTAGCACGGACGTCTTACTAGGAAGCCATTGCAGTTATAATGTACCTGTGTGATGTTTTACTGTGTATTAGATATCACTCATCAGTTTTAATAACTAGAGATGGGTTCCTCTTCAGGTTGGAGAATCTCGTACGTGGTCAAGCAGCTAGCCTGTCGGATTCATCTTCAGCTCAAATTGTTGAACTATCCACCAATGACCATTCTGAATCAACCCGTAGTGCTTCTGAAGATACCCAGGACACACATGAACAGGCAACCGAGAATGTTGATCTTCAGCGAATTGAAGGTACAGCAACAGCCTCGGATTATGGAAGTAATACTCCTAGTATTGCTGAAGGCTTGTCCGAACCTCCTAGCCAGGAGGAGAGTTGGCATGAAGATTTGGAGGTGGATAGAAGAAGAGTTTGGGATCAATTTTCCCATACTGTTACTACTGGGGAGGTATCTGGAAGAAATTGGCATGACAATACAGACAATAGTTCATCTGATGAGAGGACGGAGGCTGGAGATCATCAAGATGCATCTCTTCGGGAAACAAGTGATGAGTCAGCTAGTGATGATAATCTTCCTGATGCACATGAGGAGCAGCATGACAGTAACCATCTTCCTGAAGTGCTTGAAGAGCTGCAGAGCAATAATCATCTTCAAGAATCGCATGGAGAGTGGAACGATCCTGCAGAAGCACATGACGAGTGGCAGAGCGATGATCATTTTCCAGAAGTAAATGAAGTGTGGCATGAGGACGATGAGTCCAATGATGACACTGCACATAACTGGCATGATGATAATAATTCAGAACAACCAGTCGACCCGGAATCCGTGCTTATTAGAAGAGCTAATACGTTCACCCCTGGTGATGATGATAATGTGTACAGCACGGAACTAAGGGAGCTTCATAGCAGGTTCTTGTTTCTTTCTTGCACAGAGAAACTTTGCACAGGCAATTTATCAGTATATGTAGTCTAGAGGCTGAAACATTGTTCATTCTGCAGAAGGAGCGTCTCTAATCTTCTTGATAGCGCGTTCCGTGAGAACCTAGACCGACTTATCCGGTCGTATGTTGAGCGGCAAGGCCGTGGTCCTCTCTCTCTGAATCTGGAAGCAGGAGCACCTGCAGCAGCAACCCCCGACCCACCGGTGCAAGGTCAAGAGCAGCAGCATAGAGATGATGAGGAACAAGAGCTTCGTGATGCTACTAATGTTAGGCCTCGTTTAGTGATTCCTCCTCCACCTATGCCTCCTCGTCAACCACTTTGGCATTCGGAGTTACATCATAACAACTGGATCAGACAGAACATTCACCGTTCTGATATTGTGAGCTATTCCCTGCGACATTCTTACCGCACTGAGTCTGAGTACTTTCTTAGTTTGTTTGCAATAGTTTGGATTGTGAGTTAATAAACCATATATTTATTGATAGTTGGATTTACAATAACTTTATAGGCTGTCACATTCACCCTTCAGTTCTAATTAGATATTATCGAAGTGCAGTACACCATTGCTTTTACGTTTTTGTAGGCTATAGCTAAAGGCTAATGTTTCTTCTGGGTTATTTCTCCAGGAATGGGAGGCTATCACCGATTTAAGGGCTGACATGGCTAGACTCCAGCAAGGCATGGGTCACATGCAGAGGATGCTGGAAGCTTGCATGGATATGCAGCTCGAGCTACAGCGTTCTGTAAGGCAGGAAGTCTCTGCAGCCTTGAATCGCTTCATTGGGGAGCGAGGTTAGTAACTCAGCATGCTCCTGTTTTCTACATTTTCTCTATGGTGGTTCATGTGCTAGCTTAGAAAGGAAGGCGGACACCTTTTTTTGGGTTAAATTTGACCTTGGTGTAGCATGTAAGCTCAATATTGATGATGCTTTTCTCGTACTTGTATCTGTACCTTAAATGGGTGTATTTGGCATCTCAGCGGAAAGCAGAGAGATCATAGACGATGGATCGAAATGGATTAATGTGAGGAAAGGCACTTGCTGCGTATGCTGTGATACTCCGATCGACTCTCTTTTGTACAGGTTGGTTCCTCTATGTACATTATGTTCTGAAAGCTGTTGTAGACATTTGATTAATTTTGTGTAGCGCTAACCAAGACTATGTTAATGTGAGGACAGATGTGGGCACATGTGCACGTGTTCGAAGTGTGCGAACGAGCTGGTCCGAAGCGGAGGGAAGTGTCCGCTGTGCCGCGCGCCCATAATCGAGGTGATCCGAGCTTACTTCATTATGTAGGTGTTAGAATATACGAGAGGAAGAAAGTGGAAGATTTGCAGCAGGATGATATAACCCCGGACTATGATGCGAATATGATGATTGTTCAATTCTTTTTTGTCGTCACATTGGTTGGTTGGTGTGTGTGTGTGTGTGTGTGTGTATAGATCTTGTTCTCCCCAATGTGTTCTTCTTTTCGCTGGTGGAGTGTAACTGTGTAAGTATGAGTTTTGCTGGGTGGGTTTCGCTGATTAATGTATGAGTTTTTTCTTCTTCTTCTTCTTCTGCTTACAAAAGAAAGTTGACCTGACGAAAATGTTCAACTGTTATGGATGAGAAGAACATATATCATCATCGTGCTGAAAGATTCATGGTTTGGATTATATACGAGTAAACAAAACCATACACGACAATCCGTTGATTTGTTTGTGATCAAAGATGTGTGCTTGAGCTGATCGAGGGCCTATTTGGTTCGAAGGAATTTTAGAGGATGGTTTCATTTGGATGGTATGTAGAGTTGAAAATTATAGGAATTTTTCATATGGTCTATTTTACCTGCAATTTGCAAATGAAAATCCCTGTCAAGTTGAACCCGATGAGCCGTTTTCTTTGTTCCCTTGGCAACTACAATATGTATGTGCTTCATTTTTAGATTCCTCTGAACCGAAGAATCAGGTCGTCTGATATGATGGATTGAAATGTTTTGTAGCCGTTTAGTGTAAAGAACTTCCTCTGTACTACATTTTTTTTCAGTTTCGTCAGATTTATCAGTATTTGCACATCTTTTGTTCATAGACGTAACTTTTTTTTTGGTTAATACAAATGAAAAAAAAATAAACGTGCTAATGCTATAGTGTATTTAGAGAGTTTATGCTAAATTTTCGCAATTTTGCTCGCTATACAGTATTTGCCAAATAGCGTCATAGTTTCAAATGTAGCACGACATTAGCGTCATAGTATTCCGGTTAATAAGGATCGAAGAAAGTACCGTCCAAAATGACATTAGGCTAGTCATAGTGGGAGTAACTAAGGTGGTAACATGCATCCACATGCAATGTCAACTAGGCATTTTGATGATGTGGCATGTTATTAAATGATGAAAGAGAGGCTTGAAGTAACTAGCTATGTTACCATAACATCACACACTTTAAGACAAGATGAGTATAGAAGCTAATAAATGCATGTTACTAGACACAAGTTACTATCCACTATGAAGGTGGTAACTTAGACTAGTATCATGTGCATGACACTAGCTCAAGTTACTCCCCGCTATGATCAGCCTAAGTGAGTAGATTCATACTATTATCATTGCCAAGTGGGCCCCACTACTGGGTGACGGCAGTAAAAAAAAGAAGGAAGCCTCCAGCAGTCGAGCTTTCCAACACACGGAGCCATGGCGACTCCTGCCTCTTGGCCTCCGCCGTCGCCGCCGCCATTTTCCGACGCCGACGCCGACGCGACCTCCGACACCGACGAGTAAGTATTCTCCTTCCCTCCCAGACCCACTCCCCGATTCTTGGATCCCTTCCCCCCCCCTGCTTTCCGGTAGATCTGCAGACCTCGCTTCCACATCTGACGTCTGGAGAGAAAATTTGACCGTACCGATGCTATGCTTCGTTCGATTTTTCTTTCTTTTCTGATGAATGCTATGCTGCGCCATTTCGTGACGATGCGTCTCAGGGCATCTTTCATTACTGTAGGTCCAGTGACAGTGAGAGTGGGGTCAGCGTGTGGGATTCACAAGGTGCCTGCCATAGATTACTCTGCATTTTACAGTCACATGTCCCCTCCCCTCTCACTGTCATGTTTGCTCAAGAGATTTTCTATGGTTACTTGCATGTTTCATGTTTGCAGATTTACGGAGCCACGCCGAGCGCAATGAGGCGGAGCTGCTGTCCGCGATGTCGGTCGATGCCAGCCTTCTTCCATCCCTCAACCATCTGCTCCTCGAGGTGTATGCCGCGCTGCGGCCAAAGCCCGTCGACTATGAGCAACGGAACGCCTTGGTCCATGTCTTCCACAAGATGGCGACCAAGATCTTTGGTAAGGGATGCGGTTCACCTTTTTCTTGCTGATATAGTCACTTTGTCCATCCTAGGATAAGACCAACGTTGATATGTTTCACCTAACAAGTGATTTTTCTGACTATTCCTTGAGGCTTAAGCATCTCTCTCTTCCATGCTATCTATTTGACCTCTCCTCTTAACAAATCATTGCAGGTAATGACAATGGGTTTCCAGTTGTGCAAGCATTCGGGTCCTTCACGATGGATTTATTCACTCCCAAAAGTGACCTGGATCTCTCCGTCAACTTCACTGCTGAGACCGAGGATCTGTGTGATCGCAAGAAAAAGATTAAAGTCATCAGGAAATTTTCCAAAGTTCTCTATTCCCTTCAAAGTAATTTACTACTTCCTTTGAGCAGAACATCTTCACATGCTCGCCACTAGCCCTTTTGTGTGCGTCCATCTATATTTTTCTGTAATCAATATATTTCTCAATTTCAGGGGACGGGATTTACTGTGGAGTTTTACCTCTTGTAAGTGCTAGGGTGCCAATTGTGAATGTTATCGATCGGGAAACTGGCATCGAATGTGATATTACGGTTGAAAACAAAGATGGCATGACAAGATCCATGGTCTTCAAATTTGTTTCTTCACTCGATGAAAGGTTTCGGATACTAAGTTACCTGGTAATCCATTTGATCATTTCCCTGGGTGTACCATACCAATGCTTGGTCGCTATGCTGAAGCTATGTGACAACAGTATCTTCTATATCGTCTTTCTATTCTGCAGGTCAAGATCTGGGCTAAGATACATGATGTGAATAGCTCGAGAGAACAAACAATGAGCTCAATTTCAATCATTTCCTTAGTTGCTTTTCATTTACAGGTACCAAAACTGTATTGATTTGTGTTCTGTTACAACATCACCAGTAATTAAACCTCCAGTCTCTGGTTTGTTTGACTAGTGACTACTGACCAATTACCCCGCATCCATGGTACTGCGCGTTGTGTACCTGGACTTAGATTTCGCTCTCCTAGCTTGTGGTAGTGACTAGTGAGCAGTATCTCAGTAGTCAAGATATTTAATACTTATCTGATTTTTCTATCTGATTAGAAGTTGAATCTTCTTACTACTTTTGCAATGTGCAGCACAGACCCGCCATCCTCCAATATTGCCTCCGTTCTCTGCCTTATTAAAAGGTATGTTTTATTATTTTTTCCCCTCCTCTGTTTGTTCATTTACTGTCCCCATTCCGCTATTGTATTGCCAAAAAACGATGATGAGATAATTATTTTGTTTTTGGCCCTTGTAGATGGTTCAGATTCTGCAAGTGTTGAGAAGAACATCTTGCTGTTTAAGGGGTTTGGCAGCACAAATAAAGAATCGGTTGCTGAACTATTTGTATCTTTGATGAGTAAAGTGAGTAAAATTTGAATCTTCATGTTCTGTCCATCTTGTGTAATTTGTCATGTTTGGAGAATATCGTGAACTGTACATTTACTCAGATTCTTTTAGGATCCCACCTTTGTATATCACCTTGATCTTGTGATTGTCAGATAGCTGATAATGCTTACTTAATGTGTGACACTTTTGTCCATTTATCCTGCAGCTACTATCAGTGGAGAGTTTATGGGGGCATGGGCTCTGTGCCAGCAACTTTCAAGCATCGTGGATCTCGAAGACCTGGAAGAAAGGAGTTGGTAATTTAAGTGTAGGTATTTCTGCAAATTGGCTACTACTGATGATAGGTGACAGAATGCCAGACTCATCCCAAATCCTCTATCTCGATGTAGGTTGAAGACTTCTTGGACCGGTCACAGAATTTTGCAAGGGCGGTAGGGAAGGCGCAGATGCAGAAGATCTGCAGGTGCCTCACGGATTGCGCCTCAAACCTGACAGAGTTCGTGAGGGGCAACATTGATGCGACGAAGCTGAAGAACCGTCTGTTTGGGCGCCTGAATCCGGACAATCTTGTCAGCAAACCCCGTTTACGGGGTGTCAAGAGGAAACGGAAGCCAAAACATAGCCTGGACATCAGATACAAGAGTCAAAAGACAATAAAGCATGTTGTACCGCACGAGGAGCCAGCACACCGAGCTGGTGCTGCACCTGGCACCGCCACCCCTGCCACGGTCCTTGCGTCCCCTGTTCTGCTTCAGCAGCCCACCCAGACCTGGTGTAGTAACGGTGGTCAGTCTGTGGGTAAGCCATGGTGGTGGTCTCTTTTCGTTGTCCCTTCAGGTTTCGGGTATGGGTTGTCGGTCCGGGTATTGCCGAAAGCTCCCCACCCTGGCCCAGGATTGCTGGGCCGAGCGCCAGGTGATTTGCCTCGACCGAATAGTGGAACTAAGCTGCCGAAGCAAGTCCAGCTTCCTGGATTACTGGGCCGAGCACCGGGTGACTCTATTCGATCGAATGATGGAATCCAGCTCCCGAAGCAAGGCCCCCTTCTTCTGACGCCATGCCAAGAACAGACGGAATGACAAGTGTGTCACAATGAGGAGAAGATGATGGTGGTGCTTGCCTCCAAACCCTGGGAGGTTTAGAACCACGCAGCTTGCCAGGTTTCAGTGATCATGATTGAAAAATTAACATGGGGGGCCGTAGCGGTGGGGTTTAAACAGGTACTTAGCCGTGACTGTTTGCGCTGCGGAAATCTAAACCATCTGGTATTTTGGTTGGGCTATTAGTAGTTGCTGCCTTGCTGGTTGGTAACGGTATATTTTGGCTCTGTGTACTGCTAAGCCTTCTGTATCTTGTACAGTTAATAACTTAGTAATATCATCATCATCCGGTACTTGGCGCTTGTGAATGGTATATTTTGTTGACCTAAATTACTAACCCTGATCCAAAAACAATGAGGCCTGTAAAATTGGTAAAATGTCAAAACTTACAAAGTTTGACCAATATGTGTAGAAGAAAATGTCAAAGTCTACAATATTGAACAAATACACTATACAAATGTCTTATATGGTGGACATGTTCATGTTGATTTGGTGTTGGACATGTTCATATTTGTCTCCTTAAAATCGATCTAACTTAAAAGGTGTTGATTTCTAACATAAAGTATGCATATTTTTTCAGGGAATGAGGGACTATGTGCTATAAGTATTGGTTGAGCCATTCTTGAACCTTTTCATCATAGACTCCAAGTAAGATGCTCTTATTTTCGCTGTGGTAAGCTAGGCCAGAGAAGTTCACTTAGGACGCGTTTGGTAGCCTATGGGAAGCCTAGCCAACCCGTGTGGAGCTGAAAATGAGCCATTTGGTTGCTTGACCTCGAGCTTGGGCTGCGCCGTCACAAACATTAAAGCAGCCCACAACTAGGCCCAAAGACAACACTCGATTCGAGTGTTTTCATGGAGCCAGGCTCATCGTGCACCCACCCGATGCAAAAAGCGTCGATCCCCGCACAAGCGCGACCGGTGATAGCGATGGCAGGAGTTTTTCTGCCGCAGCGAAAAGTTCCGGTGAGAGATTCGCTCACCTCCCACCGGAATCCTCCCCCTTTCTACCGTGCCCACGCACAACCGGAAGCGAACCCGCCATTTCCCCCCATATCGAGAACCGTTTGATGGTCGGTCTGCGTTAGGTGAGGAGGTCCATCTTCTTTGCTCTTCGGCGGCAGCGTGAAGACTACTTCCTCCTCGTTCGACAGTTCTGATCTGTGTCCTCCTCCTCCTCCTCCAGTGATGATGGTAAGTGACCTCACCTTCATCTAGGGTTCCTCCATCTACTTAGATCTGCAATCCCTCTAGGGTTTGTAGATGTTGCTTCATTTGTGGCTTTGGTCCGTAGACCTGATGTGATAGCATTGAGCACCTACAAATTTTACCATGATTCCTTGCCCTGATCTATGTTCAGTGTAGCATGATTTGTAGCCTTGATAAGTTGTTCATTTTATCTTGCTACGTAGCCTTCGTATGATATAGAAACTAGATTATTTCAACCATTTTTCTGCTACACATTGTAGATCGATTCCTAGCTACGTCTACCATTCACCTATCTGTGTTGCGTGATGAATGTAGGACTCGTTCTGCGATGAGTTTAGCCAGGGCGATGATCCCTATTAGGGACTTCTAGATCTCTTCCTATGTGGATGACACTCATTCCTTTACTCTCAATATGGTGGATCCTAGAATGACGACCCCTGTCGGTGCAATTATTTCTCTTGACCACAATGTGCAAATTTTTGTCATCACTATTGCTCCAGAAGTTGCAGCAAATCTGGCAAATGCGCAGATGAAGGAACCATGAAATGTCTCCCCTACATGTCCACCTTCGTGTTGGACAAGATGTGTGAGATTGTCAAGAATGACGCCGGGACTGAAAAGGGATTCAAGGAGATCCATTTGAATGCGTGCACTAAGGCTTTATTCTAGCACGGCAGAGATGAGGTTTTAGGAACCTAGGTGTACAACCACCAGAGAAAGTTGAGGATGCATTGGATCCAGGTAGGGATTGTTGCTGATGGAGAACAACAAATGGACATAGTTTCTAAGGAAGAACATCAGGAAGGGAATGATGGCGAGGAAGAACAACATGTGCACATTGCTTCCCATGAAGAACATCATGTAGAGTTTGTTGTGGAGGGGGAACAACTTCATGTTCAACAGGATAGCCTCAGGGATTTCATCATCATCATTTTCCTGGTGGTCATTGTCAGGTTGATCTTCTACTAGTGTTTAGGATTTATGGTCGGATGTAGTAGTCTCTCCTTGTGATAACCGTATAATTTTTTGTAGAAAATGTATAAATTTTTTCATAGAAACTACTTTAACTCTGGCCAAGTTTGTAGAAACCGTATAATTTTTTTTGTAGTATATAAGTTAAAGACGGTAGATATTTACCCTATAAAAATTTCGTAGTATGTACTACCTCCATTTCAAATCTTAAGGCTTATATTTTTTTTTCAAAAGTCAAACTACGTAAAGTTTGACCAAGTTTTTAGAAAAACTATTAGTATTTACAATATGAAATCCATACCCTTTGATAAATCATGTAACATATTTTTACATGGTGTCTATATAATATCATAGTTCTTGATAGTTTTGTTCAAAAGTTTGGTCAAACTTTTAGTAGCTTAGCTTTTTTTAAAGACTTTAAGATTTGAAATGGAGGTAGTAGTATATAAGTTAAACACAGCAGATATTTACCGTATAAAACTTTCATAGTATATATGTACCCATGTTCTAATAAGTACGTAATTGTACCTGCTAGAAGATCTACTGGCCGTAGAATGTTGACATGGAATTGCAGGCACTACTAGAAGATCTACTGGCTGTAGAATGTTGACTTGACTAGCCGCCAGATTGCATGCATAACTAATCATGCATGGCTTGCAATTGACCAATGCGACCAAAGACCAGTTGCGTTATCTCTTTCAAAACTGTGAGACCTTGCTGCTTAATGTAGTATATTGGAAGAAATTGTGTGTTTGATCAGATGTTAATAAGGTGATTCTGGGGTGAGGTAAATTATAGTTTGTTAGAAATTATACAATCAGTTAGTAGAGGATTAAGATTGATGCAAGAGATAGCGTTGGCCGGATGGCAAAAATCGACAAACTTCACGATTTCTTAACCTTGCTTGAGAGGTGGCATAGCTGAGTCTTCCTTCTGCTCTCTGTTTCGCCTCTCCCTCCCCGTCTAGTCTTCCGATCGGAGCTAGGAGTTGGGAGTTGAATCGCCGTTCATGTCGAAGTCACGTATATTTTTAACCCGTCAAAGCCCATATCAAAGTCACGTATATTTAATTAATATCGTCACAAAATCACGAACAGAGAGCGGTGTTCCCCCTTTTTCTTACAGATGAGATGTGTGTGTATCAAGTTGATACGCACGCATCTGTAGTACAGAATCCAGTCTCTGATGGAACGACAGGACACCCTTCAAAATATCCAGAATGAAAACGATCAACGACGACGACTAGATGACTTGGCATATGCATACAGACTTGAAGCTCCTCCATCGAGGCCGGTATCTGAACGCATGCACTACGTACGTTAAGCAACTTTGACTATAAACTGCTGCTACTAGTACTTGTATGATTAATTGCACGCACCATCTGACTTGACTGATCTAGAATATGTTGACTTCCAAATCAGTGAGAAAAATAGATCAAGCTCTCGAAAATATACGTAATATGTCTCGGGTATATGTACAAGAGAGGTTCAGGCCGGTCTTGTTCTTTCTATCCAATCGGACGGCAGATCGACTGACTTTAATCTCAAAAAAAATTATGTCTCAGGTATTCCGTGTCAATATCTCGATGTGGCCTCTCAAAAAAGAGAAAATGTTACTTGCATCGTGAGTATCTCCTTGGTTATACTGTTTCTTAGTCACTTTGTGTTTTTTTTGGGACAGGTTACATACTTTTGTATTTGAGTTTTGAACTTGGCATGCGTATATCTGCAAACATCCTCTCTCTCTCTATATATATGCATGATTTATCTTGTACTTTGATATTATTTAGCATTTATGATTTGAAGGTTCATGTCGGATCCCAAGTACTAGTACATATGCTCTGAACTTTCTACATGGAAATATAACTGGCAATGGAACAAGCCAGCATATCGCAGTTGCATGGAGCAGCAATCGCTTCGTCAAATATTCCTGGTCAGTACAGGCCCATATTCTCCATACACTTCCATTCTCCAAGCGAACAAGAAAATAAAAGGTCCCTCCGTTTCAAAATATAAGATGTTTTAGGTTCATGAAACAAATGTATCTAGACTACTTTTAGTATGTAGGTTCACTAAGGTTTGGAGTAAATCTACACACTAAAACAAGTCTAAATTCATTTTCTTCACAAATCTAAAACATCTTATATTTTAAAACGGAGAGAGTGTATACACTAATACTATGAGTAATAATTCTCTTACTCGAAAGTCAAAAAAGTATGGACCCGGACGTGTTGTACGTACGTGTCTGATCGTTGAGCTTGGAAAGTCAACTAGTACAAAATGTTGCAATCACGTACTCAAGGGGAATATACTATTGCTGGAAACTCATTTCAAATACAAATCCAACAGTAGTACTATGTATTAGTACTATCATGCAACTTATACTACTATTTAATTAGTTAAAATCATGATATCCTCGGCATTCAAGGGAAATTATAAATTCAAAGGGAGTATATGCATGTATCATATGCCATTTATGCAGTCATGCAACGGAAAATTAATGGCTGTATATAGTCAATGGGTCGTATGATGGAATATATCTAGCTTTTTTTTTAGAAAATAGCATACATTAATATCAAAAGATATTAATTATACCCAGCCCCTGCAACAACGCTTTGTCCTAGCAGGCATATGGATGCACGCAGTCAAAAAGAAAGAAGAATAACAATAAAAAAGAAAAGTCTCACTATAGTGACACATTCATTGGAATAGTAGTACTACCACCAAGACAGCACCAGAAGTCCAGCTTCTCCAAAAACGACGCCTCCAAAAAGGGAACGGTGCACAAACACCATCATCGCCCTATCAAAGATCTTAGGTTTTCACCCTGGAAAAAATCCACACTCTCAAAACAATGCCTTCAACAAGGTCATTTTCAGACACAACCAATTAAGGCCAGACCATGGGTTCTCACCCTGAAAGATAGAACCGTGAACCTCTCCTGTGCAGCCGCCCCCACTTGCATGTCACTGCTCCAAGTCAAAAAATCACCAAGCCAATTCCTCATCATCACCTAGACTCAAACCACCATTGTCAGTCCACAGATCTTGGTCTCCATGACATTCTTCGTCAGCATTATGGAACGAGAACATGCCCCATGATCTTAGTAGCCAACAAAGCTTCGAAGCGCATCCTCTAAAACCAAACGGTCAGAGTAAAACATGGATAAGCATGACCAAATCCCATACGATCTAGCAATCTCTCGGCATGATCGCACTTATGGAGTACGCCGACGGAGCCTTCCGAAACATGACATAGTAACCATATCAATGTAGAGAAACATCAGGAGGATCTTCGTCTTGGCTTGAGAGGGATCAAAGACCGCCACCTTTATTAGGCAGATCGTCGGCCCGCGCGCCGCCACCCGACGTCTCCCCATGGGACCGACCGCCCAATTCGCCACTAGCTAGGCCGACAGAGGAGTAGGCAGCCCAGACCGCCACGACCGCAACCTGGCGCCAAGAGACATGCGGAGATCCTCCGAAATCCGAAGATCAGATGCGTGGGCGGGCGCATCTGGGCCAAGGGCCAGGTGACCACACCCACCAAAGCTCCACCGGTCATCCCATCGCCGCCGTCCGCCATGGCGCCCACCACCAGCCTCCACCTACGCCTGCCACGCCGGCGGCAGCCCGCACTCCCGACGATGACAATGGTCCGTGCCGCACCACCAGCCAGGGGAGAGGGATCCTCGCTGCCACCCTCCTTGGGGCGGTTGAGCATTGCCCACCGGCCCCTCCGGCAGCGGCGAGAAAGGGGAGGAGGCGGCGTCGGCTCCTAGGGTTAGGTCGGGGAGAGGGGTCGGGGAGCTCAACATTTATCTTCTATTAGAACTTTTAATATATCTAGCTAGGCATGCATCTAGCTACAACACAGAAACTACGTAGATATATAGGGTTTCTCGTGCCATTCATTGCACATTTGCATAAGCCCGGTCGAGATCCAGCCTTGTTAGGGGGTAAGTACTTTTTAATTTAGTCTTATAATTAACTAACAAACTTGTCCGATCAGCATAATAGTCAAACCTAAGCTGCTAGCTAGAAAGGCCAAAAAAAGCTTATCTCTCAGCTCCAGCCGGCCGGCGTCTTTTTCGCTTTTTGTCACGCGTGCCAGCTGAACTAGCATCTTTGTTTTGATGCCTAGTCTGCCTATCTATATCATATCAGATCTACATAAGTATTCCTTCCGTTTTAAAATATAAGATGTTTTAGCTTTATAAAGCAAATGTATCTAAACTTGTTTTAATAGATATGTTCACTCAACTTTAGGGTGAATCTGACACTAAAAGAAGTCTAGATTTAATTTTTTTCACAAACCTAAAACATCTTATATTTTGAAACGGAGGAAGTAGTCGACTTGTAGCACGCGCATAGTATTTGATCGTTTCAGATATGTGTTCTTAATTTGCAAGTCATGCATGATGCATGTATCTATGTGTCTTCGTCTTGTCACTTTTAGATTGCAAGAATGGGTACACATTCTGATGGAACCCTGCTAAAATCAACAATGGAGATATTTCCTTCTGTGTCAAGTCTTGTATGCACACGTGGTACACACAAGACATGAGAGACATACACACTATTTGAGGGAACCAACTCTCACATCACTCTTAGAAGAAATTGGAAGGGGTATAGATACAAATTAAATGATGCTCTATACTAGTAGTACTCCCTCCGTTTCAAAATATAAGATGTTTTAGGTTTGTGAAGAGAATGTATCTAGACTTGTTTTAGTATGTAGATTCACTTATCTTTGAAGTGAATCTAGACACTAAAATAAGTCTAGATACATTTTCTTCACAAAGCTAAAACATCTTATATTTTGAAACGGAGGGAGTACTTAAGATGATCCGATTTATTTTCAGGGTGTACTCGTTGCATGCCAATTCAAGCATATGCATGCTCAGTCCGATTTATGCCCTTCAACTAGCTAGTATGGATGACACGTTTTTGGCCCTAGGCTTCACGGTTTGCAAAATCAAGCAACCAACGAGCACTTGTTTTTATGGAGGCATCTGCTTTGTGATGGTATATACTCCCTTCCTTCCAAAATAGATGTCTCAAATTTTTCAAAATTTGAATGAATCTAGACACTATTTAGTATATAGGTTCATCTAAAATTTGAAAAACCTAAGGCATCTATTCTAGGACGGAGGGAGTATATTACATGATGCTTAAATGATATTGTTTTAAAGACATATAAGTATCACATAGGCCTAGCTGCTTTTCAGGGTGTACTCGTAACTTATGGTATTGGTCAGCATTGTAGCTTCCAGTGGAAGGTGACATAATTACTTAAGCATGCTGGTCTCCGGAGGAGGTTTTGCAAAATCCTTTCATTATACAATTTGAGTGGACTTGGCATAACTAATCCTATCCGGAACATATATTTTGATTGACCGGTTGGTCATTTTGCCTGCCAAGTAAAACATGTTTTGGTCTAATTTATTCCCCTCTACTTGTATATAGATGACAAGTGTTCGGCTTTGGGATTCGCGTGCTAATATTAAACCACCAATGATCACTTATTTTAGTGGAGACACCCAATTTGTGACGGTATACTTGATTATGCTTTGGTGATACTATTTATATAAACTTAAGTTAGTATAGAATCCTAGCTTTGTAGGTAATCTTCGGGTTTACGCATTTGGTATTTGTCGGCACATTGTAGCGTCCAGTGGGACATGACCGGAGCTGATTACTGTAGCATGGTGATCCCTCGAGGAGGTTTTATGGAGACCCTACCACGGGCGAGTTTGGGGTTTTAGCCACCATATTATACGCCTTGAGGGCTTTTGGATTACTAGTTCGCCTTGTTAGCTTCTTTTGGACATCATTTACTTTCTAATTTGTATGACTTTTATATTCAGTTAAACATGAATAACACTTAATTTGTCTCCCACACAAAAAGGGAAATAAAGATCTTCCGTTATCCAAAAACATGTATGAAAAAAATGCCATATCTCTTGACCGTTATCATCACTAGTTAAATACCATAGAGATAACAAATAAATTTTACTTTGACACACCACAAAAAAAGGGTTTATGGCCCCTTTATTTCAAAGGATTTTTGCAGGGATTTGATGGACCGGAATCCTTATGATTTCTTTCTATGTTGACTTCTTGATCGTATGATTGAATCTTCAGAGAGTTTCCTAATAAGGATAACTTTGGACTACATTTTATAGGAAAACATAATATCGTGTCATTTTTCCTAATGATTAATAGAATTTTTTTTTGTACGACGCAATCAAGAAAACGAACCAAACTCTTGTAGAAAAGACAATGCATTGCAATCGTGTCATTTTCTCAGTTTAGATTACTATGAATCAAAGAGACCCATACAATTTGCGACATGAGTGGAATGTAAAGGCTAAAATAAATAGGCAGTGCATGCACCTAAATGGGTAATATACTATCTTTCACAAAGTATGTGCTTTTTATGCGGGAAAAAAAATGTTCCTTTCAACACGCTATATAGATTCTTTTTCAATTTATCTTAGTTGGCCTTCTAGCTCTCGATCGGAAGAAAATCTTCCCCGCATAAGAAAGTGTGGAAGTGCCTTTGCACCTGGGAAGAAAATGTCCCTTTCAACGCTCTATCTCAATTCCTTTTCAATTTAGCCACATTGGCCTTCTACCTCGGAAGAAAATTAATCTTTCCCAACTAAATAATAGCATTGGGAATTCGCCTTAATTAATTTGACAGAGCCTAATGTAATGTTTCAAACACAAAATTAATCTGATGTGGACACAAAGTGTCCCCTGCCTAAGAAAATGGATATCTAGCTAGCCGAGAACGTAGCGACCGACAAAGTAACAAGCAAGAAGCAGCTGTAAAAAAGATCGTGTGAGATCCCGTCGGTGGAGGGGGCAGCTTGATTTCTCAGTTAAACTGGTTGAGAAGCTGAAAACAACTGGCCCTAACTACGAATTGGTGAGGCGAGGGCAGTTAGTAGGTGAGAAAAGAAAGAAAGATGAGGTACAATTCCATGAGTTGGGAGTTGAATCGCCCTTCATGTCTGTGTCACCCATGGGCCAACTTGTCACAATGGGAAAAGAAGCATGGCCAAATACCGTACTACATCGGATCCAAATTACTTGCCGTAGATCGTTGAAACTAGACATATTTAAATGAGCATTTTCCTAAAACTATGACAAGTAATTTAGAGCAGAGGCAGGGAAAAATTAAATATCATCACAAAATCACCATCAGAGAGGGTGGAATCCACCTTTTTTTCCTTATTCTTTTTGTGCGGGAAAGGCCACGAAGGGCTGGAGTTTTCATTGCAGCGGTGGGTGAACAATTACTAAGAGGCACAAAAAGTAAAAGAAAAGAACAAATATGTCCCGCGCAAAGATTGTGAAACCGCAATCAAGTCCTTGTTGACCGCCGGCGACAGACATCATCGAGGCGGCGCCACCCATGCTTCAACCGGGGACGAAACCATTTGGTTGCGCTGGGGGCTCAGTGCCACTCCGAGACTATATATGAAAGATACTGTCGCAGAGGATTTTTTCAAATTAAACTGCTCGAGCAACTGATCATGCCAGTGACAGCTGCGTGGATCAAGTTGATACGCACGTGTGACAGAATCCAGTCTCACGAACCACATGATTTCAAAATATGGAGAATGAAAACGATCAACCACGACGACCAGCCAGGACAACTAGCACTCAGCAGTAGATGACTTGGCTGGCAGTAGGTAGGCATGCATACAGACTTGAAGGTCCGTCGAGGTATCTGAATGCATTACGTTAAGCGGCTTTGACTATAAACTGCTGCTGCTGCTACTTTTGGATGATTGCACACACTTCTAGAAGATCTCCATCTGACAATAGAATATGTTGACTTGACCGGCCACATGTGCTTGCATGCATACATGGCTTACAATCATTGACCACACTACAGAAGAAGCTGAATACGCCGACGGCCAGGTCCCATCGCGTAGTCCCTAAATATCGTCGGCGTAGGTTGGCCCGACGGCTGCCGTCGGCGTACAGCCCCGTAGAAGTAGCCTCTCCTCCCGTCGGTGTAGAAAAACAGTCGGCGTAAGAAATTTGAATAATTCATATCTACAAATCCGTAAATCACAATTCGACAAATAATATATCCAAATCGATCAGAAAAATGAGAGGAATCCAAATATGACATCCCTATCATCTATTTAATTATATATCATAACTTTTAAATATTAGACCAACTGAAACTATGTCAAGATTCATGAAACACCTCGTTTTGGGCACTCGAAAAATAAAAAATGGCTTTTTGGTGCGACAAAAAGGAAAACTTCCTCCTGCAACATTGTTCGCCATCCCATGATATACACGAGTGCACAATATGGGCACATTAGCGCAAACTATATCGCGATTCTAGCAATAACATTGGTCATTTGACCTGAAATCCAGAAAACCTCGATTGAGATAGGTCATTTTGTGAAGGTTGTTTGAGACACGATCAATATACCAAGTTTTGTATTTTTCTATGCAACTATGTCACATAATATGACACCACGCGAAGGTTTTTCATTGTTTCGACCGTTTTTGAATTTTTTATGCCCGTTTCAAACTATCGACAAACTTTGTAAATCGAGGGGCATGAAGATTCTTAGATCGGGGCTGAGCCTCACTAACTTGCATTATATCTCTGATAAAATAGCATATCGTGAAACTAAAAATTATTTAAAAAAAAATCATGTGCATCACATCATGTACCTGTAGTTCAAATCTAACTCATTTTCTGCTGATTCGACAGGAATTTGTCTTTTTCACGAGGGATATATGAACATGTTTGAGATACCTCGGTTGGGAAATTGTCCATTCAATATGGTCTAGTATTTTTGAAAAATGTGATATTATCATTTTGACACTTTTATTTGGTGGTTGTTTCACAAAACGCTCAGTTTTTTGCACTCAGAAAATAAAAATTGCCTTTTTGGTGCGACGAAAAGGAAAACTTTCTCCTGCAACATTGTTCGACATCCCATGATACACATGCGTGCATAATATGGGCACATTATTGCAAACTATATCATAATTCTAGCAATAACATTGGTCATTTGACCTGAAATCCAGAAAAACCTCGATTGAGATACGTCATTTTGTGAAGGTTTTTTTTTGAGACACAATTAATATACCAGGTTTGGTATTTTTCCATGCAACTATGTCACATAATATGACACCACGCGAAGGTTTTGCATTGTTTCGATCGTTTTTGAAATTTTTATGCCCGTTTCAAACTATCGTCAAACTTTGTAAATCAGGGGCATGAAGATTTTTAGCTAGGGGCTGAGCCTCACTAAACTTGCATTATATCTCTAATGAAATAGCATATTGTGAACCTAAAAATGATTTTTGCAAAAAATTATGAGCATCATATCATGTACCTGTAGTTTAAATCTAACTCATTTCCTACCGATTCAGCAGGATTTTGTCTTTTTTACGAGGGGTGGACGGAAAGGTTTGAGATATTCAGGTTGGGAAATTGTGCATTCAATATGGTCTAGTATTTTTTAAAGATGTGGTATTATCATTTTGACACTTTTATTTGGTGGTTGTTTCACAAAACGCCCCTTTTTGCACTCAAAAAATGAAAAATATGTTATACGAAATATTTATATATTTTATATATATTTTTGTAAAAAAATGTAATATTTGAGTTTATATAGATAGATTTTATTTTTCTGCAAATTTTGATATATTATATGTATTTTTCTGAATTTAAATGATTTAGTTATGATTTTTCTAAGATTAATGGGGCAAAAAAAAATGGCTACGCCGTTTGCCGTCGGCGTAGACTTGACGCCGTCGCTCTGCCGTTATCCTAGTATGCTACGCCGACGACCCTGTTTACGCCGACGGTCCCGACATGTTGCCGTCGGCCTATAAAAGGGCCGTCGGCCTATATTGTTATTTCCGTAGTGCCAGCTCCGTGACTTTTAAACCAGTGAGAAAAATATATAGATCCAGCTCTGGAAAACATAAGTAATATGTCTCGGTTATTCAGTGTGAATATCTCGATGTGGCCTCGCCAAAAAAAAGGAAAATGGAACTTGCACGGCGAGTATCTCGAGTGGTTATAATGTTTTTTGGTCGCTTTGTGTTTTGTTTTCTTGCACAGATTACATACTTTTGTATTTGATTTGAGTTTTCAACTTGGCATGCGTGTACCTGCAAAAACCCTCAATATGCAGGATTTATATTGTACATTGATATTAGTTATGATTTTTGATTCGAATATTGATGTGGGATCCCAAGTACGTATGTCTGAAATTTCTACAGGGAAATTAAATACAACTGGCCGGCAATGGAACAAGCCAGCATATCACAGTTGCATTGCATGGATCAGCAAGCGCTTCGTCAAATATTCCTGGTGGTCAGCACAGGCCCATATGCTTCATCATTTCCATTATCCAAGTAAAAAATATACTAGTTCAGCCTATATTTTAGTACATCCAAATTTAGATAAATTTTTTAATCTATTTTAAGACGAAAGAAGTACTCCATTCGGTCCAGTTTATTAGGCACGTACGTAGTTTAAAAAAAATCTTTGACCATCAATTTTTGACTAATAAAATATACAATATATGTCCTAAAAAAATATACCATTAGAAACTACTATCGAAGATGAATTCAATGATATAATTTTTGTGACATATTATGTAAAATTTATTGACTAAAATTATTGTTCAAAGTTGTTCTTAAATTACATGCGTGCTTAATAAACCGGACCGGAGGAGTAGTTAAAATGGCCTCGACATTCAAGGGATTATAAACCTAAAGGGAGTATGCCATTTATGCTGTCTCAGATGAAAATTAATGGATATATAGTCAACGGCTGAAACCATGGAATATATATATAGCTAGCCATGCATCTAGCTAGCTAGATACTAGATAGGTTTCTGGTGCCATCCATTACACATTAGCATAAGGGCATCCACTATGTTGTCCATAAGAATGTCTACAAGCAAAAAGTGCACCTTATGGACTTTTACATACATAGTGGAACCTATCTACAAGCTATCCACAAGCTCAAAACCTTGTGGGTAACCTACAAGCTTGTGGACTACCATAAGGAATATATAAATACTTCTTTTAGAGCTGCCCTATCTACTATTGGCTATAAGGTTTACTTTTTGACTACTTTTTCTGACATGTGGAGTCCATCTTAAGGTATGCTTGTGTAACATACATAGTGAAGTACTCCCTTTGCCATAAGACTACCCAGTGGGCCCAGCTTGTGGTTTGATTTGGCAACAAACATAGGTGATGCCCTAAGCCCGGTCGAGATCGAGCCTTGTTAGGGGTACTTTTTAGTCTTAATTTACTAGTAGCTTGTTCGATTAGCATACATAGTCAAACCTAAGAGCCTGGAAATTAAGGCCAAAAAATCTTATTCTTGAGACTTTCTAAATATATCGAGCCTTGTTAGGAAAAAACAGAAAAGAAACTCTAGCAGTTGTAGCTCCAGCCGCGGCGGCGCCTTTCTCGCTTTTTTGTCATGCGTGCCAGCTGAAGAACTAGCATCTTTGTTTCATTTGGATGATGCCTAGGTATATCATATCAGATCTACTACCCAAGTAGATACAGACGACCAGTAGTCACATATTATCTCATCGTTTTAGAGCGAGCGTGTGTGCAGATATACGTGTGTCCTTAGCTTGCAAGTCATGTATCTTTGTTTCTTGGTCTTGTTACATGATTGAATTTTGCCTACATGTATGGTACACATTCTGACGGAATCATTGGAGATATTTCTGCGTCAAGTCGATCTGGTACCCACAAGACAGGAGCGAGAGACGTACACATTATCAGTCGAGGAGATGGACTAAAATGTGTTTCAAAATATAAGATGTTTTAATTTTATGAAGCAAATGTATTTAGACTGCTTTTATTATATAGGTTCACTCAACTTTGGAGTGGATTCTACACACTAAAATAAGTCTAGTTACATTTTCTTTACAAACCTAAAACATCTTATATTTTAAAACGGAGAGAGTACATACACTTAGAATATTTTGTGTACTGTTTGAGGGAAGAAATTAAACTCTCATCGTATATACTTACAAGAAATTGGAGGGGTATACTGTATAGCTACAAACGATGCTCTATACTTAAGATGATCCGACTCGCAACATATTTTCTCATTCCATGCCAGTTCAAACATGCATGTTGAGTCCGGTTTATGCGCCCTTCTGCTGGTATATATGGATGACACTTGTTCGGTCCGAGGCTTTGTGGTTCGCAACATCAAGCAACCAACGAGCACTTGTTTTAGTGGAGACATCCGCTAGCTTTATGATGGTATATTACATGATGCTTAAATAATATTGTTTTTAAGGACATGAGTATTGGTCAGCATTGTAGCTTAAATAGGAAGGTGAGATAATTACTTTAGCATGTTGGTCTCCGGAGGAGGTTTTTCAATCTCCTTTCATTATGCAACTTGAGGGGACTTGGCATAACTAATTCGATTCGGAACATATATTTCATTGCCCGGTTGGTTGTTTTGCATGCCAAGTAAAACATTGTTTTGTCTGATTTGTTCCAATAATCTACCTATATATAGATGACAAGTGTTCGGCCTAGGTCTTCAGGTCTGAAAATTAAACCACCAATGATAACTTATTTTAGTGGAGGCACCCACTTTGTGACGGTATATTTGATTATGCTTAAGGTGATATGATTTATATAAATGTAAGTTCTAGAATCCTAGCTTTGTAGGTCCATCTTCAGGTTTACACGTTTGGTACTGGTCGGCACATTGCAGCTTCCGGTGGGAAGTGATGGGAGTTTATTACTCTACCATGAAGATCCCTCAAGGATGTTTTAAGGGGGGGCCACCACGGGCAAGTGTGTGGTTTTAGTCACCATATTTATGAGACATGAGTGCTTTTGGATGCCATTTACTTTTTTATTTAATGACCTTGGTATCCAGTTAAACATGAATATCACTTAATTTGTATCCCGCACCAAAAAGGATATACGATCTTCCGTTATCCAAAAAACATGTATGATGAAATGACATATCTCTTGTCTTAGTGATCCGATGGTATAAAGCCGTTATCATCACTAGTTAAACACCATAAAGCTAACAAATAATGTTTAGTTAGACACACAACAAAAATAGGCCCCACTAATTCAATAGATTTTCATAGGGATTTGAAAAATCAGAATCCGTAGAAATTTTTATGTGTTGATTTTTTGATTGTTGGATTTAATGTCTAGAGAGTTTCCTAGGGATAGCTTTGCACTATATTTTATAGGAAAACAAATCCATGCACTTCTTGTTTTAGCGAAACTTACACCTATCTGTTAATAATCCTTAATAGAAGTACAAAGAGGGCTAAAAGTGATAAAATTAGAGATATGTCAGTGGACCACCTAGCAACAACTATAAACAGTAGCACGAGCCGAAGGCGTGCCACTATCAACGCCCCTCCATCACCGCAACTGAGGAAACCTGTCGTAGTAGAGCTTGTTATAGTAGACAGCCGAAAACTCTTCGTGCTAAGGCCCAAAGGACCAGCACACTAGAACAACAACTATCGCCAATAAAATCACACCAACAAACACGAAAACCGATTATATCCCAAGAGATTCATCGGACACACGAGTCCTCGCGCCCTCCGTCGGCGCTAGACGCACCACTAGAATGAGGATATGGCAGATAGGATCTTATTCTCACTTCAGGTTGTAGTTGTCGCCTTAACATCCCCAAAAAGACATGGAAAAATCTCCAGCCGGCGAAGGATCATGGTCCACCACACCTCCAAGGCCTTATGGCCAATGAAAGTGGAGCGGACCAACGGCGTCACCAGCAAGCAGAATAGATGTTTTTTCATCAGCCGCCTCTGAGGCTCAAGTCATGTAACAAATCCATCCACTTCGACTTCATGTTAATAATATTTTGTGTTTTTTCTACGATACAATCAAGCATATTAACCAAAATCCTATAGAAAAGACCATGTCATTGCAATAATGTCTTTTTCCATTCCCGTATTTTAGATTTCTACGAATCAAATCCTTATAATTTCCGACATGAATGAAATGTAAAGACTAAGAGGTACTTCCTCCGTCCGCAAATAAGTGTACTTCTAGCCTTGTCCTAAGTCAAACGTAGTAAAGTTTGACTAACTTTTTAGGACAACGTACCAACATTTATGACAATGAATTGTTACTATTAGATTTATTTTTAAATCTAGTTTCATAATATGTTAATTTGATGTAATATATGTTTCTATATTTCTCTATAAAGTTGGTCAAATTTGATATTGTTTGACTTAGACAAAAGCTAGATGTACACTTATTTGCGGACTGAGGGAGTAGACTTAGCGTAAAAGGGTAATATATATTATGTGATCCTTTCCATGCGCTATCTCATTTTTTTTCAATTTAGCCTCATTGGCCTTCTACCTCGGAAAAAAATCTTTCTCAACTAATAGCATTGGGAATTCGCCTTAATTAAATTGACAGAGTGTAATGTAGTGATTCAAACACAAAATTAATGTGATGTGGACACAAAGCGTGGATATATGCCCTGTCTAAAGAAATGGATATGTAGCTAGCCGGCCAGAGTACGTAGTGACCGACGGAACAAGCAAAAGGCAGCTGTAAAAAAGATCTGGCGATCCTGTGGGCTGCGTACGTGTGTGGCATTGGCCTGCACACGCACCGCCCAGAATCTCAGGTCGGAAAATCGGACGGTCGATCGGGACCTCAATCATTGTAGCATCAGATACGCAGGACACAGTCAGGACTCCCTTTGGAAACACAAGTCACAGGCTGACACGGGTAATGGCAGCCAGGCACCATTTATGGAACTGTAGGTAGGGCGAGCACTCGAGAAAAAAAATCTAGACTCAAGATTTGTGGTTGAGAGGGAGTATGCCATACAATAGTTTAATTAGTGGATGGTAGTGATTGTGATTTACACTAGCTGGTCTTTTCGGCAAAAGCCAGACCCACCATCAATCAATAGTTTAACTTGTGTATAAGATGTCGGATAGCGAGAAGAGAGGGAGAGAGAGAGTACACTGTATGTGGGACCGGTCCATCAAGAACCAAAAATTACAATCAAGTCCCTAATTTTACACCAAGAACCCTACATATGATAGCAAGAACGCGATCAAGTCTGATCTTGCCGCCGATGAACCACCTCCACGCACAATCGTCTCTGTTGAAACCGAGGACAAGGCCACTTGGGCCAGCAGAGATGCACGTTGCCACGCTAGAGTTGGACGAGATCCTCCATGCTTGGAGGAAGGAAATGATCGAGTCTCCATAGTGCTTGCACATGGCGAGGCCAACCCTACGACCATGGATAGAAATAGTCAAACATCGCCAGTGATTGGGAATCGCCGCATCGAGAACATAATATTCACCTAGTCGAGTTAGGCTTCCTCGCCAGTCCCCACCAATAGTGGTCGTTGAGCTCCCCTTCTCTTCCCCCTCGCCACCGAGGCCGACGATGAGAAAAATTAAGACCTAGGAGGACACCGAGCTAGAGGTGGCCGTTCTTGTTGACAGAGCTCGCGCTGAATTTCCCACTAGTCATCCTCCTCGAAAGCTCGTCGAAAAGATGCAGCAGACACTACCCAACGTTGTGCCAAAACGCCCGAACAGAGAAGCTCAAGGCGATGGAGATGCTTGGCTCCAACTCCCCTAATTGCTACAACTCCTGCCACCAGAGCAGAGCAGCAGAGGACATCAACATCAAGACCAGCCAGATCTAGCCAAGAAGATCTAGCATTCAACTCCAAGTTTCCACTCTGGTAGTGATGCAAGTGGGTTAATGTTAAGGTACCCTCTACCCTTTTTAGTTCAACAAAATGAACTAGATTTTGTGATGACATCATCATTTTTTAAAAGGTTAGTTAACTTTTAAGAGGTTAAAGGGTACCCTAATGGTGACCCACTTTCATCTTTACACTACGAACATGGCCTATTGATGAGTGCATTTCTGCAGTATGTTTACCTTATGTTTTTGCATAAGTAGTGATACGATTTTGGTATTCTACCGCATTCATGCACAACATTTATGTTTGTTTTCACCAGGATCCCAGAATCAAGGATTTTGATGGATAAATCAATTAAAGCTATTAATTTTGGGTACAAATCTGCTAATTGGAGTCCATTAAAGCCTTTCATACAATTTACCACACACAAGGGAGAGAGGGCAAGGAGAATACAATTCTTAGGAGGCAGTCAGACGCTATAATGTGCATTGGTACCATTGGGGCCCGTCCGTATTGGATGCCCGCCCCATGTAGAGGGATCCGGAATCCGACATTCAAAGACACTATACCTCACAGAAACCTCACCTCCGAAAGGGATCTGGAAGGGGGACTAGCAAAAGGGCATCAATCCTCGCCTCTACGAAAATCCTTGAAGGCCAAAACATCGTCTCCATCATCGACCACTTCATCACCGTCATCACCACACATCCCTACAATTCATATATGTTTATCTTGTTGTAATTCCTAAATACTATTATGTATTCGCACCAGTATTTTTCCATCAATTTGCACTCCTTCATATTACTATGATGATGTTGATTGCCTCCATGTGTGAGTAATTTCCCTTGTTCTTGGAGAGATGGGGAAATATGTTCTATAACTTAGATTTATGCTGTATGTATTAATTAAATCTTTTGGTGTTATGTGAATGTGCACATCAGGCTGACACAACGACGAGGCATTAGAAAGGAGAACCCTCATGGGGAACCAGCCCGCCATTGGCACCAGGCCTGGGCAGGGGGACGTCACACAAGGATAGTCCGTGTGAAGATCCCGCTATCCCTCAGGCCGCTCAGCCGCAAATGTACGAAGGGGAAAACAAACCCCTTGTGTAGCAATAACGGGCGCCACATCAACAACATCAAAGTAGGGGCAGTAGAACAACACCTCCATAAGAAGGCTGTGCCCCAGAGGACAAAGACCTGTCACTTCCTAGGGACAACAAAGCGGCATGGATGTAGAGTGGAAACACAGGACCTGTTGTGCTTCTCAGGATTCAAAACTGTTACTGTTGCGAAAACTTTGGTGTACAAGGAATTCAGGTCTTATCTCAACCCTTACACACTCGAGGGATCCTACTCCGTAGATACACCCAGTTTTTCACCGAGATGACAAGTTTTTCGGAACAAAATGAGTATTAGATTGCACTTCTCCAACACACACTCTCTCTCTCTTTATCCACCTAGGTCATGATCCTCACCACCTGGGTAGCGGGAAAACCGCTAGCGGTCTAAAACCTGTGTTCGGCAAACCTCACATTCTTAGGACCAAGGCCTCAGGGTTGAAAAACCAACACCGCTATGTAACTTCACCTCCATAGTCCGCCTTACTCAAACATCGGGCAACCCGACCGGTTTATGAATTGTCAGGGAACATTTAAAGGGAGAAGGTTGCATGAATATAGGAGAGTGCACTGGGTGATGACCTAGGAACTCTCATGGGTCCTACGTTACTCATGGCTATGAAAATAGCCGTCTTTCTCCATGTTTAAATTACATTTTTAGTATAACAAATGACCAAGAATCTCTCTATCCTTGCCACTAATAACTAATTATTGCAAAGATATGCAATCCTTTTTTAAGTCGTGTTGTGTAGGAAAGCAAACTTTTAAGGAAAAATCGGGAGCTATTAATGAAGATTATGAGGTTGCCTACACAACCAAGTAAACCAGGGTCGGAACCGATCCTCGTAGAGGCTCTAGTATATTAGAATGTTCCTCCCACAAATTTTTGTAGGGGTTCGTAGCATGGAAAACAAAAAATTTCTATCGCATACAAACAAACAAGCCAAGATCTATCTACTAGATTGTAGCAACGAGTCGATGGAATAACTTACCCTCGAAGATTCCAAAGTGTTTAACGAGAGCAGATTCTCGTGGGTGATGTAGTCGTACTCGTTCCGATCTCAAGATCGCGTAGACGATCCTTCCGGCGCCACGTTCCGGCAGCGCTCCCGCAGTCGGTCACACGTTCGGTACTCGACGAAGACCTTCCTCTCCCTTGTTCCAGCAGGCAGCGGAGGTTGTAGCACCCTCCTCGCGATTCCGGCAGCACAACGGCGTGGTACCGGAAGTAGAGGGGAGATCCCGCAGGGCTTCGCCTTAAGCCGGTGCGAGTATGGTGGAGCTTATGAGAGAGGCTATTTAGTGGTCTAGTAATTAGACACACCAATTAGAAGGCTCTAAACCAATTAGAAGGCTCTAAACCGCTGGCTAAAGCAATTAGAAGCTCTAAACCAAAACGGCTCTAAACCGGAGATTTAGAGGTAGGAACTTGTGTGTCTAGGAGAGCAGCCCTACCCCTCCTTTTATAGGTGGGGAGGCGCGGCCAGGGGAGGGGAGTCCCTCCCCAAGTCGGCCTTGGGTGGCGCGCCGGCTTGGGGAGGAGACTCCTCCCTCAAGTCGGTTTCCAACTCCTCTTCTCCTCTTTCCGAAAACTGGCAGTTTGACTTTTCAAACTTGCTATTTGACTTTTCAAATTAGGATTTGATTTAATCCCTTATTCGGAATAGCGATGACACTAAATACATGATGCAATCATTCCAACATGCAATGACAAATTCATGTACCCCTTCCCCTCCGGAGTGCCGGACATTCCGGAACCTTCTAGAACATTCCCGATGAAATCACCGGAATCATTCCCGAACTCCGAAACGGGACTTTCCTTCTATGAATCTTATTCTCCGGACCATTCCGGATCACCTCGTGATATCCCGGATCCCATCCGAGACTCCGAACAACATTCGGTCTCTTTCTCATAATACCATAACTACTCAAACAACGTCGAATCCTTAAGTGTGTCTCCCTACGGTTCGTGAATTATGCGGACATGATCGAGACACTTCTCCGAACAATAACCAATAGAGGAATCTGGAAATTCATATGGCTCCCACATATTTCTACGATTACTTTGCGATCGAATGAACCACTTACATACGATACCAATTTCCCTTTGTCTCACGATATGTTACTTATCCGAGGTTATGATCGTCGGTATCTCTGCATACCTAGTTCAACCTCGTTACTAACAAGTACTCTTTTCTCGTTCCCGTGATATGTGATCCCTTGTGACCAAGTCACATGCTTGCAAGCTAATTGGATGACATTCCACCAAGAGGGCCCAGAGTATATCTATCCGTCATGTGGATGGACAAATCCCACTCTTGATCCATGTGTCTCAACCAATACTTTCCGAACACTCAATGCCACTTTTATAGCCACCCTGTTACGGTGTGGTGTTTGATGTCATCAAAGCATCCATCCGGTAAAGGTGATATGCATGATCTCATGGTCGAAGGAATTAGGTTACTATGTATCAGAAAGCATATAGCAATTGAACTATTGAAATGACTTGATCTTTATGCTACGCTTATCTATAGGAGTATGTCCACCATATCATTCTCCTAACGATATGATCTTGTTGTTGATAACACCTCAATGTTCATGATAGGGAAACCACAATCATCTATCAACCAACAAGCTAGTGATGTATAGAGGCTATACTAGGGACTTCAAATTAAGTTTACAATTCACACAAGTATTAATGTTTCCTTGTTAATACTATTATAGCATGAATATAAACATTTATCATAAACACAAAGATATAATAATAACCACATTTATTATTGCCTCTAGGGCATATCTCCAACAGTCTCCCACTTGCACTAGAGTCATCTAATCTAGATTACATGGTAATATACCGAACACCCATGGCAGTTTGGTGTTGGTCATGTTTTGCCCTCGGGAGAGGTTTAGTCAACGGATCCGCCACATTCAGATCTGTGTGTACTTTGCAAATCTTTATATCCCCATCCTGGATATGTTCTCGAATAGCGTGAAAACGCAGTTTGATATGCTTCAGCTTCTTGTGTGACCTTGGTTCTTGCGCATTGGCTATGGCGCCCATGTTATCACAGTAGATAGACATTGGGTCCAACGCACTTGGAACCACACCCAGCTCTGTAATGAACTCTTTCATCCATATCGCTTCTTGTGAAGCCTCCGAAGCAGCCATGTATTCCGATTCAGTTGAAGATCTCGCCACAACGCTTTGCTTTGCACTCCTCCAGCTAACTGCTGCACCATTCAAAATAAATACGTACCCAGATTGTGATTTAGAATCATCTGGATCGGTGTTCCAACTAGCATCGGTGTAACCATTAACAACGAGCTGTTCATCACCTCCATAAGAAAGAACCATATCCTTAGTTCTTCTCAAGTACTTAAGGATGTTTTTGACCGCTGTCCAATGATCCACTCCTGGATCACTTTGATATCTGCTAGTTAAACTAACAACATATGCGATGTCGGGTCTCGTACATAGCATGGCATACATTAGAGATCCTATGGCTGAGGCATAGGGAGTCTTACTCATCCTTTCTCTATCTTCTGCCGATGTTGGACTTTGAGTTTTACTCAAGGTCGTATTGGGCAACATGGGCAAGAACCCTTTCTTGCTTTCTTCCATTCCAAACTTCTTTAGAACTTTGTCCAAATATGTACTCTGTGACAATGATATTTGGCGTTTCGATCTATCTCTATAAATCTTTATGCCTAATATGTAAGCTGCTTCGCCAAGATCCTTCATTGAAAAACTATTATTCAAATATTCCTTGACACTATTAAGAAGGTCTACATCATTCCCAATCAACAATATGTCATCCACATACAGTATTAAGAATGCTACAGAGCTCCCACTCACTTTCTTGTAAATACAAGCTTCTCCATAAGTTTGTATAAAACCAAAACTTTTGATTACCTTATCAAAACGTTGATTCCAACTTCGGGATGCTTGCTTCAATCCATAGATGGACCGTTGAAGTTTGCATACCTTGTTAGCATCTTTAGGATCGACAAAACCTTTGGGTTGCATCATATACAACTCTTCATCAATGTCTCCATTGAGGAAAGCTGTTTTGACATCCATCTGCCATATCTCATAATCATAATATGCAGCGATTGCTAACATAATCCTCACAGACTTTAGCTTCGCTACCGGTGAGAAGGTCTCATCGTAGTCAACTCCTTGAATTTGTCGAAACCCTTTTGCGACAAGTCGAGCTTTATAGACAGTAACATTACCATCAGCATCTGTTTTCTTCTTGAAAATCCATTTGTTCTCGACAGCCTTTCGGCCATCCGGTAAGTCCACCAAAGTCCATACTTGGTTTTCGTACATGGATCCAATCTCGGATTTCATGGCTTCTTGCCATTTATTGGAATCTGGGCTCATCATCGCTTCCTCATATGTCTCGGGGTCATCGGTGTTGTCCACCACCATGACATTCATAACGGAATCATACCAATCTGGAGTGGTACGAGTTCTCGTTGATCTCCGAGGCTCTGTAGCAACTTCAACCGAATTTTCATGATCATCATCATTAGCTTCCTCTCTTATTGGTGCAGGCACCACAGGAACTTCTTCCGGTGCTGCGCTACTCGCAATTTCAAGAGAAGGTTCGACAACCTCGTCGAGTTCTACTTTCCTTCCAGTCACTTCTTTCGAGAGAAATTCCTTCTCTAGAAAGGATCCATTCTTGGCAACGAAGATTTTGCCTTCGGATCTATGATAGAAGGTATACCCAATAGTTTCCTTCGGGTATCCTATGAAGACGCATTTTTCCGCTTTGGGTTCAAGCTTGTCCGGCTGTAACTTCTTTACATAGGCTTCGCATCCCCAAACTTTAAGGAACGACAATCTAGGTTTCTTCCCAAACCATAATTCATACGGTGTCGTTTCAACGGATTTAGACGGTGCCCTATTTAAAGTGAATGCGGCTGTTTCTAATGCATAACCCCAAAATGATAGCGGTAAATCTGTAAGTGACATCATAGAACGAACCATATCTAAGAGAGTTCGATTACGACGTTCGGACACACCATTACGCTGTGGTGTTCCCGGCGGTGTCAATTGTGAAAGTATTCCGCATTTCTTCAAATGCTCGCCAAACTCGTAACTTAGATATTCACCTCCACGATCAGAACGTAGAAATTTAATCTTCTTGTTACGTTGATTCTCTACCTCACTTTGAAACTCCTTAAACTTCTTGAAAGTTTCGGACTTATGTTTCATGAAATAGATATACCCATATCTACTCAAGTCATCCGTGAAGGTAAGAACATAACGATAACCACCGCGCGATGCTACACTCATTGGACCACAAACATCGGTATGTATGATTTCCAACAAATCCGTAGCTCGCTCCATTATACCAGAAAATGGAGTCTTAGTCATTTTACCCATCAGACATGCTTCGCATCTTTCAAGTGATTCAAAATCAAGTGATTCAAGAAGTCCATCGGAATGGAGTTTCTTCATACGTTTCACTCCGATGTGACCAAGACGACAGTGCCACATATAAGTCGAATTATCGCTTGATTTCAATCGTTTAGCCTCAATGTTGTTGATATGTGTATTTCCACTATCGAGATTCAATAAGAATAGACCATCTATCAAAGGTGCATGTGCATAAAACATATTACTCATATAGATAGAACAACCATTATTCTTGGATTTAAACAAGTAACCGTCTCGCAATAAACAAGATCCCGATATAATGTTCATGCTCAACGCAGGCACCAAATAACAATTATTTAAGTATAAAACTAATCCCGATGGTAGATGAAGAGGTAGCGTGCCGACCGCGATCAACCTTTGATCCGTTTCCCACGCGCATCGTCACCACGTTCTTCGCTAGCTTCCGTTTATTCTGCAGCACCTGTTTCGAGTTACAAATATGAGCAACCGAACCAGTATCAAATACCCAGGCATTACTACGAATGCTAGTGAGATACACGTCAATAACATGTATATCAGATATACCTTTCTTCTTGATGTTGCCGATCTTCAAATCCGCCAAGTACTTTGGGCAATTCCGCTTCCAGTGACCTACTCCTTTGCAGTAAAAGCACTCAGTTTCAGGCTTTGGTCCAGCCTTGGTTTTCTTCGTCGGTGTGGTAACTTTCTTACCACCCTTCTTGAAGTGTCCCTTTTGCTTAGACTTGCCCTTCTTGAATTTGGTGGTCTTATTGACCATCAACACTTGGTGCTCTTTCTTGATCTCCACTTCTGCAGATTTTAACATAGCAAATAGTTCTGGCAACTCTTTGTTCATGTTCTGCATGTTGTAGTTCATCACAAAGTTCCTGTAACTTGGTGGCAATGACTGGAGGACGCGGTAAACCCCCAAAGCATTAGGAATCACTATACCCAAGCTTTGAAGTTTGTTTGCGTGCCCAGACATCTTAAGCACATGCTCACTGACGGAGCTGCCCTCTTCCATCTTGCAGTTAAAGAACTTTTCAGAAGCTTCATAACTTTCAATTGCCGCATGAGTCTCAAAAATTAATTTGAGATCCTCGACAATATCATATGGGTCTGACTCTTCAAACCTTTTCTGAAGCTCCGATTCTAAACCATACAAGATAGCACACTGAACTATGGAGTACTGATTCTTCCGAGCGAGGTAAACATTCTTTACTTCATCGGGAGCATCAGCTGCAGGTGGGTCACCCAGCGGTGCATCCAGCACATAGGTCAAATTACCAGCTGTGAGGACAATCCTCAAATTGCGGAACCAATCCGCGAAGTTGCTTCCATTGTTTTTCAACTTTTCTTTCTCTAGGAACGCATTAAAATTAATGGTAGGGGCTGCCATTGATCTACAACATATTTGCAATAGTTTAGACTAAGTTTATGACAAGTTGAGTTCAAATTAATTAATGAAATTAAACTAGGTGAACTCCCACTCAAAACAACATCCCTCACATTGTTTTAGTGATCACACGAACCAAATCCACTACATCAACACCGATCATCACGAGAGTTTGATATAGTTTCAATGGCGAACAATCATCATGTTCATCATATCTACTATATGATTCATGCTTTACCTTTCGGTAATCCGTGTTCCTGAGACCATGTCTGTACATGCTAGGCTCGTCAAGATCAAACCTTAGCCACCGCATAAGCAAATCTGGCTTGCTTACGTTGTATACACTTGCGGAATCTAACACACCCGATCATCACGTGGTGCTTCGAAACAACAAGCTTTAGCAACGGTGCTAGCTAAGGGCGAACACTTTATGATTTGAAATTCATGTGCATGAGGGATCATCTTATAATGCTACCGTTGTCTACTAAGCAATACAAGATGCATAAAGGATTAACATCACATGCAATTCAATATATATATATGTGATATGATATGGCCTTTCTTCTCTGTGCTTCCGATCTCCATCTTCAAGCACGAACATGATCTCCATCATCACCGGCATTGCATCAAGGTCAATGACGCTCCTCCATGGTTGTCGTCCACCGGCTTCAACTATTACAACTACTTTGAATAGACACGCGGGTCTTAACATAAATTAAAGACAACCATATGGCTCCTGCCGGTTGCCAACTTACAATAAGGAACATTGCATACATCAAGTATAATCACAATCATGGCCATATCACATCACTGCACACCCCTGCAAAACAAAGTTAGACGCCTCTACTTTCTTTGCATATTTTACGTGGTTTGGGGATTTCAATAAGTGTCGTTCTAACTTACGAACAAGAACCACAACATTGATACTAGCATTGTTGATTACCCGTTGTAAATTGGATCTTAACTATGCTAGGAGAAACAGGCACCCGCAAAGCCACTTATGCAATACAAGTTGCATGTCAAGCGTGGAGCAAGTCTCATGAACGATGTCATGTAAGGTTAGCCCGGGCCGCTTCATCCCAACATACCGCAAGATGCAAAGTACACAAAAAGCAATCTACAATAAAAGCATCAACGCCCACAATGACCATTGTGTTCTACTCGTGCAACAGATCTACATATAGACACGGCTCTGATACCACTGTAGGGGTTCGTAGCATGGAAAACAAAAATTTTCTATCGCATACAAACAAACAAGCCAAGATCTATCTACTAGATTGTAGCAACGAGTCGATGGAATAACTTACCCTCGAAGATTCCAAAGTGTTTAACGAGAGCAGATTCTCGTGGGTGATGTAGTCGTACTCGTTCCAATCTCAAGATCGCGTAGACGATCCTTCCGGCGCCACGTTCCGGCAGCGCTCCCGCAGTCGGTCACACGTTCGGTACTCGACGAAGACCTTCCTCTCCCTTGTTCCAGCAGGCAGCGGAGGTTGTAGCACTCTCCTCGCGATTCCGGCAGCACAACGGCGTGGTACCGGAAGTAGAGGGGAGATCCCGCAGGGCTTCGCCTTAAGCCGGTGCGAGTATGGTGGAGCTTATGAGAGAGGCTATTTAGTGGTCTAGTAATTAGACACACCAATTAGAAGGCTCTAAACCAATTAGAAGGCTCTAAACCGCTGGCTAAAGCAATTAGAAGCTCTAAACCAAAACGGCTCTAAACCGGAGATTTAGAGGTAGGAACTTGTGTGTCTAGGAGAGCAGCCCTACCCCTCCTTTTATAGGTGGGGAGGCGCGGCCAGGGGAGGGGAGTCCCTCCCCAAGTCGGCCTTGGGTGGCGCGCCGGCTTGGGGAGGAGACTCCTCCCTCAAGTCGGTTTCCAACTCCTCTTCTCCTCTTTCCGAAAACTGGCAGTTTGACTTTTCAAACTTGCTATTTGACTTTTCAAATTAGGATTTGATTTAATCCCTTATTCGGAACAGCGATGACACTAAATACATGATGCAATCATTCCAACATGCAATGACACATTCATGTACCCCTTCCCCTCCGGAGTGCCGGACATTCCGGAACCTTCTAGAACATTCCCGATGAAATCACCGGAATCATTCCCGAACTCCGAAACGGGACTTTCCTTATATGAATCTTATTCTCCGGACCATTCCGGATCACCTCGTGATATCCCGGATCCCATCCGAGACTCCGAACAACATTCGGTCTCTTTCTCATAATACCATAACTACTCAAACAACGTCGAATCCTTAAGTGTGTCTCCCTACGGTTCGTGAATTATGCGGACATGATCGAGACACTTCTCCGAACAATAACCAATAGAGGAATCTGGAAATTCATATGGCTCCCACATATTTCTACGATTACTTTGCGATCGAATGAACCACTTACATACGATACCAATTTCCCTTTGTCTCACGATATGTTACTTATCCGAGGTTATGATCGTCGGTATCTCTGCATACCTAGTTCAACCTCGTTACTGACAAGTACTCTTTTCTCGTTCCCGTGATATGTGATCCCTTGTGACCAAGTCACATGCTTGCAAGCTAATTGGATGACATTCCACCGAGAGGGCCCAGAGTATATCTATCCGTCATGTGGATGGACAAATCCCACTCTTGATCCATGTGTCTCAACCAATACTTTCCGAACACTCAATGCCACTTTTATAGCCACCCTGTTACGGTGTGGTGTTTGATGTCATCAAAGCATCCATCCGGTAAAGGTGATATGCATGATCTCATGGTCGAAGGAATTAGGTTACTATGTATCAGAAAGCATATAGCAATTGAACTATTGAAATGACTTGATCTTTATGCTACGCTTATCTATAGGAGTATGTCCACCATATCATTCTCCTAACGATATGATCTTGTTGTTGATAACACCTCAATGTTCATGATAGGGAAACCACAATCATCTATCAACCAACAAGCTAGTGATGTATAGAGGCTATACTAGGGACTTCAAATTAAGTTTACAATTCACACAAGTATTAATGTTTCCTTGTTAATACTATTATAGCATGAATATAAACATTTATCATAAACACAAAGATATAATAATAACCACATTTATTATTGCCTCTAGGGCATATCTCCAACAATTTTATCTTTATTAAATCATTACACATGAATATGCGTATTACTATCTTTATCCCATATGATGTGCAGCTGCGGGTGAATCTTCAACCATGACTTATCTCCATCCATTGCAACAAATAACGTTCTAAAGTAAACTAGAAAGGTCCGGTAAATGAAGGTAAAACGAATAAACAAGTCTCGTAGACGTGTCTCATTTAATTTCCATTTAGAATTGTTTATTAAGGTTTGGTTAAACGTGGGTCTACTAGGGAAAAGCTACTATACTACATCCATAAATCTGGATCGAAGGTATTAGTTACCTCTGATATAATTGGTATGAGGTGGAGATAGGCATTACTCATGAGGTACAAACACCCATACACATCCTAAACTATGACATGCAATCTCATATTACATGCCGGGAGAGTGAGGGAGTCATCTCTAGACAAGGAGAAGGTGCCTACTAGGGAACGAGTTAACATAGCCTCGGCCCTACACCACTCTAGTCTCCGGACCACAACCTTCACTCCATCCTAAGGGCCACGACCTGGAAGCTTGCAAAATGTCGTGTCATCATCAAGGGATTTGGACCTTCTAGACCTACCACCTCGTCAGCTCTCGACTACCCCCACCCAACGCACTCGGATCTCACGGGGAGAAGTATACAGGACAAAGACAATATATGTTAAGCACGGAATTCTGAAGGGATGGTGAAATATTTATATTACTACCCGAAGGAGGATTTTTATAGAAGGATTTTGTGGCTCCGACAAGAGGGAACCCAAAAACGGGAAGCAAAACACCCCTGTGTAGCTAAGGCCTCCTTTCGCGGGGAATTAGGCTGGACTCGTTGCCACGACGGATGGTGGCATCTAGTGCCTCTATGGAATCAGCAACGACCTCATCGTCCCTGGCATAGGACGCAAGCACCTCATCAAGACGAAGACGCCCCTGGAGGACCTCCTTCTCCGGACGGGCCTTCTCCTCCTTTATCAAGCTCACCATGAACTCCTTCTCGGTGAGCTCAGCATGAGTCCTGTCCCTCTGTTCTCTGACGCCCTCCATTGCCTCCCAGTTCTTCTAATGAAGATCCTCCTAGATCTTCAACTGGTGGAGAAGGTCAACGTTCTCGTTGATTGACCAGGACACAGACGCCTGGGTGATGGCCAGGAACTCCTTATCAGAATATTGGTGCGTGGGAACAATTCTTGACAATTCCACCAGAACATTTTGTGACACCATGGTCTTCCCAGCCTGAATCACCCTCAGGCGGCCAAGGATCACCGCCTCGTCAAGAGGCACATGAAGCGGTGGGGCTCCCCTAGGCTGGTGGCGGGTTCTCGACATCCTCTCCTCGTACCGAGTACGCCGAATTTCTCTCCCCGGAGGGAGCTATTATTGTCAGCCATGGATTGGACGCTTGGAAACAAGGTTTTTTATGGAGCGGAGGAGAGGAGTTGGAAGGGATGCAAACAGAAAGGTGAGTAGTTGTATTTATGGGAAAATAGCCCCGAAAGGTCACGACTCGTGAGGTGAGGTCTGTGGATTTATGGAGGATTCCACCCAAGAGCAGGAGCCCAAGGGATAACCCGTCTTAGAGGCAGGAGATTTACTCTGCATTCATGCAAGGTCACATCCCATCAGTCAACATTGTGGGCAGGAATCTCATTATGATCACCACCTTCAATTTCGCCAGACAGAACAGGTTCCCACGCGCTAGAAGTCCTTTGAGAAACAACATTTATTAGGAAGACCTGTCCAACTCGTTAAGATTCAGGTCCTCACGGCCACGAAAATGATCTTCTTGTAGGGTTCGCAGCATAGAAAACAAAAAATTTCCTACGATGGGAGCAACTATGTACCAAGATCTATCGACTAGATACAAACAACGGGCAGATGTATATCCGTAGAGAACATACCCTTGAAGACTGACAAAGCTTAACGAGTTAAACTCATGGTTGATGTAGACGATCTCTTGCCGATCTCAAGGTCGAGAGGAAGTCCTTAGCACCGTAGCTTAGTGGCGCATCCGTGCTCGCACACACGCCCGAGGCACCGAGAAACCTCCACCTCCCCGCTCCAGCAATGCAGCGGAAGCACAACTATTTCTTGCCGAATAGCTATCAGGAACATGTATCTCGCTAGTTCGAGACCATGGGGGATAAATACTAGTAGGGGAGAGATATCCTTCACGAGGAGGTGTGAGTGAGAAGTGAGGAGGGGGCTGCCTTGTATAGGAGAGGAGGGGACCCCAAGGGGGTGGCCGGCGCATGGGGCTGCCCCCTAGCCCTCCCCTCATTCATGTGGGTGGACAATCCACTCACAAAAATCCTTTCAATTCCCTGTTGGAGATATGCCCTAGAGGCAATAATAAATGTAGTTATTATATCTTTGTGTTTATGATAATTGTTTACATTGTGCTATAACAGTATTAACCAGAAACATTATACTTATGCGATTTGTAAACTAAATTAGAGTCCCTAGTAAAGCCTCTTTATAATACTAGCTTGTTGATTAATAGATGATCATGGTTTCTTGATCATGAACATTTGAGATGTTGTTAATAACAAGGTCATATCATTAGGAGAATGATATGATGGACATACTCCTATAGATAAGCGTAGCATAAAGATCAAGTCATTTTAATAGTTCAATTGCTATAAGCTTTCTGATACATAGTAACCTAATTCCTTCGACCATGAGATCATGCTTATCACCATCACCGGAAGGATGCTTTGATGACATCAAACACCACACCGTAACTGGGTGGCTATAAAGGTGGCATTGAGTGTTCGCAAAGTATGGGTTGAGACACATGGATCAAGAGTGGGATTTGTCCTTCCATATGACGGATAGATATACTCTGGGCCCTCTCGGTGGAATGTCATCCAATTAGCTTGCAAGCATGTGACTGGCTCACAAGGGATCACATACCACGGGAACGAGAAAAGAGTACTTATCGGTAACGAGGTTGAACTAGGTATGCAGAGATACCGACGATCAAAACCTCGGATAAGTAAACTATCGTGAGACAAAGGGAAATTGGTATCGTATGTAAGTGGTTCATTTGATCGCAAAGTAATCGTAGAAATATGTGGGAGCCATATGAATTTCCAGATTCCTCTATTGGTTATTGTTCGGAGAAGTGTCTCGATCATGTCCGCATAATTCACGAACCGTAGGGAGACACACTTAAGGATTCGATGTTGTTGAGTAGTTATGGAATGATGAGTAAGAGACCTAATGTTGTTCGGAGTCTCGGATGGGATCCAGGATATCACGAGGAGATACGGAATGGTCCGGAGAATAAGATTCTTATAAGGAAAGTCATGTTTCGTAGTTGGGGAATGATTCCGATGTTTTCACCGGGAATGTTCTAGAAGGGTCCGGAAGGTCCGACATTCCGGAGGGGAAGGGTACATGAATGTGTCATGACAATATGGAATGGTTGCATCATGTACTAGGTCACTTGGCTGGGCAAAATAAAGGGGGAAATCAAATCCTAGTTTGAAAGTCAAACGCCAATTTGAAAAAGTCAAACGACAAGTTTGTTTGGTGGACGGAGAGTAGGAAACCTACTTGGGGAGGAAGTCCTCCTCCCTCCACCCACAGGCCAAGGAGGCCGAGTTGGGGGAGGATTCCCTCCTCCCAACCGGCTACCCTCCACCTATATAAGGAGGGGTAGGGCGCCCCCTACCCCTCACACCCAAAACCCTAACCCCAAGCCACCGGCGCCACCACCTCCTTGAGCCGCCGCCTAGGGCACCTCCAACTCTGCGAGTTGGGGTGATCCCCAAACCCTAGCCGCCGGCTACAATTTCCCCTTGGTGCCTCTAAACCCTAGATCACCAAGGCCTCTCTCATAGTCCACCATACTCGCTCCGGCTTAAAGAGAAGCCCTGCGAGATCTCCCCTCACCTTCCGGTACCACATCGTCGTGCTGTCGGAATCACGAGGAGAGTGCTACAACCTCCACTGCCTGCTGGAACATGGGAGAGGAAGGTCTTCATCGAGTACCGAACGTGTGACCGACTGCGTAAGCGCTGCCGGAACGCAGCGCCGGAAGGATCGTCTACGCGATCTTGAGATCGGCAAGAGTACGACTACATCACCCACGAGAATCTGCTATCGTTAAACGCTTTGGAATCTTCGAGGGTGAGTTCCTCTATCGACTCGTTGCTACAATCTAGTAGATAGATCTTGGTGTAGGGGTTCGTAGCATGGAAAACAAAAAATTTCTATCGCATACAAACAAACAAGCCAAGATCTATCTACTAGATTGTAGCAACGAGTCGATGGTATAACTTACCCTCGAAGATTCCAAAGCGTTTAACGAGAGCAGATTCTCGTGGGTGATGTAGTCGTACTCGTTCCGATCTCAAGATCGTGTAGACGATCCTTCCGGCGCCACGTTCCGGCAGCGCTCCCGCAGTCGGTCACACGTTCGGTACTCGACGAAGACCTTCCTCTCCCTTGTTCCAGCAGGCAGCGGAGGTTGTAGCACTCTCCTCGCGATTCCGGCAGCACAACGGCGTGGTACCGGAAGTAGAGGGGAGATCCCGCAGGGCTTCGCCTTAAGCCGGTGCGAGTATGGTGGAGCTTATGAGAGAGGCTATTTAGTGGTCTAGTAATTAGACACACCAATTAGAAGGCTCTAAACCAATTAGAAGGCTCTAAACCATTGGCTAAAGCAATTAGAAGCTCTAAACCAAAAACGGCTCTAAACCGGAGATTTAGAGGTAGGAACTTGTGTGTCTAGGAGAGCAGCCCTGCCCCTCCTTTTATAGGTGGGGAGGCGCGGCCAGGGGAGGGGAGTCCCTCCCCAACTCGGCCTAGGGCTGGCCGCCGGCTTGGAGAGGAGGGACTCCTCTCCAACTCGGTTTGGAGCTCCTCCTCCACTTTCCGAAAACTGGCAGTTTGACTTTTCAAACTTGCTATTTGACTTTTCAAATTAGGATTTGATTTAATCCCTTATTTGGAACAGCGAAGACACTAAATACATGATGCAATCATTCCAACATGCAATGACACATTCATGTATCCCTTCCCCTCCGGAGTGCCGGACATTCCGGAACCTTCTAGAACATTCCCGATGAAATCACCGGAATCATTCCCGAACTCCGAAACGGGACTTTCCTTATATGAATCTTATTCTCCGGACCATTCCGGATCACCTCGTGATATCCCGGATCCCATCCGAGACTCCGAACAACATTCGGTCTCTTTCTCATAATACCATAACTACTCAAACAACGTCGAATCCTTAAGTGTGTCTCCCTACGGTTCGTGAATTATGCGGACATGATCGAGACACTTCTCCGAACAATAACCAATAGAGGAATCTGGAAATTCATATGGCTCCCACATATTTCTACGATTACTTTGCGATCGAATGAACCACTTACATACGATACCAATTTCCCTTTGTCTCACGATATGTTACTCATCCGAGGTTATGATCGTCGGTATCTCTGCATACCTAGTTCAACCTCGTTACTGATAAGTACTCTTTTCTCGTTCCCGTGTTATGTGATCCCTTGTGACCAAGTCACATGCTTGCAAGCTAATTGGATGACATTCCACCGAGAGGGCCCAGAGTATATCTATCCGTCATGTGGATGGACAAATCCCACTCTTGATCCATGTTTCTCAACCAATACTTTCCGAACACTCAATGCCACTTTTATAGCCACCCTGTTACGGTGTGGTGTTTGATGTCATCAAAGCATCCATCCGGTAAAGGTGATATGCATGATCTCATGGTCGAAGGAATTAGGTTACTATGTATCAGAAGTCATATAGCAATTGAACTATTGAAATGACTTGATCTTTATGCTACGCTTATCAATAGGAGTATGTCCACCATATCATTCTTCTAACGATATGATCTTGTTGTTGATAACATCTCAATGTTCATGATAGGGAAACCACAATCATTAATCAACCAACAAGCTAGTGAAGTATAGAGGCTATACTAGGGACTTCAAATTAAGTTTACAATTCACACAAGTATTAATGTTTCCTTGTTAATACTATTATAGCATGAATATAAACATTTATCATAAACACAAAGATATAATAATAACTATATTTATTATTGCCTCTAGGGCATATCTCCAACACTTGGCTTGTTTGTTTGCATGCGGTAGAAATTTTTTGTTTTCCATGCTACGAACCCCTACATTCCCTCCACTCAAAATGCCACTCAAATTCCCATTAAATTTCCACCAAATTTAATGCAAACTCTCATTAAATAAAACTCCTTTTATTTATTCAGAATTTTGTCAATTACTTTAATGAAAAACATTCACATATAACCCCTTGCTAGTATTTCATTTCACATGCAAAAACACTTTCTGCAATTTAACCCGAAAACCTGTTTCGGTATCTAGTGAAATAAATTCCTGTGCTTGTTATTCTTTCCGGCCTGAAACTTTTGCTCCAAATGGTTGTCGGTGTCTCTTAAGTGTGTCACCCTACGGTTCACAAATAATGCGGACATGATCGAGACCCCTCTCCGATCAATAATCATAAGCGGGATCTGGAGACCCATACCGACTCCCACACATTCAACGATGACTTTCTTGTGATCGTCAGAACCTTTTATGCTAGTATCTTAATCCTTTTGTTTCACGATATATTACATGCCCGAGATTCGATCATCGGTATCTCCATACCTAGTTTGATCTCGTTACTGACATGCACTCTTTTCTCGTTCCCATGATATAACATTCTAGTGATCAAATCACTTGCTTGCAAGCTAACCAATGTGATATCACCGAGAGGGCCCAGAGCATATCTATCCATCATCGGGATGAACAAATTCTACTCTCGGTCCATGGGCCTCAACATAACACTTTATTAGTTCTGAACCCATCTTTATAATCACCCTGTTATGGTGTGACGTTTGATGTTATCAAGAAACTCTTCCGGTGTTAGTGATTGACATGATATCATGGTCTAAGGATTAGGGTCACTTCGTAAGTTGTTATAGCAATATAAACTCAATGACTTTGATCGTAATGCTATACTTTGGATGAATGTTCATCACACCATTACACTAATGTTGTGACCTCGTTATTAACAACATCCAATGTCCATGATCAGGAAACCTTGATCATCTTGTTAATCAACGAGCTAGTTTATGAGAGAGGCATAACTAGGAACTTTCTGTTTGTTTATTAAACACACATGTATTAACGTTTCCATATTAATACAATTATAGCATGCAAAATAAACATCTATCATATACTTGGAATATACATAATAAACACTTTATTATTGTCTCTCAGGGCATATTCCCTTTAGTCTCACACTTGCACTAGAGACAATAATCTAGTTACATAGTGATGAATCTAACACCAATGGAGTTCTGGTGTTGATCATGTTTTGCTCTAGGGAGAGTTTTAGTCAACAGATCTACTACATTGAGATCCGTGTGTACTTTACAAATCATTATATCTCCATCCTTGACATGCTCGCGGATGGAGTGAAAACGACGCTTAATATGCTTGGAATTCTTGTGAGACCTTGGTTCTTTCTCATTGGAAACGACACCATTGTTGTCACAATAGATCACCATTGGGTCCAACGCGCTCGCAACCACACCTAGTTCGGATATTAACTCCTTCATCCAAACCGCTTCCTGAGCCGCTTCCGAAGCAGCAACATTTTCGGCCTCCGTTGTAGATCCCGCCACCACAGGTTGTTTGGAACTCCTCCAACTAACCGCTCCTCCATTCATGAGAAATACGTATCCAGATTGAGACTTAGAGTCATCCGGATCGGTGTCAAAGCTTGCGTCAACATAACACTTAGCGACGAGCTCTTCTTCACCTCCGTACACAAGAAACATAACCTTAGTTCTTCGCAAGTTACTTCAGGATATTCTTGATAGCTATCCAGTGTTCGAACCTGGATCCGATTGGTACCTACTAGTCAAACTAATAGCATGTGCCACATCCGGTCTTGTACATAGCATGGTGTACATTATAGAGCCTATGGCTGAAGCATAGGGGACTTTGTCCATTATCTCTCTTTCTTCCGCCCTAGACAGACTTTGAGTCTTACTCAATGTCTTGTCTTGCAACATAGGTAAGAACCCCTTCTTACTTCCGTCCATTTTAAACTTCTTTAAAATCTTATCAAGGTATGTACTTTGCGATAGCCCTATTAGGCGCCTAGATCTATCTCTATAGATCTTTATGCCTAATATGTATGACGCTTCACCTAGGTCCTTCATTGAAAATTTGCTGTTTAGATAACTTTTAACACTATTTAAAAGATCTATATCATTTCCGATCAATAATATGTCATCCACATATAATATCAGAAATACATTGCTCCCACTCACTTTCTTATAAATACAAGCCTCTCCATAAGTTTGGACAAATCCAAACTCTTTGATCACCTCATCAAAGCGGAGATTCCAACTCCGTGATGCTTGCTTCAGTCCATAGATGGATCGCTGAAGCTTGCACACCTTGTTAGCATCCTTAGGATCGACAAAACCCTTTGGTTGTATCATATACAACTCTTCTTCAATATTACCATTGAGGAACGCGGTTTTGACATCCATCTGCCATATCTCATAATCGAAATATGCATCAATTGCTAACATAATCCTAACTGACTTTAGCATAGCTACAGGAGAGAATATCTCATCGTAGTCAACTCCTTGAATTTGTCGAAACCCCTTTGCGACAAGTCGAGCTTTATAGATGGTCACATTACCATCCACATCAGTTTTCCTTTTGAAAATCCATTTATTCTCCACGGCCTTTCGGTCGTAAGGTAAGTCCACCAAGTCCCAAACTTGATTTTCATACATGGATTCCATCTCGGATTTCATGGCTTCTAACCATTTGTTGGAATCCGGGCTCATCATCTCTTCTTCATACATCGCAGGGTCATCAATTTCATCAACCATGAAATTTATAATAGGGTTTCCATATTGCTCGGGAGCTGCACGCGTCCTGCTAGACCTGCGAGGTTCGGTAGTACTCTGTTTTAGAGTTTCATGATCATTATCAATAGTTCCCTCTTCTACTGGTGAAGCCAACTCCGGAACGACTTTCGGCGCTGCGCTACTCGCCATACTTTGAAGAGAAGGTTCAATAACATCTTCGAGTTCTACCTTCTAACTACTCACACCTTTCACGAGAAACTCTTTCTCTAGAAAGGATCCATACTTGGCAACAAAAACCTTTCCCTCGGATCTGTGATAGAAGGAATACCCAATAGTTTCCTTAGGGTATCCAATGAAGACATATTTTTCCGCTTTGGGTTCGAGTTTATCCGGTTGAAGTTTCTTCACATAAACATCGCATCCCCAAACTTTAAGAAATGACAACTTAGTTTTGTTTCCAAACCACAATTCATACGGTGTCTTTTGAATGGATTTAGATGGTGCCCGATTTAAAGTGAATGCAGCAGTTTCTAGTGCATAACCCCAAAATGACAACGACAAGTCCGTCAGAGACATCATAGATCGAACCATATCCAATAAAGTACGATTATGTTGTTCCGACACACCATTTCGCTGTGGTGTTCCGGTAGGTGTGAGTTGTGAAACAATTCCACACTCTTTCATATGAGTGCTAAACTCATAACTTAGATACTCACCTCCACGGTCGGACCGCAGAAATTTGATCTTTCTATTACGATGATTTTCCACTTCACTCTGAAATTCCTTGAACTTTTCAAAGGTTTCAAACTTGTGTTTCATCAAGTAGATATAACCGTATCTACTCAAATCATCCGTCAAAGTAACAAAATAACGATATCCACCTCACGCCGGCACACTCATTGGACCACATACATCAGAATGTATGATTTATAATAAATCTGTCGCCCGTTCCGTTGAACCGGAAAATGGCGTTCTAGTCATCTTGCCCATAAGGCATGGCTCACATGTATCAAATGATTCAAAATCAAGTGATTCCAAAAGTCCATCCGAATGGAGCTTCTTCATGCATTTAACGCCAATATGACCTAGACGGCAGTGCCACATATATGCGGATATATCATCATTAAGTTTAATCCTTTTAGCATCAACATTATGAATATGTGTAACACTATTATCGAGATCCAACAGAAATAAACCATTCATCATTGGTGCATGACTATAAAAGATTTCATTCATATAAATAGAACAACCATTGTTCTCGGATTTAAATGAATAACCACTTCGCATCAAACACGATCCAGATACAATGTTCATGCTCAGTGCTGGCACCAGATAACAATTATTCAAGTTTATTACTAATCCCGACGGTAAGTGGAGAGGTAGCATTCCGACGGCGATCACATCAACACTTGATCCATTGCCGACACGCATCTTGACCTCACCCCTTTCTAGCGGTCGCTTGTTCCGCAACCCTTGATTCGAGATACAAATATTAGCAACTGAACCGGTATCAAAGACCCAGGTGCTACTGTGAGCACTAGTCAAGTACACATCAATAACATGTATATCATATATACCTTTGTTTTCCTTGCCGACCTTCTTGTCTGCCAAATACTTGGGGAAGTTGCGCTTCCAGTGGCCAGTCCCCTTACAATAATAGCACTCGGTATCAGACTTAGGTCCAACTCGGGGTTTATTTTTAGGCACGGCAACCGGCTGCCGCCCTTACTTCCCTTCCATTTACCATTCTTGTCTTTCTTGAAACCAGTGTTCTTATTGATCATCAACACTTGATGTTCCTTCTTAATCTCCACTTCTGCAGTTTTAAGCATTGACAGAAGCTCGGGGAGAGACTTCTTCATGCCTTGCATATTACAGTTCATCACGAAGCTCTTATAGCTAGGTGGCAGAGACTGCAGAACACGATGGATGCCTAAGTAAGTGGGAATCGATATTCCCAAGGACACAAGCTTATCGGCGTAACCCGACATATTGAGTACATGATCACTTACGGAGCTGTGCTCTTCCATCATGCAGCTAAAGAACTTTTCTGAAGCATTGTAGCTCTCTACAACAGCATGTGTGTTGAAAATCATTTTCAACTTACCCATTGTATCAAATGCATTGTCGTTTTTGAAACGCTTTCGAAGTTCTGGATCTAGCCCATACAATATGCCGCAATGAACTAAGTTGTGGTCCTCCTGACGAGTCTAATAGACATTCTTCTCCTTGTCAGGGGCATCATCAAACGGTGGGGGGCCTAGCGGCGCTTCTAGCACATATTTCTTTTGTGCAGCAGAGAGTAGAATCCTCAAATTCATGGCCCATTCGGTAAATTTTCTACCGTTCATTGCAAGTTTCTCTTTCTCCATGAACACATTGAAATTAAAAGCAGGTGGTGCCATCTACAACAGAATTTGTAAAGTTTAGACTAATTTTATGATAGATTGAGTTCAACTAATCCATATTAAGAATGAACTCCCACTCAAAAACGACATCCCTCGTGCCTTTTTGGCGATTACATGAACCAAATCCACAACACCAAGTCCGATTAACACGTGAGTCGGTGTAGCTTCAAAGGAGAGCATCAAATGGGCATCATATCTATCATATGACTCATGCTTAACCTTTCGGTCCGTGTTCTGAGGCCATGTCTGTACATGCTAGGCTCGCCAAGTAAGAACCTTAGTATTCGCGTGTGTAACTGTCTTACACCCGAAATATGGTCGTGGATCCAAAAACACCCGATCATCACGTGATGTCTTGGAGCGACGAAACATAATCGGTGCATACTTAAGGAAGAACACATTCTTATCTTGATATTTAAATGAGGGATCATCTTATTATGCTAATAAAATGCCAAACATGCAATATAAGATGCAATCAAACATCACATGTTTATAAGTGAAATGATATGGTTCCCGCACTTGATCTCCATCATGTGCATCATGGTATGATCACTATCATACCTATATGTGTAAGGCCAAGGTCTATGTAACTTGCACGTTATGTGTGTTTCAAGAGTATCATCTCACACTTCTACTTACAACATCACAATATCATAATATTAGCCCAGCAACAATCTAAACTAGACGCCTCTAATTTATCCATTGCAAGTTTTGACGTGGCTTAGGGCTTTTGAAGATAGAACCGTTCTTACCTATGAACATGAACCACAACGAGGATAACCAAATTGTTGACAACTCGTTGCAAATTAGATATTGACTATAGTAGGAGAGACATATACCCGCTAGCCACTTATGCAAACTAGTTGCATGTCAAGCGTGGAACGGGTCTCATGTGCGAGGACATGTAAAGTTTGTCCGGGCCGCTTCATCCCAATGCCATCAATATCCAAAATACAACTAAGAAGCAATAACATGATCATCATCGTCCACATACTCATATGTGTACTACTCATGTAAAATATCTACGCATAGATCCGGCTCTGATACCACTGTAGGGTTCGCAGCATAGAAAACAAAATTTTTCCTACGATGGGAACAATTATGTACCAAGATCTATCTACTAGATATAAACAATGGGTGGATGTATATCCGTAGAGAACATACCCTTGAAGATAGACAAAGCTTAACGAGTTAAACTCATGGTTGATGTAGACGATCTCTTGCCAATCTCAAGATCGCGAGGAAGTCCTTAGCACCACAACTTAGCGGCGCATCCGTGCTCACACACACGTCCGAGGCACCGAGCAAACTCCGCCTCCTCGCTCCAGCGATGCAGCGGAAGCACAACTCTTTCTTGACGAATAGCCAACGAGAACATGTATCTCGCTAGTCTGAGACCATGGGGGATAAATACTAGAGGGGGAGAGAGATCCTTCACGAGGAGGTGTGAGTGAGAAGTGAGGAGGGGGTGCCTTTTATTAGAGGGGGGGACCCCAAGGGGGTGGCTGGCGCATGGTGCTGCCCCCTTGCCCTCCGCTCATTCATGTGGGTGGACACTCCACTCACAAAAATCCTTTCAATTCCCTCCACTCAAAATCCCACTCAATTTCCCATTAAATTTCCACCAAATTTAATGCAAACTTTCACTAATTTATTCAGAATTTTGTGAATTACTTAAATGACAAACATTCACATATAACCCCTTGCTAGTATTTCATTTCACATGGAAAAACACTTTCTGCAATTTCACCAGAAAACCTGTTTCGGTATCTAGTGAAATAAATTCCTGCGCTTGTTATTCTTTCCGGCATGAAACTTTTGCTCCAAATGGATGTTGGTGTCTCTTAAGTGTGTCACCCTACGGTTCGCGAATAATACGGACATAACCGAGACCCCTCTCCGATCAATAATCAGAAGCGGGATCTAGAGACCCATACTAACTCCCACATATTCAACGATGACTTTCTTGTGATCGTCAGAACCTTTTACGCTGTTATCTTAATCCTTTCGTTTCACGATATATTACATGTTCGATATTTGATCATCGATATCTCCATACCTAGTTTCATCTCATTACTGACATGCACTCTTTTCTTATTCCCGTGATATAAAATTCTAGTGATCAAATCACTTGCTTGCAAGCTAACCAATGTGATATCACCGAGAGGGCCCAGAGCATATCTATCCGTCATCGGGATGAACAAATTCCGCTCTCAATCCATGAGCCTCAACATAACACTTTATTAGTTCTGAACCCATCTTTATAATCACCCTTTTATGGTGTGATGTTTGATGTTATCAAGAAACTCTTCCGGTATTAGTGATTGACATGATCTCATGGTCTAAGGATTAGGATCACTTCGTAAGTTGTTATAGTAATATAAACTCAATGACTTTGATCATAATGCTATACTTCAGATGAATGTTCATCATACCATTACACTAATGTTGTGACCTTGTTATTAACAACATCCAATGTCCATGATCAGGAAACCTTGATCATCTTGTTAATCAATGAGCTAGTTTATGAGAGAGGCATAACTAGGAACTTTCTGTTTGTTTATTAAACACACATGTATTAACGTTTCCGTATTAATATAATTATAGCATGCAAAATAAACATCTATCATATACTTGGAATATACATAATAAACACTTTATTATTGCCTCTCAGGGCAATGTTCCCTTCACTTCTCATCATACCTTCTCAGGTCACAGGAGAAGTTAAAGCAACACACAACATTATTGATTACGTTATCCTAGACTAGACCTAAACTCCGATATGGCCTCATTGTATCAGATGGGTCTAGAAGCAAGGTTCGAACATAATAAGAGCTGCAGTTACGGATACCTTCTCGACCCCTCGGTTCTGTACTCCATGTCACATAAGGGACCTCTCCCTCAGACCTCCTATGGTCATAAAGGTATCGAAACCTCTACACAAAAAGATCGTTCTTTTCCCTTTTGTTATTAACCCTTTTACTTGACCTCATCGTAATCCCATTACCCTAGGACATCTGAGATGGGAAGGCTCATCAGACCTGCTCTGAGAACAGGCATACGTGAAGGTTTGCGCGATCGAGATATCTGCACATGCTAGAGACTTAACGTCAAGACCTCAAACATTCACAAGCACCATGCATCTCAAGATCAAGAAGTCATCGATCTCACCAGACGGAGGTTGAATATAAGCTGCAACAACTCTTCTACAAGGAAGACCTCCTTATTAAAGGTACCAATCAGGGGCTTTTCGGTGATGGGTGGAATCAGGATTGTACCCCCACATGGGCCTGAACCCATGATTCCTACCTACGACGACCTTTGACACGCGAAGATATTCACCCCTGAAGGACACACTATAACCGCCATGTCTTTGCTATTAGCCTTAATCATAGGTCTAGATTCATATCTCTCATCGGGTACCATTATAAACCCACCAAGATCATATTGTAGACACATTGTATGATCTCTCAATCCCCTTACGTATAAATTCTTAGGGGTTCCTCCCATTATACACACATCTTCTTCTTTGAGATCCAAAACTGCCGACTCGAGTCATCTGCCAAACAAATAAACTCTTTCACATTCCTCGGAAGTGAGACTGCAGACGAATCGTTGTCAACCACCACGCCTCCGTGCTGTTGGAAGTGATCGCATATGTCTCGTCACCTCATCTCTAGATGGATCAAGAAGGAGGAGATGCTATCAAGCTGTACGTGTGCACATGTCGGTAAGATCGGACGACGAAGAAAGTACGAGACTACATCATCCACGTTTGTAAGAACGTTTCTCCTTGTGTTCTACAAGGAATATAGATCTAATCTCTCTCTCGTTGATAGCATCTCGTAGAATTTTTTTATATGTTGCGAATTCATCGATAACGGCGTGAAGATACCATAGTGTTCTCGCCGAAAATCTGGCAGAATCTAAAAAGATGGTGACACGTCGTTTGGTCCATCTCTAGACTCTTAGCAAGTTGCAAAATTCTACCCTGAAAAACAGAAGTTGGAAAAGTCTGAAATTTTTGCTTATATGCCACACTTTTTTTTAAAGTTTGTATATTTGCCACATGACCACCATCTATGAGTGACACACCAAATAACATATGTGCAAGTTATTACAAAATAAAACGGAACAAATATGCAAATCCTCGTAAAAACTCAAGGAAGAGAGTGCAATTTAAGGCTCGACAACACTGGTAGCCGACCTTGAAGTTTTGGGCAACTTGTTGCATGGGGTCAATCTTTGTTCCTCCACAATTTACTTTGACACGTACGATTGTGAGGTCCCAATTGCGGGAAGGAGAGAAAAGTCAGCCCTAGGTAGGCAAGCAATAGGTCCACGCGGCAGCCTGTGAGGGCTCGTCCGACGTGGACAGGCAGAGGGAGGTCTATTTACCCTTGTGCCCCTGCTGGGAGGCTGGTCAATGCAAGGAAAAGCAAGCAGAGTAGTACTCCAACCAAAGCTCTGCTCTTTCTTTTTCTTCTTCTTCCTTCTCGCGTCCCGCCTATAAATACAGGCTCGCTCGCCTCCTCTGCTCTCCATTGCATCCACTTGCAGACCGTACCAACATCTATCGGTAGGTTGGTACCTTCTTCTTCCTGCACACACATAGGCCAGCCAGCAGCTTGTTGTTGCTAATGGCGATCCTCGGCGTTGCCGACCACAGCAGCAGCAGAAGCCATGTTCCCCAGAAGGAGCAGCTTACGTCGGCCACCTGCAAGGAACCGGCAGCCTCTCCCGAGTCGTCGAAAGAGGAGGAGGAGGAGGAGCTCAAGGGCGTGCGGCATCTGTGCGAGCGCGGCATTACGGCGCTCCCGCCCCGCTACGTGCTCCCACCATCCGACCGCCCGGCGCCCGCTCCCGCCCGCGGCATCCCGGTCATCGACCTCGGACGCCTCCGTTCCCCCGTCGCCTCGGAGCGCGCCGCCGAGCTGGCCGCCATGGACGCCGCGTGCCGCGACCTGGGCTTCTTCCAGGTGGTCAACCACGGGGGCGTGGACAGCGCCATGATGCTGGACGTGGCGCGGCGCTTCTTCGCGCTGCCGCAGGAGGAGCGGGAGCGGCACATGTCGCCGGACATCCGGGCGCCGGTGAGGTACGGGACCAGCTTCAACCAGCTCAACGACGGCGTGCTCTGCTGGCGGGACTTCCTCAAGCTCCTCTGCAACCCGGCCAAGATGGACGACGTCGTGCCGTCCTGGCCACATAACCCCGCGGACCTCAGGTAATTAATTGTCATGCATATCATGCAGCTCTGCTCAGGGAAACTTGTCATGATGCATGTCCATCGAAAAATATTCGGATCACTGGAAAATCCCTTTGCAAAATCGTGCTATCAGTTTCGTGTTACCCATGGTCTAAAAATTAACAAAACAAGTATTTGTGTAAGGTTGTAAGATTCTGAAGGGAAAAACCAAACACATACACACATTGAGTCGAAATTTACCCATGGAAATCTCAGAGTCAATAGCATGACAATTTGCTACGTTTTCATGGCTGAAAAGAATAAGTATGACTCAAGTTTCGAACTTGCACCATCGCACACTCATTCTACTCCCTCCGTCACATATTTATCTAAATTTAGATATATATCCAGACACTATTTGGTACAATATATAGATACATTTGAATTTTGATAAATTTGTGGCATCTTTTTTAGGACGGAGGGAGTAAATGTATTGTGCTAAGTTTCATTAAAATGTTCGGATTTTTACCATGGTTCCAAAAAAAATCTATGGTGAGTTTTGTAAGTTTCATGACCAAAATTTTGCGAACAGTGTGGAAAATCCACTCTACGCAAAACATATCTGCCACCCGTAGTAAATTATAATGTTGGTAGTTTTATGCTAGTGCAAGCCACTAGCTTTTTATTTATTTGGATAGTAACTATAAAGTGGCCGAAGAAGTGCATGCACATAGAGATAGGAATAACCTGAAAACAACACAAGATAACTACTGCTACTACTAAAGTAGGGTTCCACACTAGAAGCTGCAAGTAAAGGGAATGAAGCAGTTCCATTCATTCACTGCATTAAACAGAGGTTGATTTTGACACCTCAATCTATTGTGAGATTGAACTGAGGTGGACATGACCCAGTACCCACATACTATAGACAGTATCTCTGTCAGCTGCTGCTGTCTGCTGATGCAACGAAATCCAAGTCAAGAAGATATCATGCATCTATGCGCGCACCTTATAGATTTAGCATGCAGAAATAATTGAGACAAGGTAGGTAGGTAGGTAGGTAAAAAGAACGGCGCAGCCTTTTGCAGCCGGCCAGCCACCATGTTGTATATCGATCGTGTCAGTCTCACTCACCAGGAGCACAAAAACAACCTACTTTCCGGCTGGCTGGCAGGATAAAAAACGAATCAAATCCAGCAGGAGATCCTCCAATATATTCACTATGCCTGTCCACCTAGAACTACATCCATGGTTATTATTATTACTTTGTTGCAAAACAAAAAAAAGATCCATGGATGATGTTAATTTCTTTTACTTTTTAGATTAGCACCACAAACTGACATGTGGGCCCTCCTTCCCATTTTCGACTCCCGCAGGGAGGTGATGTCGTCGTATGCTCGTGCAAACCAAAGGCTCTTCAGGGAGCTGATTTCTGCAGCGCTGGAGGCGATGGGGATCACCGGCGGCGGCGTGCTGGAGGAGCTCGACAACGGGACACAAATGATGATGGTCAACTGCTTCCCTGCATGCCCCGAGCCAGATCTGACGCTAGGGATGCCTCCACACTCCGACTACGGGTTCCTCACCATCCTCCTCCAGGACCAAGTCAATGGTCTCGAGGTCAATGATGGCCAAGACTGGCTCCTTGTAGACCCCCTTCCCGGGGCGCTCATCGTCAATGTCGGTGATCACCTCGAGGTACGTACATACACCTCTCTCTTGTGCTTGTCGATATGTAAGAACCTATTATTAGTTATGTTTTGGACCAATAGTTTTTGTTAAGCTCAACATCCCATCAATATGATACAAGCGCAGAAGAGTCTAAGCCATCTTTTCTCTATACTAAGATGCACACATCCCAATCTAAGAGCAAAATAGACCGGCACTAGCAAAGTGGCGACAATCTTTACCAATTAATATAGAAAGTGCATAATTGATCTGGTGGTAACTTTTTTTTTGCTCATGGAACCTTTTACAAAATCTTATCTTCACATCAAGAAGATATAACCACAATCTTTTACCCCCCCCCCCCCCTCCCCTGATCTCTGCATAGCAAGATGCACGTGGGATAAAACCCAATCTTCCTAGCGGCAGTAGATATATGATCGAGCAATCAAATCAGACCAGCTGTTGGTTTTGCTACTTATATATGGAGGATATATATGTAGAGAAATAGCATATCTTTTTGGGAAAAAGAAGATAAGCAATAGTATAAGAGAATCTAGCTGGAAAAGTCAACCAGGTAGGCGACGACGCGTGTAGATAACAAAAGTTTTCAGTTCCAGGAAGCTAGCTACGCTAAACATAGACTGCTACTACTAGTTAACTAACATGAGATGGATGGATTGATTGATTGGAAAGCAGATAAGATTTGTTTAGTTAAAGGAGAATATGTAAAAGGCAATAGCATATAGTATGTGTAGGACAATGCTGGTACCTTAGAGCTAGCTAGCATCATCTACCTCTCGTCCCAACACGTGTACAAGCTAGCTAGCCTGAAGTAGCTAGCACTCGGCTTCTACTTGATAGTAGTATAATATAAAGTTAGTTGTCGTTGCTTCATGATCGTCTCTTTTGACTTTGCTCTGTGTCATATCGATCACTTCACATATATATACAGAAAACGCAATATGTTTATGCACTATACTTATCTTTTATTTGATAAAGCAACCCAACTATGATGATTAATCTATCTCTTGCATGCCGACTAAGCAAAGGTCCATCTAGCTAGCTAGGCATAGACTAATAAGCCTGTCAGCACGTATATGTTGATTCTTATTCCAAACTATTAAGCAAGCAATATGTATTTCCACACTTTCTAATCCAGTACAGACAGACGGTTCGGAGTGACTTATATACATATGCTCATGCAGATATTCAGTAACGGCCGGTATAAGAGTGTGTTGCATCGGGTGCGGGTGAACTCCACACGGTCACGGATCTCGGTGGCCTCGCTCCATAGCCTGCCGTCAGAGCGGGTCATTGGCCCCGCACCCGAGCTGCTCGCAGATGGTATCCCACGACGCTACTTGGATACTGACTTGGCCACCTTTCTCGACTACCTCTCCTCCGCCGAAGGGAAGCACAAGACCTTTCTCCAGTCTAGAAGGATCACTTTGCCATCATCATGATAGGAATCATCATCACCACCACCACCACCACTATATATGTATTGTCCGGTCAATTTGTACCATTCATTCACCTCCAATCAATTATTGATAACTAGTAGTTAGTAGCTACATATATTGCGATCCAGGTCGATCACCATTAGTTAGGTAGTTTGATTCCTAATTTTGGCAATTTAATTAGTATTATTACTTAAGAAACGTTCCCAATCGAATGATGAAAGGGTTTATGTAGGGTGATCCCTGTGTCACTAGCTAGTGTCGTGACATTTGAAGGATGTACGCCGTGTTTAGTGTGCCAATATATTGATCAAAGTTAATTTTTGAATCACTATCACCATGCTACTCCATCTAATACACACTTCTACTCACATTCTCTTGCATACAAATTGGATCAGTACAAGTACTTAAGAACAGGGTGCATGATATGCATATATCAATACATCTTACTCATAATAGGTTCCAATCTCATATATCAAATCATAGAATAAATATCCACCACATAGGAATTATATATATGACCATAATCATTGGGGTAGCTCATATGGTACTAGATCTATGAAGAACAAGAGAGAAATAGATCAAGCTACTGCCAAAAACCCATAGTTCAGAGGTGGACTACTCCCTCTTCATCATGGTGATGATGGTGGAGACGATGGAGAAGGTAGAGATCCCTCCGACGGTGGCTCCAGCGGAGTTTCCCCCTCTAATCTTTGCTGGTTCTGGTTCTATTTTGGTGTTTCGGTGTTTCTGCGGCGCCTCCATCGAAGAACTCCTGGGGGCCCCTTATATAGTGATTTTTAGGTCATACTGAGGCTGTGGGCGAAAGATCGAAGCAAATCGACGGCCGAGGAGGAAAATAGACTAGGTGTCACGCCTAAAAGATCGGTATAAGCGACTAGGAGGGGGGGGGGGGGGGGGGGGGGGTGAATAGGCGCTACTCAATTTTTAGCTTCTTTTCAATTTAAGGCTTCACACAAAGTTAGTTCGCTAGATGTGCAACTAAGTGAATGAACCTATATGACAAGCAAGCAAGGAAACAACATTAATAAGAGTAAAGGATAGAAATCACCGAGAGGGGACGCGGAGATGTTTTCCCGAAGTTCCTTCCTTTTTAGGGGAAGTACGTCTCTGTTGGAGGGGTGGGCGGTACTAAGACTACCAACACCACAAAGGCATCACCCTATTCCCCGAGCACTCGCCTTGCGGCAAGGACACGATCCACTATGCGGTGACCTTGAAGGTGGCAACCGAAACCTTGTACCAAACCTTGGGGCACTTCTCCACAACTGAATTGGGGGCTCCCAAGACGACCTCGAAGCTCTTACACACGAGGATGAGCTATGGAGGGCGACTTCTTCAAGTTAGGGTTTCCTCAAACCCTAGAGCAACAACAACTTACACAAATGGTGGGGAAACACAAATTCCTTTGTTTGAAAGCTAGGTCTAGGTCTCCTCCCTCAAATCCCTAAGAGGCAACAAGTTTGAGTGGCTAGAGAGGGAGATCTAGGAGGTTGGAGGGCTTAGCTTGTTTATTTCCGCTTCCACTTGATACTCTGAAGTGTGATGTATGAGGATGTATCCTAAACTATTATCTCTATCTAGAATATTTGGATCTTGCCATATGGCGTTGACTATTTCTATTTCTATTGAATTAGATGGTCTATCTCTGATGTACTGTTGTATGTCGTGGACATACACACTTGTGTATGTCTTGATCGTGTACCTGTCGACTATGCCGCTCGTATTTGATACAATGTTCTTGCAAAGTGGATAGGGTGGTTGGCCGGTACCGTTCCCTGCTCTACTCAGACGGGGCCTACACGTGGGTGGCTCTTGGGCCCCCACGGTAGGACACCTTATGCACTTTGGGTTCATCCTAGCTTGTTACTTAGAGCGTAGGGTTCAAGGTATTAAACTTGTGTAGGTTATGCTTGATATGGAGATGGTGTCGCTGATGGGATGCTTCTACTGCTCTATGGCCATGGCGACGCAAAGTTGCTCTAGCTTTTTTGTTGGGATCATCGATGTGATCGGCTTAGAGAGCGGACCAGGAACCCAATTTCAGGTGTTGCCAGTATTCCCAATGTTTCTAGCTTTGCGACCATTTCCACCATTAGGATTAATTTTGGGGTTGGGGTTGCCACCATTGCAACCATTAGGGTTGGAATTTTCATTCCCGTCGGTGGCCATTTGGACACCCGGGGGGTTGTTGTTCCCATGGAGTCGTTGTCTAACTCATAGTCGAGGACTAGGAGCATTGGGTCCTACTCCTTCTCAAAGACGCGAGCATTGAAGACTAGAAGAATCGACCCGGTTTTGGAGGCTGGGGAGATCGAGTCTGCATCTTCGTGAGGCAGCTATCGCCAACAGAGTACCCCTGATGGCACGAGTGTTTTTCTTGACGTAGTCTCCGTCGGAGAGCAGGAGGTCACCAGAGCTAGGGATTTCTTCGCTTTTCCCCGCATCCATGGCTTCGTCGACTGAAGTGTAGCCGACGAAAGCGTGGATGTGGCCGAGCAACATCATGATGACACTCATGATTGATGCCGGCGGTGGAGCATAGCTGTCAGATTTGTGGTACCAGAAGGGGCCAATGGTGATCATGTGGCTGACAACGATCTGCCTAGCGATTAACGAGGTTGGTCTCGCTGGGATATCATACCTCAAGTCCCACACCCCACGGTGGGCATCAACTGTCGGTGGATAGATCCAGCAGATGCTGCAGTGGGTAGCTTATGAGAGGTCGAGAGTGGAGGAAACTTAGGCATTCTCGGAGCGAGATTGGGCACACAGTGTTTACCCTGGTTCGGCTCCTCCAGATGAAGGTAAAGACTTACTCTTTCTTGAGATTGTACTGCACTAGATCGATTACAATGGTGCCAGAGGCGGCGTGTTGACTAGCGCTATGTGGCGATTGCGCTATGGTGTGAAAAATTGATGTGTTGAGAGAGAGACCCCTTCTAGGTTTCCCTATTGAGGTCTATATGGAGATGTCGGCTAGGGTTTATAGGATAAGACCCGAATCAGTTAGGGATTCAGTGTCGTATACTAGGCCGATTGGGCCACAACTTGTTTCCTCAAGTCGACTATATATGGGTCTTCTGGAATCAGCTTGCTTCCTCTAGGGTCTTCCTAGCATGGCAGTCTCCTCAGTGACTTCACGCGCTGGGCCTACCCTATTGGGCATCCCCCTTCAGACAGCTATGACTACGGTCTCACGCAAAGGAAGCGGCGGAGCAGCACGCGGTTGTCATTGCCAAAGCGTCACCATTTTTTGGCCAGGGCCGCATGCCGCCCACATTATGGTCATCTGGCTAGCACTACAGGAATGGCGTTGTGTGCCGACGGCCGGATGCTACGCCGACGGCCAAAGGTCGGGGCCGTCGGCGTAGCACAGGGCCAGGCCAGCCCAGCTTCCGAGCCCTCGGCGTACCGCAACCGTCGGCGTAGCGGCAGGTACGCCGAGGGTGACCGTCGGCGTAAACATTGCCCTCGGCGTACGGGGTGGCCGCGTGGCACTAGACAGTCCAGGCCAGGAAAGGCCCTAACGGCGTCAGCATTACGCCGAGAGCCGCTGTCGGCATAGGATACGCCGACGGTCACCCTCGGCGTACGTCCTGCCTACGCCGACGGTGACCCTCGGCGTACCTATGCACCTTTTTTTTCTTACCAAATTATTTATATTTATTTATTAGTATCAATTATTTAGGTTCTATTTTATCAATTGGATGGATTCGTAGCTTCCGAATAATAGTCTTCACGCCCACATAAAATGTCGAATCTTCTCACAAGTTGAGAAATTTGCATGTTTGTGTGTTATTATCACATGTGCATGAAATTTATATTTCACAAATTTTTTTGAAGTTGTTCAAAGATTCAATCAAATGTGCGTGTCCCCCCTCGCATGCATGCGGAAGCGTAGGTTCTGGACCCGTATAAGGGGGAATCTCCCCGTTGTTACGAAGCTAATATGGTTTTACTATTGGAATTATGCCCTAGAGGCAATAATAAAGATGTTATTATTATAATTCTTGTTCATGATAAAGTTTATATTCCATGCTAGAATTGTATTAAGCGGAAACTTTAATACTTGTGTGGTTTGTGAACAACACCGTGTCCCTAGTACGCCTCTATGGACTAGCTCATTGATCAATGATGGTTAAGGTTTCCTAACCATAGACATGAGTTGTCAATTGATAATGAGATCATATCATTGGGAGAATGATATGGTGGATAGACCCAAACAAACCAGAGCAATTAGATCGTGTTCGTCTTTGCGAAGCTTTTCCTATGTCAAATATTGTATTCCTTAGACCATGAGATAATGCAACTCCCTGGTATCGAAAGAAAGCTTTGAGGTCATCAAACGTCATCCTATGAGAGGGTGATCATAAAGGTGTCTCTCAGGTGATCGGAAAGTATCTGTTGGGTTGTATGTATCGAGATGGAATTTGTCCCTCCCAAGTCGGAGAGATATACTTCGGGCCCACTCGGTAATCGATATCAACACCGCTTGCAAGCATGTGGTTAAGGAGTTAATCACAAAGTGATGTCGGATTACGGAACGAGTAAAGTACTTGCTGTGAACAAGATTGAACTAGGTATGACGGTACCGACGATCGAATCTCGGGCAAGTAAAATATCGCGAGACGAAGGGAATATATATATGGGATTGATTGAATCCTGGCATCGTGGTTCATCCGATATGATCATCGATGAATGTGTGGGAGTCAATATGGGTGCCCAGACCCCGCTGTTGATTATTGATAGAAGATCATGTCTGCATATTCTCGAACCCGCAGGGTCACACACTTAACGTATCTCGACGCTAGGATAGATTGGATAATTGGTTTATGAATTTTTGTTCGGAGTCTCGGATGGGATCCAGGATATCACGAGAGGTTCCGGAATGGTCCGGAGAATAAGATTCATATAAGGCAGTGCAGTTTTTGGAGTTCGGAATTGTTCCGGGTTAATCGGTATTGTACCGGAAGCTTCTAGAACCTTCCGGAAGGGGACCGACGTGGCCCCACCTTCCGGGAGGGGGCATGGGCCTATGAGGGAGTGTCCTGGTCGCATTGGGCCAGGGGCACAAGGCCCCATAGGGCCCAGCCGATTCTAGAGAGATTTGACTCGTTTAAATCTCGGGATAGAATTTCTAGATAAGGGAGAGTTTAAATCGTTTAAACTAGAGATAAGATTTCTAGATAAGGGAGAGTTTAAATTGTTTAAACTAGAGATAGGTTTGGAGGAGGGGCAAGGCTGGCCGCCCCCCCTCTATATATAGAGGGGTGGTGCGCCCCCTTCCCGACTGCTACACATCTCCCTCCAAGCCCTAGCAGCCTTGCTACCTTCCTCTCTCCCTCCCGACTATTTGTAGGCGAAGCCCTGCAGCAGAAATTCTCCACCATATACACCACGCCGTCGTGTTGTAGATCCAATCTATCTCTCCACCATACTTGCTGGTCCGAGGAAGGAGGAGACGACGAGGTGCTGCACGTGTGCATCTCACGGAGGCACCGCCACTTGTGGAGCTAGATCGGATCGGATCGCGAGGAGGAGAAGCGAGTACGACTACATCACCCACGTTCCGACGAACATTCCGCTGTGCGAATCTTCAAGGGTATGAAGATCTAATCCAATCTCTCTCGTTGTTTGCATCTCCTAGATTAGATCTTGGCTTTCCCTCTGTTCGCTCCGTAGAAAATTTTGATTTACTATGCCACGAAACCCTTCAGTGGTATCAGAGCTAGATCTATGCGTAGATGTGTTTCACGAGTAGAACGCAACATGGTTGTTGCGGGCGTTGATGTTTTCTGTTGCAAGCCTCTTGTTTGTGTTCTTCTTATGACGCGGGATAGTGAGATTGAAGCGGTCCAGGCCAACCTTACGCGACGTCGTTCGCGAGACCGGCTCCGCACCGGACATGTGGCTTGTACCACACATGCGGCTGGTGGATGTCAGTTTCTCTCACTATAGTTGTCATGGGATTAACACCGGAGTTTGGCAACCATAATATCACCGTTGTGGCTTTCCGTAGTAAGAATCGTTCTTAGCATCTACTCCCATAAGCCACGTAAAACATGCAACAACAAAGTAGAGGCGTCTAACTTGTTTTTGCAGGGAGTGTTTTCTGTGATATGGTATGGCCCAAGATGTGATGTGTATAATGTATGCGATGATCATGTTTTGTAATGTTTCACGACTTGCATGTCGATGAGTACACAACCGGCAGGAGCCATATGGTTGTCTTTATAATTGTGTATGACCTGCGAGTCAACTACTTATACGCCATGTAATAGCTTTACTTTATCGCTAAGTAGTTAGCAATAGTTGTAGTTGCTATTCGTGGTGGAGACAATCATGGTGGAGTGATGGAGATCATGCCGGAACGCACAAGATGGAGTTCATTGCGCGAAGATTGGCTATACCATGTCACATAAAGTTATATGCATGTGATGTTTATCCCTTTATGTATCTTATTATGCTTAGATCGCGACGGTAGCATTATAAGATGATTCCTCACTTAAAGATCAAGATAAAAACTGTGTTCTCCCCAAGTATGCACCATTGCGAAAGTTCGTCGTTTCCAAGCAACACGTGATGATCGGGTGCTATAGACTCTACGCTCACATACAACGGGTGCAAGCCAGTTTTGCACACGCGGAAATACTTGGGTCTAACTTGACGAGCCTAGCATGTACAGACATGGCCTCGGAACACAAGAACCGAAAGGTTAAGCATGAGTCATATGAATGATATGATCGACACTTCGTTGTCCACCATTGAAACCACATCTCTTCTCGTGATGATCGGATTAGGTGTGGTGAATTTGGATCGTGTTCACTAAACAACTTGAGGGATGTTGAATTTAGTGGGAGTTCATCTAGTAATTTGATTAAGTTGAACTATTTATCATGAACATAGTTTAAATTGTACTTGCAAATACTATAGATCACATGGCCAAATCCAACTTCAACTTCAACGTTTTTGCTGAGAAGGAAAAGCTTAGAAACAATGGGTCTAACTTCACCAATTGGTTCCGCAATCTAAGAATCATTCTGTCTGGCGGACAAAAGGACTATGTCCTTGGGAAAGCGTTAGGTGACCCCCCTGCTGCAACTGCGCCGGCTGATGAGAAAGCTGTCTATCAGTCGCGCAAAGATGATTATGGTGTGATTAAGAGCACCATGTTGTTTGCTATGGAACCGGAGCTTCAAAATCGTTTTGAAACCTATCCCGGGCCCTTTGAGATTCTCGAGGAGCTGAAAACCATGTTTCAGACTCAAGCCTGTTCTGAGAGATATGAGATCTCTGAGAAGTTCTTTAACTGCAAGATGGAGGAAGGGAGTTCCGTTAGTGAGCACGCCATAAAGATGTCAGGCTACACTCAACGCCTTGAGCAACTGGAATGCACGATTCCAGAGGAGCTCAAGATTGACAGGGTTCTGCAATCACTCCCTCCCAGCTACAAAAGTTTTGTAGTGACTCATAATCAGATTGGTTCCACTGATACGATCACCGAGCTCTTCGCAAAGCTGAAGGCTGCGGAAGTGGACATCAAGAAGGATAATCATGTGTTGATGGTCAACAAGCCCTCCTTTAAGAAAGGTAAGGGAGCAAAGAAGCCCTTCAAGAAGGGCGGCGGCAAGCGCAATGCCCCTGCTGAGAAGAAGCTCAGGTCTGGTCCCAAGCCGGACACTGAGTGCTTCTATTGCAAGGACAAGGGTCACTGGAAGCACAACTATCCGAAGTACTTAGCGGACAAGAAGGCTGGCACCATCAAAGGTATATTTGATATACATGTTATTGATGTTTTCCTTACTAGCCCTCGTTGTAGTGCCTGGGTATTTGATACCGGTTCAGTTGCTAATATTTGTAACTCGAAACAGGAGCTACGGAATAGACGGCGGCTTGCGAGGGATGAGGTGACGATGCGCGTTGGCAACGGATCAAGAGTTGATGTGATGGCCGTCGGCACGCTCTCCTTAGTTTTACCTTCGGGATTAGTTTTAAACCTTAATAAATGTTATTATGTGCCTGCGTTGAGCATGAACATTATTTCTGGATCGTGTTTATTGCAAGACGGTTATTCATTTAAATCGGAGAATAATGGTTGTTCTATTTATATGAGTAACATCTTTTATGGTCATGCACCTCTTGTAAATGGTTTATTTCTTCTAAATCTCGAAAGGGATGAAACACACATCCATAACATTGAGGCTAAGAGATGCAAAGTAGATAGTGATAATACTACTTATTTGTGGCACTGTCGTCTAGGTCATATTGGTGTAAAGCGCATGAAGAAACTCCATTCTGATGGACTTTTGGAGTCTCTTGATTTTGAATCATTTGACACATGCGAACCATGCCTCATGGGCAAGATGATCAAAACCCCGTTCTCCGGTATGATGGAGCGAGCAACGGACTTGTTGGAAATCATACATACCGATGTATGCGGACCGATGAGTGTTTCGACGCGTGGTGGATATCGCTATTTTCTCACTTTTACCGATGACTTAAGTAGATATGGGTATATCTATTTAATGAAACATAAATCTGAAACGTTTGAAAAGTTCAAAGAATTTCAGAATGAAGTGGAGAACCATCGTAACAGAAAGATTAAGTTTCTACGATCCGATCGTGGAGGTGAATATTTGAGTTATGATTTTGTCACGCATCTTAAAGCAAGTGGAATCGTTTCACAACTCACGCCACCCGGAACACCACAGCGCAATGGTGTGTCTGAACGTCGGAATCGAACCCTATTAGATTTGCCGTTATCATTTTGGGGTTATGCATTAGAAACCGCTGCATTCACTTTAAATAGGGCTCCATCTAAATCCGTTGAGACGACACCGTATGAACTGTGGTTTGGTGCTAAACCTAAGTTGTCGTTTCTTAAAGTTTGGGGATGCGAAGCTTACGTCAAGAAGTTGATGCCGGACAAGCTCGAACCCAAAGCGGAGAAATGCGTCTTCATAGGATACCCTAAGGAAACCATTGGGTATACCTTCTATCACAGAACCGAAGGCAAAGTGTTTGTCGCAAAGAACGGTTCCTTTCTTGAGAAGGAGTTTCTCTCGAAAGAAGTGAGTGGGAGGAAAGTAGAGCTAGACGAGGTTATTGAACCTTCTCTTGAATTGGAGAGTAGCGCAGCACCTGAAATTGTTCCAGTGCCGCCTGCACCAACAATAGAGGAAGCTAATGACAAGGATCATGAAGCTTCGGACGATGCTGCTACTGAACGTCGCAGGTCGACAAGGTCGCGTGCCCCTCCTGAGTGGTACGGCAACCCTGTCTTAACTGTCTTGTTGGTAGAAGACAGTGAACCTACGAACTATGAGGAAGCGATGATGAGCCCAGACTCTGAGAAATGGCTGGAAGCCATGAAATCCGAATTGGGATCCATGAGCGAAAACCAAGTATGGACTTTGGTGGATCCTCCTAGCGACCGAAAGGCCGTTGAGTGCAAATGGATATTCAAGAAGAAAACGGACGCGGATGGTAATGTTACCGTCTATAAAGCACGTCTTGTCGCAAAAGGTTTTCGACAAGTTCAAGGTGTTGACTACGATGAGACTTTCTCTCCCGTAGCGATGTTTAAGTCCATTCGGATTTTATTAGCAATTGCTGCGTTTCATGATTATGAAATATGGCAGATGGATGTCAAGACTGCTTTCCTCAATGGCAACATTGATGAAGAGTTGTATATGATGCAACCCGAAGGTTTTGTCGATCCTAAGGATGCTAGTAAAGTATGCAAACTTCAGCGTTCCATTTATGGACTGAAGCAAGCATCTCGGAGTTGGAACCTTCGTTTTGATCAAGTGATCAAGAGCTTTGGATTTGTTCCAAATTGCCACGAAGCTTGTATCTACAAGAAAGTGAGTGGGAGCTCGGTGACGTTTCTGGTACTGTATGTGGATGACATATTGATTATCGGAAATGACATCGACATGCTTAACGATGTGAAGAGTTATTTGAACAAGTGTTTTTCAATGAAAGACCTAGGTGAAGCTGCTTATATATTGGGCATCAAAATCTATAGAGATAGACAAAGACGCCTGATAGCTTTAAGCCAGAGTACATACCTAGAAAAAGTTCTGAAAAGGTTCAGAATGGATAAGGCAAAGAAAGGTTCAGTGCCTATGTTGTCAGGTAAGATATTGAGCAAGGCTCAGTGTCCAGCTACGGTAAATGATAGGGAAGCTATGAGCAAAGTGCCTTATGCCTCGGCCATAGGTTCCATCATGTATGCCATGCTGTGTACTAGACCGGATGTGTCCAATGCTCTTAGTTTGACGAGCAGATATCAAAGTGATCCAGGAGTGGAACACTGGACAGCCGTGAAGAACATCCTAAAGTACCTAAATAGAACTAAAGAAATGTTCTTAGTCTATGGGGGTGATGAACAGCTTGTCGCAAAAGGTTACGTCGATGCTAGTTTCGACACCGACAAGGATGATTCTAAATCTCAGACGGGATACGTTTATATTTTGAATGGAGGAGCTGTGAGCTGGAGAAGCTGCAAGCAAAGCGTGATCGCGGGATCTACAGTAGAAGCGGAATACATGGCTGCTGCAGAAGCGTCAAGTGAAGGAGTTTGGATCAGAAACTTCATCACTGAGCTTGGCGTGGTTCGAAGTGCATTGGACCCACTGGAGATATTGTGTGACAACACTGGCGCCATAGCACTCGCTAAGGAACCAAGATATCATCCAAAGACCAAGCATATCAACCGCAAGTTTCATATAATCCGAGATTATATAGCAGATGGAGATCTGAAGATTAGCAAAGTACATACGGATCTGAATGTCGCAGATCCATTGACTAAACCTCTTCCACGTGTAAAACATGATCAACACCTCAGTGCCATGGGTGTGAGATTGTTGCCAAATGTAAACTAGGTTATTGACTCTAGTGCAAGTGGGAGACTGTTGGAATTATGCCCTAGAGGCAATAATAAAGATGTTATTATTATAATTCTTGTTCATGATAAAGTTTATATTCCATGCTATAATTGTATTAAGCGGAAACTTTAATACTTGTGTGGTTTGTGAACAACACCGTGTCCCTAGTACGCCTCTATGGACTAGCTCATTGATCAATGATGGTTAAGGTTTCCTAACCATAGACATGAGTTGTCAATTCATAATGAGATCATATCATTGGGAGAATGATATGGTGGATAGACCCAAACAAACCAGAGCAATTAGATCGTGTTCGTCTTTGCGAAGCTTTTCCTATGTCAAATATTGTATTCCTTAGACCATGAGATAATGCAACTCCCTGGTATCGGAAGAAAGCTTTGAGGTCATCAAACGTCATCCTATGAGAGAGTGATCATAAAGGTGTCTCTCAGGTGATCGGAAAGTATCTGTTGGGTTGTATGTATCGAGATGGAATTTGTCCCTCCCAAGTCGGAGAGATATACTTCGGGCCCACTCAGTAATCGATATCAACACCGCTTGCAAGCATGTGGTTAAGGAGTTAATCACAAAGTGATGTCGGATTACGGAACGAGTAAAGTACTTGTTGTGAACGAGATTGAACTAGGTATGACGGTACCGACGATCGAATCTCGGGCAAGTAAAATATCGCGAGACGAAGGGAATATATATATGGGATTGATTGAATCCTGGCATCGTGGTTCATCCGATATGATCATCGATGAATGTGTGGGAGTCAATATGGGTGCCCAGACCCCGCTGTTGATTATTGATAGAAGATCATGTCTGCATATTCTCGAACCCGCAGGGTCACACACTTAACGTATCTCGACGCTAGGATAGATTGGATAATTGGTTTATGAATTTTTGTTCGGAGTCTCGGATGGGATCCGGGATATCACGAGAGGTTCCGGAATGGTCCGGAGAATAAGATTCATATAAGGCAGTGCAGTTTTTGGAGTTCGGAATTGTTCCGGGTTAATCGGTATTGTACCGGAAGCTTCTAGAACCTTCCGGAAGGGGACCAACGTGGCCCCACCTTCCGGGAGGGGGCATGGGCCTATGAGGGAGTGTCCTGGTCGCATTGGGCCAGGGGCACAAGGCCCCATAGGGCCCAGCCGATTCTAGAGAGATTTGACTCGTTTAAATCTCGGGATAGAATTTCTAGATAAGGGAGAGTTTAAATCGTTTAAACTAGAGATAAGATTTCTAGATAAGGGAGAGTTTAAATTGTTTAAACTAGAGATAGGATTGGAGGAGGGGCAAGGCTGGCCGCCCCCCCTCTATATATAGAGGGGTGGTGCGCCCCCTTCCCGACTGCTACACATCTCCCTCCAAGCCCTAGCAGCCTTGCTACCTTCCTCTCTCCCTCCCGACTATTTGTAGGCGAAGCCCTGCAGCAGAAATTCTCCACCATATACACCACGTCGTCGTGTTGTAGATCCAATCTATCTCTCCACCATACTTGCTGGTCCGAGGAAGGAGGAGACGTCGAGGTGCTGCACGTGTGCATCTCACGGAGGCACCGCCACTTGTGGTGCTAGATCGGATCGGATCGCGAGGAGGAGAAGCGAGTACGACTACATCACCCACGTTCCGACGAACGTTCCGCTGTGCGAATCTTCAAGGGTATGAAGATCTAATCCAATCTCTCTCGTTGTTTGCATCTCCTAGATTAGATCTTGGCTTTCCCTCTGTTCGCTCCGTAGAAAATTTTGATTTACTATGCCGCGAAACCCTTCATTTACATCACCCTATGACCTAAACAAACACAAAACATATGTGTGTGAGTGTGGTGAGAGGTTGGTATAGGTGCTTGCATGTGTCCCCCCTCGCATGCATGCGCTCTAACCTAGAGGCGAAGGTTCCGGACCCGTATGAGGGGGTAATCTCCCCGTCGAGGTGAAACCGGGTAGGATAGTGCCCCAACTTGTGAACCAACATGGTTTTACATCACCCTATGACCTAAACAAACACAAAACAAGAGAGAGCTACGCCGGGCTACCCCTGCCAGAGGAACGTCTAGGGGGGTAGACGATTCGAGTGCGCATCAGGGTTTCGCCGGAGGAAGACCACGAGAACATTGGAATGAGATGAAAACTTGCATGTGACCCTAGCATATGTGTGTGAGTGTGGTGAGAGGTTGGTATAGGTGCTTGCATGTGTCCCCCCTCGCATGCATGCGCTCTAACCTAGAGGCGAAGGTTCCGTACCCGTATAAGGGGGTAATCTCCCCGTCGAGGTGAAACCGGGTAGGATAGTGCCCCAACTTGTGAACCAACATGGTTTGACATCACCCTATGACCTAAACAAACACAAAACAAGAGAGAGCTACGCCGGGCTACCCCTGTCAGAGGAACGTCTAGGGGGGTAGACGATCCGAGTGTGCACAGAGATCAGGGTTTCGCCGGAGGAAGACCACGAGAACATCGGAATGAGATGAAAACTTGCATGTGCCCCTAGCATATGTGTGTGTGGGTGTGGTTAGAGGTTGGTATATATAGGTGCTTGCATGTGTCCCCCCTCGCATGCATGCGCTCTAACCTAGAGGCGATGGTTCCGGGCCCGTATAAGGGTGGAATCTCCCCGTCGAAGTGAAACCGGGTAGGATAATGCCCCAACTTGTGAACCAACATGGTTTGACATCACCCTATGACCTAAACAAACACAAAACAAGAGAGAGCTACGCCGGGCTACCCCTGTCAGAGGAACGTCTAGGGGGGTAGACGATCCGAGTGTGCATCAGGGTTTCGCCGGAGGAAGACCACGAGAACATCGGAATGAGATGAAAACTTGCATGTGACCCTAGCATATGTGTGTGTGGGTGTGGTTAGAGGTTGGTATATATAGGTGCTTGCATGTGTCCCCCCTCGCAAGCATGCGCTCTAACCTAGAGGCGAAGGTTCCGGGCCCGTATGATGGTGGAATCTCCCCGTCGAGGTGAAACCGGGTAGGATAGTGCCCCAACTTGTGAGCCAACATGGTTTGACATCACCCTATGACCTAAACAAACACAAAACAAGAGAGAGCTACGCCGGGCTACCCCTGTCAGAGGAACGTCTAGGGGGGTAGACGATCCGAGTGTGCACAGAGATCAGGGTTTCGCCGGAGGAAGACCACGAGAACATCGGAATGAGATGAAAACTTGCATGTGCCCCTAGCATATGTGTGTGTGGGTGTGGTTAGAGGTTGGTATATATAGGTGCTTGCATGTGTCCCCCCTCGCATGCATGCACTCTAACCTAGAGGCGAAGGTTCCGGGCCCGTATGAGGGTGGAATCTCCCCGTCGAGGTGAAACCGGGTAGGATAGTGCCCCAACTTGTGAGCCAACATGGTTTGACATCACCCTATGACCTAAACAAACACAAAACAAGAGAGAGCTACGCCGGGCTACCCCTGTCAGAGGAACGTCTAGGGGGGTAGACGATCCGAGTGTGCACAGAGATCAGGGTTTCGCCGGAGGAAGACCATGAGAACATCGGAATGAGATGAAAACTTGCATGTGACCCTAGCATATGTGTGTGTGGGTGTGGTGAGAGGTTGGTATAGGTGCTTGCATGTGTCCCCCCTCGCATGCATGCGCTCTAACCTAGAGGCGAAGGTTCCAGACCCGTATGAGGGTGGAATCTCCCCGTCGAGGTGAAACCGGGTAGGATAGTGCCCCAACTTGTGAGCCAACATGGTTTGACATCACCCTATAACCTAAACAAACACAAAACAAGAGAGAGCTACGCCGGGCTACCCCTGTCAGAGGAACGTCTGGGGGGGTAGACGATCCGAGTGTGCACAGAGATCAGGGTTTCGCCGGAGGAAGACCACGAGAACATTGGAATGAGATGAAAACTTGCATGTGTCCCTAGCATATGTGTGTGAGTGTGGTGAGAGGTTGGTATAGGTGCCATGTGTAAGTCCCAAGTGTGACCCCCTTTGTAGACATGCGTTAACAGTTAGTAAAATCATGGATATTTGTAAACATCAATTATTTCTTCTATAATAGTAGACACCAAATAATGGATATTTGTAAATCATGGATATTATTGTTTCTTCTATTGTTTCTTCATTTGTTAAATTAATAAAGTTTTTGTATAATTTTTTATTAATAACAAAAATAAAAAAACTAGCTACGCCGAGGGCAGCCCTCGGCGTACGCCTGGCCCTCGGCGTAGCCCTATCCATTAAGGGTTGCCCGAGCGGCCCACCCGGGCCACTCCTCCCCAATCCCTATCCCCAACCTCCCGTGCGCCCGCCCCCGACCCCGCCGCCAGCCGCCGGTCCTCGAGCTCGTGTCCCCGCCGCCGCTGCCCCCTCAGCCTCCTCGAGCCGCCGCCGCCAGCCGCCGCCCCCCCCTCACCCTCCCCGAGCCGCCGCCCCCTTATCCTCCTTGGGCCGCCGCCGCTGCCTCCCCGTGCTGCCGCTAGCACCCGCTGCCTCCCCCGAGCCACCGCCGCCAGCACTCCCTCCCTCCCCCAAGCCATCGCCGCCAGCAACCCCTCCCTCCCCCAAGCCACCGCCGCTAGCCAGCACCCTCTCCCTCCCTCCCGCCAGCCACCCCCACTGCCCCACCCCTCCACCACTGCCCCCACTTCCCCACCCCTCCCCCACTGCCCCCACTGCCCCACCCCTCCCCCACTGCCCCGCCGCCACCCCCACTGCCCCGTCGCCTCCCCCACTGCCCCGCCCCTCCCCCACTGCCCACCCCTCCACCGAGCACACCCTCCCCATTAGGTTAGTATTGTTAAATTAGTTAATTTTAGGTGTATTGTATATTGTATTAGTGCATTGTATATGTGCATATGTGCATTGTATATTGTAGTGTTAGTGCCGAGCATATGTGCATTGTATATTGTAGATTAGACAATAATGGCATTTGTTCCTTTCTTTGTAGATGATACAATAATGACATTTGTTGGATATTTAACCATCTTCTCATGTTTTTTGCAGTTACCGGAGGGTGAGCGGGGGGAGTGTTTCGACGACGGGGTCCCGGATCATCTTCGACGATTTGATCACGCTTCGAGGGTGAGAATCTGTTCGCCTCTCTTGTACCTAGGTTTTATTTTTGTGTCTAGATCACCAAGTCTGTCGCGTCACCTAGGCGTCATCCCGACCGTAAGCGTTACGCGACTTAATATGCATTAGTGGTCTCGCATATTTTGGACCGTAACGCTTATGGCTTTTATCGGGCAGTCGGCGGATTCATAGTTGGGTTTGGTTCTCCCTGGCTCTACCTCGATTCGAGACAGGATTTCGGTGGCGCCTCCTCGTTGTTCTCCGGATGCACATCCTCTTGGCTTTTTGTCGAGACGTGTATCGGGAGAGCAGCGGGGAGGTGCTGCCGAAATTCTGCTTGGATCGGGGTAGAACCAGGGAGAACTTACCCAATCTACGGATCCGGCGGCTGGTTAGGACCCTCTTTTCCTATTGGACATGTAAGTTGATGAATGCGTAAAAATATGAAGCATTTAATCTCCTGTTTGATATAAAATGTTATATTTGTTGTTTGTCTCCCAACAAAGCAGAAGAGGATGGCTGATAATGGGTGGATGTACAGTGGCCGTATCAGTGCGACTAATAAAACAGACGATTGGGTACGGAACACTCATTTGTTAGTGAATGAGTTAGCGCGTGGTTCGAAGGCAATGGTTCGGGCACTTTGTCCCTGCGCTCATTGCACTAAGCGTCATCGTCAGGGAAAGGATGACATGTACAAACACCTTCTGCAATATGGGTACATGTCTAACTATGTCACGCAAGTCGACTTTGCTCGGTACGAACGTGACAGAGGTGAGGTGATGCGTCAGCGGCTCAATGGCAATGAGCACGATGGGATTAGAAACATGCTAGATGATCTTATCGATGCCGACAAGCCGAATTCGCCACCTCCACGGGAGGAATCATCAGAACCGGAGGAACCGCTAGAACCGGAGGAACCGGAGCCAACCGCGAAGGCCTTCCTTGATATGATGGCCGCGGCTAAGAGGCCTCTGTACGAGGGTGCAAAGATTTCTCAGCTCGATGCCATCTCTCAGTGTCTAGCCGACAAGTGCCAGTACTCCGCCACCCGTTCTCACTTTGAAGCTAATATGAGAACATGTGGTAACATGTTGCCCGAAGGGCATTGTCTGCCCAAAACCTTTCACGAAACGAAGAAACTCATGAAGGAGCTCAACATGGATTATGAAAAGATAGATTGTTGTCCAAAAGGCTGCCTTTTGTTTTGGAAACAGTTTGAGGGTGACTAGTACTGCTCCATTTGTAAGGCCTCTAGATATGAAGAGATAAAGGGGAAGGATGGTCAGGTGAGGCAGTCGAAGGTCGCTAAGAAGATACTTCGGTATCTCCCATTCATAAAAAGAATCCAGCGGCTTTACTTGAGCGAGGAGACTGCCAAACAGATGACGTGGCACAAGAAGGGGAAAAGATACGAGGACGGGCACGGACGGAAGAAGATGGGACATCCATCTGATGGTAAGGCATGGAAGAACTTCGATGACAAATACCCCCGGTGGGCAGAAGAGGCTCGGAATGTTAGAATTGCGATAGCAACAGATGGCTTCAACCCATATGGTATGTCGACGGCCTCGTACAGCTGCTGGCCGGTGTATGTTATTCCGCTCAATCTCCCTCCCGGAGTATTAATGCAACGGAAGACCATGTTTTTGTCGCTGATAATTCCAGGACCTGAGTATCCGGGGAAGAACTTGAGTGTCTACATGCAACCGATTGTGGATGATTTGAACCACTCTTGGATACACGGGACGTTGACATACGACCGAGCATCAAAGAGAAACTTTTTGATGAAAGTTTGGTTACAATATACTATGCATGACATGCCCGGGTACGCCCTAACGTGCGGATGGTGTACAGCTGGTAAGTGGCCATGCCCAGTGTGCAGGCACCGACTTGAGTTCCTTTGGCTAAAGTCGGGTCGCAAATATGTTGCGTTTGACACGAATCGACAGTACCTCAAAAGAAATCATTCGTTCAGAGAAGATAGAAAGAACTTCAAGAAGGGCAAAGTTGTGCATGAAGTAAAAGAGGTACCAAAGTTCGAGGGTGCAGTTGTTGATGCCGAGATACGTGCTCTCGTGCCCGCGGCTGATGCCGGTGATGGTTCGAGGGTATCTCCCCGAAAAAGTATGGCGAGTGCTTGCGGAGTTGAGCCATTTCTTCCGCACCCTCTGTGCTAAGCAGATATGTCCTCTGGTGATTGAGAAGCTGCAAGTTCAGGTGCCGGAGTTGCTATGCAATTTGGAGATGATCTTTCCGCCAGGCTTCTTTACGCCGATGGCACATCTCATTGTGCACCTCGCGAACGAGGCACTATTGGGGGGGCCGGTGCAATTTCGTTGGCAATTTTGTATTGAGAGAGAGTTTAAGTATATTCGAAAGATAACTGGAAACAAAGCCAAGATTGAAGAATGCATAGCTGAAGCAACATGCCTTCGGGAGATGGCAGACGCCGCGACAACCTACTGGCCCGATGATGTTCCCACTATGCATAACCCGGTCTCTCGTTACAATGTCGACCTGCCCAAGAATGACCCCAATCTCGAACTATTCCAATTTCCCGGTGGCAAGGCCGGTAAAGGACTAAAATATAGGTTGCCGAAGGAAGAGAAGGATTGCATAATGCTCTATGTGCTTATGAACATGAAGGAAGTGGTCGATTTCATTAGGTAAAATGGTGAACACCCTATTTCTCTATGCAGCTAGTAACTCGGTCTCCGTCTAATGCTTATTTTCTCCTTCTTAGCGATTTCACGGATGAACAGTGGCCGGGACCGACTGATCCCTCTCCCATGGAGTTGGACACTCTACTGAAAGAGGGTGCTCCCGGAAATAAAAAAAACTTTGTGTCCTGGTTTATGGAAAAAGTAATTTCTAACCTGTCCCTCTTACCTTGCAATATGTGACTTGTCGCTCTTATTCCACGTAACTACTGAACGCAACAAATTCCTCTTGTACCTGTAGGGAGATGATCCCAACGTTGAGATGTCAGATGAGCTGAAATGTGTTTCCCAAGGTTGTAACAGTGTCGTCATGAAGTATGAGAAGTATGATGTGAATGGGTTTCGCTTCCATACAGAGACGCACCAGAAAGGGCGACCGAATGCAAAAACGGTAAATACTGGGGTGTTCACCAAAGGAGCCGATTCCCTTGATTACTACGGAAGGTTAGAGAATGTATACGAGCTGACCTTCAATCGTACGAATGTCGAACTCAATCTTGTTGTATTCAAGTGCCACTGGTTTGACCCAAGGGGTGGACTGAGAAGTACCCCTTCCATTGGGTTAGTTGAAGTTAGGCCTTCAACCACCTATAGCGGAGCCGACGTCTTTGTTGTTGCTCACCAAGCCAACCAAGTTTATTATTTGCCCTACCCATGCCAGAAAGCGGAACTCCAGGGCTGGGAAGTCGTGTTCCAGGTATCGCCACATGGTAACCTACCGATTCCCTCCGAGGACGATTACAACAACATTAACCCTTTAACGTACGAGGGAATTTTCTATCAAGAGCAAGAGGACTTCGGACACTTTGATTTAGAACCGGTTGATCTTGAGGATCTTGGGAATGATGTAGAAACTCGGGGTGAGTCAGTGGTGAATCTACATGACATAAGTATGCTCGAGAAGCTCCATACCGAGAATGACAACGATGATGAGCCTACACCCTTCGATGAGAATCCAGATTTCTACTCAAAAGATAGTGATAGTGAGAATGAGAATGAGAATGAGAATGAAAATGATAGTGAGTATTTATTTTTTAATGCATTTTATTTTATCTTTGTGCTTAACTGTTTTCTTAATTTCATTATGCCTTTATTCTTTGTGTATACATTTTATTATGTCTTTGTGCTTAACTGTTTTCTCTTACTTAATGCAGGTGATTGAACAATATGAGCAGCGGCAAGGCAACCAGTTCGTCCTTGCTTAATGCGCTGAAGCAGCGCAAGAAAAGTGCTACACGGAGTGGGAGACAGCCAAATCCCAATCCGCGTTACCCCGATCTTGCTCCTGCTGGCGGAGGACGGGGTCGAGGCCGAGGTCGAGGAGGACGAGGACGAGGTGCCACGGGAGGAGGCGTGGACTTTGACCCACCACCCTCTGCTTCTGGCGACGTGGCTCCTGAGTTGTTCCTGACAGAGCAGCCTTTCAGAGCCGAGAGGGAGGCAGAGTCCGAGAGGGAGGCAGAGTCTGAGAGGGAGGCGAGGACCGAGAGGGAGGCGGGGACCGATACGGAGGAGGACACTAGCCGCGAGTTGGTGGGGCCGAAGAAATTGCGGAATCGTGGGGAATCGGGAGTCCCTGACGAGAAGTTTGAGCCTAGGACTCAGGAGGCGAAAGCCCTTATTATTCCAGATGGCCTTGAGTAAGTGTACTAATTTGGCAATTTAAAACATTTTATTTCATGTTGGTCATAAATAATTATTGTGTACTAACGTTTATTATTGTGCAGCAATTGGACATTTCCTCCGGGGACGAAGCCTCGCCTTCCTAACAGCCTTGTTGGAGCTCTGATTAGGAAGTTCTGGCCGGGCTATCACATTACCCACGAGGGTGACAGGAAGCTAGCTACCACTTGGGCGGACTACCAGACTACCCGTGTCCCGGGCTTTCCGACAGCTGTTGATGCTGTCATCACCAAGTTTTGGGTAAGGCATATTTCTCGAGTTATGTTCATACTTGATGACCCCACCGTGCTAACTCATGACTCTTATGCATGATTGAAGTGCTTTTACCGTGTGGCCGAGGAGGACCAGGAGAAGGCGCAGAGGACTTTGCTTGGGGCTTGTGTGAAGTTGACCCCCCAGGTGTGGTACAACCAGAAGGTCACGGCCGCTAGCCACTTCTGGGCTGACAGGGGCGTGAGGGTCAGGAAGGAAGACATTGTCGGTAGGAACCCTAATCCTGAGTACTCGATGACGCCAGAAGAGTACATGTCGGTGAGTAAAATGTCAATGAGATTCTACATTGCTTCTAAGTTGCCATTGCATTGTCTGGAGTTGAGTATTGCATTTTCAGGTTATCCCCGATTGGGCCGAGCCGCATCGACTCGCATGGGAGGAGCTGGTTAGGACGAGGTGGCTCAGAGAAGACGAGGAGTTTGCAGTCTTGTCGAGGCGGAACGCGGATAACCGAGGCGATGGTGGAACGCACTGCGCGGGAAACCGCAACTTTGACCGCTTCAAGGGGAAGGTGGTACGTATATACATGGAACGACCTGCGTGCATTTCTGCTTATGTTTGTACTTCATATGCATAATATTTTCTTTTCGCGATACAGGTGGCCGAGGCACAACCCGGGGAGGTGATTCATGACGTCGCCGTCTATGAGATGATGCGGCGAAAGAAGCCCAATTACTCGGAGCCTCAACCCTCGTTGCCCGTGTACTTTGGCACTGCCCAGAACGACTTGGGGAACTACAGCACGATGGTGAAGGCTCGTCACCCCCATGTGGCTGACCCCATTCACGCGGAGATCGACGAGGAGTCGTTGGTCCTGTCGGGGCACGGACTGCAGCATGGACGCCTCAAGATTCTGAATAAGAAGGTCAAGCCTACCCTCAGCACGAGCTTCAGCCGTCTCAAGGCTACCTACCCCGCCGACGGCCCCCCTATCCCGCCTCGTGGCCAGCCTCGTCGCTCCGCCGAGGATGTAAGTTTTTCTCGTTTTCATCATCTTTATGACTTTTGTTCCTGCATGGCTAACCGCTGACGAGATTCCTTGTATTTGAAATTGTAGCCTGAGTTAGACGCGGCCTACGATGCCGCTTATGAGGAATATCAGGTGGCCTTTCGGCAGCATCAGGAGGCGAATACGATCTACATGCAATACGTAAATGTAAGTCCGAACCTTTATTTTTTGCCAAAGATACAAGTCCCACTTCCCCCCGTTTGTTGTACTACGGCCTGACTTCTAAACTATCTTGCAGGCCATGATGGTGAATATTCAAACTGGCCAGAATAGAGATTTAGGGCCCGTGCCTCCCATGCCAGGTCCGATGCCATTTTGGCAATCGAAGGAAAGCTTCACTAGGACCTACTACGCATCGACACCGGTAAGTTCTTTGCGAACCCACTGATTATCGCTTTACTTTGCCTCACAAGTTGCTAACATGTAGGCAACATGTAGGGAACGGGAGCTTCTGGAAACCGGCACTTTGGCCACGCCTCGCCGGATGGGCGTCAGATCACACCGCTTCATGAAGATGGTCCATCTCCTGGCCATTCTGCAGGTGGTTCTCCCGAGCTTCACACTTCTCCTACTCCCTCGCCAGGTGGCTCTTCTGCTGCTTCTACTGGACGCAACCCTCGGCAGAGGTCGCCACTTTTCACCAGGGGAGATCTCGGGTACACCCCGTCTCCTCCAGAGTTGTAGGGATGTGTGATGATGTCGATGATCTTGTATGACTAATGTATGGATGATCTTGTATGGCTGATGTTGATACATGTGTGGCTGTATGGATGATGTATGACTAATGTGTGGAATATATATTGCATGGATGTATGGATGATGTATGGCTGTATGGATGTATGCATGGATGATGTATGGATGTATGCATGGATGATGTATGGCTGCTGTGAGTGCTGCTGAGAAAAATTCAAAAAAAAAAACTGTGTATGTGATACGCCGACACTGCCGTCGGCGTAGCACCTGCTCCTACGCCGAGGGCAGGCCGTCGGCCTAGCGCCAGCCTGGAAGGCTCAGGCGGTGGACACGCGTCCACATACGCCGAGGGCGAGGCCGTCGGCGTAGCCCCCTCCTGGGGAGGCCCAGCGCGTGCCACGTGGCCACCATACGCCGAGGGTACGGCCGTCGGCGTATACGGTGCGCCGTTAGCGGCCGTCTAACGGCAGAGCCGCCGTTCGCCGACGGCCGTTACGCCGACGGGCTCGCCTCGGCCGTCGGCGTAGAGCTACGCCGACGGTTTTCTGCTACGCCGACGGCCGTTTTTGCTCCGCCGAGGGAGACCTTCGCCGAGGGGGCTACGCCGACGGCAGCCCTCGGCGTAGCGTATGCCGACGGCAATGCTGGCTACGCCGAGGGCTTTTAGCCGTCGGCGTAGCCGTCGCGTGCTGTAGTGTAGCTCTAGATTGTCTCTCCATCTAAAAAAATGCATTTTCGACCAGGCAACAAGCCCAACGATCTGCACATTAGAATTGTTGATCCGGCGCTTGTAGATCCATCAACACATGCAGCAACCTACAGGTGATGGCGTCGCTAGCATACTTTCTCTTCGCAGAGGCAACCTACAATACAGGTGAGGGCCTCGATGTCTTAACCACTTTCTCTTTCTCAGAGGCCATGATGAGGTGCTAATCTCTGCTTTTATCTCTAGCAGATAGATCCCGGCCTCCTCCAGCATTGTGGATGTCCTCGAGAGCACGCTTGGTCAGGAACCATGTCGTTTGGGTGGGACCCAAGATTTTTAAAAAAATAAGGGTGGACATACTCACAAAATTTGAGGCTCAAGAAATGTCGGCTTAATCTGTCGGATATGCTCATAGTCATAGGGTAGGGTGTGCTTGTATTGGTTCATGGGGTCAGTGTTGGTGCGTTTTGTGAGTCCGTACTATGTTTCTAACTAATGAAAACATGCTAAAGAATCGGGAATGTAGTAAATAGTATTACTCCCTCCGACCCATATTAGTTTTTATTGACTAATATGGGTCGGAGGGAGGCCGTACCTTTTGTTCCTAAATATAAGAAGTTTTATTATTAGTTCAATTTGAGCTGGCAAAACGTGTTATACTCAAACTGATAAAGTATCACGTATACTTCCGTATGGTGGTATATTAGACGTGGTACCCAGGAGTAAGAAAGATTTTCTCTTTAGAATAGAGAGAAAATGTTTCTTACTCCTGGGTACATATATATATAGAGAGAGAAAGAGAGAAAATCTTTCTTACTCCTGGGTATATATATATAGAGAGAGAGAAAATCTTTCTTACTCCTGGGTACCACGTCTAATATACCACCATACGGAAGTATACGTGATACTTTATCAGTTTGAGTATGTTCATATACTATATCTAAGATACTTCAAATCAAGTTACACGAAAAAATTCAAATATAGCCAGAGTTTGCACTTTATATCCGAAATACCTTCATATTTGTACGTAAAAACAAGAGTATGTGAAAAACTTATACATACTACCTCAAAAGTAGTATACAGTATATACTACCAATTAGTCTTATAATACTTCATACTTTTCAGTATGGTAGATACTGTCTAGATAGTGTGAAAGATACGTGGGTGTAACTACACCCGGGTGTAGTATAAATATGTGCCATAAGCCGCCAGCTGTTGATGAGCGTCATTATTATTTCCTTTTGCAAAGGTAACATATAAGATACATACATCATCGTGCCCTGTCCGTCCTCCTTTAGCTCTCTCCCAGCTTCTTTTGTAAATAATACGATAACTCCTCCACATGGAAGCAAAGCATATGATTCCTCGATCTGCTTTAGGCAAAGGAAACAAGAAGAAGCCAATTGAAAGCGTAGAGGCAGCAGGGCATACCTCCTCCTCCTCCTCCTCCTCCTCCTCCTCCTCTGTAGGTACCTGGCTATTCTCTCCAGTCGATGTCCTTGAAATACCCACCGGCTGGACCTTAATCAACCGAGGTATGTATGCATCTCGATCGTTATATATATATTCTTACATACATACATATATAAAGTTGGAGGACTGACGATGCGTGCGTGTATGTATGGTTTTTGTCCTAGGGTTAGACTTTCTACGGATCCCGCTGGCAGCCGTTCGATCTTCTCCCCTCCCCTCCCGGCCTCCCAAGAGAAGAGAAGAGGTTGTTTCAGAGAGCGCCTAACTTGTTCTTCTTCTTAGAAAATTTTGTTCTTTCTGCACTTACATTTATATATTTGTGGTACCCTCCCTTGCAGGTGTTATATATTCAACTAACTAGCTAGCTGGTAGTATATCATATCATGGATTAATAATTGCCTCTGGTAAATCTTCACGGCAGCGATTCATCATGCGTCAGACGGTATTGTCCTCTCTATATCTATCTTTTCTCTTTTCTTATTACTCCATAGACACAGGGCTTCAAGCGAAAACCCCTCTTCATTCTCTCCCTATGCTGACGTGTCACTTCATTTTTCCTCTGAGCAATTTGGTAATGCGTGTGTGTAGTACCATGTGTAGAAGGATAGAGAGGAAGACAGATTGGCGAAATATGATGGTTGTGTTATTGAGCCTCATGGGCGAGTATATATAGGCGTACAGGGATCATCTTGGAGTGCAAGACAAGGCACGAAATCTATCTCTATCCTATATTACCTAAACGTACATGTATACTCTAACATCCCCCGCAGTCATAGCGGTAGCATCATGAACAACTGGAACATCGCGGACGGTCAGACTGGAGATAAACCGAAGTAGCATCCAGTAGGCTGACATCCCCCCGCAGTCCGAGCGGAAACGTCGTGGACGGTGTCGCATCGCGGTTGCTTGGACTATAGAGGAAGCTGTCGATGCTCAAGCGAGGTGGTAGCCCTTGTACCGATATCGAGGTAGCCAAGAGCGTGAGGCGGTGCCATGGTCAAGGTAGCCATGCGAGGGGTCGCCGTGGTCGATGTCGTGGTCGGGTATGCCGGTGTCGAGGTAGCCACACATGAAGCCGCATGCGCATAGTGCGCGAGGAGGATGACGGAGTCGCGTGGAGGCAGTCGTCGATGGTGTCGATGCCGAAGTCGATGCAGTCCGAGCCAACGAGGACGAGATCTAATCTAGATAAAAGTTAAGATCTAATCTATTAGACATGTGCAACGAGATAGATCTGTACTAACCCTCGTAGATCCAAAAGCGTTACGAGATTGGATCTCGGGGTTGATGTAGTCGATCACTTGCCGATCTCAAGATCGCGTGGACGATCCTTCCGACGCCGCGTTCCGGCAGCGCTTCGATCGTGTGACCAATGGTGCACCGTATGCCCCATGGTGTGGACGACGCGTAGATCGGATTCGATGGCGGTGTTGTCGGTGAAGTCCCGGACGATGACGACGAAGACGATCCGAGGGGAAGGGCGGCTGTGGCAGCCTTCCAAGGAAGGCGTAGCAGCCGTCTGTGGTGTGTGGCAGCTTGCCCTGAGGCCGCGACAGCCTGCCAAGGCAGGCGCAACAGCGGAGGAGGAAGGCGCACGGGCGCGGTGTAGATCCTCGATGCCGATGGTCGGAGTAGAGGCGCGGCGATGACGACGGCGGTGGGCGACTCAATCCGATCTAAGATCGGTAAACCAAAAAAACAAAACCGATCAAGAGATCGGAAAAAAGACTTACAAGGCAGCCGATGACGGATCGACGGACGAACCCTGTGTACGGGTTACGCGGCCCCCGGCGGAGATCATGGAGATCGACCCCTCCGGTGGCGACACGGCGTGGAAGTGTGTGCCGTGGCTAGCACGGTGCCATGGGGACGGCGGCGCTAGGGTTTGGGGACGGGGGAGCCGGCGGCGCCTAGGAGGAGGGGCGGTGGCTAGGGTAGGAGAATCGTGGTTAGGCTGATACCATGTAGAAGGATAGAGAGGGAGAGAGATTGGTGGAATATGATGGTTGTGTTCTTGAGCCTCATGGACGAGTATATATAGGCGTACATGGATCATCTTGAAGTGCAAGACAAGACACGAGATCTATCTCTATCCTAGATACTTACCGTACACGTGTACTCTGCATGCATATGATTTGCGGTGGTTAACATTATTTAATTTACATATGATTTGTTCCAAAGTCATCCGCGCTAAACCCCATCCATTTCCACCTTCCGCAGGTAATTGCTCCCTGCACCATTCAAAATGCCGCGGAACAGATATACTACCTTTCCTTATGCGATGACACCTTACAACATTTTTATGTGGGTGGTCAAAACTTCTACTTTGATGGATGGGATGGACTGGGTGCATCACCCGTCCTTGCCGCCGTAGCCGAATTAGCAAAATCCCACTGGAATCCTAGTTTTGACATAGTTATCCATGCAGACTGTTCAATGTGGGAAAGCAGGAGAGCAATGCAGAGGAGAATCGCAGAGGATCTGAAGTTGGATAGGTCCACAATGGAATTGTTTGATGAGAAGGATGAGGATGATGATTTTAGCGGGGTGGATAAAAGGCACAGAGCAGAGATTGATGATGTTGGAAATGTGATCTATAATATGACAAAGGGTCGCACGTTGTTGGTGATTTTTCACAATGGAAGTGATCACGAGATTGATTTAGCTAGATCTGGTCTTCCCATATCTCATTCAGGAAACAAACTACTCTGGACGTTCCGGGGCAGGTTTCGACTCGATCCTGCAATCCTAGAAAAAGTGAAAAGTGCTCATTGTTTTATTTATGTCTCTCGAGAAGCTATAGATAGTTACATTCAAAACATTGAAAAATTACAGTTAGTGCACGAGGAGGCTTCCCAACTTGGACATGGTATCAACCCAGAATTAATTGCAGATTGTTGGTTCTATTGGTGTATCTTGTATTTTGACCATGCCAATCACATTGACTATGATGAGGATGCCCATGCTGCTAACTGTTGGGTGTGCGATGGGATAATACCAGCTGGAGATAGTTCTTGGCAGATTGGAGAAAGACTCCATGAAGCAATGCAACTGGAGTATCTTCCTACAAAACAAATCAAGGGAGAGTTGTTAAACTCGTTTCCTTCCAATGTACTACAAGAGAAGGGGAGTGTTTGGATTTCGGTCACATCTAAGGATGTAAAGAACAAAAATATCCAAATCTTGCATGAGGATACAACATCGTATTTCTTAACATTGGAAAAATCTGATCATCAGACTGCATTGCCAAAGAATTTGTTTCACCAATCTAGCAAACTTCGTGTGTTGAGGCTCTATTGTTGCACCTTTAGCTTTACTTCCCCGCCTTTCATCTGCTGCCACAACCTAAGATTTGTTTTGGTGGACGGTTGTAGAGATGAAGATGTTGAGTTCATCGGTGGAACACACGAGGAACAAGTGAAAGAATGGGAATTCCTAAAGGTCCTATGGGTGTTAGATATTCGTGATACAAAATGGGACTGGATCTTATCCACATCGAAGTTACGGCTGATGACTGAACTTAGGGAGCTAAATATCAAGGCAGCGAGAGCAAGTAGTTGTGTCCATGACATGGCTAAGCTTGAGTTGAAATGGTTGTGCAATCTTCATAGACTTAGAGTGATTGATTCATCTACTTTCCTCACAGCACTTGCACAAGACTCATTCATGGGCATGGAAAAGTTGGAGCTTCTTGATTTATCGGGAAATAGTGACATGGAAGTTTTGCCAAACATTTCAGCGGCTAATAGGCTGAGGGTGCTTATTGTTGATGGATGTGCTGGGTTGCAGCAAGTTGAGCCTAGCACCCTTCCTAAGTCATTGGAGTCCTTCAGTTTTGATGGATTTGGCCGAGCATCTCGGTGGAAGAATTCACTGCAGATGCCAGAAAAGCAAGCCCGTTCCAGTGTTCATACCAATCAAGAGACTCCACAAGTTTATAAAATGTCTCTAGAAGGTTGTGAAGAGCTAAAGAATATATTCTTGCGTGGATTGCCAAACCTCAAGGAATTGAACCTCTCTGACACGGCAATCAAAGAACTCGACCTCGAAACAATTCAGGTTCTGCAAATTGAGTGCCTCTTTCTAATGGGATGTTGGAACCTTCACAGACTTGAGTGGGGTCATCGAGGACATCCATGTATGAAGCTATTATGCATAGATTTACGAGAAAAGAAAGATATAGGACCAGCTGATGATTGTTGTCAATATTATTCATGCCCCCAAATACAACAGGAGGCATCTCAACAAATGGTACATATTGTTATCACAGATGCAAAATTCCTTCAGGCCTTCAAGAGTTTAGGTTTTGATGATATAGCTGGTATCACTGAGTCCAACCAACATTTTCACATACAACTTGGTTCTAGTGGTGGTCAGAGGAAAGTTATCAAAAACAATGAGGACAAAGTAACTATTCCGAGTAGTGCGGGATATCCCTACATGGATGTACTTAACAAGGTCATTAAAAATGATGATAATTGTGGAGCTTGCACTCATCATCTACCTATGGGGCGTCACATCGAAATATCCAAAGGAGGCTGCAATTCGACAAGTGAAGATAAAATGGAAAAATTTGAACGATTGATGGCTAAAGCTGAATCCCTTCACATGCATGACAACTGCTTTATTGGTAACATTGAAATAAATAGCTACAGACCACAATTCCCAAATATCAGGTGGTGTTGCATCCAGAGGTGCCCTAAGTTGCATACTGTCTTCCTTGTGGACCAACATACATTACCAATGGTCTCATTTGGGAAAATGGAGACACTTTGTGTGTCTCACCTCCTAGCAGTCCAGTGCGTTTGGAGTAGAAAACTCAATTTTTATCAGGTTTTTGCAGATATCATAGGACCACTTCGTGCCTTTCAAAAACTACACCATATACACCTACACTCCTGCCCTAGGCTCAAGTTTGTACTCCCCTGGTCATTTCACACCTTGGCTAGCTTGGAAACCATCCACATCACATATTGTGGTGAGGTTACGCATATTTTTCCAAAGTGGGAAGGTTACCATGGTGAACTTGCTAGTACCAGCATTGAATTCCCAAGCCTCAAGCACATCCATCTCCACGAGCTCCCCATGTTGCAGCATATATGTGGAATTGATATGTTGGCTCCAGCATTAGAGACAATCTTTGTTAGAGGATGTTGGAGTTTCATGCGGCTGCCGCCCATCAGCTCTCCTGCACGTTTCTCTTGATAAGCCATTGGCCGTGGTGGATTGCGAGAAGGACTGGTGGGACAATTTGAAGTGGGATGGGTTAGAGGATAGCCGCCCCCTGTTTGGCCCACGGCACTCGTGCTACTACAAGAAGGTCCTGCCGAGAGTATCAGTTCTTAGGTATATTGTATAACTTTTGTTAGTTTTCTATCCTTTTGTAAATTATAGCATAAGTAAATATATATGTGTGTGCATTCGCCACTATTGTGCGACTCATAAATTTGTTTTGTTTGCCCAATTATTTTTTTATACCTAGGTAACTCACAGGATGCAAGGTTCATTGCACGGACCAACATGCTGCTAGCAAATATACACGGGCATTCCTACGTTTACGTGATTTGAAAACTGCTGCCTGATTACAAGTCTTGTGCTGAGTGTCTGTTTGATCTGTTCCTTTCGTGTTTGTGTGAGCTTGTTGTGTAATTCAAGTTTGAGTTTTGTGTGTGGCCCTGAAATAAGGACATGATGGTGTATTGTTTTCAATGGACAAGGCTTTGTATTGTTTGTACGATGCACTCGGATACGCACTCTTTGAACACCTTAATTAATTTACTGTTTTGTGTGATTTTATATCAAATATATATACGTTAAAATAAGCAAAAAGAAAGTGAGATACGTGACAACCTTCAATTGTTGCTGCCTGCTGAATTTTCAGCAGACACGTGAGAAGGAGAGAAACGAGAGCAACAGAATGGCTTCATTGCAATGGTGCTCAATCGAATGGATCACAGCGCACCGTCGCTACGTGTGCACGACGGAGATGAATATCCTTGAAATCATGCACCGACACGTGTCTGGGACCCTGGTCCCTTCGGAGTCGCGAGGGTTCCCACGTGGATTTGATGCGCTGCCGTTATCCATCATACATACTACCTCCGTTTCAAGGCTTAAGGCGCACACGCTTTCCAAAGCAAAGTTTGACCGAAAGAATTGAACCACAAAATCTTGATTATATTGTACATAATTAGTACCGTTGGATTCGTATTGAAAAATACTTTCCAGTGGTACTAGTTTTATACCAAAACTCTTTACGTATTTAGAGTAATTCTTGGTCAAAGAAAAAACACGCAAAACGAGGACGCCTTAAGCCCTGAAACGGAGGGAGTAGTAAATACGAGGAGGTGGCCCACGTGGATTTGATGTGCGCGGACAAACTCTTTCCACCCCTCGTGAAGAACAGCTGGCCATGACAGTCGAGCTGAAGCCACACGGGCCATGCTACAATACTGGGCCAGGTCAGCGACTTCGGCCGACCACCTATGCGACTTCGGCCCTCAGGCTCAGGCAAGGCGTCGAGCGAGCGCGGCGGCCTCTCCCCCAAACCTGTCCACACGTACGCCTCTACTGTATTTGCCAGCTGCAATCGTCCGCATTCACCTCCGCATGGCGCTCCATCTACTTGGACGCCACTAGCATCGACTCCGCACTCGCCTCCCGCCTCGAAGGGCAGCGTGCCGTCCTCGCCGGCACCGTCCGCCGCGGAGCTCCCCGTAGCCGACGCACACCTCTCCATCCTGTGCCCCCCCCCCCCCCCCCCCCCGCACCGTCCGCCACGTGGGTGGGGTCTCGCAGGCCGCCGCGGTAACAGAGCTTGCTAGGAGCAAGGAGGAGCTTGCGATAAGCGGACACGTCGAGGAGTAGATAAGCGAACACGTCGCTCCAGCTGATAGAAAAGGAACGATTATTAATTCGTTGAAAAAAACAAAGCGGTGTAAGTTTTAAAATGCGTGAAAAGCTTATAGCTGGCAAAGAGTCGTAATATACCCGAGCTGAAGGACAAAATAGTCCAGAAAAGTGTTGGACCGGAAAAAACAATACGTCATAGCAAAATACCCGTGCGTTGCAACGGATGTAAAATAAACCATATATCACCCTGTAAAAAAATAACCAAACATCTAATATTTAAAATTTACATGATCTTAGTTATGCCATTGTGTCTAAAGAATATATTGTAGCCTCCAAAGGGAGATCTTAGAGGCCATGTGAGGTCCCAGCTGTCCGCCTGCGCGTCCAAATCCATCCTAGCCGTCCAGATCTATTGAGAAAATATACCCGCACCGGCATCGGTCCCAACTCCTTTCACTGATATGAGGGTCTACATCTTGCCTGGCCTACTCGTCATACTATTACAAGTATGGAAGGTTTCATTCAATATTTATAATACTCTTATACTGTAATTGTAGAACACTACTCACATAAAAAGAAAGAACTCACGATATACTTTTCAACCATTTTTGTTATAAATTATGAATACTATAAATAAAATATCCATTCCAGCAAACGAAAGACGACAAAGGAGGTTTATATTTTATATAATTACATTTCGTAGCGTTCACACTTAAACAAACTTGCAAGTAGTGAAACAATGCTGCCTGAAAGTACACCTTATAGAGACATCTAGTGAACGGTACCCAGGCCTCTCCTACTGCAACACCACACCAAAGTACACATGCCTCTCGTATTGCAGCACCATTGTATTTGGTCATGTTTTTTTTTCTTTTGGTTGCATGATATCAAACTCTAAGCAGAAGAGTTGTCCTGAGTACACACGAAATAACCAGGAGGTCTAACCTCATATGGATGCACGTAGTCGCCCAAGTTCTACCTACCTATAGCCATCAAGTTACCATATTAACAAGGAGTAGAAGTTGGTAGCTAAAAAAAAAGGAGTAAAAGCAGATTGGGTATCACACACATTCCTAGGCTAACTATTTAACCCAACCCACAACCAAATTATGCGGAGTTAGGAAAATAGAAGTGCAACTCAGAGCCACCTTTCTGGCGAAAAAGAAAACTCAGAGCCACCTTAAGCTATTCAAACAAAACTTGTGCTTACATAAAGGAACAAATGAAAAGGCTCGTACCAATTCCATAATCCCATCCACATGCATCAGGATCATATAATTCTGGGAAATATTTGGACCCGAGATCCTTCAAAGCAGGGTAGTACGAAGAGCTTGACCCTTTGATGCCATCAAAATTTTCAACATGGATCATGGCTTCCCGAAGGTAGAATCATCAAAAGCCACATGTTCATTGCCCCAAAAGTTCAGCTTGTCAGTAACATATAATGGAAAAAATATCCCAGGCTACCGAGTTTTAAGCAAGTAGATACATATTATCCTCATTTTTTTAGCACATAGAGATTATGTTCATGATTTTTCATATTAGTATAGAGTGCAGTCAAAATTACATGGAGAGGAAGAAAAAGTCTAATAGAAAAAAATAAACATCAACCTGATTCATGGCATGCAACAAATGATTGCCTGCGAAGTCAATACTTATAATTTCTGAAATAGTGAAACATATATATGCATGTGTAATGGAAGTCTCGGTCATGCACAACAATTTAACTATCCAAATTTCCTGCGAAGTCAATACTTATACATTCTTCAATTTACGTATCGGACCCAGCTAGCAACTAACACATGCAGTATTTTGAGAGATTACCCGTCGTGATGCTTTGTCGTTTTTGGCTCCAGTAACTCAACGCAGTGTGGGAGTTGGCCATTGTGGGAGCAGGTAGGCGTGCATGGCTAGCTCTCTTCATGACGCCACCGCCGCTGCTGTCGCTCGATCGCGGCCGCCGATTGGAACCCCCGTCTTCGATCATGGCCATGTTACATGCAATCGTGCTCGGAGTAGAAGGTTGCAGAGCAGTGCCACGACAACGTGGTGCAGCTGGACACAAGAACATCAACGTCTTCGAGATGCGAGGTAAAGAAGGCCGTCGTCAGCATCCTTAGTTCGTGCTCCCCGGAGCCTCCGTCGTCTAGGAGACCCTCCAAGCCCAGACTGACTGCCGCTCTACTCTCACGCACCACACGGAATCCCTGCCCAGATCTACCTCCCTGATTGCCGCTACTGGATAGTAGTGTGTTCGATAGATCGATTCCTTCGAGCGATCGTCTTTGTTGTTCCCGCCGTCGTTTTTGTGGTTCGCGAGATCAGGAGAGGCGGTGATTTGGTTTAGGGTTTAGGGTTTGTACACGGGTCCAACGCATATCCGACCGATCTTATATGGACCTCAACACGGCCACGTAACGGAAAATAGCGACGCACGGAAACTGGCCCCGCTAGCAATTGATCGGGAAAGAGATAGAAAACGGACGGAACAATGGAACAGTCTCAAACCAGTTGTTCACTTACCGGTGGTATTGCGGGTAATATGTGGTTTGGTGGGAGGATAAATTGGTTCAAAAAAGTGTTGGACCAGGAAAACAATCCATCCTTTATTATTACTAGGAAACATGCCCGTGCGTTGCAACGGGAGAAAAAATTACATAGCTCTTACCTAGGCCCGTTGATGGCCATGTTCGGATGGAGCGACCGAACAGGGCCCCCCGATTCCAGGGGCCCCGGATTCTAGCTGCAGCCCAGTATGTACACGGCCCGGATTGATGTTTAGCGAACTATTTTTCCTCTCCCGTCGATCGCCAGCAGTCCCGACCCGAAGCAGGACTCCTCTGCGAGTCCGCGCCTTGCCGCCTGCCCTCGTTCCTTGGATCGCGATCACCGATCGACATCGAGTTCCTGCCGGCTCCCGTCTCCAACTGTCCAAGGTACTCGCTCCTTTCCGGCCAGCAGATTAAAAACGGGTTTGGGAACTGCCAAATTGGGATTCAGGGAAGCAATAGAAGTAGATCGATTGACCGCAGATTGCCGAACTCCCGTCTCCCGATTCCAAGATCGCCTATTTCTTTTTTCACCAGTATAGTACGTACGTACCCTGTCCGGCTGTCCCTTCTCTAGTATATCTTGTTCATTGTTGGTCTTCTAGATTCTAGAATTTGATGAATCCTAGTACGTACGGGAAGTAGCAGATTGATCATTGATCAATTCTGATGGTCTAAATTGATTATTAAACGAACGTTTTCCTTGTTCTTGCTACCAGCCAGACCTAGCTTCTCCGTTTGCCGGACCCGAGCCTCCCGATCAACTGGTCTATTCGTGTTAACTTATTAATTTGAGTTGTTTGGATTTTTGTTTATCTATTAATTTGTAAAAACAGGACAAATCATGAGAATAATAAAGTGTCAATCTGGTGCTGAAAAGAAGAAGAAAAGACAAAGACTAGAAGCGGCAGCTCAGTCTTAAAAGGGAGCTCTAGATAGATTTGTGGTGAAAGAGACTCAAGTAAATTCTGAAAATCAGACTCCGGTTGCTAATGTTGATGATGGTAATGGTGATGTCGTGGTGGATGTTGAGGCTCATACCGCAGAATTTGATGAAGGCGATGGTGCTCATACCGATGATGAGCGTGATGATGCTAATACTGCCAATGGGTGTGGTGATGCTAATACCGGCGATGGGCGAGATGATGCTAATACTGGTGATGAAGGTAATAATGTTAATACTAGTGTTGAAGTGAATGATGCTACTATTGCTGGTGACACCAATAGCTCTTTTCATCCTGATATGTTTGATCCAAGATGTTGGGATGGTCTTGATCGTAAAATGATTGATATTTTGGTGCAAAAGGGTCCTAAGAGAAACTTATCAGTTGAGCATGGTCCTAGAGGCAAATTATCAAGAAGGTTTTCTACATCAACATACTATAGATTTCTCCCAAATGGAGAAAAGTGTGATAGAGAATGGCTTGTATACAGCAAAGAGCTTGACAAAATATTTTGTTTTTGCTGCAAATTATTGAAAAGGGGTCTTGTGAGAGGATCATTAGCAAATGAGGGTTTTAGTGATTGGGTACATCTCAGCAATAGACTTCAAGAACACGAAATTAGTAGAGAACATGTCACAAATATGAGTTCATGGTATGACTTGCGTATGAGGTTTGAGAACAATCAAACAATTGATAAAGTTGCTCAACGGGAACTTGAAAAGGAAAGGGAGCATTGGAGAAAAGTATTATACAAAATTCTTTTGATTGTACAATTTCTTGAAGAACATAACATAGCATTTCGTGGTACTAATTGCAAGTTGTACCAAGACAACAATGGTAATTTCTTAGGATTGGTTTAAATGTTGGTTAAATTTGATCCGGTTATGCAAGAGCATGTTGGCCGAATTACCAATGATAAAACTCGTGATCATTGTCTTTGTCCTACTATCCAGAATGAGTTGATAACTTTGCTAGCTACTGCAATCAGGTCTAAAATCATTGCGAAGGTCAAAAAAGCAAAGTACTTCTCGGTTATTCTTGATTGTACTCCTGATGTAAGCCACCAAGAACAAATGTCTTTGATAATAAGGTATGTTGATGCATCTTATGGTTCTATTTGCATTGAGGAATCTTTCTTGTGTTTTTTGGATGTGAATGATACCATGGGGCAGGGATTGTTTGATGTTTTACAAGAGGTATTGGAGAGTCTTGAACTTGATATAAACAATGTGAGAGGACAAGGATATGATAATGGGTCCAATATGAAAGGAAAACATCAAGGGGTACAAAGGAAACTTTTGAATATAAATCCAAGAGCTTTTTATTCTGCTTGTGGTTGTCATAGTCTGAATTTGACACTTTGTGATATGGCAAATTCTTGTCGTAATGCAACTGATTTTTTTGGAATTATTCAACGCATCTATACAACATTTGCTAATTCTACTAAGAGATGGCAAATTCTTAAGGACAATATAACAGGATTGACTCTCAAGTTATTGTCACCTACTCGTTGGGAGAGTCGTGTTGAGAGTGTTAAGGCTATAAGGTTCCAAATATCAGATATAAGGGAGGCATTGCTACAAGTGGCTGAAAGTGATAAGGATCCATTGACAAGTAGTGTAGCAAAATCATTGGCAGAAAATGAACTTGGTGACTTTGGGTTCTTAGTTTCTATAATCATATGGTATGAAATATTATCTTCTATTAATTTGGCAAGCAAGCAACTACAATCCAAGGATATGGTTATTGATATTGCAATTGAGTCTGTACAGGGGCTAATGTCTTTTTTTCACTAAGTATAGAGAAACTGGCTTTTCAAAAGCCTTGGAAGCTGCTAAAGAAATTGCAGTGGAGATGGATCTTAAACCAGCATTTCGCACCAAGCGTAAAATTACAAGAAAAAGACAGTTTGATGAGGGTCCAGCCGATGCACCTACTGAATCACATTCTACAGAGAAGTTATTTAGGGTCAATTATTTTTTGCGTATTGTTGATCAAGCTATTGCTTCACTTACAACCAGATTTGAACAATACCAGGAGTATGAAAAAACTTTTGGTTTCTTGTTTACTTCAGATAGGCTACGATCCTTGGATGAGAAGGGTTTGATGGATGCTTGTGTGAAACTTGAGGCCGCACTTACACATGAAAAGGAACCCGATGAAAAACATATTGATGTTGATGGAGAAGAATTGTGCAGGGAGTTAATATTTATCCGGGATTTACTTGAGAAATCTATGCGTCCTCTTGATATTCTAAAGTTTTTGGATAAACGTCCCTTTTATCCATTTGCTAATATTGCATACAGAATTTTGTTAACCGTTCTTGTTACTGTTGCATCTGCGGAAAGGAGCTTTTCTAAACTCAAATTGCTGAAATCCTACATACGGTCTACTATGACACAAGAAAGACTCAGTGGATTGGCCACAATAGCACTTGAGAATGACATACTGGAGAAGATTAATTATGAAGATATGATTGAAGATTTCATTTCAAGAAATACGAGATGGCTAATGCTTTTTGGTAGAATATGAGGTTCGTTTATTACTTCAGTGCTATATTTACTCTTTTAGAATGAATACTTGATATATTTGTGAACATTATACGAAATAGCACATTGTGAAGTTATAGAAGTATGTAAACACGTGATTTTGTTTTACTAGTTATTGAGTTTGAGCAAAAATTGGGCCCTATTTTATAAGTCGCACTGGGGCCCCCAAATCTTGGAGACGGGGCTGCTCTTACCTAATAAGTATGGCGCAAGTTCGACGTCATCCATTTGAACACTGCGGCCAACACATGTTAATGCTGCTTATCATCCTTTTTGTCATCGCAGACGGTGGCCATGGTGTGCACTTGATGCCATCACAGACGGTGGTCGTGGTGTAGACGTGATGACGACGTGTCCGAAAGTGATCTGTCCGAAAGCGATGTGCTTGGCCACCACATGTCACACATGTCATTGTACTGTACAGACGAATGAATGTTTAGAAGTTAAAATAATAATAATTATGTTGAGCTAGACATGAGGGCTCCAGAACTTGCGAGTAACCTAAATTTTTATTGAAACCCCACATTAGACAGAAGGTTTTGGAAAATAAAAATAAAAAGAACAATTAGAGCACAACTGTGATCCAATATAAGTAGACCAGACCTTCGTATCATGAACTTGTCATGGCTTTTCTTTATAAAATATCATCTATTCAACCGGCCAATTTTAGTAGCTCTAGAATAGGCAGCATAAATATTGACACGTGTAGTCACAAGCAGCTCCGGATACCCTTCCAAGATACTTGTTAATCAACTCAAATATACGACATGACCTTCTCCCCATCGCCCTGAACCTTGCCTCGAGATACTCGGTTATGTGTGTGGTCTTGACAGAGCCTGTCTTTCTGACTATAATTATAGCAGATCATCCTTAAGATTTACTCAATAAGGTAGATAAAGATTGCAATTAGCAATTTTCAAAATGTTAGAAAATTAATTCAATAATGTAAGAATATGGAGAACAAAGCAAACTACTCCAGACTTACCATTGCCATGATTTCGGCAGATCCCGAACCAGTGCTTTACCTGAATTGTTTAACCAAGTGCTGCTCTCAGCTATTTTCCTTTTATCTATATCGCCATGCAGTGAAACATATCCCAGTGGAAAATTTAGATTTAACCTAAAACAATACTTACATCAACTTTTTATATTGCGTTATTTGTATACATATCCTCTGTACACACGTACGCAACCAGGATTAATTGAAAAAAAATCATGAGCAGGAGACATACATGATGAAAGAAGATTGGCTGTATGGACGATAGATGCATTCTTGCCAGCTGTATATAATATTTTTCAAGGGAGCTAGCATTTCTGAAAAGAAGAGAAAAACATAGATCGTGTGAAACAAAGATCAGATCAAGCCTAGCCAAGCTCATCGTATCTCTGCATGGCCGGTCGCTTGGCCGTAATTAATCAACACCAATTGACAAAATTTATTCACCAAAAAAGATAAATAAAAAGTTATCTTCTTCTTGCTCTATATTTCCTCACGGAAGTGGTATTACCGTATTAATTTGGAGGTGACATTGGAAACGATTCCTGCAAATATTTGTACTATTAGTAAGTGTGAGGCGACATAATAACTGAGAATAAAGATGAAGGATGGGGGATGCTTGCTTTGGGTTAGATCGAATGAGCGGCAGGTCGGCAACCAATAATCGGCTGTAATCTCGTCAGAGAATTGCAGCTAACTAATGAGCCACATGCATGGATACCTGTATTGAATTGCATGCACTAACCAACTAGATCAAAAATTCGAACTGGTGGAAAGGGCTAGGCGTGCATTATATTCTTAACAGTCCCCCTCACGTCTAGGCTATTTTAGTCCTTAGCGTGGGTTCGGTGCAGGCCGCAGAATTTTTTTTATACTGCGTGAGCAGGGTCTTGAACTTGAGACCTCTTGGCTCTGATACCATATTGAATTGCATGCACTAACCAACTAGATCAAAAGTTCGAACTGATGGAAAGGGCTAGGCGTGCATTATATTCTTAACAACCTGCTGCATTCATATCCGAGTTTGCATCTACAAAAAGTCAAAAACAGATCTGAAATATTCAAGTTTGCATCTACGCATGGGCGACTGAACACAAAGCTGGTCTCAGTTTGTTACCCATCCAAACAAAAATAGATCTGTTCGGCTAGGATCAGGAGAACCGCACACCCAGCGAGAAAAAAATAAAAAATATCTGGCAGCGGTGAATCGGTCGAGATTTCGAGCGCCTAATCGATAGGGCGGTTTGCCAATTTTTCTCATCTAGGAGAGGGGCGTTAGATTATCAGGAAAGTGCGCTACGTCATGAGGAGCGGGGCTAGCTACCTTGTCACCGAACAAGACTTAGGTATAGACTAGCAAAAATGCCCCCGTGCGTTGCACCGGGAGAAGAAAAACTAAAATGGCTGAAGTGAACCAACATTAATGACACTTCTCTTTCTTACCATCATCATCGACGGTGGTCATGAATATTCGGTTACTCCTGATATTATAGTGTATTGACTTATATATGTGTTTGCTTTTTTAATCATTGATACATGGTGTTTCTTTTCGACCGGTTGTGATTCTCAAAAGTGATGGACGTGTTTCATTAACATGTTTTCATAAAATGCTCGTGCATTGCGATAGGAGAAAAAACTATGCTTATATTATTATTCTCTAGTTACATAAGATGATATGGAAATTTTAGACCTCCAGATAAAACCTAATTATCATTAAAAACAATATTTCAAAAAAAAAAGGACATGGAGCTTACAAAGAAGTGTCGTGAAAAGCTGGCAACTTAGGTGATTGAGAAAAGTTCTATTAAAAATACACAATCCTCTTGTACTTGCTAAAATAATACTATACATGCATGAATTGAAGCTAAGCTAGCACCAGCTGAGAATTGTGGTAGACTGAAAATTGTGGAACGAACTCCGTCAAGAGTTTGGCAGGTCACGGAGGCTGGTAAGCGCGCGCGCCCGCCATCGTCGAGTCAGAGCAGGGCAGCAGTACACACGCACAACAACAAATCTTGGCTGCTTGTCATGATTGTGGTGCTTTGTCGTTCCTTGTCGGTTTAGAGAAACAGTACAAACTACTGCAGCCATGCAGCAGTCATGCATGCAGTGCAGGGGCATGTTTACACATCAAAGCCCGGAAAGTCTGGTTGCTTGGTTCTGTACTTCGTCTCTCTCCCCGGTCCGGCGCGGACCACGAAGGCGATGGCAAACGCAAGTCCGCGACGCCGACGACCGCTATGGCCACGATGCTGGAGGAGACGCTCGACGTAATGGCGATGGATCTATATATGCTGCGGGGCCGCCTTGAGCACGTACAAACTACCAGAGCCAAAAGCGGAGGACCTCCCTCGGCATGTATCAAACGATGATGCCGCTGCCCAGCATGTCGGCCTCCAAGATCGTGATCCATCCGAGGCCCCTGCACCACCAGGAACACAACGGCGCCAACTGAAGCTCACCGACCAGTACACATGCATGGTGTTGGATAATTATGCACAATTTCCGTGATTAATTTCTGAATATTAAACATGACAATACCAGCTACTAGCACATGTAACTCGAACATACTAGATGTACTAAACAACGAGATGTACGGAAACAGACAGCAGCTAAACATGTACTCGCAAAACATAATTAATAACCAGACAGCAGCACGTCGCACGTACCATTCGATTGCAGTAATTGCAGCGGTTACCTTGGGGAAGATTGGTCGAAGCAGACGGTAGGCAACACCGCCCGACTGGATGGAAGACGAGCCGTGATGCAGAACTTGAGCAGTCGCGCAGGGCGCTTCCCAAAAATCTTATTCGCCCTCTCCCGTACAGGATCACAAAAGCGAGTGGTTCCGGAGACCTGCTCTTCCGTCCGCGGGTGCACGCCGGCAAGCGGGATGGAGTAGACTACGATGGCGGCACAAGCAGAGAGGTTGGCAAACCCTAAATTAGTTTTCGGTGTGTCCGTGGTGGAAGCCGCACTGGATTTTATATAGAGCGGCTCGGGAATCCCGCATAGGGCACGTCGTGGACCAAGCCCACGTTGCGCATGTTCGGGTCGGTTACAGATAGCCCACGATCCGGGAGCGACCCGAATAGGCTAACTGTTGACACGTCTGTCAAAACCACACAAGTTTTCCCAAGCAGCAAAAATAAAGCTCGGGCGGGCGGGCGGGCGGGCGAGCGGCGGCGTTGGAGGAGGAGCACGCGTGTAGTTCTCCTCTTCTCACTCACTTTACTAAGTGGTGAACCACTCCACCTTATAAGGTGGTGTAACTCTCCTCCAACTTTTTATGTGGGACTAAACTTTAGCTTCCACTCCACTCATATGTGAGCTGCCACCACATTGGGCAAATCACACATGGGCTTTGAGATTTAGAAAAAATCTAAAATTTATATGGGCTTATTTATTTAGCCTATTATTTCTAACACATGGCAGGGGTGGGTTGAGACTCACGGCTGGACTTGGGCTGGTTCAAGGCAACACTCCGCCAGGGGCTCCTGCCAGCTACGACATGAGAAGGGCCACGATTAGCAGAAGGGCCTCAGAGGATGCACCGACAACTCCACCACGCCGCCGGCGTCCGGCCAGGTCGTGCGCCCCTCACCATGGTTGAACGAAAGATCTAGACTCCATCTCTCCGTGACGCCCCCCCCCCCCTCCCGCGAGGTCGTGCGTCTCCTTCCCATGCTGTGATCATCGAGCTTCAGAATAAATCGGTATAGGTATAGATTTATATTATACTAGCATAATACCCGTGCGTTGCAACGGTCGAAAAAGTGGTAGATTATTGGTTTGTTTGTTATCTCCTTGTGGTCTTCAGTTTCACATGTAACATCAGTCTTCAGTTTTTTCACATAATTAGTGGCATATCTAGCCTCTGCGAAATTTCTCTCTCCCTTTGGACCATATTCGAAGCCCACAATGGTGCTGATGGTCAATATTCTAAGGAACTTGTATACAAGTCATCTCTTTCTTTTATTTAGTATATATATAACCCATAAGGAGGTTAATAATTAGGCAACCATGTCTCCAAACCGCACAAGCCCACGATCCCGATTATATTTAGCTCACGCCCACCACAAGGAGGAGATCATTACGCAACCATATCTCCAAATCAATCAGCTGTTTGGCTACTTGTTGATTCACGGGTCCGATTGCTGATATTGAAGGCAACTTGATAACCGGTCTAACTTGATATGTAAGGGAGCAGTGTGGGACTAAAAATTGTTTATACCCGGTCTTGATCATCACACGTGACACCCGAAGCTAGCCTAGTTTGTTGCACGTATATGTGGCCCGGCCCACTTCACACAAGCGCAGAAATGGACCAAGCCGCTCAAATATATTATGTCTGAAACCTCTCACGTTCTACTGTATTCTGTACAAAATTGATGCAAGCACAACAATCAACAAACAATACTGAGTTACTGACAGCAGCAAAACCTAGCAAAGCAGTAATCTGTAGCAAAAACACTCTAATCTCCGTAGCAATTAATCAGTGAAGCCAACCAACCCCTTGCAATCTCGCTCTGCCCAAAAAACTGCAGCAACACCTGCTCATTTATTTCCTTCATGACGAGAACACATTGTCGTCAGACCAATATAATTGACCCGGTACAGGAACCCTTCGCCGATGAGGATTGCCATGCCTGTCTCCCATCGAGATTGTGTCCTGGCCATCCGGCAGCGGACGGGAGATCGCCTGTGAGTTTCCACTCGCACCTGCCGGAGCGAAGCATGCACACCTACAAGACGCTTCCTGTCACATTGCTTGCCGCCTCGCTGAGGTCGACGGCGCACGCAATGCCTAGAAGACGCAACGTCAGACACGAGCCCAGATAGAGTAATTAGGCAATAATCACCACAAAGTACGGCTTCAGCGCAGATAGAGTAATTAGGAAATACTCACCGCAAAGTGCAGTGGCGCACAGAGCTGGCGTGCAAGCCGTGCACAGACGTGACGGTAGCGTCAGATCGGGAAGAAGAGCTTTTTTTTTTTACCAAACCGTTTACTTGTAGTAGGTGGCTAAGGTGGGTAATTACCCTTAACTCTAGGGACAAAAACGGTCTAAAAAAGTGTTAGACCGGAAGAAACAACCCGTCCTTTATTAATACGTATACGTATAAATATATATGTATAGGTTAGCTAGTGCATCAATTCAATATGGTATCAGAACCAATAGTTCTCAAGTTCAAGACCCTGCTCACGCAATATTATAAAAAGATTCTACGGCCTGCATCGAACTCACGCTAAGGCCTAAAATAGATTAGACATGAGAGAGAATATTAATAAGAATATAATACACGCCTAACTCTTTATATCAGTTCGGACTTTTGGTTCAGTTGGCTAGTGCATCGATTCGGCGCATACTTTGTGGGCGCAGGACCGGGGCGAGCGGGAATTGCAATGTATAGGAAGTGAAAGTGAAAAGGAGTACTGGGCCGCTGGTACCTGCCCGTCCGTCTGCATCCCGATTTCATGAACGGGCTTGTGTGGGCCTTAGTTGATCGATCGATCGTTGACGCCCCTGCCTCCTAGTGCCGCACATTGCTTATATATCCCTAATCTCATTCTCTCTAGATGTCAATGGCTCCGAGCCAGGCCGCCACCGCCAGCGATACTAAGGGCGTGTTTGGTAGACCGGGGCGACCCAGATAGTCTCAACTCATCCCACGTTTTCTTGTTTGTTAGTTTTGCTCGACTCTGTCTGACACTGCCCACATCATGCGAAAAATGCCCCTCGGCCCTGCCTGGATGGGAAGCTCGCATCGAGCTTCACAACTGGGCAGTGCCCAGTCCATCCCAAAAAACAGGCCAGCGATATCCCCCCCCCCCCCCCCCCCGCCCACGTCCCACCCCGCTCCACCGCTGGTACCGGTCGGCGAGCTCCCCATCCACCCTTTCCAAGAGCTCCTCGCGGCCAACGAGATGGAGCTCCGGCGACCGACGAGATGGAGCTCCGGCGGCGCGAGCTCCGACTAGGCTCACACACAGCAAGCACGCCACGTTCGAATGCGGTGGGGCGACGACTGGGCGCAGGCGTACCAGTACCAGTACCAGTACCAGTACCACGAGGCGCGAGCTCCGTCGACCATAGTGCCTTCGTGCTCTCCTCCTACCCTCGCTCGAGGATGCCGAGGAAGCAGCGTACGTGTCCTCTCTACCCTCGCTCGAGGACGCCGCCTCCGCCTCCGTGCTCTCCTCCTCCACGTCGCCGAGGAAGAAGACCATCGGCGGCTTCTCGCTCCGCCTCGCCCTGGACCTACCACCGCGAAAAGAACGACGAAGCGCTGGTGCTGCGCGTGCGGTGGCATGCCCGGACCCGCGTGCTCCGGCCCTACCTGTAGTACGTGGAGTACGTGGCCGACGAGATGGAGCTCCGGCGTCGTGGCGGCTGCTCTCGCAGGGACCTGATTGCTTTTTATTTTTCTGTGGCTCAGCTCAACACACCCGACCTACCAAACATGATCTCAACTGAGCTCAGCTCAACTCACCCGGCCTACCAAATAAAACATAATAATACATATTTGTATGATGTCCACATAACTAGGCTCAGCTTGTATGGGTAAGAAAGACCACCCGACCTACCAAACACACCCTAACTGTTCTTGTCAGCGCCGGATCAGCAAACCAAAACAGTGGTCTCTTTTATTCTCCAAAAAATCCAGATCAACATTGGCATGGATTGGTCCTCACCTTCTCGGTTTCCTGTCGTTGGATCAACCTTATCCGGACACAAACTAAGAGAAAACGAGGTGAGTTCGGTGGTCGTCTAATCGCCAATGAAATTAGCAATTTTTAATTAGAATTGATCGTTGTTGATTCGACCTTTAATCTTCTATAGATCGTTTGTAGATAAATCTAATTCTTAATATATGTACTGACTATGTAAAATATAATGTGATGTCGCATATTTGTTTAAATTTAGATATATCTATAGTGTTTATATATATCCAAATTTAGTGAAACTTCCAACATCTATTTTAAGAGAGAGGTAGTATAATTGTCAAATAGTTCAATTTTTCTTGTATGATAGGGCCTATATTAGAGTTTCGCACAGGGCCTTAAATTTTTCTGGCCCGGCCCAGTGTGGGCGCCCCAGCAGGGCCCCTGGACGCCACCGCCGTGCATCGATCTGACGATGGATGACGACGAGTAGTTGCGCCGCCAATGACGCCCGTAGATAGGGTTTATTTTTTTCCTACGCAAATTATGTTTTTAAATTAATGAAAATGTTTGAGAAAAAAGTCTGGCCAACACAGACCCAATGGGTCGCCCTGCTGGGTGCACTAGCCTGGTTGGCCAGACCGTGACACATTTTCTGTCGACAGGCCAACGCAAGTAGACTAAATTAAACCATTTGACTGTCTGAAATGGGTCACGCCCCTCGTGATGCCCCCACACCACGTTTCTCTCTCAACATGATTTTCACTCTTATTAATAACAAACATGGTGGCCCTCGCACACCTGAATATGTCTAAAAACTTACGTTCTATAAGATTTTATATTAGGAGGGTAAAATTAAAATGGTTCTGATATTAGGTTAAATAAAAACTTGTTTGGGAGACATCTTTAGTCATCTCCAATTTGGGGGAGAATAATCAATGTTGGCATAAAAAGAGTGTATCAATGATTAGATGTGCCTTTTCTACTTGGTGGTTTAGATTACTACATAGAATTAAATTTATATTGCAAGTTGGGATGTACTATTCTTATATGTTACTTTGTGCACGGTTAGATCTCATGCTCGATAATTTTTGATTGATTTAGAGTCAACAAATCATATATGTTAATGTGTAAATAAAATTTTCTCGCCCAATGAAGTTTATATATAGTTATTAAAGCCAATCACTCATAATATACTTAAGAAATAAAAATCAAATTAATGGGCAGAATATGTTATTCACAATTAAGAAGATATATCGGTTTATCGTTTGTTGATAGTAAGATTCTAGAGATCAAAAGGTTAGAGGAAAATGTAGGTGGCTAACTAGTTGAACTTTTTGACTACAATGACATTTTCTAGAACAATTATCTTTTTTTTTATGGTTCATCTTATGTTTTTTAATAGGATAATTGTGGTATGCTATGAACATGTATGGTGATGAAATTGTACTGGAGAAAACAATAGATTTACACACATCACTATGATGTACATCCTCTTAAATTAGGGATAATATGGAGATTGATTTCTTGACTAAACTTTTACGTCATGTATTTGGGAGACAGAGAGTATTCTGTTAGTTTCAAATGAGCATACAGGGGCATGCTCTTATTATCCTCAAGTCATTGTTCACCCCTGGAAACGAAAATAATTGTAAGTACAGTACCAAATTATAATTTCGGAGCTAACCAGATCCATTTGCGGATCCTGGTGCATGCTCGCTCCGGGCGGCCGAGAGGCAGAATACGGCATTTGCAGGTCACGGGGACACCGGATTCAGCGGCTATGCCATGAGGCAATTCATCGATCCTGGATTGGAGGCACAATCCCACGACAAGGCGGTTGGGTATGGCTTCGCATGACGACTCCTAATTTAGGGCCACTACGCCATGGGGCCGAAGAGTAGGGGTCGGGATAGGGCGAGTTTGCAGGCAGATAGACAGCGGCGGGGCCATGCGCACCGCTCATCCGGGCTTCGGCGGGCTGGGTGGAGCATGCCCGGAGCGGGGGCGTGCGCGCTAGTGATCTGGGCATCGGCGGGGCGGAGCACGCCGGGAGCCGCCACGGCGGATTCAGGGATGCTAGGTGCCTAGGTTGGTGGGATTTGGATCATGAAGATGGGGAGTGCGGGAGGCAGAATACACTGGTGGCGGTGGGAGCACCTGCGGTGGGTTCCCAGTTGTTAGTCTGTCCGAGCGTGATCAACCCATCGGACGGCTGAAAAACGAGGTCTCGGAAGAGCCATCTAGCCTCCAAGCACCTTTTAGCACTTGGTACATTTAAATCTAGACTACTAACTCAAGTCACTTATTTATGGACGAAGGGAGTACTTATATACGGATTGTTTGGCACCACAAATATGTGTCCACAGAGGACACCAACTAACTGCAGATCTTATCACACGCTCAATGCTCATGCTGTAGAGGCAGCAAATCAACTGAAAATTAAGCACGCAACAACAATTCAAGGTTGTCACGAACCTCACTTTTTGCATATATCCGTATAAAATCACACAAAACAGTAAATTGAGGTGTTCAAAGAGTGTATATCATCCATGCATCATACAATTAATACAAAGCCTTGTCCTTCACAAACAACACACCATCAGGCCGGTTCTTATTTCACAACCACACACCAAACTCAAACTTGACTTACACAACAAGCTCTCTCACACACACACCAAATGAACACATCAAACAGACACTCGCACACAAGACTTTTAATCAAGCGGCAGTTCTCAAATAATCACGTAAAACATAGGAACACCGGTGTATATATTTGCTATTGCTAGCAGCATCATGTTGATCCGTGTAATGAACTCTTGCATCCTCTGAGTTACCTAGGTGTAAAAAATGAATCGGGCAAACAAAACTAATTGATGAGTCGCACAATACTAGTGAGGCACACACACATATACATATATACTTATGTTATAATTTACAAAAATAAATGCAATTGACAAAAATTATTCAATATATACCTGAGAACTGACACTCTTGGCAGGACCTTCTTATAGTAGCGTGAGCATCGTGGCATAAAGAGGGGACGGCTAGCATCTAACCCATCCCACTTCAAATTGTCCCACCATTCCTTCTCGCAATCCACCACGGCCAATGGCTTATCAAGCGAACGGGCAGAAGAGCTGATGGGCGGCAGCCGCATGAGACTCCAACATCCTCTGACAAAGATAGTCTCTAATGCTGGAGCCAACATATCATTTCCACATATATGCTGCAACATGGGGAGCTCGTGGAGATGGATGTGCTTGAGGCTTGGGAATTCAATGCTGGTACTAGCAGGTACACCTCTGTGATCTTCCCACTTTGGAAAAATCTGTCTGACCTCACCACAATATGTGATGTGGATGGTTTCCAAGCTAGCCAACGTGTGAAAAGACCAGGGGAGTATGAACTTGAGCCTAGGGCAGGAGTGCAGGTGTATATGATGTAGTTTTTGAAAGGACCGAAATGGACCTGTTTGATAGCTATAAAACCTGAGTTTTCTACTCCAAACACACTGGACTGCTAGGAGGCGAGAGACGCAAATGGCCTCTAATTTCTGAAATGAGACCACTTCCACTGGATATTGGTCCAGAAGGAAGACAGTGTGCAACTTGGGGCACCTCTGGATACAACACCACCTGATATTTGGGAATTGTTTCCTGTATATCTGTGTTGCAAGGTTACCAGTAGTGACAAAGGGGTGGTCATGCAAGTGAAAGGATTTAACGTTAGCCATCAAGTGTTCCATTCTTTTTATTTGATCTTTACTTTTCCAATTGCAGCCTCCTTTGGAAATTTCGATGTGACGCCCCAAAGGTAGATGCTGAGTGCAAGCTTCACCATTATCAACCATTTTAATGACCTTATTAAGTACATCCATGTAGGGATATCCTGCAGTACTTGAAATAGTTACTCTTTCCTCGTTGTTTCCAATAACTTTCCTCCGACCACCACTAGAAGCAAAATGTATGTGGAAATGTTGGTTGGACTCAGTGATACCAGATATTTTAGGAAAATCCCTACTCTCGAAGACCTGGAGGAACTTTGCATCTATGATAACAATATGTACCATTTGCCGAGATGTCTCCTGTTGTATTTGGGGGCATAAATAATATTGACAACAATCATCAGCTGGTCCTCTCTCTTCCTTTTTTCGAAAATCTATGCATAATAGCTTCACACGTGGACATCCTCCATTACGCCACTTAAGTCTGTGAAGGTTCCAACATCCCAATAGAAAGAGGCACTCAATTTGGAAAACCTGAATTGTTTCGAGGTCGAGTGCTTTGACTGCTGTGTCAGAGAGGTTCAATTCCTTGATGTTTGGCAATCCACGCAGGAATATATTCTTCAGCTCTTCACAGCCTTCTAGAGAGATTTTATAAACTTTTGGAGGCTCTTGATTGGCATGAATTCTGGGACGGGCTTTCTTTTCTGGCATGTGCAGTGAATTCTTCCACCGAAATGCTCGGCCAAATCCATCAAAACTGAAGGACTCCAATGATTTGGGGAGGGTGCCAGGCTCAACTTGCCGCAACCCGACACAACCATCAACAATAAGAACCCTCAGCCTACTAGCCGCTGAAGTGTTTGGCAAAACTTCCATTTCACTATTTCCAGACAAGTCGAGAAGTTCCAGCTTTGGCATGCCCATAAATGAGTCTTGTTCCAGTGCTGTGAAGAAAGTATATGAATTATTCACTCTGAGTCTTTGAATATTACACAACCATGTCAACTCAAGCTTAGCCATGTCCCGGACACAACTGCTGGATCCTGCTTCCTTGAGATTTAGCTCCCTAAGTTCACCCATCATTCGCATCTTCGATGGGGATAAGATCCAATCCCAGGTTGTATCACGAATGTCCAACACCCATAGGTTCTTTAGGAATTCCCAATCATTCACTTCCTCCTTATCTATGACACCAATGAACTCAACATCTTCATTTCTGCAACCGTCCACCAAAACAAATCTTAGGTTGTGGCAGCAGATGAAAGGCGGGGAAGTAAAGCTAAAGGTGCAACAATAGAGCCTCAACACACGAAGTTTGCTAGATTGGTGAAACAAATTCTTTGGCAATGCAGTCTGATGATCAGATTTTTCCAATGTTAAGAAATACGATGTTGTATCCTCATGCAAGATTTGGATATTTTTGTTCTTTACATCCTTAGATGTGACCGAAATCCAAACACTCCCCTTCTCTTGTAGTACATTGGAAGGAAACGAGTTTAACAACTCTCCCTTGATTTGTTTTGTAGGAAGATACTCCAGTTGCATTGCTTCATGGAGTCTTTCTCCAATCTGCCAAGAACTATCTCCAGCTGGTATTATCCCATCGCACACCCAACAGTTAGCAGCATGGGCATCCTCATCATAGTCAATGTGATTGGCATGGTCAAAATACAAGATACACCAATAGAACCAACAATCTGCAATTAATGCCGGGCTGATATCATGTCCAAGTTGGGAAGCCTCCATGCGCACTAACTGTAATTTCCAATCCTTGACCATTCCAGGAAATATGCTTGGGTCAGCATAAAGAAAATAATCAGCCATTTTCACTTTTTCTCCGTATGCAGGATGAAGTCGAAACCTGCCCCGGAACGTCCAGAGTAGTCTGTTTCCTGAATCAAATATGGGAAGACCAAATCTAGTCAAGTCAATCTCATCATCACTCCCATTATGAAAAATCACCAGCAACGTACGGCCCTTTGTCATGTTATAGACCAGCTTTGCAACATGGGCTATCTCTACTCTGTGGCTTTTATCTACACCGCTGAAATCATCCATCTCATCCTGCTCATCAAACAATTCCATTGCGGATCTGTCCAGCTTCAGCTCCTCTGCGATTCTCCTCTGGAGTGTTCTCTTGCTTTCCCACACCGAGCAGTCCACATGGATAACTATGTCAAACCCGGGGTCATGGTGGGATCGGGCTAATTCGGCTATGGCGGCAAGGACGGCAGACGCACCCAGTCCATCCCACCCATCAAAGTAGTAGATTTTCCCAACAACATAATAACTTTCATCCATGGCATGGCTTAAATAATGGAGGAATATCTCGTCCGCCGCATCTCGAATGGTGTTGCAATCGATTTCCTACAGCAAAGTGGACGTGGATGGGGTTTAGCGCGGGTGACTTTGGAACAAGCCATACTATGTAAAATGTTGGATTCATATTTGGTACTGCACATATTAATTAATACGGACACAGTATTACAAATTTTGCTCAATTAAGTGACATGCCGGCGGCAGATTAAGCCTGCTCGGCAGCAGATTTATTTATATTGTATGATCTTTGTCTACACCCTTAATTAAACGGTGGAGCAGGCCATCCATGTATATATAAACTATATATCTAAAGCCTCAAAAAGGGGAAAGAAGAAAAAAAAAAGATAGAGGACACTACCAGACGACGCATGGTGAATCGTTTCAGTGAAGACCAGGGGCAGCAACCATGATGTGTATACCAGCAAGCAAGCAAGCTAGTTTAATATATATAACACCTGCACAGCACGAAAGTATGTACTATATCGTTAGTACCGCCCCCGTTTCTCGCAAACACTTAATAAAAACCTTAATTTAGATACTCCTTTCCATCCAAATTAATGTTTTCAGATTTGTCTAGATTCGGATGTATCTAGCACTAAAACATGTCTTGATACATCTGAATCTAGACAAGTCTGAGAATATTAATTTGGATTGGAGGGAGTAGCAAAATGTAAGCGTAGAAAGATCAAATTTTCCTATGAACAAGATCCATTAGCATGCTAATATATATATATATATATATATATATATATATATATATATATATATATATATATATATATATATATATATATATATATATATATGTATATATATATAACGATCGATCAAGATACATGCCATACCTCCCGCAGTTGATTAGCAGCAGCAGCTGGTGGTGGATCTATGTATCTATCTATAATGTCGATCGAGGCTGGAGACTGGAGACGGAGAGTAGTAAACCAGCTACAGATGGAGGAGGTCTTGATCTTGGTGGAGCATAGGGTCTCTTTCCTTTCCTTTCCTTTGCCAAAAGCAGATTGGGAATATATATGTGCTTTGCTTTGCTTTGCTTGCATGTGGAGTTAACTGTGTTTACCGGCCGTCCACGCAAACTGCGATTCCCATTCGGAGACAAGAGAAGAGAAGCTGCCTGGGGAGGTGATATATGTTGCCACTGCGCGCGCATGGAAGTAAAGGGCATAAAACTCTTAGTACTCGCGTTCCAGGGCCATGTTCATGAGCTATTAATCATAATTTTGGACAATTTAAAAGGCCCATAAAAATCGATACTTATTCACCCAAAACTCGTTGTTTTCATGATTTATGGCCGTTTTCATGAGCTATTGGTCACATCATTTGGGTTCCTAGGTGATTCACAAAGCCTTTTATATAGCCGAATACTGTTTGACATGCATGACCACAAACTCGATGCTTTCATATTTTAGGACCGGTTTCATGAGACATTCCCATAGTTTTGAGATTTCAGGGCGTTTTTACAAGACCTCATAGATCCTTTAGAGGGTGTACAAAAAAATCGTTGTTTTCTGTTAAATAGTCGAGCTATTGCCCACATTTTGCGGTTTAGGGGCGAGTTACAAGGCCCGTGAGATTGTGTACATATTTGAAAAGCATGACCAAAAAGCTGGCCCTTTTTGGCGTTTATGGCTGTTTTGATGACAAAAAGGCTCCAAAAAGGAACATGAAATAGAGTTTCAAAAACTCAACGAAACTAGGAACCGATTGCTAGAATGGATTCATAGCATCGAGTAGCTTCTTATTCATTTAGGAATTATCTCGAATGTACCCACGGTTAGGTAGATTAGAATGGATTGAGAAAAGGTATGTTAGTTAAACAAAAAACACACCATTGCCTCCTATGACACGCATGACCAAACGCCATGAGATTTCTTGCATCCAGCACATCATGTGCAACCAATTGACATTTCAATGTTGGCCCAATCAAAATCTAGCCGCATACTGCATCTGGCGGTCAAAGTGGCAAAAACTAGAATTAATGGCCAGAGTAACCAAACATGCTCTTCCCGACGGGGTAAATTTGTATGTAGGTGGGGGGCTTGTGACCAAGACCCGGCGGGTAACAACCTCAGGCACATCCAAAGTTTATACAGGTGCATCCTCCGATGATGGATCACCAGCAAAAACCTTACTTCCTGCTGGGTTCATATTGATTGGAGTGTGAGGTGATCAATAATTGAGAGGGTGTCCTCTTCTGCTGGGAAGTCCGATGGTGCTCGTCTCTCTCCTTGCTTAGGAAAGAAACCTATGTTTGTGTGAATGAATTCCACCTTCCCATTTGGGCAGAAGACGTGGCCTCCTTCGTGGAGAAGAATGGAACCACGTCTCCCTAGCTCACGACCATGGGAGTCTTCATATGGAGACCCATTCCATATGGGATGTCGTACCTGGTAGATTACCGCACATTATTACGGTCGTGTTGGGTTCGCAGCATAGAAAACAAAAAAATCCTACTATATGAACAACTAAGCACCAAGATCTATCTATCTAGATACAAGCAACGGGTGGATATACATCCATAGAAACTTACTCTCAAAGACCGACAAAGCTTTACGTGATTGGTTCCTGTGGATGATGTAGTCGTACACTTGCCGAACTCTAGATCGTGATGAAGTCCAGCAGGTCCAGTACCAGCAAGTCCAGCACTGCAAACTAGCAGCGCATCCATGTCCGTACACACGATGTGAGCGACGCAAGTGTGGCGGTGAAATTGTGCCTCAAAGGTGGGATGTAGTAGATCGAGGGAGGTTGCACCCTCAATCAACTAGAGTCATGAGCTTAGGGGTTTGTTTGGCCCAACAACAACCCGTTTAGCTGGAGAGGCCCTGGCATGCACGTCCTGGCTCTACCAAGGGGTGTTGGGGCCCACTAGCCTACTATGTCTAGGGTTGGGCCCCAAGCAATCTGGCCCATGCCCCGTAGATTGGAGGAGCGACACCTCATCCCCTTCCCGAGTCTCGCCACCTGAGGAAGGCGGCGCCTTCCACACGCCTCGCCGGCACGAGCTCGGTGTCAAAGATGTGATGGTGGCCTTCAGAGACTGTCTCTCCATGGTGGGGACCAATGCAGTGCCCACGCTAGTCGCCCCCAAATGCAGGGCAGGCCGACAAGACTCGTGTGCTGACCTCATCCACCTCATCGGCCACGACTGCTTAACGCCGGCCAAAAAGGGACCCGGGGGACTCCATGGCAAGCAGGAAAGGCTTAATCTTCGTGGGATCCGATAGTTACGGCACCGGCCTCACGCGGTGGAAGCGGCGGCCAGAGCAGCACGCTGCCCACGGCTAGCTCTAGTTTTCACCATCTAAATAAAATGCATTTTCGATGTATATAACTTATCCTTTGTCCATAAAATTTGCATGGACACGTATAATATGGACATGTACATGTTTAACTTTTTTGTGCAGAATTTTTTGGACATCATTTTTTCCTAACATAAAAGAGAGGTGTCGTAGTACCCAAGTGGGCCTCCACAAATAACGATCCTAGCCTGTGTTTCCTACAGCCCCCTCGTGAAAGATCGGCCGCGGCGGTCGTGATTTCCTCCTCCTTTCGCTAGGGTAAGGTAATGGCGGCGACAACCTAGCTAGGGTTTAAGTCTTCTTACAAATAACAACCATGTGTTTCCTCAGCTAAGATTGGCAAATTATCTCGTTACTTTTTTTTGCGGGGAAAATTATCTCTTTACTTGGAGTCGCTATCTCTTTACTTGAACCGCTGTATCCATACACTATTGCACTATTAATTAATATATATATATACATACTGTGTGTTCGTATGCAGGTGACAAAGGCAGCCTCAGATTGTGCCTATGATGGTCAGATCATCAAATTATTAGATGTAATACATATGGTATACGTGTATGGAGCAGTACTCCAACACGTATCCATCCAGGACTTGTACACGCCACCGATCGGGGGCTATTCCCGTTCTTATTAACACGTAACCGAGCCCAGGGAGAGGGTATCGTTCCCAGCACAAAATTCTACATGGTATCACGCCAACCTCTTCCACCTAGCTCCTGCCGCCGCCGGTGAACTTCACCGCCGCCGCCGCTCCATCCTCTCCAACACAACTCTACAATCTCTACACCAAAAGGATCCTCTCCTCTACGTCGTCTTCATCTTCCTCTGCTGCAAGCTCGGGCGGTACTCCTCCGGCCATGAAGCTCACCCGCGACAACTTCCTTTCCTGGCAGACTCAGGCTATGCCGACCCTTCATGGTGCTCGTGTCATGGGTTTTCTCGAGGGCACCGACAAGGAACCACCACAAACTCTTAAAGCTGAAGATGAGAACCATAAGAAGATCACCGTGCCAAATCCCAATTATGATGTGTGGATCACCAGAGATCAGCAGGTCGTTAGTTTCCTTGTGAACTCCCTGTCTGAAGATGTTCTCCCCCACGTCTATGGCCTTCATCATGCTGCCGACATGTGGAAAGCCTTGGTCTCCCTGTTTTCCTCACAATCCAAGTCCAAGGTCTCCAGCCTCCGAGGTGCTCTCACCAACACCAAAAAGCTTGATCTCACCGCCCAACAATACATTACCAAGATGAAGGGGTTTGCTTCTGAGCTTGCTGCTGCGGGAAAGGCTGTTGATGACGACGAGCTCAAGGACTACATCCTCAATGGCTTGGATGGCTCCTTCAACCACCTGGTGGCGGCCATCAATGTTGTCCCCTCGACGACTCTCACCGATATGTGTTCTCAACTTCTGGCATGTGAGAATCGCGACAACATTCTTCAGTCTACATGACAGGTTACAGGCTCCTTTACTTCATCTGTCAATGCTGCATCTCGCCGCCCTCCTGATGCGTATGCTCGTCCACCCCCACCACCAACGCCTACGCCATACACCTATTCTGCACCACCGCACCACCCTGCACCATACCCTCCACCTCCATCGCCAACCTTCTATACCCCATACCATCCAACTTATCCACCACCACAACCCCCTGTCATGCCATATCAGCCACCTTTGATGTCCTTCCCACCCGCCCAACACCTCTACATGCCAACCCATCCTCAACACTTCTACCGCCCCCCATCACAGCCCGCGCGCCCTCCTTCCCAGCCGCCGCGTCAGGATCCCCCACGCAACAACAATCAGCGTCGCACTAAAGGGGGACGCAAGGATCATGGTCGCGTTGCCACGCCGTGGCAGGAAGGCGTGTTCTGTCAAATCTGCAAAAAGGAGGGGCATGCGGCTGGTGATTGTTAGTGGCGCTATGGAGATGATGATGATGATGCTTCCAAGGACGTCAACGGTGCCTATGGTGTTGACTCAAACTAGGTAATTGACACAGGCGCCACCAACCACACCACAGGACAACTTAACAAGCTTCAAATCCATGAGCCCTACAATGGTCGCGATCAAGTTCACAATGCGAGTGGACAAGGTATGGACATTGCTAATATTGGTCATTCTGTTTTGCAAACCCCACATTGCTCTCTCACACTTAAAAAAATTCTTCATGTTCCTGATGCCACTATGAACCTGCTTTCTGCCCATAAAATCACTCTTGACAATAATGCTTACATTGAAATTCATCCTTTCTTTTTCTTGATTAAGGACAAGGCCACGCAGCAAATCATGTTTAGAGGTCCGTGTGAAGGTGGTCTCTATCCCCTTGTTCCTGTTTCCATGGGGTCATCTTCCAAACATGCTCTTGTCACCGTCAAGCCTTCATCATCCACGTAGCATCGTCGTCTAGGACATCCGTCATCCTTTATTGTTCAGCAAGTTCTTAGGAAAAATAATTTGTCATACACTCCAGAAATAAATTCTTACATATGTGATCCATGCCAACAGGCCAAGAGTCATCAGCTTCCCTATCCTGTATCCACTAGTGTTTCTACAGTTCCTTTGGAACAAGTGTTTTCTGATGTATGGGGTCCAGCTCCTCTTTCTGTAGGCAAACATGCATATTATGTAAGCTTCATCGATGATTTCAGCAAGTATACTTGGATTTATTTGCTTAAGAAACGTTCTGATGTTTATCAAGTTTTTCTTGATTTTCAACAATATGTTGAATGACAGTTTGGTACCAAGATTCTCACTATGCAAACTGATTGGGGTGGTGAGTATGAAAAATTGAATACCTTTTTTCAACGAGTAGGCATTGTTCATCATGTGTCATGTCCTCATGCTCATCAATAAAATGGTTCCGCAGAACATAAACATCGTCATATTGTCAAAGTTGGGCTTGCTTTACTTTCCAATGCGTCCGTGCCTCTCAAGTATTGGGATGGTGCTTTTATCACGGCCACTTTTCTCATAAACTTATTGCCTACTAAAGTTCTCAACCTTGAGTCTCCTACTGAAAGGCTTCTTCATGTCAAACCGAATTATAATTCTCTTCGTGTGTTTGGCTGTGCATGTTGGCCTAATCTTCGCCCCTATAATAAACACAAACTTTCTTTTCGCTCCAAAAGATGTGTGTTTCTTGATTACAGTTTTCGTCATAAAGGAGTAAAATGTCTAGATGTTTCAACTGGCCGAGTCTATATTTCTAGGGATGTTGTTTTTGATGAAAATATATTTCCGTTTGCTGAGTTGCATCCTAATGCTGGTCGTCGCCTCCGTGAGGAAATTCTTCTTCTTCCGTCTGACACCTCTATCTCACAAACACATGATGGGGGTGCGCATTCTAATGACCAATATTTGCAAGCTATTCCTGTTATTCCTCCTTTACAGGTCCCTTTTGTGGAAGAAACAAGGCTATCTCCAAGTTCTGTGCAAAATTCTACTGAAAACAGTGAAAATTGCACATCAGATAACGATTCAGGTGAAGGAACAGCTTCAGGTGCCGACGTCAGTCAACTTCTCTTCGGGATGGGTCGTTGGTCTTTGTGGAGATAATGTGTCAGCCGTGGTAGAAGTAGCTCCCTGAGTAGGCATGGGCGCCCGCCTAGATGAAGGGATTTTCTCATCTTGAGGTGTCGGGAGGAGTAAAGGAGATTGACTCTTCTCTGTCATTAGCCTTTTTATTGACACTAGCTCTTTATATAGTCAATTTATTTTAGGATTATCGTATCGGTAGGCACAGATCATTGGTATTGGATGTATCGTTAGGTTGTGCCGAGTCAAATCAGCTCCGCTTATTTTTTTCCGTTGCAGAAAAGAGATCCCTTACCCTTTCTTTAGCAAATGATGAATATGAAGTCTGGGAGGCTGCGGGTACTATGGATCCTCTGACTCCCAATCGGGTTACCTTCCCGGGTCTCGCCGGTGTTGCCTGTAGGTCGTGATGTGCCTCGAGATGGCCGTCGGCCTGATCTCGAGGCTGATTCTCGCAGAGAATCTGCATCGGATCCGTCGCCTGTCCCCTCTGACGTGCAGCTGTCCGTGTCTGCCCTGACCCCACCATCCTCGCCTTGGTCCACGCGCGCCAGCGAATCCGCGGACGCCACGCTGCAGCGGGAGGATTCCTCCCGCTCGTCTCCACGCCAACATGGTCACGCCACGTCAACTCAGGACCCCGCGTCAGGCCCGCCGTCTCCTCGTATTTTGCAGCCTGATGCCTCGCATTTAATGCCCGATGCAGCATGCAGCGACACGGACAGCAGCAGCAATTCTCCCGCCCAGAATCTGCACTCAGGATCTTCTATGTCACATGAGTTTGTACCGCCTCCTGCTGTTGGTGTTCAGACACATCTGCAGAAAGGTATTCGACAGCCTAAAAAATATACTGACAGTACTATTAGGTATGCTTTGTTGACATCTACAGGAGAACCACAAAACCTATGGGATGCTCTTTCTGATACAAATTGGAAGCAAGCAATGCAGCAGGAATATGATGCTCTTATTGCAAATAAAACTTGGCATCTTGTACCACCACACTCCAGGCAGAATGTTATTGACTGTAAGTGGGTTTACCGTATCAAAAAGCATGCAGATGGTAGTATTGACAGGTATAAGGCAAGGTTGGTTGCTAAAGGGTTTAAACAATGATATGGTCTTGACTATGAAGACACTTTTAGTCCTGTTGTCAAAATTGCAACTGTCAGGCTTGTTCTCTCTGTTGTAGTATCAAAATGTTGGAGCTTAAGGCAGCTAGATGTAAAGAATGCGTTCTTACATGGTGTTCTAGAAGAGGAGGTTTATATAAAACAACCACCAGGGTTCCAGTCTTCCGCTACTCCAAATTACGTATGTAAGCTTGATAAGGCTCTATATGGATTGAAACAGGCACCAAGAGCTTGGTACTCTCGTCTTAGTTCCAAGCTTTCTACTGTGGGTTTCACTCCATCAAAGGCTGATACATCCTTGTTTCTTTTTAAAAAAGGAAGGTATTACTATGTTCCTTCTCATCTATATTGATGACATTATTGTGGTTAGCTCCTCAGATCTTGCCATATCAGTTTTACTACGCACTCTTAGTACAGACTTTGCTCTCAAAAATCTTGGAAACTTGCATTATTTCTTAGGTCTTGAGGTTCATAGGAACTCCACTGGAATATTGTTGAATCAGGAAAAATATGCCAATGACATAATACAGCGTGTAGGTATGAAACATTGCTCGCCATGCCCTACGCCTCTTGCAGTAAATGACAAGTTGTCCTTAACTGATGGTACTTTACTTGGTCCTGAGGATAGCACTCAGTACAGAAGTGTTGTTGGAGCTCTTCAGTATCTTACTTTGACAAGGACAGATATATGTTTTTCTGTCAACAAAGTTTGTCAATATCTTCATGCTCCTACTACTGCTCACTAGACTGCTGTAAAAAGGATCTTAAGATACATAAGTGGTACTAAACAGGTTGGAATCACCTTTCAGCCGTCTTCCTCCACTATTCTCAGTGCATATTCTGATGCTGATTGGGCAGGTGATCTTGATGATAGACGCTCCACATGTGGTTTTGCTATATTTTTTGGTTCTAATCTTATTTCTTGGAGTGCTAGGAAACAGGCAACGGTTTCTCGCTCTAGTACAGAGGCTGAATATAAATCCATAGCCAATGCTACAGCTGAACTTATCTGGGTTGAGACTCTTGCTCGTGAGCTTGGCATTTCTCTAAAGGAAAAACCATGTCTATGGTGTGATAATCTTGGAGCTACTTTTCTGTCTGCAAATCCAGTATTTCATGCTAGGACCAAGCATATTGAGATTGATTTCTTCTTTGTTCGAGAAAGAGTTTCTTCTCGGCAACTTGATGTCAGATTTATCTCCAGCAAGGATCAGATTGCAGATGGGTTTACCAAGACTTTGTGTAATAAGAAACTAGATGAGTTTAAACATAATCTCAACCTCTCTCAGGTTTCATTTAAGGGGGAGTATTAGATGTAATACATATGGTATACGTGTATGGAGTAGTACTCCAACACGTATCCATCCAGGACTTGTACACGCCACCGATCGGGGGCTATTCCCGTTCTTATTAGCACGTAACCGAGCCCAGGAAGAGGGGATCGTTCCCAGCACAAAATTCTACACAAATAGTAAGCGACAAAAACAGGATGAATGCACCACCATAGACTGCCTCCCAATCGATGTCGTCATTGAGACAGTTCTTCTTAGGCTTCCGTTCAACACTCTACTGAGGTGCGCTGGTGTGTGCAAGCAGTGGCGAAACATCGTCCAAGATGAATCCACACTTTGTCTCGTCACAGCTCCAACATGCGCCTCGATACACCCTGCTATTCTTCCCCCAGGAGACGGCTTCTTACCCTAGCGATGCTATCCTGCTCGACCAAGCATCATTGTCACACTCCACATGATTGGGCCTGATGACTTCCTTTTCGGTTCATGCAATGGCCTCCTTGCCTTATACACAAAGACATCATCAACAATAAAGATAGCCAACTTCTCAAGAATTTAAAACGTGACGATCACTTCTCGTTTTACACCTTCGGATTTCACCCAGCCACGAAACAATATAACATTACACATCTCCTCCCCGACTGCATTCAGACAGGAAGTTCGAGCGTTATTCAAGTTTACACGCTTGGAGAAGACAAATGGAAAGATATCCCGACTCCTCATGCTCTAACCTTGAAATCTGTGAGTGATTGTGGACTGGTCAATATTGAGGCAACGTTGTATTGGCTGACTCAAGATATGGTTGCTAGATGTCAGCATGCTATTATTGTTATATGTTGATCCAAATTCTACAAAGTAAAGGCCAACTTCTGACGGAGCGGAGCGAGGCCCGTCGCCGGAGGCTTGGGCCGATGCATGTGAAGTCTTGACAGAGAAATCTGCTGCTGCCCTTTGGGGGAAACTGGAATCGATCTGCATGTCAAAGGATCTAACCAGTAAGATGCATGTGAAGATGAAGTTGTTCTCGCATAGATTGCAGGAAGGTGGATCGGTAATGAATCACTTATCTCTTTTCAGAGAGATTATTTCTGATTTGCAATCTATGGAAGTAAAATATGATGATGAGGATCTAGCCCTATTACTCTTATGCTCGCTGCCTAGTTCTTATACACACTTTCGTGATACAATGTTGTTGAGCCGTGAGAAGATAACCCTTGATGAAGTGCAAGATGCCCTCAAACAGAGGGAAAAGATGAAATCTATGGTGCAGGCAGATGGGGCATCTTCTAAGGCTGAAGCTCTGCAGGTTTGTGGCAGGACCGAGCAGAGATTTAACAACCATGGCAACCAAGATAAGAGCAAAGACGGCAGAGGTCGTTCGAAGTCCAAGGGAAAGGACAAGTTCTGCAGGTATTGTAAGAAATCTAATCATGTTATTGATGATTGTTGGAAGCTGCAGAATAAGGAGAAAAGGAACGGTACTTACCAACCGAAAGATAAGGATCAAGGTAATGGTAAGGCTTCTGTTGTTTCTGGTGATAGTTCTGACGGTGAATGTTTAGCCGTTTTTGCTGCTTGTGCTTCTCGTGATGATGAATGGATACTTGATACTGCATGTTCGTTTCATATTTGCTGTAACAAAGATTGGTTCAGTTCATATGAGTCTGTGCAGACTGGAGATTTTGTACGTGTAGGGAATGACAACCCGTGCCATATTGTCGGAGTTGGATCTGTTAAGATCAAGACACATGGTGGCGTGACGCGTACGTTGAATGAGGTGAAGCACATACCAAGCATGGCCAGAAATCTGATCTCCCTGAGTACCATGGACGTTGATGGATACAAGTACGCCGGTGGGCGTAGGTTGTTAAAGGTATCGAAAGGCTCTCTTATTCACATGATAGGTGATATGAATTCTGCTAAGTTATATGTTCTTAGAGGTAGCACTTTGCCTGGTATTGCTGCTGCTGTTACTGCTAATGATTCTGATGATTGTGGTAAAACAAATCTTTGGCATATGCGCCTTGGGCATATGAGCGAACATGGCATGACAGAATTGATTAAGAGAGCGCTGATTGATGGTTGCAACTTGGGTAAGTTTGAGTTCTGTGAGCACTGCGTTTTTGGTAAGCACAAAAGAGTTAAATTCAATGTTTCCGTTCATACCACCAAAGGCATTTTAGATTATGTGCATGTTGATGTATAGGGACCTTCCCGTAAGACATCTATTGGTGGTGCTAATTACATGCTTACTATTATTGATGACTACTCAAGAAAAGTGTGGCCATATTTTCTGAAATACAAATCTAATGTTTTTGATGCTTTTAAGAAGTGGAAAGTTATGGTAGAAAAGCAAACTGTAAAGAAGGTAAAGGTACTACGTACTGACAATGGTATGGAATTCTGTTCTAATGAGTTTGAGGAGTTTTGCAGTAATGATGGTATGATCAGGCACCACACCATCCCTTATACTCCTCAGCAGAATGGCGTGGCTGAGCGCATGAACAGAACCATCATCTCGAGGGCTCGCTGTATGTTGTCCAATGCAGGTATGCATAGACGTTTCTGGGCTGAAGCAGCCAACACAGCGTGTTACCTCATCAACAGGTCACCTTCTATTCCACTTGAGAAGAAAACTCCTATTGAGGTATGGTCAGGTTCGCCTGCTGATTATTCACAGTTGAGAGTTTTTGGTTGCACTGCTTATGCTCATGTTGATAATGGAAAGTTAGAGCCTAGAGATGTCAAGTGCATATTCCTTGGTTATGGAGTTAAGGCATATAAACTATGGAACCCTGAAACTAAAAAGATTTTGTTGAGTAGGAACGTTGTTTTCAATGAATCTGTTATGTATCATGATAGCTTGCCATCATATCCTCTCCTGTTGCTATTGGAGAGGAGGGAGTTCGTGTGCAGGTGGAGCACCTGCAGAAAACTGTTGATAATAATGCTGTTGTTGATGATACTCATGAGAAAAATATTGATGATGATGTTGTTCAGCACTCACCTACTGTTTTGCAGCAGCCACAGGAATCTATTGCTGCTGATAGACCAAGGCGTAACATAGTTCCACCTCGTCGTTTGATTGAAGAGTGTAATCTTACTCATTATGCTTTGAGTTGTGCTGAACAGGTGGAGCATGATACTGAACCGGCTACATACAATGAGGCTATTGCATCCGTTGACCGCGAGAAGTGGGTTTCTGCTATGCAAGAAGAGATGCAATCGCTTGATAAGAATGGCACATGGGAAGTTGTGCGCTTGCCTAAACAGAAAAAGGCCGTCCGCTGTAAGTGGATATATAAGAGAAAAGAAGGTTTGTCTCCTAATGAGCCTCCAAGGTTTAAGGCAAGGTTAGTAGCAAAAGGTTTTAGCCAGATTCCAGGTATTGACTATAATGATGTTTTCTCTCCAGTTGTGAAGCATAGCTCTATTCGTACTTTTTTTGGTATTATTGCTATGCATGATCTTGAGCTTGAGCAGCTAGATGTAAAGACTGCTTTTCTGCATGGTGAACTGGAGGAGGAGATTTACATGGACCAACCTGAAGGGTTCATAGTTCCTGGAAAAGAGGATTTTGTGTGCAAATTGAAGAGGTCGCTTTATGGTTTGAAGCAATCTCCAAGAAAGTGGTACAAAAGGTTTGATTCATTTATGATCTCACAAGGTTTTAAGAGGTCTCAGTTTGATAGCTGTGTTTACATAAAGTTTGTTAATGGATCACCTATTTACTTGCTGTTATATGTTGATGATATGTTAATTGCTGCCAAGAGCATGAAAGAAATCACTACTTTGAAGGCAGACCTATGTAGTGAATTTGAGATGAAAGATCTTGGTGCTGCTAAGAAAATCCTAGGTATGGAAATTAAACGGGACAGAAAATCTAGGTTGTTGTTTCTTAGTCAGCAAAGTTACGTTGAGAAAGTTCTTCAACGTTTTAATATGCATGATGCAAAGTCAGTTAGTACTCTTGTTGCTCCTCACTTTAAATTGTCAGCATTGCAATGTCCTAGTTCTGATGAAGATATTGAGTACATGTCTCGAGTTCCTTATTCTAGTACTGTTGGTTCCTTGATGTATGCCATGGTTTGCTCTCGCCCTGATTTATCTTATGCTATGAGTTTGGTGAGTCGTTACATGGCTAATCCTGGTAAAGAACATTGGAAAGTTGTTCAGTGGATTTTCAGGTACCTCCGTGGCACATCCAACGCTTGCTTGAAGTTTGGCAAGACTGATGAGGGACTCGCAGGCTATGTGGATTCAGATTTTGCTGCCGACTTGGATAAGAGGAGGTCCCTCACAGGTTATGTGTTCACGGTAGGTGGATGTGCCGTGAGTTGGAAGACAACGCTGCAATCAGTTGTTGCTCTATCTACAACCGAAGCAGAATGTATGGCTGTTGTTGAAGCTTGCAAAGAGTCTGTTTGGTTGAAAGGTTTGTATGCTGAGCTTTGTCAGGATGATTCTTGCATTAACCTGTTCTGTGACAGTCAAAGTGCTATTTACCTTACTAAGGATCAGATGTTCCATGAGAGAACAAAGCACATTGATATCAAGTACCATTATGTTCGTGATATTGTTGCACAAGGTACACTGAAGGTATGCAAGATAAGCACTCATGATAATCCTGCTGATATGATGACAAAGCCTGTTCCTGTTGCTAAGTTTGAGCTATGCTCAAGCTTAGTTGGTTATAACTGCTTAGCCCAAGTGGCTATTGGCGCCGAAAGTGTTTTCTTTGTTTGTTCAGGGAGATGATTACTGTTAATGCTACAAGAAGGAATTTGTCTCAAGGTGGAGTTTGTTATATGTTGATCCAAATTCTACAAAGTAAAGGCCAACTTCTGACGGAGCGGAGCGAGGCCCGTCGCCCCCTGCGGTACGGATCGTTGATGACCTAGGTTACCACCGCTATATATACTTCTTGTAAGCCGTCGGTTGGGATAAGTTGCATCCGTGAAATCCCCGGCGTTGTGTAAACACTCTACGATATAGTGAAGTTTCGCTGGCTGGCGCCCGTGGTTTTTCCCCTCTCTTTGTTGGAGAGGGTTTTCCACGTTAAATCTGTGTCCCCCTCGCTGCAATTTTATTTTCGTTCTTCGTTATTTACTTGTCGCAAAGCTAACAATTATGTCCTTTGATCTCAGCAAAGAAACGTTTGCATGGATTCAGTTGCCTGCACTTCTTCAAGATGGTCATCCTCGTCGATTTTGGATCAGAGAGATAGATGCTAAGCTATGTATAGCAAGTGATGATCAGACCAATAGTTATATGCCGACATGGATTGTTGGTAAGCTTTAGGTCTGGACACTTGACAACAAAACGTGGAGCCCCAAGTACAATATTCATTACCCATCATCTGATTGCGTTCTTGGGTCCATCGTTTCTTCATGGGGATAATAAGATCATAATCCAAAATCGCAACGGTGACCTATGTTCGTATGAGTTGTCTAGTTACAACCGTGACATTAATTATAGCAAGATTGTGAGATTGCTGGATGTCACACCCCGCAATCACAACTTGCATTCCCACAGCTGTGTCAAGTCGCTTGTGCATTTAGATGTATTCAAGAAGGCTGCTATCGTGCGTAGGCCAAAACAGCGGGACGGATGGGAACTAAAAAAGTGGCAGTCTTGGGAGATGAAGCTCACGGCGATGGAAATAATGTGGTGCAAAGTTCACCAGGGAGAGCATAAGGAAACTGTATGTTGCGTGAAATCTATTTTACCCTAACGAACATTCATTATTCTAAAAGATTTGACAAACCCGCTGCATTACCATTTTATATAGGAATTTGCACGATCTATGTGCATTGAACTTAACCGTCTACTGCCAAGAATATCTGATGATGTGATGCGACACCACATAGGCATCAAAATCAGTCAAGTATTACCAGCCTTTTCAATTCAGGTAACATTATCGATATCCAAGTTACCATACTTTTTAAGTTTCATATTATCATTTTCAATAGTCAATAATCATTAAGTGCACCCTTATTAATGATTTCATATTTGTCCTGCACGAGACTCCAGCAAGCAAGGTCCCTCCAAAGGCTTAATTGGACGGTGTAGGATATGGAAAAACTAGTCGATCGTTTGGAAAATATTATGAATATTACCATGGTATAGTGTGCTATTGTGCTTTCATTCACTATTCATATCACTTGCAGTTGTTCCATGAAACATGTAAAGTTAGTAAGGTTAACCTGACTACAGCCAATGGCTAAGGATATTGTTAGCATCAGTGATATGACAAGAAGTGCTACACATGATCAGGTAAAGGTTTAGATTCGAAATAATAGTTTTATTTTTTTATTTTTATGGTCTACTTTTCTACTTGATCTTGTTACCTTTATCTATTCTAGTTTCCTCTGCCATAATGAAGGAAACTGTACGTTGCCTAAAATCTAATTTGTATCTCAACGACCATTCACTATTCTGGGAGATCTGACAAATTTTTGCATTACCATTTTATAGGCATTTGTACAATCTATGTACACAGAACTTAATCGTCTACTCCCGCAAAAAATATTGGACGGTGTGATGCAACGTCCTATAGACAGTGGCGGAGGCAACCGAGCCAGGTAGCCTAGGCAGAGTACGAAGGCCCCTAGCTAACGGATACTTTGCCTATGAAAAAATAGATTAATCCTCATTAGCAGGTAAGAAATTAAGCGAGAGACCACGAGCAAAGCCCGGGCAGCTGCCCAGGCACGCCGGCCTGAAGCTCCGCCACTGCCTATAGACATGATGTCATTTCCAGCCTTTCCATCCCAGGTAGGTCCTTATTGATATGGAAGGTAGTAGACTTTTTTGTTTTCATAGTTGTACTCTTAATAGTCATTAATCATTTGAAGAGGGAAGACAAATTGATGTTAATAAGTGCACCCTTATCAATGATGTGATATATGTCTTGCATGAGATTCCAGCAACCAAGATCCCCCCGGAGGCTTAACTGGGTGGAGCACAACCGGGATATGGAAAACTTATCTGCTCGTTTGGAAAATCTTATGTATATTACCATGATATAGTGTTCTACTATGCTTTCATTCACTATACCGATCACTTGTTGTTGTTCCTTGAAAAATGCAAAGTTAATAAAGTTAATCTGACTACAGGCAAGGGCTCTTGCGATTGCTAGCATTGGTGATCTGATAAGAAGTGTTATACAATATCAGGTAAATGTTTATATTTGATATAATATTTTTATGCTTTTCCTTTCTTTTCTAGCTGTCTAGTTCTTTTTACATGAATCTATCATAGTTTCCTCTGCCATAATTACATAATCAGATTAGCTTATCTAGGAACATGAGCATTGTAATTGTAATATATCTCCATATTTAAATATGTATGGTCCATTACAAATAGATTATGTGACTTTTTAAATCTATACGTATCTGCCTACTTAATTTTTGCAAACAGTGTTGTTTTCTTTGATTAGATACCTAGTTACTGGGTTAACAATGTTTCCCTTTTCTAATGGAAATTATAGTTTTTCTCTGACCGGTGATGAAAGCATCAAAGTATTGTATTGACTCTTGTGTATGTATTGCATTGCTTCACAGAATTATAGTGACGACGTCGATACGGACTTGAGACTTGGGAGCTTATCATGGAATTCGCCATAGCTCGCTCAATCTGTTGTCCAACGCTTCTGTCTCTTTAGTAATGAGTGGTTTTGCTTAGATGCTTCTAGTAAGCTAGATATCTGCATCAACATTCGAACCAACTATATTTTGTAGAGAAAAAATGCGAAGTGCAGAACCTTGTGTCTATTGATTAATTTTCTGCAAGGTACAAAGCATTTCAACAGGTTCAGTATAATTTTCTTGATGATGATATACTTTATTTTTTCAGTCTTACGCGGGGGGGGGGGGGGGGGGGGGGGGAGAGAGAATCCCCACCTAAATATATTGCTTCAAATGTTAAGTTTATAGAGTACAAAGAGAGAGGTGGTCTCGCCACATGTCGGCGGCCAAGCGTGTCTCTAATGTTTTGAAACGGTGTGACCAAAGGGTAAGGGCAGATATCATATTCCTAATGGTTGAGGAGGTGTCCTGGTTGATCGCCCTAAAGACCATAGCATTTCTAGCATCTCAGATTTTCCAAAGAACAATTAACGCGACCGAGTCCCAAATAGATTGGGGTAGTCCAGCGGGTAGCGGTGCAGACCAGACGTCGATGAAAGGGTGGCCGGCAGGGATGATCTTCAACTCCAAACGTCGGCCGCAGCGGGGCAGTCGAAGAACAAGTGTTGTCGATCCTCCACGGTAGCAGGGCATCTCGGGCAATCTGTGTATGGAATGATGCTCTTGTGAAAGAGGTTAGCTCGCGTATTGGGTCTATCCAGTTGGAGAAGCCACACGAAGACCTTGACCTTCATGGGGACCCTTGTGGACCATATATGGGAGGCGTGTTGGTCGAGGAGTGCCGTCTGGAGTGCAGTGTATGCCCCTTTTGAGGAGAAGCATGACCCGTCAAGCAGCATTCTGCTGTCCTTGTCGTCTGTTAGCACCACATCCTGCAAAAGAGTAGACAAGAGGGCAAGATGCTCTGTGGCTGCATTAGTCAGGCGGTTCCATAGCCCGCTTTCGATCCCATTAAGCAGAACATCATAAACGAAGGCATGCGGTTGGGTGTGGTGTGTATAGAGCGGGGAAGGCTGTGGCTAGGGGCTCTATGAGGATCCAAGTGTCTTGCCAAAAATATACTGACCTACCATTGTGAACCGAGCATCTGGATATCTGTGATAGTAATGCAGTGTGTTTGGAGATTATCTTGGACAGGTAGGAAGGGGTGGATGCAGCGAGTGGAAATGGTGAGCTGTTCTGAATCCAATGTTTCCAGGGTAGGTTGTCTGAATGCAAAAAATTGTAGCAAAATTTTAGAAGAAGACAAACATTCTGTGTATTTAAATTTTTGACTCCCATTCCTCCTAGATTTGTAGGCGTGCAAACATTGTCCCGGGCAACCAAACATTGTGCTCCGGAGCACGACTCTTGTGCGGCCCAGAAGAAAGCACGGCGTCATCCGTCTAGGGTTTGGAAGACAGAGGCAGGGAGTAGGAAGGCCGACATGAAATATGTGGGTAGGCAGTCTAGAACCGCAGAAAGTAGGACAAGTCGGCCACCTTTAGATAGTAGGGAGGCACACTAGCCTGCGAGGTAGTGGTCATATCTATCTATGATTGGTTGGAAGGCTGATGTGGGCAGTTTCGTGGAGGAAAGGGGTTGGCCTAGGTATGTATGGGGGAAGGAGGAGATGGGCGCTCCAAGTGTAGAGGCAATGGAGGTAGCGAGATCATATGTAATGTTCATGGGTATGAATGTAGTCTTTTGGAAATTAATCGATAGGCCCGTGGCATCTGCGAAGCTTTGTAGAATGTTCTTGAGCGCGACCGTTGTTGTGGGTGTTGCTCGTAGAATGATTAGCGTGTCGTCAGCATATTGGAGGATGGGGCAGGGTATGTCATCAGAGAGAGGGTGGGCAAGGAGTCCGTCTTCGCATGCCAGGATTATTAGTTTTTGGAGGATGTTAGCTAGGGTGATGAAAAGGTAGGGCGATAGTGGGTCGCCTTGGCGAAGTCCCTTCCTGCAGTAGATCCACGTTCCCGATACCCCATTTAGGAGTACAGCCGTCCTTCCGGAGCGTAGGAGGAGTTCAATCCATGCACAGAACTTGGGTGGGAACCCTCTGTGTTTTAATAGTTTGAGCAGGGAGTCCCAACAGACGGAGTCAAATGCCTTGCGTAAGTCTAGTTTTATGGTGAGGGTTGGTGCTTTTCGTTTGTGGCAGCAGTTTAGGATATCAGCTGCAAGGACAAAGTTCTCTGCAATACATCGTCCTCTGATGAAGCCTGTTTGGTTTGGGTCCACTATGGATGGGATCAAATTTTGAAGTCTGTTAGTGAGGAGCTTGGATATGGCTTTGATCAGGCAGTTTTGGAGGGAGATGGGTCTGAAGGATTCTGGGGATCTAGCGTCATCATTTTTTGGGATTATAATCATATGTAAGCTCGATTAATGCCCTCAATGTTTGACCGTAGATTGTAGAACTGGGAGAGAAGCATAGGATCTTTGGTTTTACCGCTTTCCAGAATTTTCTGTAGAAGCCAGGGCCAAAGCCGTCAGGCCCGAGCTAGCAGAAGTATTTTGTCCGAGGAAATCAATGGCGATTTTGTCCGGGGTAAATGGTTCATCGAGGTGATATAGACGTGGAGCGAGCATTCGGTGTGCTCCAGCAGAGGTTTGCAGTTGTCCGGTTCCCTGCTATGCCTGGTCGAAAGATCAGATGTGGAAAGTGATGAAAACTGTTGTGTGGCCTTGCACAACATGATCATTGAGGATGAGAAGAAGGATCCAGTGAGTTTGCTCCAGGAGAACAAGCCATACTATAGATAGGGTTCTCTTGCCGAGCCTGATCATCGGGTGCCTTCAACCTGGGCTGCATTCATCGACATGCGTTAGGAGATCCGAGATCCGGCGGTGCATCAACAGCTGCAAGATGATCTTGTTGAACACCTATGGATACGCAGGGGCAACACGACGTAGATGGCGAGCATAAACTGGCCGAACTTGGCTGAAATATGTTGTACTTTCACTGCTGGCCGAACTATGTTTACATTTACGCCGAAATTGTTTAAAATTTTGCCGAACTTTGGCCGTAAATTGTTGTGTATTCATTATATGCCGAAATCTGGACGAATTTGAGCCGAATTTGAGCGAAAACGGACGACCCAGAAACTCGGTCTGGATACGCGAGTAAAAAACTGGGCGTATCCATGCCGAAAACTTGATTCGTCCGGCCAAAATTTGATACGCCCAAGGAATGGAGATGCTTAGTCGTGCCGACTCTGGTTGTTTATGAAGCTTTTTCTCCTTCCGCCAACTAAACATCATGATGTCATTTTCGTTAGTCCATCCTTGGAATCTAGCGTCTATGTCTGGTCATAGATTTTGACTGATGGGACATCTCAATGGAAGACCCGAAAAAAAAGAACGACCGGCCCCCGCGTCGCTCTCTCTGGGCGACACTGGCGGCGACTCCCACCTCCTCCGGCCACCCTCCCCACCTCCCCCGCATCCTCTCCCTCGCCGCTGACGGAGGATGCCGCCGGCGAAGCCTGCGTGGCGGACGGCGGCGGCGAGGTCACCTTTTTTCCTTCGGTTTTCCCCCGCGAGCTGGAGGGCCTGCAGCGGTTCCGGCTGCTTCCCGGCACCGCTGCGCGTGGGGGTGGCGGCGCGGCTGCTAGTCATGCAGGGGGGCATCCCGACGGCTGCTTGGGCGGCGGGGCTGCACCTGAGGTGTGCGGCGGCGGCGGGGCAGTGCGTGGGCTCGTTTGGGCCTAGATCTGGGCCCGCCAGGGCCGGCTTGGGCGCCTCTCTCCCGTGAGAGGCGTGCGGTGGCAGTCGGTCCCCGGTTGGCGGCGGAGGTGGTGGTGGTTTGGTGGTGCTTGGGCAGGGCCGGCTGTGCTCTCGCTGCTCGCGATGTGCTGGCCGTTGATGGTCATTGGTGTGCTCTCCGGTGGTTGCATGGGTCGCTGCCTCCTCTCTCGGTCATCATCCTGCAGCAGGGTTGCCCGTTGTAGGCTGGCTGGTGCCGTGGCTTCGCAGATGGCGGCCATGGTGGTGACGCGCTCCCTACCCGGGGGGGCCGTCATGGCCGAGCGTGGAGCCCCTCTGTCTTGCCATCAGTTTCAGTGGGCGCTGCTCCCGCCTGTTCTGGTGTGCCCCATGGTTCTGCAGATGGCAGCCATGGGTGCGGTCTTCTCTCCATGTGCGAGGTGAGCCGTGGCAGTGGTGGTGGTGGCTTCTCCTTGCCGGTTGCCAAGCTCTTGTGTTGGATCCTTGTCAGAGCTCTCGGCGTACCTGGCGTGGGGCGGTCTTTTGCGCGTGCTCTCGGCTAGCCCACCCTTCGGGTATATTGAACCCATGTGGGGTTGGGGTTGCCCTCGGTGTTGCCATGCCTTTCGACTATGGCAGCGACCCCCAGCGTGCGGTGTGGGTGCTCCATGTGAGAGTGCTCAATGGTGTGACTCTGCCCTGTGACGCCCTTCGACTCCATCCGATGGCACACAGGCGTCATGGCGTCGTCTCGGCCGCGCGTGCCCCTTCGGCCACACCCACGACACAGGTGGTGTCGGTGCGTTGTGTGGTCTCGGATGTGCGTTGCCCTTCGATTATGTCGATGGTGCAGTGTCGAGGCTGGGTCTCGGCTGATCAAGGCCGTTCGTTTACTCCGGCGATGACTCGAGCTGGATTGTCCCCCTGCGGTCGTGTCCTGCTGGTTCTTCCTTGTGATCGTTGTGCTTGGGTTGTGATGAGTTTTCTCATCAGTCAACCGCCTCCGAGGATTCTCGGAGTAGCCCATTTTCCTCTCAATCTTTGTTGTGGGTGGTGTGTGTGTGTGTTTCTCCTTTATTTCTCTTCTCTTGTAACCCCTGCAAATTCTGGTTCATTTGAACCCTATCTTGTAGAGGCTGAAAAGTCTCATAGGCAACTTTGAATGAAATTGTTCAGGCTGGCGTAAGCCCGCCGTAGTTCCGCTAAAAAAAAAGGAGTGACTATTTAACAGCTAGTTGTTTTACAATTGAGAAACAGACACATTTTGAACTAATGAGAAAATGACAGCTGTAAGACTGAAAATAAGTAAAAAGGACAAAGAAAAGTGTATGTTTCGAGTTGGACCAAACAGACAGATTTCCCTAGCCCGCACTGAGTTGCTGATTCTTTGAACCCAACGTTAAGTCATCTTCCTGCATGAGATTCTTGAGAGAACGTTGCACTTTATTCATTAGGAAGCATCCATACACAGAGTTTGCCTAATACATTCTGGAGTAGAGTAGGAAATCACACGTGAAACAACAAACTCACATGATCTAGCTAGTATGTGTGCAACAACATTCAACGAACGCCTGACATGGCGAAAAGAAACTAAAAGAAAGCTAGTGACCAGAAAGCTTGATATCTGCCACCACTGCACTCTCTTCAGACATGTCATTGGTTGATGAATTGATTCAATACCAGCGAGAGATTGTCTGAAGCAAACACCACGGGGGCGAGTTCTTCACTGTGGGCAAGAGACACATCACATCGGAGTGCCCAGCTTTCAGCGAGTTATGGCGATATAATCCCCTTGAGTGACTCGGCGCAAGCAACCAAAAATCCCCATGATTCTGGATCAAGATGCCAACCCAACTCCACTTGTGCAAGTTTGAGACACAGTTGTATCCACATCAAAAAGCACTGAACCAGACAACAGCGGAGACAATCTGACCGTTAAACAAGATGGCATCTCACGACTCTGCTCGGTAACAGTCTTAAAGAGATGCAGCAGAACCAAATCAAGATAAGCATGAATCTTTGAGGAAAAACAATATGGATGGATATTACCTTCATCATTTCTAACTGCATTCCTTGCTTCCCAAATATGCCATACCGTGATTACCAAGACAGTGGACTCTTGCGGCGAGGCTCTATCAATGAAATCAAACAACCACTGCTTCGGCGAGCGGAAGTTTCTGCAACACAGGTGGATGTCGAAAGGATATTTGACCAAGCTCCATACCTCGGAAGTAGACTGAGAAAACACTAATCAAACAAATAAATAATGAAGAAAGGAGACAAAAAACACTTATCCAACACTATGATGGCATAAAGATACTCAAGATGTAATAATAAGCCGGAGAGACTTGATCACCCAACCAAAAGGAGGTAAATGATAAACAAAAGGAATGGGGAATGAATTTTGAAATGTCAAAAATGATGAACTAAAAAAATGATGTAAAAAAGTAATTTAAAAATGGAGATAATGAAAGAAAGAAATAAAAAAAATGAAGAGAGGAGAGTAAATGAATAAATAATATCTGAAGAAAAGAATTATTAAGGATAAGAAAGATTGAAAGAAGATAAATGAAAAAAACAATGACAAATCTAAACATAGATTCTAAGAATCAGAAACATAACAAACTGAGAAAATTAACATATAAAAATGAAGGGAGGAGAAAAGAATAAACAATACCTGAAGAGAAGAGATGAAAGATTCAAAGAAAAGCAAATAGAAAATCAATGAACAATCTGAATAGAGAATTTGAATAGAGATTCTGAGAATCTGAAAGATCAAGAATCTGAGAAACTAGAGAAAATGAGATGAATGAGAGAAATTGAAATAATATAAGACTCATAAAACTAAGAATCATATAACTAAACACTAAGTGACTAACTGACTGAGAAATAATGAAGAAAGGAGTCAAAGAACAACACTACGAACACTATGATGACATAAAGATGCTCAAGATGTGAGAATAAGCGAGAGATACTTGATCACTAAATCAAAATGAGATAAATGATGAACTGAAGACTCAACTCAAGAAACTCAAAACAAAAGGAATGAGGACTGAATTTCGAAATGCCGAGAAATAATTGACTGAAAAATGAAAGTCTAAACTGAATTTTAAAATGAGTAAGGAAGAACTGAGAAACTTAAGAAATAAACCATGGCACAAAAATTTGAATAACTAAGGTACTGAGGGAATTATTGGAAATGAGTGACTAAATTAATGGGACTTAAGAAAATAAAATATAAAATTGAATAAAGAGACTAAGCAAAGAGGGAACAATAACTGAAAACAATGTCTAATTGAGAAACTAAGTCACTAAAAAACTAAGAATCTAAGGAGCTAAGAAACTACACTAGGCATGAACCAAAAAATACCAACAAAAACTAAAAGACATCAGACCGAGCAATGACAACAAGAAACTACGGCAGGATTTTCAGAAACTATCAGAACAATCTAGTGTGCTCTCAACGAAAAGCATAGACTGCAATTAGATATTGTGAACTGCGTTCATGTTTCAAGTGTCATGCTACATGGCCACAATAGAGACGAGACAGGTATCACTGAAAACAAAACCTATCTCACTCAAAAATCAGCCATCAAATAATATCAAAAGTAGTACCATGCATCAAAAAACTAATATAGGACACAAAACTAAAGCCTAATAACTAAACCAACATGTGAGCATAACATCAAGATAACCTGAAATAATCTAATTTTAATATAATCAATAACAGGTCACTCACATGTGAGTGACAACGACAAGATGTAGACCCAGGAGGCGTTGCCGAAAAAGGAAGGCGTAATAGCAGTGACATGGTGTGTGTTAGCCCGAGTTAAGCTATCTCATGAGAATCACGTTAGGTGCGATGTGTGTAGCGTGGTGGTTGGTTATATGAGCTAGATTGTAACTCTGAAATAGAAAAGATGAAGAATAGCTGAAATATGGGTTCTCATCCTACCCCTCTCTCTCTCTCTCATGTTCTTCTGGCTTCTAGCTTCAAAATCTGATCACGTTGATGGCAATCATACCAAGGGGCAACGGGGTACTATTTGCTATCAAATCAACTAAATCCTAATATAATCAACATCCTTTCGCACAAGAAACTGAACCATGAACTAAGTTACACTAACGGGGAGCTCAAATAAAGGCATGAAAACGACTGAACCGGATGAGGACGAACTCCCTAACGCCAAAATCCGAGCTCTCCAACTACATCTGCCACGCTCCCTACAAAATACCAGCTACCACCACCGTAGAATCAGGTTAAGCCTACACAAAGCAAAGCTACAGGTACAACAGTTCTAAAATTCAGTGTATGTGTTACAACATTTCAAAAGACTAGTATCCAATTTTAAACTTGTTTAAAAGTCACTCATATTTATGGTACTACCATATAGTGTGTGGCCTGGACAAAAAGCTCACATGAAAAGCGTGTGTATTTAGACAGGAGTTTCTATAGAACCTGTACTAGCTGTCATGTGAGACTTCTGAACCTGATACCTATTTTGCTGGCAAAGAGGATTCCGTTGCATAAGTATACACGAAACTGAACCTTTTTACACCGCTGACCAAGATTCCTAGTAGCAGCATGTATGTGCTTACAAACAACAATACGTGTGTGACTCACACAAGCTAACCCTATCAAAGTTATGTGGAAACTCAAAACTGAACTCTATAACTTGCTATTATCCCCCACTAAGCCTCTCTTCTGCTATGAGCCTCTGACCATGCGTCAGCTTCGTACATAAGCAAGCAGTAGACCAACTTGTTTCTAAACCACTTATGAACTAGTGCAACATCAAGCCAGCAACGAATTTCTGCCATTAAAAAAGAGTCATATCCGTGGCAAGGTCACTGACTTCTCAAATCTCACGGAACGAAATCATAGTGCAAAGGAACACAGGAAGAAGGACAGAGAAATACCCGTCTCTCCGGCGGCCGCATGCCTTTCAAGCTCGCCAATCTCCGATCTCTTCGCCGTAGTCCGTAGATCAAGGAGGGACGCAAGCCACGGCTGTCTCCATCGCCGCTAGCGCCGGCTGCGGGGTCGCCGCTCTCTCCGTCGGCGGTCTCCCCAGCTCGCAAAGAACAGCTCCATCTGGCACCGGTGGCGCCAGCTGCGATGTTACCGCGGACCCCTCCGCCATGGTAGCCTCTGCCTATTCCCCCTCCTCCCTAAGCCAAAACGAAGACGATGGCTTCCGATAGAAATGAAATTAGAAAAAAAAAGGACTCAAAAGGCTTTGTTGACTCGGCCCAGAGAAATGAGACGAGGAGGTTGACAGGTGCGCTGTGATTCGTGAATGAGAAAAGAAATCAACGCTCCAAAATGTGACTGTGCACCAATTTTAAAACAGCTAGATGTTTTTTAGTAAACCTCAAAAAAAAAGACATCTCAATGTCATCGGATGACACTTGCATGGACCAAGGCACGAAATCACCATTGCAAATTTTCCCACGCGCGTCACCTCGGTTCCTTCCCCCGCACTGTTTTGCTGATGTAGGTAACGGATCAGTGAAAGTCACACATGTATCAATGCTGATGTAGGTAATGGAATAGCGAAAGAAACGACTGGTCGTGGAGCACCCGATGCATGGTTGAAACTGGTTAGTTTTTGTGATATGCAGCGGAATTAACACCTGTTGCAAACGCCGGACATGTGTACTATATTATAAAAATGGAAGTAGTCGACCTCTACGATGCGCTTCAAGATCGGCTACGACGCCATAGTCTCCGAGCACTACCGCCACCAGGCGCACTCGGCATCCTTCAAGGACATGGTGAGGGGTTGTCACGAAGCTGCCCTCCATCTTGCGTCGTGGCCCGGGGGATGCGGAACCAGCGAGGGGTGCTGGTGGTGGTGGTGGCCTTGGCGGTGGCGCCCGCCACCGAGCGCCGGTCTTGAAGAGGAGGAGAAGGAGGTCGGGAGAGAGACGGGAACAGTAGAGGTTTGTGGGAAAGGGAGGAGGGGGAGAGACGGGGATAGGTGGCTAGGGTCCTAGAACGCGTGGCGCTACACCATCCTTTTTAATCGTTAGCCGGCACCTCCGATTGCCTCCCTTTGGACAGGTGGTGGCTATGGAGCGCCGGATGTAAAGAAATGCGCTAGCCAAAAATTTGCTTATAGGGGACGTGACTTGAAGCGGTTTTTGTCTCCGGCGCCTCCATTTTGGCTTTTTTTGGCCTTTGGGGAATGAGTGGAGATGAACAAAATTTCGATAGCAATGTGAGATAATTAAGCCGATTTCCCTCCTTTTTTTTACCTTGCCTGCGTAACAATTTAGTGTCATAAATATTGCTATCCTATAAAATTAGTCAAATTTTACTACTCGCTCCAGTTTCATAATATATGATGCATTAGCTTTGTGAAAAAAGTATATCAAAACCAATTTTAGTGTATAGAATCGTCTGAAATTACACACTAAAATAGGTTGTGTATCTTAACCTATTTTAATGTATAGATTCGTCCGAACCTATATTTACACACTAAAATATGTTTAGACGTACTGAACTCGGAGGAAGTATCAGGCTAGAAGTGCTACATTTTTTTTCGAATGGAGGGAGTAATTTTTTGACGCGTTGATTACCGAATCTCCACGCGATTCACGGTGTTAACGCGATGATTTTATCTTCTTTTTTTCCGTGTCGGGCCAGGAGTCGAGGGGAACTCGGACTGTTAGCTAATTTTATTTTATTTTCCTTAATTGCAGCACAGGAAGGAAGAGAAACCACAAACAACCATGGGGGAGGCCGTGGATCGACTTGTGAAGGAGACGACGGCGGCGCTGTCACTCACCACGACGGCGCTGTCACCACCACCACCTAGCACGGCCATGCCCATCTTCGAGGGCGGCGTCTTACTCGGCTACGTCGACATCTTCCTTCCACCACCATCATCATCTGGAGGCGGTCTAGTGTTCGGGAGCAGCAAGGAGATCCGGATCAGCCGCCGGTCGCCGGCCAGCGACAGGTGCCCACCGCTCGCCGTGCTGCAGGTCATCGGACCCTACTCCATGCGCTGCAAGCTCACCGCGCAGCAGCAGCAGCAGCAGCAGCAGCAGCCGGATGATGATCCCAGACGACGACGATCCCTCCTGCTCCACACTCTGCACTCCACCTGCTTGAAACAACGCATGGTTGGTATAATAATAATAATAATAATAATAATACCCTACCCTAAACCCTGCAAACTTCCATTGCATAGAGTACTTATTAGATTAATAACTTACTATCAGACTCCCATGGCCTGTGGTACCTAATTTTTCAGAGGTAGCTTAGGACTTGCATCAGTTTTACATATAAATTATGTTTCTCATTCATCGATTGTGGTTTCCTTCCTAGACCGCTGTGGTGGATGCCGCCGGAGGGGAGGAGGAGCTGCACCTTGTGGCTATGCAAAGCAAGGTAAAGAAGGGTGTCCCTTGTTTCTGGTGCTGGTCCGCACAAACTGGGCTCTACGCCGCCTGCCTTTGGATGCTCAACCAGCGCTGCCTTGCCATCGTGCTTGATCTCGATCAGACCGTCGTGTCATCTTACAACGACAACACATTCAAGGCCCTAATCGAAAAGATCGATTCACGCTTGGAGGATCATGAATCTGACGCTACCACACTGTCGACGCTTCGCCATCAGCGCAGTAAGGTCTCCGAGGATCATACCTTTCTCAAGGATTTTGTAGACAAACGCGCTATCACTGTCGATCAACAGACCGTGAGGACCCAAGATGAGAAGAGCATGCTGTATAAACCCGGCGGGCTACGGCAAGTTATTCTTCGGCCTGTCATCAGGGTGCCCACAAGGAACGCAGTTCTGACTTGCCTCGACCCAATGGTATGTAATAAATCACCACACACACACACAAAAATATATATACATAGCTTACCAATTTCTGTTGAGTTCGGAAGTACTCCGTACTTACTTGCTGCAACGTTCTATGCCATTTTCAGGATCCAGAAAGTAGTTATTTTGTCAACATACGGCCTGGGTGGGATGAACTGAAGAGTTGCCTCATTAATAACAGTGGGTGCACAAGATATAAGGTCTACGTATGTACAATGGCTGGAAGATATTATGCTCTTGAGGTTTGGAGACTGCTCGATCCACAAGGCAGTTTGATTAACTCTGAGGAGATTTCACAGCGTGTAATATGTGTGAGGTCAGGTAAAATACAGCGTGACCTTTTGATTATTCTTCTTTCCAAAAAGGATACGTTCGTTGATGGATGTAAGACTGAATTACACCTTTGATTTTATTTTATTTTCTGTTGACTGTCAGATTCCAAAAAGTCACTTCAGCGTGTGTTTAGGAAGAGTTTATGCCATCCAAATTTGGCCATGGTGATTGATGACCGGATGGATGTCTGGGATGAGAAAGATAAGCGACGAGTTCATAATTTGCCAGCTTACAATCCAACATCAGTTTCCCTCAAGACAAGGTAATCTGTTTGCCTCCCAATGCTTCCCTTTCTTAATCTCTCTAGAGAACAAATGTGGACTAGTCTGACATGCTGCATGTATTTTTTTAACTAATCAATCAGGTGGTGCATTGCCCTAGTGTTCTTCAGAATGTAAGAAGTATTACACGGAAAGTCCATATAGGATTCTTCAGGTTTATATATGATAATACCCTAAACACTCCAATATTTATTCTATCTATTTTGGTCGCCGTCTCTATTTAATCAATGTGTTATATACACCTTGTAGCGAGTTTGATGGGGTGCTTCTGAAAACAGTAGATGAACTGATGTATGAAAATGATGTACTGGATCTTCCATACCCTCCAGATGTTGGTGACTACTTACAACTCAAGGTATTTTGTTGCTACCTTTTGTCTTGATTGGTCCGTGACTAACAATCAGAAATTTATATCACTTGCTATTACATTCCAGAACAACAAGATTAAAAGACACAGTGATGCCCCTATATATCACCCAAAAATACAAGCAGGGCTGAACTAGAGAGTGTGGGAGCAAGAATTAATAGAGAGGTAAGTTTTGCTCATTTGTTTCAGCTTACTCATTCCCTAATGTACCCTATATCCAGGCACTTATGTACTTGTACCCAATTTTTTTCTTGCAGCTCGATTTTCATGACTGTACACAAAAAGTAATTCTCTTACATATTGGCCCAGTTGGTTAATGTTATTAAGGAGGCCACCAAGGGAAATTACGTTTTCCAATTGATCTTGAGCTGACTTAATTCAGCTGCGTAGACAGAGAACTTCATGTTTCACCATTCAACTATATCCTGCTTTTGTTAAGAAGATCGGTAGCATGATAATAATTATTTATGTTATGTGTGTGGACAACTTTTAGCTAGAACTGAAACACGTCGTATCGTCTGGGGTTTACAATTAGTATTAGAGCCTCAAGGTTTCGATCCTGGACATGTGGATTATGGGCCCACCACTGAATCGCGGGTTAGAGTCCTTAGTCATGTTATATATATTACTAGATCATGCTTGCACAGTGACTCATGCATGGAGTTGCATGCTCGGCTCTGTGATTGGAAGTCCTCTTCTTACCTAGAGCTGACATTTAGTTGCATGTTTTCGCTCAACTGCTGGCTTACCTAGAGCTGACATTTAGTTGCATGTTTTCGCTCAACTGCTGGAACTTTCAGTGGCAAATACGTAGATTGTGTAACTAGTCCAGTTCTAGTTGTGCTATCATCAAGAAGAAGAAGAAAAATCGAGTTCAGTATGTAGATTGAAGATGTGTTCACCTTTCAGTTGTTTCTTGTTGTTGCGATGAATCAGGGTTGATCTGACAGCAAAGTTTGCCGAGTATGTTGGATCTGGATGTGCAGAAAGGCCTTTGGGGCACTATAAACCATAATGATGTTTGAGATGTGCAGCTCCATCAAGCAATTGTTGTGTATTTTCTTGTTTCATTGTCATGTACACTGTCTGTCGTGTCTATGTTTACACTGACAGGAAGGTCGTGTCTGTCCATAGCACCAGGAATTCAAAGAGCATGTCTCCTTTAAATTCTACAGCAATTAAACAAAGTCTGACGATTCACACCAACAACTGAAATATGAAAAGATATATTCTGATTGAGATTGTAATTTGAAGAGCAAACTCTGTTAAAACCAAAAGTTCTTGTAATCCACAGCAAAAAATAAATGTACAGTACGTCATGGCAGTTCCCAGTTTCCTTCAATGGTGATTCTGGTCAACAAAAGTCAGCTAGGCATGTTTCATTCCAGTCACCTCCGACTTGAGCTGCTGCTGTAATAGTGTCTGTCCCTCTCTCGTTCCCTTTCCCTGTCTCTCGAGTGACGCTCCGAACTCGAGCTGTGCTGCCTGCTCGAGTAGGCGTGAGGGGTCCAGGCGCCCACCTCACCAGGCGGTGGCGGCGGGTTCTCGTAGTAACTGGAGGAGCTTCTCCGTTCTCTGTCTGAGTGAGACCTCACGAGACCTGGGGTCGCCGGTCCACCGTGGTCATAGGGATGGTACCTGGACGACGAGTAGTGCTCAGCGCCCGGATTCACGACTAGTCCTCTGTCCCTCAAATCTGATGATGGATGGTGGTGACGGCCAGAGGAAGATTGAGGTGGAGTGCTGCCCCACAGCCAGGGGTCACCCTTCTCTGGAACAGGCGCGTTTATCCCTGGGAACTCGACTGTCATCTTCTTGCGAGGTGGAGATGCTGCTCCTTTCTCTGGAAGCTCACCCTCCTCATGATCTGTTTTCACCTCCCCGTCCCCAAATATGGTGATCCCAGAAGGTTTATCTTCATCTTCCACCTCATCTAGCAAACCAAAATCAGAAAGAGAGAGTAACAAGACTCAGAATCATGTGCATATACCAGAAAGAATATTTGGATTAGCCAGAGAGCTGCTTACCTAGGTAACCTGGAGGATAGCCCAATTCGCGCATTCTGTGCAGCCAAGGAGGGGGGTCATTTTCCTGCATGGATTGTGATACTCAGAGAAAACTTTGGGAAGTAAACATAACTGTGGCAGTGTTGCTATTGGTTTCTAAGCCAGACAAGAATCTTCAGTCCACAAAACAGAATTAGTTCTCTGCCAACTAAAGTTCCAACTATTTGGTACAAGATTCCACTCCTCAATAAAAATTGTTAGTTATCTTTTATGGTGAAAACACCAAAGGCAATCGGCTGATTACAAGCAGATGTGAAACACCATACATCTAATTAACAAAATATTGCAGTTTGTTTACCTATTGTACGGAAATTCAAAAGAAAATGAATGTTCAACAGAGGATGTTAAAGCTATTGATGGCTGATGCACTGAATGTAACCAACTACTCCCTCCGATCCATATTAATTGCCACTGGATTGGATGTACTAGCACTAAAACATGTCTAGATACATCAATTTCTGCGACAAGTAATATGGATCAGAGGGAGTATTTGATTTCAACTCATGCATGCACGTATTCATTTCATTAAGCTAACAGGTGAAAACCAACAGATGGGCCCTTCAATCTTACAATTTATCTATAGACAGTTCTATTGATAATATAAAAGAAAACAAACAGAAAGACCAAACTAAATAGAGATGAACCAAGCTTTAACTGGAAAAGGAAATCCATCCCTTACCCTGAGCCCCAAGCATTCTCTAGTCTCAGATCCCAAGACCCCTGCTTTCAGATCGTCAAATTTGCCTGGCGTTTTCTGGTAGTAGCGATTTTGTCCTCGATTAACATTAGATAGGTTCTTTTTCAAGTTGTGCTGCTTGCGGGCGTTGCTAATTGCAACATGATCACGAGGCTTTGAGCAGTCCTTCAGAGCATGACTATACGAACCACAGTTGAAACAGCGAGAATCATCATTATCCTTCTTGCTGCAAGAGAAAGAAGAGAAGTCATATTGCGAATCCACGTTCATAAAAGGTACTGTATAATACTGTATTCAGACATTAAATATGAGAAATATTATCTGAAGAAAAAGAAACACCAAATGTAAGTAATAAACTACGAGAAAGATGATGATCACATGCCAAGAAATTGCAGAGGTATATGTCCTGAGAAAGAATGAACTATCTCTTTCTAAAACATCTTAGGTAGTATAAGAAACTCTTGCCAGGGCCACAAAAGGACAATGTTTACCAAAAGAATAGGTCTGAACTTTGAAGTCATTTTCCACCAGTGGATGCAAAATATTCATTTCGTTACTTTAGAGAAAGCAAATAATATCACTAAAAGTACATACCAGCTCAAATCATCTACTCACAGTTCAGAATATACTGATATCAAGACAAATGCCAATGAGAAAATTTTGCAAGCTGCAGAGATTTAGAATCTGCACATATTGGACAAAGATCATTTGCAGATTACACAGATGATCAAGATATGCCATATGAACAAACTATGAAAGAGTAACAATCGTCAATGCAACAATCAAGCATTATGCTAATACTACTACTGTGACCAGGTCTGAAGAGGAGAGAACAAGGAGGATAAAGGAAACCTTACGCAACGGCAAGCAACATGACCAAGTATATGCACACAATTATAACAAATCCTACCTTTCACTGTTTGCTGAATCACCCAGAGGAGATGAACCCAATGTAAATTCTCGATTGTAGAGTGGCACCGCACCATCATCCACAGCAACATTTTCGCGTGCTTGGTAATCCACACAAAATGACTTCTCAATGCGAAAAACAAATGAAACAAAAGGTATAATCATTAGATTTCAATCAACTCAAACTCAAGAGGTATCAAAGATAACTAAGACCTAAGACCTTTCGTAACCTACAAGGTTTCCTTGTGCATGTTGTCACATACACCTATCCTATTGCAATTACTAATAATTGTATCCTCAAGGGATACAGGCCATATGGAAGCAGTTAGCAAACTAACTCTCCTCTAGCCGATGTCTTCTTTTTTTTAGGACAATCATATGCCTTCCTTAGACAGGCATGTTGCTGCCTTGACATGCTGGCTGGCCACAGGACCCAGGCCCATGCCCGTAACATGAAATATCTTCGACACGTAGAATGTAGTATCTAATATGATGTCAAATGCTCTAAGAATCTTATCTCCATACAAATTAACAAGTGAAAAAGTCTAAACCCACACAATGTGCAGAACTAAATGAAGGATTTCAAAAATGGAAGTATAAAAGACTGTTTAGCAGCACATTAGAACTGAGTTTGTAGTCCATACATCTCTGTGTCTGTGGAATGGGAAAAGTTAAGGGCTTTGGATGGCTGTCGATTGTCACTATGCAGTGGTGCAGCCTTGCCAAGAAAGGGAATGGAGAAGGGAAACTGATAAGCAGGGGTAAGAAGAGGCACTGGAGAGACTTCTTGGAAATACCTTTTTTTGGTCTGAAGTAGTAGGAGTCTAGAAACAGGTCTCTTCTCTACCTATAGGGGCTGGAACAACAACCAAACGTCTATGCATGGAAAATAACAACTAGATGCAGTAATGAATTAACTATGTGATATCTAACTAATTCGAAGTCTCTGTGGGATCATATCTCAGTCCCTGGGATTGTTGCCGCTATGTCTTGACACACATAACAGCTACATTTTAAGTACAGAATTGCCATTTTGGAGAAATAAAACTGGTCTAACTACAGCATGTCAAATTTAGTAACAGCAGTCCCATACTTCAATTGGAGCTTTCATTTTCAGACTGAGCTTAGGAGGGATAAAAATGGCATGCTTATACATACCACAGCATATCTCTCTGAACCAACATGTAATGCTGGATAATAAGTCTCTTCACCACATTCCAAGATTTCTTCCACAGCTTCCTATCATTTTCAAAACCAAAATAAACAATATAAATATCATGACTTGGTTAGGGAAGTGGATGTACAACCCAGCCACCCAGGTTCAAATCCTCGCGGACACGAATTTGGGTTCTTATTATTTAAAAAATCAAACTCACTGTGGAGGCTTCCTCCACCGCTTTCCTTTCCAAAAAAATATAAATAACAAGAAAAGAGCACTCTGTGTTCAGCACCTTTAAAAAAGGGATATCTCGGTCCTATTTTAGTCTACTGTAAACTATTCAAATTTACCCACCACAAGTCATTATCTTCATATGTTGGCCAAAAGGCAATAAATATGTTTTAGCAATGAAGTAATAACGATAGAACCAAAACATGAAAACCAACTAGCCAGGGGAGATCTACTGAGGGAATATGAACGATATATATTAAAAGAGAAGCAACTCCGTTTTCACATTAACCTCTGGTATCAACGGAAACATCTCTAGTTTAAAGCATTCCAAGAGAGCTGCTGGCATACAGATAATGATTATAATGCAAAAGTACCAAATCAGCAAAAGCCATTGTGATAAGGAACAGTACCGTCAAACTATGTTGCTTTCTAGCTTGCCACTCTGACCACTGTTGCATCAGTTCCATGAGCCTCCTTTTGCTTTCTCTGGAATATTGAGAAAATAAGAGGTAGCACTTGATTAACAAATGTAACATAATATGCTGCCATAGATATTATATGAGGATAAAAAAGCAGGTCTTGCTTAACCTTGTCAAGTTGTTGTAGACTACACGAACAGAAGGCTCGGCTGATTCCACCCGGGCTCTTTTAACTCCTCTTGTGGCTAAACACGCGGTATCAAGGAACAAAAACAACTAGCAATGATGTGACTGGTAATAACAGTACAAGTTTCTGAACCTACCACTCCTTTGATATGAAGAGAACTGAGACGGACCATGGAAATGCAGAAACAGATGGGCTTCTGGATAACATGGGCATGCTTTTGCAGGAGTACATTACAGGAAGAGAGAAATTAAGAAGAGACAAATCATTCATTTGAGAGGATACGGCTTTCATCAATAAAGGCGGTCCTCGAAGCATGAACCGGGGTAACAGTCCCAGGAGCATTATCACCCTTGTCGATCACAACAGAGACGCCATGTATAGTCTGTAGTGCGGCTGGTACACTGGCCTGGGCCTGAACAGGGGCATGTGGTGGCTGATGCTTTACGACGACCACATCGTCATCCGAGAGGTCCATATCCTCAACCTGCCCTTCTTCGAGGTCTACGATCCCATGAGAAGCCTGTGTAGTACCGTCTGCAGCACTGGGTATGTCCTCCGGCTGGTGTTCAGATGATGCCAGAGGCGCCACTCCATTCACAAACAGGGCTTGAGCCTGAAGCTGCGCAACTTCCGCATCAGCTTCGCAAGCAACTTGTCCTTGTTCAAGATCTATGAAATCGACAGAAGCCTTGGTACTAGGACTGTCTTGCAGTTGATGTTGGGATGCCAGAGGATCCACTCCATTTATCGCATCCACGGCTTGGGTCTGCTCGGGCTGGGACAGAAACTGCCCTTCTTCAAGGTCTATGAAGTCATGAGGAGAAGAAGAAGAGGCTTTGTTGGTGCTGTCCATAGTGTCTTGTGGTTGATGTTGAGATGCCAATTGAGGCCCAGCAGTCACACCGGGGGCTTCTGTCTGAAGGAGAGCCTTGTTGGTACTAGTATCGAAGATAGCAGTAGGAGGCCTGTCTTGCGGTTGATGTTGGAATGCCAGAGGCTCCAGCCCATTAATGACATCCACAGCTTGGGTGTCGGATGCAAGCTGCCCTTCTTCTTCTTCTTCTTCTTCTTCGAGGTCTATGACGATGTCCTCAGAAGAAGAAGCTTTGGTGGTGGCGTCTTGCGCAGTCGTGCGGGCTTCAGTGGTCTGAAGGGTGCCCTCATCTTCCTGTCCATCTTCGGGACCAAGACTGATGAACTCCATCTTGTCTTGGAGAGAAAGGTGCGCTACAGATTCGCAGCTAACCAGCAGCAGGAGCAAGCATCATCCAATTATTAATTGGACCACGGGCAGCGGGGGGAGGCGGATCTGGATGGTAGAAACCGTGGACGTCAGTGGACTAGCTAATCCCATCAATCAAGTGGATCTCGGATGAGAAGCGCACGCACGCGTACCTCGAAACCCAACACCGCGGAGCTGTGGGGCGGAAACAGCAGGAAGGCGATGAGGCGGAGCTGTGGGGCGGGATTGAGGCGCTAACTGAGGCCAGCGGTCAGGTCAGGCGGTTGAGACGCGACGGGGTGGAAGAAGGGGAACGGCGGTGGCGGACAGTGGCGGGCGGCGACGGGCGCAAGAGGCCGGCGGAGCTCCGGTGGCGCGGCACGGCGGCAGCGAGCGTCGGTAGGCTAGGGTTGGGTGAGGCCGGAGCCGGAGCCGGAGGAAGTCAAGGAAGGAAGATTGATAGACGGAGTTTTCTTTCATGGAAGATAGACGGAGTTTGTATGTGATGTGAGACTTCGACGGACAACATATTTTTAACAAAAATGTACTACTCATTCTTTGTTTAGATTCATATCTTGAAAAATCTTTCGCCCTGCTATATTAATATAACCAATCACATGATACAAAATTATTGAGACAAACAACACGAGCATGCCCAAAAGAAAACAAAATAAAGAATAGAGAAACTAAAACCAACACCGGCATATCGACGAAAACAAGAATGATCTACAACCGCCGCGTCCTTCGAAGTTGTCCCACCACGCTCCTAGTGTCGTGAGACACCACGTACCAAGCAAGACTTTCAACAAGGAATGTGACGACGACACTGCTACCCAGACAAGTTCTAGGGTTTCCCTCGGCACGCTGAGCAGAGTGGGGAAAGGATACCCCCTGACGCCCTTTAGGAAGGGATGGCGGCACCCGTAGTGTCACTCCGTCGGAGCCGGATGAGCCGACGGGATTTCTCCTGACCCAAAAAAAACCGCTGCCCTAGACATTCTCTAGCACTCCACCCAACTTGTCGCCCACCAACGAGCGTCACTGATAAGCTCAGATCACTGTAGAGCTTCATTGAGAAACCCAAGAGGAAGGTGTGATGAGCAGAGCAGTAAGTTTTCTCTCAGTTATGAAACCAAGGTTATCGAACTAGTAGGAGGAAGGAAACAACTCCAAGGTGTTGCTAATAACTTGGAATCTTGCACAACACAAACTCAAGACTTTGCCCCAACTTACAGTGAGGTTGTCAATCTCACTGGTGGCTCCGATCAATATAGAGCTTCGTTGGGGGACCCCAAGAGGAAGGTATGATAAGCACAACAGCAAGTTCTTCCCTCAGTAAGAAACCAAGGTTATCGAACTAGTAGGAGGAAGGAAATGACTCAAAGGTGTTGCTAGCAACTTGGAAACATGCACAACACAAACTCAAGACTTTGCCCCAACGAATAGTGAGGTTGTCAATCTCACCGGTTTGTTGAAAACAATGGATTAACTGTATGATGCGGAAGATGATAGTGGTTTGCAGAAAATAAACAGTAACAGCGGAAGAAGTATCAATGGTAAAGATTGGACCGGGGTCCATAGTTCACTAGAGGTGCTCTCCTTAGCATGCTGGGTAAACAAATTACAGCAGGGCAATTGACAGGACTGAGCAAGGCATAACAATGCAATACTATACATTCATGATTGATACGTCAGAAACTTATCTATAATTTTTGATGCTCCATGCTTATTTAGTATCTACTTTGCTTTGCTTTGCTTTGTCTACACTTTGAGGTGTTTTATATCTTTTCTGGAACTAACCTATTAACAAGTTGCCACAGTGCCAGTTGTCTGTTTTCTTCTGTTTTTTGTTCCAGAAAGGCAAAAAATCAATATTCTCGGAATTGGACGGGACAAAAGCCAAAGTCAATATTTTACCGTGGGCGACACGAAGTCCAGAGGAGAGACGGAGAGGCGAGCCAGGGCCACCACACCCCCCCTAGGCACGGGTGGGCCTACCCCACGCCTGTAACACCCTCAGAATCGACCCTATGCAAGTTTCAGCGAAACCCGCTAAACCCGCATAGAAACGATTCAAAGGTGCCCACCAGGCACTTTCGTGCGGGTGGAAAACGAAGTAATAACATTACACAACAGTCCTCGATAGGACCCACAGAACAGATATATACAACAGCGACTCAAAGAGTCAAGAATGCAGATATACAATACAAAGATCCAAATCACCTTGAAAATGATAGAGCGTCCGACTACGGACAAGATGCAAATAGGGCTAAGAGCCCTGAAGAATAACCAATGGCGTCCATAACCCTGCCCAGGCCAAGCCGGAAGGGTAACCCTGCTAACGACGTCGATCTCAAAACCTGCTTAAACAAAAGGGGTGCCGACAAAGGGCAAAGGAAAAAGAGAGAGCGGTCAGTACTGAGGCCAGTACACGGCGAGGCTAGAATTCGGCGGTCCTCGCCTACATAGGTATGGTGGACTGAAGCGGCAGCGGCAGCATGCACTAAACAACCTATAGAGACTCGACATAACTGGCGGCTATCAGAGAGGGGTAAGAATGACCTATACGGGACCATCCTGATACTAACACCAAACAACCCATCCTGGAATTCCCCCTCGATACCAACCGAGGAAGTCAACCGAGGAACGCACACAGTTGGCAGTTTTATTTATTCCGTTATAGTTGCGGCAATTACTAGTCAGGTGTAGATAGTCGTCCTGATAAAATAAGCAGTGAGCCGTTTTAGTTAAGCATTCCGTTATCGTTGCATCACTTACTAGTCAGATACAGTTAGCATGAGATAATCCCAAAACCCAGCAGTTGTTGGTACTTTTATTTTGCCATTCCGTTATAGTTGCAATACTTACTAGTCAGGTACAATGGTAGCCAGCGGCAACCCACACAAGCAATTGTTGGCAGTTTTATTTAGCCATTCCATTTATAGTGAAGCTGATTACTAGTCATTATGAAGTCAAATTTATAGCACTACTTTAGTTATAGTTGTCTATGATCGAGATACTGTGCTCCAAGTCGTCCATAACCGCGGACACGGCTTTCAGAAAGTTTTACCCTGCAGGGGTGCACAAATAGCAACACACACTCGATCGACCTCGGAAAAACCAAATCAAAACCCAACGAGGCTTTCACGACAAAGCAATCACAAGATTCAGAAATATTTCAGGGGGCCACCCCTTGGAGTACACCCGCAACGAAGCTAGCTGACTCCGAGACGGACTCAAGGTTAGTGGGGCCGGCTGTAAACGACTGGGAACCCGAAAACTCGAGCTTGTCAATACAGCGAAAACGGGTCACGATTCCTAAACAGTACAGTGTGCTCCTCGCACAAACGTAAATAAAGCAGTAAAAGCATGGCATAGGTACAGGATAGTAAATAAATCCGCGAACTAGTTTGTGGCCCCAAGAAATAAGATTGAATCAAGCTCTGGCTGAGGGGGGTCCCATAATCCTCCCGGATGTGGATAACGCGAATATTCAAGGAACAGGTATCAAGTACTCGGGGTCCTACGGGACACAAGTGAGCGGTCGGAAACCAAATAATATCTATCGCCCACCGATGCCTCTGCTTACCTACTTCAGATTTTAGTTGTTAAACAGTAATTAAAGTGATGAAATTAAACCAAGAACAGCTCCAACATCATACATGCGGCAACACTCCAACCACTGTGGTACTTGGCGACACGCAACAGCAATTGAGCAAGCGACTGCGACGCGCAGGTTCAACTACCTACCAAACAACAGGTAATAGGAGGTTTCCAAGGCGATATAAGGTTGCGGGGGATAACACGGGTACGAGAACTAGAGCATCGCAACACAGATAGCAATAGATCAACAGGAGGGAAGTAAATACTATAAAAGTAAGATAGGTAGAAAGGGGGAGATGCTCGCCTGAAAACATTGTCGAAGGTTCAACCGAAGATCGGGGCGAAGCTCACATCAACTCAACGGCCTTATCCGCGAAGAAGCAAAACACTAGAATAAACACCGGATGCAATATTTAATACTACGACAGAAGATCGGGCATGATGCATGTATGGTGTATGACATGGCAAAGGTGCAATGCAATTAGGCAATATTAAGCTGAACCGGGGTCCCGACATTTAATTATATGGTTCTAGTTATTTAACTACCCCGCAATTTAAATGTTGTCTTAACATGGCAACAGATATCACCGGTTCGCTACACCAATTTAAATGAGGCCAATATAAGACTAGATTTGCCCGCATATGGGCCCAATATTTAATTATGAGGTGAATCGGCATAAGGCCCCCAAACCACACAAATATGCATGCAAGATGAATGATTAATATGCAACAGGTTTATATTTCATTTTATAAAATAGGGCTCGGGAAGGGAATCACACATTGGGGTTCGACGATCTTGGGGTTCCAGGGTTCGGGGTTCGACAGGGTTCGACGGGGATCGGTTCGACGGGAAACGAGGTTCGGATACAAGAGGAGAACTTGTCGTGTCGTGACGGAGAACTTGGGTCCAAGCGGTCGATCTTGCCGTCGCGAAGGTCTTGTCGGGTCCTCGTGTCGGGTCGGTCTTGGCATTCGGGGTGAAGCACTTGGTGTCCTCGAGGAAGTACTTGGCGTATCCGTGTCGACGACCTTGGCGTTTCACCTCCTCGTGATGGTCTCGGGGCGTCGAATCCCGGGAAGTAGATCTTGGCGCTCCGGTCCTCTTAGGGTTGGGGTCTCGGTGCCGGGATCGATCTTCGGGGATCTTGGTTCAGGGTCGACGGGGTTCGGTCTTCGGGTCCAAAAGGCGTCCTTGGTGTCCCAGGCATCTTCGGATCGAGTGTCTTGGCGGAATCGGTCTTCAGGAGACCTTGGCATTAGGTCAATTCTCGACGGTGGTTCTCAGGTAGCGGCGCTTCGACGACGCCATGAATGGTGTTGGAGGTCGGGTCACTCGCCGATCCTGTTTGTCGGGCGGATCTCGTGCATAAATCCACCAGGACAACAACACAGGAAAAGGGCAACGTCAACAGAAGGCGTTGATATGCATCCGCTTAAGCAACAACAGAAAGGATCTGTGCATGAGCATCTGTGACAGCACCGGTTAACAGCACCTGGCAGGGAGGAGGCGAGCGGACGTCCTGATGCGATGTGAACGTCTGCAAGGGGCGATGGCCTGCCTAGGAGCGGACAGACCAAGCTTGCGGAGGCGGGCGATGTCTGCTGCCGGTGAAAGGCGGTGGCGCTGCAGGGCCGCACGCCGCAGGGAGACAATCGGTGACGGGGACGGCAACACGCAAAAGCGCCTGGTGAGCTCGGTTGGGGCGTCGCATGTGGAGGTGAGGGGCGCCCACGGCGGCTGTCGGCAGGAAGGGAAAAACGGGGAGGGCTCGGGCAGGCGGTCCGCAGGTGCGGCAGCATGGCTGCTGTCCAGGGCGGCGGGGTGAGCAGCGCCGAGCGCGGCTGGAGGAGGTCGCAGCGGAGGGCCGGAGGCGGCGCTGCGGTGGAAGGAAGGAAGGCTACCGGTGGCGGCGGAGGTGAGGATGAGAGGAGCGGGGCGCGAGAGGACGAGGTGGGGGAGAAGGGCGACGGGGAGGCGGTAGAGGTGGAGGCGGGCGACAGCGGCGACAAGGTCGACGGGGCCGGCCACGAGCCTGGCGGCGGCGGGGAGAGGCGGGTCGACGGAGACGGAGCCTGAGGGAGGAGGAGAGGGGCCCGCGGGGCGAGGTGGCGCGGTCGGAACGGAGGAGGGCCCGGCGGTGGGCGCCGCGGAGGATGGAGGGCGAGGCAGGAGGGGTGGGCCGCGTTGGTGGGGAAGGTGGGGAGCGGGGGCTGGGGACGAGCGGAGGCGAGGTGGAAGGCGAGCGTCGGGTGGGGATGCGTGAACAGGGAAGGGGTGTGTGGTGGGCCAGAGGGAGCGGCAGGTGGGACCCGCGGGGCTGTGAGATGGGTGGGGGCCAGGCGCCAGGGGGAGTGGGTGAGGCAGGCGTGCGTGTGTGGGTGTTGGGTGGAGGCTGTGGCCGGTTGACCAAGGGATGGTAGGAGTGGGGTGGTGAGGTGGCAGATGGGGATTGGTTGGGGCTTGAGCCAGGGTGATGTGGCGAGCGGCTATAGGGCGGGGTGAGGTGGAGGCTGGGTGGGTAGTTTAGGTTGGGTAGAAAAGGATTTTTAGGGTAGGCTGATTTGGTTCTGGGGGTGGCCAACTGGGTCAGATCGGCCCGGTTTGGCTGCCCCCTAAAAATAATTAAACAATTTATTTATTCCAAACGGGGTTTTTGCAAATCGTTGGCAGACAACTCAAAATAATCCGGAGACCCGGGTTTTGCGTTTGAACAAAGACGGGGCGTTTAGAAAACAAAAATATGTTTTTCTAAAAATAGTTTTATGCAAACAATGCAAGATGATGACGATGCTCAAATGTGATGTGGCATGATGACATGAGCATGCGGTCATGATGATGCAATGCACAAAAACAACGCGATTTTCTAGTAGTGGTTTTGCGGGATGCCACAACGCCTGGGCAGGGTGTGGGCCCTCTGGGCGCCTCCTAGCCTCGCCTCTTCGCCTATAAGAAGCCCCCGATACAGAAACCCTCGAAACCTTCTGTAGCCGCCGCCACCATCGTCCCTAGATCGAGGGATCTGAAGTTCTTCTCGGCACCCTGCCGGAAGGGAGATCATCCCGGAGGCCTTCTTCTCCGGTATGAAGCGTGAGTAGTTCCACCTTGGACTACGGGTCCATGTAGTAGCTAGATGGTTGTATCTCCTCCTTTGTTTTTTCATGTATAGATCTTGTGAGCTCCGTTCATGATCAAGATCTAATCTATTTGTAATCATGCATGTTGTGTTTGCGGGGATCCGATGGATATTGAGATTATTATGTTGGTTTGATTAATGATTTTGTCTATTTGATACTATCATGTCTGTGTTGTCTATGATCTTGCATGCTCTCCGTTGTTAGTAGATATCTTGGCTAAGTAGTTGCTAGTGACTCCAAGAGGGGGTATTTATGCTCGATAGTGGGTTCATTCCACTAGTTTCCAAGGGAAGTGACAGAAATCTCTTCGGTTGTAGATGTGTTGTTGCCACTAGGGAGAAAACAACGGTCTCTTGTTCATAGAACAAGTGGATTGTTTACCTTACACACTTTGCTTAAAGTAGTTGTCTGTTGCTTGCAACTTAATACTAGAGGGGGTTCGGATGATAACCTGAAGGTGGACTTCTAGTCATAGATGCAGTTGGATGGCGGTCTATGTATATTGTTGTATTGCCCAATCGACTCGCATAGGATCTTTTTGTCTGGTATTGCATTGTTATGCCATGCTCAGTTCCTGTCAATTGTCCTGCTGTAATTTGTTTACCCTTCATGCCATGTTGTTTATCTAAGGAGATCACCTCTAGTGAACTATGGACCCCAGTCCAATCTTTACCATTGATACTGAAGGGAATATGCCCTGAGAGGCAATAATAAAGTGTTTATTATGTGTATTCCAAGTATATGATAGATGTTTATTTTGCATGCTATAATTGTATTAATACGGAAATGTTAATACATGTGTGTTTAATAAACAAACAGAAAGTTCCTAGTTATGCCTCTCTCATAAACTAGCTCGTTGATTAACAAGATGATCAAGGTTTCCTGATCATGGACATTGGATGTTGTTAATAACGGGATCACAACAGTAGTGTAATGGTGTGATGAACATTCATCTGAAGTATAGCATTACGATCAAAGTCATTGAGTTTATATTGCTATAACAACTTACGAAGTGATCCTAATCCTTAGACCATAAGATCATGTCAATCACTAACACCGGAAGAGTTTCTTGATAACATCAAATGTCACACCATAACAGGGTGATTATAAAGATGGATTCAGAACTAATAAAGTGTTATGTTGAGGCTCATGGATCGAGAGTGGAATTTGTTCATCCCGATGACGGATAGATATACTCTGGGCCCTCTCGGTGATATCACATTGATTAGCTTGCAAGCAAGTGATTTGATCACTAGAATGTTATATCACAGGAGCGAGAAAAGAGTGCATGTCGGTAACGTTATCAAACTAGGTATGGAGATACCGATGATCGAATCTCGGACATGTAATATATCGTGAAACAAAGGGATTAAGATACTAGCGTAAAAGGTTCCGATGATCACAAGAAAGTCATCGTTGAATGTGTGGGAGTCAGTATGGGTCTCCAGATCCCGCTTCTGATTATTGATCCGAGAGGGGTCTCGATCATGTCCGCATTATTCACGAACCGTAGGGTGACACACTTAAGAGACACCGACATCCAATTGGAGCAAATGTTTCATGCCGAAAGAATGAACAAGCGCGGGAATTTATTTCACTAGATACCGAAACATGTTTTCGGGTGAAATTGCATAAAGTGGTTATGCATGTGAAATGGAATTCTAGCAAGGGGTTATTTGTGAATGTTTGTCATTAAAGTAATTGACAAAATTCTGAATAAAATAAAAGAGTTTTATTTAATGAGAGTTTGCATTAAATTTGGTGGAAATTTAATGGGAATTTGAGTGGACTTTTGAGTGGAGGGAATTTAAAGGGCATTTTGTGAGTGGAGTGTCCACCCACATGAATGAAGGAGGGGAGGGGGCAGCCCCCATGGCCGGCGGCCAACCCCTTGGGTGCCCCCCCTCCTCCTATAAAAGGAGCCCCCTCCTCACTTGTCTCTCACACCTCCTCGTGAAGGATCTCTCTCCCCCTCTAGAATTTATCCCCCATGGTCTCGGACTAGCGAGATACATGTTCCCGGTGGCTATTCGGCAAGAAAGAGTTGTGCTTCCGCTGCATCGCTGGAGCGAGGAGGCGGAGGTTGCTCGGTGCCTCGAACGTGTGTGCGAGCACGGATGCGCTGCTGATTTGCGGCGCTAGGACTTCCTCTCGATCTTGAGATCGGCAAGAGATCGTCTACATCAACCACGAGTTGACTCGTTAAGCTTTGTCGGTCTTCAAGGGTATGTTCTCTACGGATATACATCCGCCCGTTGTTTGTATCTAGTAGATAGATCTTGGTATACAGTTCACATAGTAGGAAAATTTTTGTTTTCTATGCTGCGAACCCTAAAGTGGTATCAGAGTCGGATCTATGCGTAGATGCTTTACACGGGTAGTACACATATGAGTATGTGGGCGATGATGATCATGTTGTTGCTCCTTTGTTGTAATTTTGGATATTGGTGGCATAGTGGGATGAAGCGGCCCGGACAAACTTTACATGTCCTCGCACATGAGACCTGTTCCACGCTTGACATGCAACTAGTTTGCATAAGTGGCTAGCGGGTGTCTATCTCTCCTACTATAGTCAATATCTATTTTGCAAGCGAGTTGTCAACAATTTGGTTATCCTCGTTGTGGTTCATGTTCGTAGGTAAGAACGGTTCTATCTCGAAAGCCCTAAGCCACGTAAAACTTGCAATGGGTAAATTAGAGGCGTCTAGTTTAGATTGTTGCTGGGCTAGTGTTATGATATGGTAGTGTTGTAAGTAGAAGTATGAGATGATACTCTTACAACACACATAGCGTGTAAACTCCATAGACCTTGGATTTACACATATAGGAATGATAGTGATCATACCACGATGCACATGATAGAGATCATCTGCGGGAACCATATCATTTCACTAATAAACATATGATGTTTTGATAGCATCTTATATTGCTTGTTTAGCGCTTTGTTAGCATAATAAGATGATCCCTCATTTAAATATCAAGATAAGAATGTGTTCTTCCTTTAGTATGCACCGATTATGTTTTCGTCGCTCCAAGACATCACGTGATGATCGGGTGTTCTTGGATCCACGACCATATTTCGGGTGTAAAACAGTTACACACGCGAATACTAAGGTTCTAACTTGGCGAGCCTAGCATGTACAGACATGGCCTCGGAACACGGACCGAAAGGTTAAGCATGAGTCATATAGTTGATATGATGCCCATTTGATGCTCGCCTTTGAAGATATACCGACTCACGTGATGATCGGACTTGGTGTAGTGGATTTGGTTCATGTAATCACCAAAAGGCACGAGGGATGTCGTTTTGAGTGGGAGTTTATTCGTAATATGGATTAGTTGAACTCAATCTATCATACACTTAGTCTAAACTTTACAAATTCTGTTGTAGATGGCACCACCTGCTTTTAATTTCAATGTGTTCATGGAGAAAGAGAAACTAGCAACGAACGGTAGCAACTTTACCGATTGGGCCATGAATTTGAGGATTCTCCTCTCTGCTGCACAAAAGCAATATGTGCTAGAAGCGCCGCTAGGCCCCCCACCCTTTGAGGATGCCCCTAACGAGGAGAAGAATGTCTATCAGACTCGTCAGGAGGACCACAACTTAGTTCATTGCGGCATATTGTATGGGCTAGAGCCGGAACTTCGAAAGCGTTTCGAAAACGGCAATGCATTTGATACAATGGGTGAGTTGAAAATGATTTTCGACACACATGCTGCTGTAGAGAGCTACAACGCTTCAGAAAAGTTCTTTAGCTGCATGATGGAAGAGCACAACTCCGTTAGTGAGCATGTACTCAAGATGTCGGGTTACGCCGATAAGCTTGTGTCCTTGGGAATAACGATTCCCATTGACTTAGGCATCCATCGTGTTCTGCAGTCTCTGCCTCCTAGCTATAAGAGCTTCGTGATGAACTATAATATGCAAGGCATGAAGAAGTCTCTCCCCGAGCTTCTGTCAATGCTTAAAACTGCAGAAGTGGAGATCAAAAAGGAACATCAAGTGTTGATGATCAATAGGAACACTGGTTTCAAGAAAGACAAGAAGGGAAAACGGAAGGGAAGTAAGGGTGGCAAGCCTGTTGCCGCGCCTGAAAAGAAACCCCGAGTTGGACCTAAGTCTGATACCGAGTGCTACTATTGTAAGGGGACTGGCCACTAGAAGCACAACTGCCCCAAGTATTTGGCAGACAAGAAGGCCGGCAAGGCAAACAAAGGTATATATGATATACATGGTATTGATGTGTACTTGACTAGTGCTCGCAGTAGCACCTGGGTATTTGATACCGGTTCAGTTGCTAATATTTGTAACTCGAATCAGGGGCTGCGGAACAAGCGACCGCTAGCAAGGGGTGAGGTCAAGATGCGTGTCGGCAATGGATCAAGCGTTGATGTGATCGCCGTCGGAATGCTGCCTCTCCACTTGCCGTCGGGATTAGTTATAAACTTGAATAAATGTTATCTGGTGCCTGCACTGAGCATGAAAATTGTATCTGGATTGTGTTTGATGCGAAGTGGTTATTCATTTAAATCCGAGAACAATGGTTGTTCCATTTATATGAATGAAATCTTTTATGGTCATGCACCGATGATGAATGGTTTATTTCTATTAGATCTCGATGATAATGTTACACATATTCATAATGTTGATGCTAAAAGGATTAAACTTAATGATGATATATCCGCATATATGTGGCACTGCCGTCTAGGTCATATTGGCGTTAAACGCATGAAGAAGCTCCATTCGGATGGACTTTTGGAATCACTTGATTATGAATCATTTGATACATGTGAGACATGCCTTATGGGCAAGATGACTAGAACGCCGTTTTCCGGTTCAATGGAACGGGCGACAGATTTATTGGAAATCATACATTCTGATGTATGTGGTCCAATGAGTGTGTCGACGCGAGGTGGATATCGTTATTTTGTTACTTTCACGGATGATTTGAGTAGATACGGTTATATCTACTTGATGAAACACAAGTCTGAAACCTTTGAAAAGTTCAAGGAATTTCAGAATGAAGTGGAAAATCATCGTAATAGAAAGATCAAATTTCTATGGTCCGACCGTGGAGGTGAGTATCTAAGTTACGAGTTTAGCACTCACATGAAAGAGTGTGGAATTGTTTCACAACTCACGCCTGCCGGAACACCACAGCGAAATGGTGTGTCGGAACATCGTAATCGTACTTTATTAGATATGGTTCGATCTATGATGTCTCTGACGGACTTGCCGTTGTCATTTTGGGGTTATGCACTAGAAACTGCTGCATTCACTTTAAATCGTGCACCATCTAAATCCGTTGAAAAGACACCGTATGAATTGTGGTTTGGAAACAAACCTAAGCTGTCTTTTCTTAAAGTTTGGGGATGCGATGTTTATGTGAAGAAACTTCAACCGGATAAACTCGAACCCAAAGCGGAAAAATGCGTCTTCATAGGATACCCTAAGGAAACTATTGGGTATTCCTTCTATCACAGATCCGAGGGCAAGGTTTTTGTTGCCAAGAATGGATCCTTTCTAGAGAAAGAGTTTCTCGCGAAAGGTGTGAGTAGTCGGAAGGTAGAACTCGAAGAGGTTATGGAACCTTCTCTTCAAAGTATGGCGAGTAGCGCAGCGCCGGAAGTTGTTCCGGAGTTGGCTCCACCTGTTGAAGAGGGAACTAATGATAATGATCATGAAACTCCGAAAGAGAGTACTACCGAACCTCGCAGGTCAAGTAGGACGCGTGCAGCTCCCGAGCTGTACGGAAATCCTGTCATGAATTTCATGGTTGATGAAAATGATGACCCTGCGACGTATGAAGAAGCGATGATGAGCCCGGATTCCAACAAATGGTTAGAAGCCATGAAATCCGAGATGGAATCCATGTATAAAAATCAAGTTTGGAACTTGGTGGAATTACCTCACGACCGAAAGGCCGTGGAGAACAAATGGATTTTCAAAAGGAAAACTGATGCTGATGGTAATGTGACCGTATATAAAGCTCGACTTGTCGCAAAGGGGTTTCGACAAATTCAAGGAGTTGACTACGATGAGACTTTCTCTCCCGTAGCGATGCTAAAGTCAGTTAGGATTATGTTAGCAATTGCTGCATATTTCGATTATGAGATATGGCAGATGGATGTCAAAACCGCGTTTCTCAATGGTAATATTGAAGAAGAGTTGTATATGATACAACCAAAGGGTTTTGTCGATCCTAAGGATGCTAACAAGGTGTGCAAGCTTCAGCGATCCATCTATGGATTGAAGCAAGCATCACGAAGTTGGAATCTCCGCTTTGATGAGGTGATCAAAGAGTTTGGATTTGTCCAAACTTATGGAGAAGCTTGTATTTACAAGAAAGTGAGTGGGAGCAATGTGGCATTTCTGATATTATATGTGGCTGACATATTATTGATCGAAAATGATATAGATCTTTTAAACAGTGTTAAAAGTTATCTTGACAGCAAATTTTCAATGAAGGACCTAGGTGAAGCGTCATACATATTAGGCATAAAGATCTATAGAGATAGATCTAGGCGCCTAATAGGGCTATCACAAAGTACATACCTTGATAAGATTTTAAAGAAGTTTAAAATGGACGGAAGTAAGAAGGGGTTCTTACCTATGTTGCAAGGCAAGACATTGAGTAAGACTCAAAGTCCGGCTTCGGCGGAAGAAAGAGAGATAATGGACAAAGTCCCCTATGCTTCAGCCATAGGCTCTATAATGTACGCCATGCTATGTATAAGACTGGATGTGGCACATGCTATTAATTTGACTAGTAGGTACCAATCGGATCTAGGTTCGGAACACTGGATAGCGGTCAAGAATATCCTTAAGTACTTACAAAGAACTAAGGATATGTTTCTTGTATACGGAGGTGAAGAAGAGTTCGTCGCTAAGTGTTATGTTGACGCTAGCTTTGACACTGATCCGGATGACTCTAAGTCTCAATCCGGATACGTATTTCTCATGAATGGCGGAGCGGTTAGTTGGAGGAGCTCCAAACAACCTGTGGTAGCGGGATCAACAACGGAGGCCGAATATGTTGCTGCTTCAGAAGCGGCTCAGGAAGCAGTTTGGATGAAGGAGTTCATATCCGAACTAGGAGTGGTTGCAAATGCGTTGGACCCAATGGTGATCCATTGTGACAACAATGGTGCCATTGCCAATGCCAAAGAGCCAAGGTCTTACAAGCATTCCAAGCATATTAAGCGCCGGTTTCACTCCATCCGCGAGCATGTCAAGGATGGAGATATAAAGATTTGTAAAGTACATACGGATCTCAATGTAGCAGATCCGTTCACTAAAACTCTCCCTAGAGCAAAACATGATCAACACCAGAACTCAATGGGTGTTAGATTTATCACTATGTAACTAGATTATTGTCTCTAGTGCAAGTGGGAGACTGAAGGGAATATGCCCTGAGAGGCAATAATAAAGTGTTTATTATGTGTATTCCAAGTATATGATAGATGTTTATTTTGCATGCTATAATTGTATTAATACGGAAACATTAATACATGTGTGTTTAATAAACAAACAGAAAGTTCCTAGTTATGCCTCTCTCATAAACTAGCTCGTTGATTAACAAGATGATCAAGGTTTCCTGATCATGGACATTGGATGTTGTTAATAACGGGATCACAACATTAGTGTAATGGTGTGATGAACATTCATCCGAAGTATAGCATTACGATCAAAGTCATTGAGTTTATATTGCTATAACAACTTACGAAGTGATCCTAATCCTTAGACCATAAGATCATGTCAATCACTAACACCGGAAGAGTTTCTTGATAACATCAAACGTCACACCGTAACAGGGTGATTATAAAGATGGATTCAGAACTAATAAAGTGTTATGTTGAGGCTCATGGATCGAGAGTGGAATTTGTTCATCCTGATGACGGATAGATATACTTTGGGCCCTCTCGGTGATATCACATTGATTAGCTTGCAAGCAAGTGATTTGATCACTAGAATGTTATATAACAGGAACGAGAAAAGAGTGCATGTCGGTAACGAGATCAAACTAGGTATGGAGATACCGATGATCGAATCTCGGACATGTAATATATCGTGAAATAAAGTGATTAAGATACTAGCGTAAAAGGTTCCGACGATCACAAGAAAGTCATCGTTGAATGTGTGGGAGTCAGTATGGGTCTCCAGATCCCGCTTCTGATTATTGATCCGAGAGGGGTCTCGATCATGTCCGCATTATTCACGAACCGTAGGGTGACACACTTAAGAGACACCGACATCCAATTGGAGCAAATGTTTCATGCCGAAAGAATGAACAAGCGCAGGAATTTATTTCACTAGATACCGAAACAGGTTTTCGGGTGAAATTGCATAAAGTGGTTATGCATGTGAAATGGAATTCTAGCAAGGGGTTATTTGTGAATGTTTGTCATTAAAGTAATTGACAAAATTCTGAATAAAATAAAAGAGTTTTATTTAATGAGAGTTTTCATTAAATTTGGTGGAAATTTAATGGGAATTTGAGTGGACTTTTGAGTGGAGGGAATTTAAAGGGCATTTTGTGAGTGGAGTGTCCACCCACATGAATGAAGGAGGGGAGGGGGTAGCCCCCATGGCCGGCAGCCAACCCCTTGGGTGCCCCCCTCCTCACTTGTCTCTCACACCTCCTCGTGAAGGATCTCTCTCCCCCTCTAGAATTTATCCCCCATGGTCTCGGACTAGCGAGATACATGTTCCCGGTGGCTATTCGGCAAGAAAGAGTTGTGCTTCCGCTGCATCGCTGGAGCGAGGAGGCGGAGGTTGCTCGGTGCCTCGAATGTGTGTGCGAGCACGGATGCGCTGCTGATTTGCGGCGCTAGGACTTCCTCTCGATCTTGAGATCGGCAAGAGATCGTCTACATCAACCATGAGTTGAACTCGTTAAGCTTCGTCGGTCTTCAAGGGTATGTTCTCTACGGATATACATCCGCCCGTTGTTTGTATCAAGTAGATAGATCTTGGTATACAGTTCACATCGTAGGAAATTTTTTGTTTTCTATGCTGCGAACCCTATAGATACATCCTCCACTGTTACCTGTTTACTTGCTGCAAACCATTACCTTCCACACCATACAGTTAATCCTTTGTTACAGCAACCAGTGAGATTGACAACCTTACTGTTAGTTGGGGCAAAGTCTTGAGTTTGTGTTGTGCAGGTTTCCACGTTGCTTGCAACAGCTGTGTGATGTTTCCTTCCTCCTACTGGTTCGATAACCTCGGTTTCTTACTGAGGGAAGACTTGCTGCTGTGCTGCTTCACACCTGGCTCTTGGGGTTCCCAACAGGCTCCACATCAACTGAGCCATCAATGATCCTATGAGATTCGATTGGGCAATATAACAACATACATAGATCGCCATCCAACTTCATCTATGACCAGTAATCCACCTTTAGGTTATCATCCGAACCCCCTCCAGTATTAAGTTGCAAGCAACGGATAACTGCTTTAGGCAAAGTGTCTAAGGTAAACAATCCACTTGTTCCATGAACAAGAGACCGTTGTTTCCCCCTAGTAGCAACAACACATCTACAACCTTAGAGATTTTTGTCACTTCCCTTAGATTAAATAGAGGCATGAGCCCACTATCGAGCATAAATACTCCCTCTTAGAGTCACTAGCATCTACTTGGCCAAGATAGCTACTAGAAACGAAGAGCATGCAAGATCACAAACAACACGGACAAGATAGAATCAATAAGACAAAACCATTAATCAATCTGACATAGTAATCTCAATATCCATTGGATCTCCGCAAACACAACATGCATGATTACAAATAGATGATCTTGATCATGAACGGAGCTCACAAGATCTAAACATGGTAGCACAAAGGAGGAGATACAACCATCTAGCTACTGCATGGACCCGTAGTCCAAGGTGGAACTACTCACGCTTCATACCGGAGGCTGGCATGATGATGAAGAAGGCCTCCGGCGGAGTGCCGGGAAGAGCTTCAGACCCCCCCGATCAAGGGACAATGGTGGTGGTGACTACGGACTGTTTCGTGGAATATTGATCGGGTACTAGGGTTTTGGTATCGAGGGGTCTTTATAGGCGAAGAGGCGAGGCAGGGGGCATCTAGGGTGGCCTCACCCCCAGGCGCGGACTAGGGTTAGCCGCGCGGCCAGGGGGTGTGGCCCCCGGATACGTCGGAAACGTATCTATAATTTTTGATGCTCCATGCTTGTTTTGTATCAACTTTGCTATGTTTTGTCTACACTTTGAGGTTTTTATACACTTTCTGGAACTAACCTATTGACAAGATGCCACAGTGCTAGTTTCCTGTTTTCTGCTATTTTTGGTTTCAGAAAGCTAAAAAATGAATATTCTCGGAATTGGACTGGACAAAAGCCACAGTTCATATTTTTCCGGGAACGATACAGAAAATCGAAGACGAGACGGAGGAGGAAACCAGGGTGGCCACACCCTAGGTGGGCGCGGGCCCACCCTAGGCCGCGCCCACAGGGGGTGTGGGCCCCCTGGACCTCCACCGACCTTGCCTCCTTCGCCTATAAGAAGCCCCTGACTCAGAAACCCTAGATCGCCGACCAAAAAGCCACGAAAAGTCCCACAGCGCCGCCGCCACCAAAGGGGATATTCAGGGGACATAAAGTCTTTGTTCTGGCACCCTGTCGGGATGGGGAAGTGCCCCCGGATCCATCTCCATCGATCTCCATCATCGTTGTTGATTCCCACGATGAGGAGGGAGTAGTTCTTCCTCGAGGCTAAGGGCTCTACCGATATCTATGTGTTCATATCTCTCTCTCTATGCATGATCTTGTTGAGATCATGAGCTTTGTAATCAAGTAGATCTACCTTGCTACTCAGGTGCTTTAATAGATCTCTTCTCTCCCCATGTGTGTGAAAGTGACAGCATGCACGCCATGGTGGCACTTAGGTTTGAGTCTACATAAATACTCTTTGTGATTTAATAGATCTATGCTTTTCCCCACGTGTGTAAAAGTGACATCGTGCATACTGTGTGTGGCACTTTGGCTAGATTGAATATTTGTTATGAGTTATATTTGGAGTTGGATGTCTCTATGAAATTGTGGTGTTTATTGGAACCATCTAGTGCACAAGGTGACAGTGTGGGGTTATCTAGATTGGGGAAGGCGTACTTTGAAGAGTGTTGTTATAGCCCTACCGATGATTAGAGTGTCCAACCGGAGAGTAGTTAAGAGTAGTATCATGAAGAAAGGATATTTATATGAGAGAGTGTTCACTAGTGAAAGTATGATCCCTAGGCCTTGTTTCTAAACTTTAAAACACCGTTTGCATCTAGATCTGTTGCATGTTTGCTTGCTTTAGTCTTTACCTCATCGCCAAGCTATTTTCTGGCACCGTTATCACCTGTATTTCACTATCAACTAGTGCACCTATACACCTGACAAGTGTATTAGGTGTGTTAGGGACACAAGAGACTTCTTGTATCTTGATTGCAGGATTGCTTGAGAGGGAATAACTTTGACCACTTCCTTCCTGAGTTCGACAAACCTTGGGTAATCCACTTAAGGGAAACTTGCTGCTGTTCTATAAACCTCTGCACTTGGAGGCCCAACAAATGTCTACAAGAATAGAAGTGCGTAGACATCAAGCTCTTTTCTGGCGCCGTTGCCGGGGAGGTAAGGTAAAAGGTACTCACATCCTCCGGTATGAGTGCTCGAAGTTATTTCCTTTAGATTCTGCAATTTTGTCTTTTTGTTTCTTGTTTTCACTAGTTAGGCTTAATGGAAAACAACAACAAAATTAGAGAGCTTTATAGTATTTATCTTGAGTTAGGACATGAAGTGTTTGAAGAGAAAATTAAAAAACCTATGGAACTTTATTTGCATGCTAATAGCAATGTTATCAGTATGAATTCTTTGGACACCATTATTGCTAATGCTTTGGAAAAGTCTAAGCTTGGGGAAGCTAGTTTTGATGAAAATGATCTTTTTAGTCCCCCAGCTTTGGAAGATAGCTATTCTATTGCTTATGATGATACCAAACCTCCAATATATGATGATTATGATATTTTCAGTCCACCTACTATTAAGGAGAAAATTGATTGTGATTACAATATGCCTCCTATATTTGATGACTATGATGATGAGAATATTAATGATAGCAATTTTGTTGAATTTGCTCCCACTATAATTAATAAGAATGACTATGCTTATGTGGAGAGTAATAATTATTTTATGCATGTGGCTCATGATAAAAATGTTTTATGTGATAGTTATATTGTTAATTTTATTCATGCTGCTACTGAAAGTTATTATGATAGAGGGAAACATGGTCTTATGTATCTCAACAATATTAAGTTTCCCCTCTTTATGTTAAATTTTTTGAAGTTGCATTTGTTTTGCTTTACTATGCGTGTTGCTTTGTGCTTTCATGACTTGTTTCTTTACAAGATTCCTATGCATAGGAAGTGGATTAGACTTAAATGTGTTTTGAATTTGCTTCTTGATGCTCTCTTTTACTTCAATTCATATTTCTTATGTGAGCATCTTCTCAAACTATCAAGTCTAACTTAAAGGCGGTAAAGAAAAGTACTTGTTGGGAGATAACCCAAGAGTTTTCTTGAGTCTTGGAAGTTATTACCTCTGTAATGACCTCTTATTATCCTTTTATTTCCTTTTTAAGCCAAGAATGACCTCTAATGAGAGGGAAGAAAGATTTGGGGAGTTGCTGTCCCGAAACAGATTTTTGTGCTCCACCGTAAAAATTCGTGAGGAATCTATTTAGGTCGGATTGAGCTGATATTTTCGGAGTAAATCCCCCAGTATGTTAGCTAACTTTCATTAGTTCAATACTTTTTTATTTGAGAAACATAAGGTCTTCTAAAAAATATGTTTCTACCTGCTGCTCTGTTTTGACAGATTTCTACCATTATTTGCATTTGCTTCTTATTGGTTCCTTTTTGGGTTCTTTTTGGGAAATTGAGCTTGTTGAAGGAGTTTCTACAGTAGCTTGTGTTTTTAGTGAAAGTTTTTCTGTTTCAAAACCAAAACCCAAAGGGCTATTATCTTTTGAATGCACTAATTTTGCTAATGAAAATTATGTGAAGTTTTGTATGAAGGAAAATTTCCAGGTGTAGAGAAAGAATGATGTAATGAGATGAAGAATGGAAAAAATATCAAGCTTGGGGATGCCACCCCGTGTCACCCCAAGAAATATTCAAGAGGTACAAGCGTCAAAGCTTGGGGATGCCCAAGGCATCCCCTTCTTCATCAATAAAAATCTCAGGTCTTTCTAGATACTTTGTTTTTATTGTTTCATGCGCAGTTGTGTTGTTCTTGGAGCGTCTTAGTTGTTTTCGTTTTTGGTTTTCGTGTGCTTAGTTTGATTGAGTAAATTTGGTTGATCACATCACACTTATTTTGGAGAGAGACACACTCTGTTTTCATTGTCTAGAACACTCTAGTTTTCACTCTTATTGTCTTGTGAGTGTTCTCTTTTGCTAGCACTGTGTTTAGCCTTAGTTTTCTTGTGCTTTAAGCTTAGAACTTTTTAGTTCTTATTTGTGGATTTGTGAGACAATCTCACTGATCTTTGTTGATTATTATCTTTGTGAGTTGTTTCAAATAAGTCGATTGGTGTTGGAAAATAGTAGGAAGCTTTATGCTTAAGTGGTACAAAAGGGAGCTTGCTTTGACTGTGACTTAGATTTTAGCATGACATGCTAGGTGTTGTTTTGACCTTATGATTAGTGATTATTGTTGTAGCATGTCTTGTTCCAAACAATTAGGATTGCTTAATGTGCCTTGAAGGAATCATGCGTTGTTTTAGCATACAAAAGCATAATTTTGTGGTATTCTCCTTTGATGCTTTGTTTGGGTTAACTTGGCACATGCTCACACCATGTTATGACTATGAACAAGTCACCATAGCCTTTATGATCATTTATTCATTGACTTGTAGTACCACTCTATGCTTTGATTAGTAATGTTTTGTTGCTCTGCATGATTATGGTCATTATTGCTCTCTTAGTTGGTCACTCCCAGTCTTTTGCTAGACTCCACTTGTATGAGTAAGCTCTACTCATGCTTCCAAATCCCAAGAAACAAAGTTATTCCAAAGTGTCCACTATAAATTCCTATGCATGGTGTGTTACACCATTCCAAGAATATTCTTGTTTTATCTATCTTCCAATTAAAAAGTATTTTGTTATGTGAAAACTTAGTGATTAAAGCCCTCATGAACTTGATGGCACACTTTATATTCTTTGCCCCTAATAAACTTGAACCATTGTGTCACCTATGTTGTATATGCTTGCACTTATACGTTGGAATTAGCAGAATTGTGCTGTCACGGGGAACGTTTTCAACATTGCACTTGTACTTTGTACTTAGTTGATATCATGCTCTCTTGTCTATGGATGTCACCGGTGTAAAATAAAGAGGGAACTTGTAAGTCCATGGAGTATGTATTTTATGTTAGAGAAATGCCTGGGCCGCTAGCCTAAGCCATGCCTAATCATGGTGGAAACTTGCAGCATCACCATAGTGAGATATCCATGAAGCATCCTCAATAAAAAGCTATGCACATAGTAAATAAAAAGATCGCTGAGATGCTCATTATCTGCTTGCCTTGTCATTTTGGTTATGAGATAGCTCCTGTACCATGTGCAAGGGGTACCCCGTTGGCGGTTCTCTATGATACGCATGTACTTACTATGACAAGAACTTACATGTGACTGAAGTTGAGTAGCATGAGGTATGGCCCTCGTATTCAAGCGACTTGAGATTGCCAACTTATACTTTGTCAAGCATATACTCCATAATGTGTTCACTTTAACCTTAATCACTTCAAGATGCTTATGATAGGGGTAATGAGGGCTGAAAGCTAACAAGTACCATAATTTTTGGAAGCTCTTTTTGAAACTTGAAATCCCGCTTCCCTTTATGAAGGGCCTTTCTTTTACTATTATATTGAGTCTCCACTTTCTACCTTTAGGCGCCAGTTAAGAGAGCATAGTTGCCATTCTTAGATCTATGTGCAGTGTCCCAAAACTTATTGATTGATGCATATTGTGATATTACTTGTTCTTGTGCTATTTGTATCTAGTCACTCTTATGAACTTTGAAGATGTCCTATGCATCTATTTGCTACTCCATGAGGGACAAGCTGAATTCCACTATGCCATGTTTTCTGTATGTGAAACGAACAAACATCTTCCAATGCATTGTTATTCATGATCTTTGTTTGTAACCTTTCGTGTTGCATGCTTAGTTACTTTGTCTTACTGTTAGAACTCCATCTTTCATGCTCATGTTTAGAGTTCTATGATCCCAGCTTTTAATGCTTGCAAATGGTTTATCTTGATTTTGATGGTGCATGTCACCTCAAAAATTATTCTTTTATCACTTACCTACTCGAGGACGAGAAGGAGTTAAGCTTGGGGATGCTTGATACGTCGGAAACGTATCTATAATTTTTGATGCTCCATGCTTGTTTTGTATCAACTTTGCTATGTTTTGTCTACACTTTGAGGTTTTTAATACACTTTCTGGAACTAACCTATTGACAAGATGCCCAGTGCCAGTTTCCTGTTTTCTGCTATTTTTGGTTTCAGAAAGCTAAAAGATGAATATTCTCGGAATTAGACCGGACAAAAGCCAAAGTTCATATTTTTCTAGGAGCGATACAGAAAATCGAAGACGAGACGGAGGAGGAAACCAGGGTGGCCACACCCTAGGTGGGCGCGGGCCCACCCTAGGACGCGCCCATAGGGGGTGTGGGCCCCCTGGACCTCCACCGACCTTGCCTCCTTCGCCTATAAGAAGCCCCCGACTCAGAAACCCTAGATCGTCGACCAAAAAGCCACGAAAAGTTCCGCAGCGCCGCCACCACCGAAGGGGAGATTCAGGGGACATAAAGTCTCTGTTTCAGCACCCTGCCGGGACGAGGAAGTGCCCCCGGAGCCATCTCCATCGATCCCCACCACCATCTCCATCATCGTTGTTGATTCCCATGATGAGGAGGGAGTAGTTCTTCTCGAGGCTAAGGGCTCTACCTGTAGCTATGTGTTCATCTCTCTCTCTCTATGCATGATCTTGTTGAGATCATGAGCTTTGTAATCAAGTAGATCTACCTTGCTACTCAGGTGCTTTAATAGATCTCTGCTCTCCCCAGGTGTGTGAAAGTGACAGCGTGCACGCCATGGTGGCACTTAGGTTTGAGTCTACATAACTAGTCTTTGTGCTTTAATAGATCTATGCTTTTCCCCACGTGTGTGAAAGTGACATCGTGCATACCGTGTGTGGCACTTTGGCTAGATTGAATATTTGTTATGAGTTATATTTGGAGTTGGATGTCTCTATGAAATTGTGGTGTTTGTTGGAACCATCTAGCGTACAAGGTGACAGTGTGGGGTTATCTAGATTGGGGAAGGCAGACTTTGAGGAGTGTCGTTATATCCTTACCGATGATTAGAGTGTCCAACCGGAGAGTAGTTAAGAGTAGTATCATAAAGAAAGGATATTTATATGAGAGAGTGTTCACTAGTGAAAGTATGATCCATAGGCCTTGTTTCTAAACATTGAAACACCGTTTGCATATAGATCTGTTGCATGTTTGCTTTCTTTAGTCTTTACCTCATCGTCAAGCTATTTTCTGGCACCGTTACCGATTGTATTTCACTATCTCTTCGCCGAACTAGTGCACCTATACACCTGCCAAGTGTATTAGGTGTGTTAGGGACACAAGAGACTTCTTGTATCTTGATTGCAGGATTGCTTGAGAGGGAATATCTTTGACCACATCCTCCCTAAGTTCGATAAACCTTGGGTAATCCACTTAAGGGAAACTTGCTACTGTTCTATAAGCCTCTGCACTTGGAGGGCCAACAACTGTCTACAAGAATAGAAGTGCGTAGACATCAAGCTCTTTTCTTGCGCCGTTGCCGGGGAGGTAAGGTAAAAGGTACTCACATTCTTCGGTGTGAGTGCTCGAAGTTATTTCCTTTAGATTCTACAGTTTTGTCTTTTTGTTTCTTGTTTTCACTAGTTAGGCTTAATGGAAAACAACAACAAAATTAGAGAGCTTTATAGTATTTATCTTGAGTTAGGACATGAAGTGTTTGAAGAGAAAATTAAAAAACCTATGGAACTTTATTTGCATGCTACCGATGATTAAATAAGTATTAATGTTTCCGTTTAATACTATTATAGCATGAATGTAAACATTTATCAAAGATATAATAATAACCACTTTTATTATTGCCTCTAGGGCATATCTCCAACATGATCTTCCCTTTTTTCACTAAAAGGAGAAGCTAGGGCTTGGTTTAATAGATTACCTCCTGGTTCCATTGATAACCCTGATTGCTTGATTGCTTCTTTCTTCCAGAAATATTTTCCTCCCAGTGCTAGACATGCTGCTTTGTAGAGACTTTTTGATTTTAAACAGGGAGAAGAAGAGAAATTGCCTGAGTCATGGACAAGGTTTTGTGCCTTGATTCATGCACATCCTGGATGTCCATTACCTAAGAATGAGCTTCTTGATATTTATTATAATGGACTAACTGATGATTCTAGGACCTACCTAGATAGCTTTGTTGATTGTGTTTTTAGGAAAAGGACTCCTACAAATGCTGAAGAATTAATGACCAAGATAAGTAAGAATTATGATGATTGGACTTCAACTGAGCTAAATACACCTGAGCCTATTACTCATGAACCAGTTGTTCCTGAACCAATTCCAGCACCAACAACAAAGAAGAGGGGAGCTATTGCATTAAATGATGAAGTTATGAAGGAAGCTAAGAAGTGTCTAAAGGAGAAAGGTATTAGAGCTTAAGATGTGAAGAATCTACCTCCTATAGAAGAATTATGTAAGCCAATTCCCCACTCATCTACTATTGAGGTACACTCTCTCTAACACTTTGATGAAGGTGATATTCCTTATGGTAAGCCTCCTGATCAATGTTTAGAGGAACTTGACACTTTTATTGTTAAGCAAGGGTATTTTAATAAACAAGTTCAGAATCATTTATTGGAAAACTCTAGAGCTATCCATGAGTTGAACAATATTGTGGAAATAATTTCTAATGATATTAAAATGCTTTGTAAAGACTTTATAATGGTTCAAACTCAACTTGATCAACTTGCTAAGGTATAAAAAGATATGCTAGTTAATGCTTCAGGAAATAAACATGCTTATGGAATTAGAACTAGGAGTGGTATGGCTACTCAAGATCCTTTATATCCCGAGGGACACCCTAAAATAATTGAGCAGGATTCTCAACAAGGTGAAGATAGTGGTAGTCCCCGTAAGAGAAAGAAAAAGAAACATAAGATAGTTGAGGAACCACTTGAACCTGCTATAGATCCTAATAGTATATCTGTCTCTGATGCTGAAACTGAGAGTGGTAATAATAATGAGTCTCCTGATAAGGAGGAAGGTGAGGAAGAACCTGAGAAGCACACTAAGAACACTAGGTACACAAAGGAAGATTTTATTGCTAATAAACATGGTAAAGAGATAACCTTGGGTGCAGAAACCTATGCCTTTTCCAAGTAAGAAACACAAGTCAAAGGAGGAAGAACACTACAACAAGTTTTGTGAGTGGATGAAACCTTTATTTTTGCAAATTCCTTTGACTGATGCTATTAAGTTGCCTCCTTATTCAAAGTATATGAAGGATATTGTCTCTAATAAAAGGAAGATTCCTAATGAGGAGATTTCTACTCTGCTTGCTAATTACTCCTTCAATGGTAAGGTTCCAAAGAAACTTGGTGATCCAGGTATACCAACTATTCCTTGCTCCATTAAGAATAATTATGTTAGAACTGCTTTATGTGATTTGGGAGCTGGAGTTAGTGTTATGCCTTTTTATCTCTATAAGAGACTCCAGCTAGAAAAGTTGATACCAACTGATATTTCTTTGCAAATGGCTAATAAGTCAACTACTATTCCTGTTGGTATATGTGAGGATGTTCCTGTTCAAGTTGCTCATAATTGCATGGTCTTAACTGATTTTGTTGTGCTTGAAATGCCTGAAGATGATAATATGTCTATTATTCTTGGGTGACATTTTCTTAACACTGCAGGTGCTGTCATCGATTGCAATCAAGGGAAAGTTACATTCAATATTAATGACAAAGAGCACACTGTCTATTTCCCCAAGAAGGTTGTTAGAGCTATTGCCTGAATTCTATTGAAAATATTGAGAGCATCAAGGTTGGAGAAATATATTGTCCCATTCCACAAGAAAATTTTGAAACTATTATGATTGGGACCATTGCTATCAAGTATGAGGTAACATAATCACCTTGTGGAATGCAAAGTTTTGTTTCATATAAGATTGTTTTGGTAACAAGACTTGATCAACCTTGTTAACAAAAGGATTTTAATGAACAAAATAATGTTTCCACTGTGGTTATACTTGCTTTCTTTTACTTTTATCCTTCCTAGTCTTTGCTTTAGCTTTAGTTTTGCTAGTTGTTTGCTTGTTTGAGTTTCTTAGAGCTCCTGTAGTTTTGCTTTTGGTTTGCTTTTGCTTCTTCTAGAAAAACTGTTCCTACGAGAAAATCAATTCTCATACCGTGAAAATTGGCCGAAAATAAAGTTTCCTGAAAAATCCCAGAAAATTCAAAATAAATTTTCCTTGAAAAAAGGGGCAGAGTGGCACCTGAGGTGACCCAGGGGGCCACCCCAGGCCACCAGACCCTTGGTAGGCGTGGCCTACCAAGTGGCGACGCCTGGGGGGGTCTGGCCCGCCTGGGCCCCTCTAGGCTGCCTCCTCAAAACCATCTTCTTTATCTCTCCCGAAAAACACCGGGAAACTTGCTCAAGCTTGAGTTCTTGCTGTTCTTGCTTGCGATTTTCGATCTCCTTGTTCAGCCCATCTCAAGTACTAATTTTTGGAGGGATTACTCCTTGAATAGGGAAGTCAAGGACCACCACACCTTTGGTGACATATTTGAGAGTGATGCACCTAGAAGGGAAAGGATTCCAAGGTCATCTACCAGTACTAGACCCTCATACAATGAGGATCTCATCACTCCGCGATTTGGTGACAAGGGAGATGAAGGGGATGCACACCCCTCCACCTTTACTTGCCAAACTTTCTTGCGAGCTACTGGTATTCTTAGTGATTTTATGACTTTGGTACAAAGAGATGGTCTAACAAGTTACATGCAGGATGAGAGTGCACAATATGCTTTGCTTACTAAAACATTTGTGGAGAGTTTCTCCTTTACTAATAGTATGTTCAAGCCTTCTATGTCTTTCAAAATTTATGACAGGGCTCATTCTATGACATTGAAGAAATGTTGCAAGGCCCTGGGACTTGGTACAACTAGGTCATAAAAGAAGATTCAAGCTCTACCCGCTGATTTGTTAGAGATTTATCGAGGAATAACCAATGATGATGACCGTAGAGCTCAGCGAGGGAAGATAAAGAACATTCAACTTCCAGCCATCAGGTATTTTGCCTACTATCTTGCCACCAGTGTTCTTGGTAGGGAGAACACTAGTAATATCTCCAACTATCAATTGGCCTTCTTAGCTGCTGCACTCAACAATGAGGATAAGTATAATCTTGGTTCCCTCATTGCTCGTCGCCTAGCTGCTAAAGGACCCATTTATGGGGGAATTATTGCTACCCATATTGCTGCTGACTTGGACATTGCTGTTGATCCACATGATACAGTTTTGGCTCCTCAGAGGCTTGATCTTGCTGCCATGAAGGCGCACCACTTTGTCACCACTAGCTCTACTCTTGAGAACTTGGTTTATAGAATGTTGTTTACTGACGGGGAAGACACAGAGAGAGAGAGAGATCCCTCTACCCCAAACCATTTTGTTCAGTATTTCTCAGGGATCTTGGTCATGCTCAAAGGCGAAGATGGATGACAACCTGGGTTCTCTTAACTTCCATGGGCACTATCAAGAGGAAGCACCATCATATGACCCCCCCTGCGTATTACACAGGGGAGGCATCGAGCTTGTACCAGGATGAGGGAGCTTCCTTGACATACTACAGAGGTGCTCTACTTGGGCACCATGGGATTGAGCCGCACTTAGGCCAAAATCCTAAGCTTGGGGCGAGGTATACCGACGTCACACTCATATATATATGTATATCATGTTCGTTCGGTTCTTTGTATATCCATTGTTTTCGCTTTCTTTTTGGTTTTTGTTGCTTCTTTCTAAAAACCCAAAAATACCATATTTTCGTTGTTTCTCTTGGTTTGTTTCTTTGTTTCTTTGCTTTGGTTTACCTTAAAAGAAAAAATCCAATAAGATTTTGCTTTGTTTGGTTTGCTTTGTTTTTGTTTGGTTTTTCTTTGTTTGCTTGTCTCTAAAAAATCGAAAACACCAAAAATATTTGTTGTTCTTCTTTGGTTTTGTGAGTTCTTTGCAGGGTTCAGCCGTCCTCAGTGGATTTTGGATTCATGTTAATATTCAAGTCACACAAGTGAAGGGCAATAATGAAGATTAAGACAACTCGAGGTATGATAAGTGGCTGGTAACGAACTCTATTTATTTCATTTCTGTACATATACTCATCATTGTGAGCATGCGTAGCCTGTTTGTGTAAGGTGTATGTCATTATGGATGCTTAGTAGTTCTTGATTGTCTATGATTAGCTCTATCTTGCTAAAAGTTTGTAGCATGTCATCTGAATGTTTGCTTGCATTGTTTTATTCATACTTTGGTATGATATTGTGGTATCCTCCTCTGACTGTTCATGTGAATCGACTTGGCACATGCTCACGCATGCATATGACTAATCAATAGTCAGTAAGCCTCGATGATTTATTTTGCCTCAGAATTCTTGTATCACTTTCATGCCATAATTAGTCATGTTTTGTTGCAAGCATGATTATGTCAGCTATTGCTCTCTAGTTTGTCTCTCCCTCTCTATTGCTAGCCTTCACTTGCACTGAGTTTGTGCTCTACCCGTGCTTCCAAAATTCCCAAAACCAATATTGTCAGCCGTGTCCACCATACCTACCTCTTAGCATCATTTGCTACTTCAGTGCATATTCCTATGCCGTGTTTTCTTCCAAAATAAAATGTTTGTCTGTTTTGAGAAAGTTAGTTAGTAAAGCTCTCACGAACTTGATGGCACACTTTATTCCTTGCGCTTAATAATTTTGAACCATTGTGACTAGTCCATGAAAGTTATATGCTTGCTAATTATATACTGGGAGTCAGCAGAACCGTGCTGCCATAGGGAACGCTTTCAACACTTTTTGGATATCTCATCCAGTTGATTCCTTGCTTTTTTGTTTACGAATGTCGATGATGTGAAATAAAGGGGGAGGTTGTGAGTTCATGGAGTTTATATAGTGTGTTAGAGAAACGTCTGGGCCGCTAGCCTAAGCCATGCTTAATCATGGTGGAAACTTGCAGCATCACCATAATGAGCATCTATGAAGCATCCTCAATAAAAAGATATGCATATGGTAAATAAAAAGATTGCTGAGATGCTCATTGTCTACTTGCCTTGTCATTTTGGTTATGGGAAAGCTCATGTACCATGTGCAAGGGGTACCCTGTTGGCGGTTCTCGATGATAAGCATGTATTTACAATGACAAGAACTTTCAGGTGACCAAAGTTGAGTAGCATGCGGAGCAACCCCCATACTTAAGGGACATGGGATTTCCAGTCTATGGTCTGTCAAGCATATGATTCAGAGTGGAGCTCACTTTCACCTTAACCACATGAAGATGCCTATGATAGGGGCAATGAGAGCTCAAAGCTAATGAGTACCTTCCTTTCAGCATTTGGAAGCCCTTTCAAACCTTCACAAAACCGTTTTCACAATTTTGTTGAGTCACCACTTATTCTATGAGCACATTCTTAAGAGCATAGTTGTCATTCTTGTGTTTGTTCCAAAACTTGGTTAATTATGTCATGACTTTGATGCTTGTATCTCTGATATCTTTACCTCTAGTCTTCACTTGAACTTCAGAGGTTCCTTCACATTCATATTTTGCTCTTCAAACGAATGAAAGCGAGATACCACTCTATCATACCTTATTATGAGCATTGCAATGTTGCTTATGTTTATGTTTTATGCTATTTATTATTATTGAGTTGGTTTCTCTTCATAGCTTGCAATGACTATTGAGTAGACTTAGTTGCATACTTCTTATTATGAATTGTCTAAGCATATACTCCTGTGCTGAGAATATATATATCATATGAAGCAAAGTGTTCGTGAAAGTTCTTTTATGGCACTCAGTTTTAACTGAATTACTTGAGGACAAGCAATAAGCTAAGATTGGGGGGAGTTGATACGTCCAAAATGTATCTACTTTCTCGAACACTTTGCTATTGTTTCTTCCCTAAACTTGTGTGATTTGGATACAACTAACACGGACTTACGTTGTTTTCAGCAGAATTACCTTGGTGTCTTATTTTTGTGCAGAAAATGAACTATCAGGAAAAATCCCGGAAAATATGCCAAAAATTATATTTCACCAGAAGATCCACGGAGCCAGAAGAAGAGACGAAGGGGAGGCCTAGGGGGCCAGACCAACCCTAGGCGCGGGCCCACCTGACCCCGCGCCTGGAGGGGGTGTAGCCTCCCCAGGCACCTCCTCGGCCTCCCTCTGCGCCTATAAGTTGCCTTTCGATCTAAAAACCAAGGGGGGTTCGATAGTTTTCCAGAAAGAGTTCCGCTCCTCCGCCGCCACCAGAAACCAAGATTCGGATCCAAAAACTCCGTTCTGGCACCCTGCCGGGACGGGGAATTTGGAGAGGATCATCGCCATCATCATCACCAACGCATCTCCATCAACCACCGATGTTTCCCTCATCCATGACTGAGTAATCCCCCGTTGTAGGCTTGGGGATGGTAGGGATTGGATGAGTTCTATCATGTAATCGAATAAGATCTGTTAGGGCATAGTGCCTAGTATCTCTATTAGTGCTATTTTACTTTGTTGCAACTTGTTGTGCTTAATGCTTGTCACTAGGGCCCGAGTGCCATGATCTCAGATCTGAACTTATTATTGAATCATTATGATAGTATTGTTTGTGATCTTATCTTGCAAGTTGTGTACACATATCATTGTCCGGATCCAAAGGCCCCAAAGTGTCAATAATTGGGACAAACTGAGGGGATGGATGTGGTGTGAGGATCACATGTGTTCACGGAGTGTTAATGCTTTGATCTGGTGCTCTATTAAAAGATGCACCTTAATTTCCAGTAGTTCCCTAGAGGCCCCGCTGCCACGGGCTGGCTGGACAGAAGATGTTGTGCAAGTTCTCATTGCGAGCACGTACGACTATATTTGGAGCACATGCCTAGGATTGTTTAGTACTTGGATGCTTGTTATTATTTATCTGCAATGCCCTAGATCTTGAAGTTACATGTTTAGACTCGTCCATGCAACACCCGTTCATCCATCCCTATGCCTACCGCACTCGAATCCTACTGTTACCATTACTGTTACTATTGCTACTATTTCACTGTTGCTGCTGCTGCTGTTGTTTTGCTGTTCCTACTACCAAACTGTTGCTACTGATAAACTCCTGTGAGCAAGAACTATTTTCAGGTGCAGCTGAACTGACAACTCAGTTGTTAAGGCTTGCAAGTATTCTTTGGCTCCCCTTGTGTCGAATCAATAAATTGGGTAATACTACCCGCGAAGACTGTTGCGATCCCCTATACTTGTGGGTCATCAGCATGCAACATGAAAGGTTACAAACAAAGATCATGAATAACAATGCATTGAAAGACGTTTGTTTGTTTCACATATAGAAAACATAGCATAGTGGCATTCATATTGTCCATCATGGAGTAGCAAATAGATGCATATGACACCTTCAAATTTCATAAGAGTGACTAGATATAAATAATTCAAGAACAAGCAATATCAACAATATGCATCAATCAATAAGTTTTGGGACAATGCACATAGAACTAAGAATGGCAACTATGCTCTCTTAACTGATGCCTAAGGATAGAAGGTGGAGACTCAATATAATGGTGGAAGAAAGACCCTTCATAAAGGGAAGCAGGGATTTCAAGTCTCAAAAAGAGCTTCCAAAAATTATGGTACTTGTTAGCTTTCAGCTCTCATTACCCCTATCATAAGAATCTTGAGGTAATTAAGGTTAAAGTGAACAAACTATGGAGTATATGCTTAACACAGTATAAGTTGGCAATCTTATGTCCCTTGAATACGAGGGCCGCTCCTCATGCTACTCAAGTTTAGTTACCGGTAAGTTCTTGTCATAGTAAGTACATGTGTATCATAGAGAACCGCCAACGGGGTACCCCTTGCACATGATACAGGAGCTATCGCATAATTAAAATGACAAGGCAAGCAGACAATGAGCATCTCAGCAATCTTCTTATTTACGATGGGAAAATGGTGATTTTTTTCTCTTTCCTCTTTTCTCATATTTTTTCTCTTTTTCTCAATCTCTATCTCTTTTTATTATAAGAAAAATGCTTCATAGATTGCTCACTATGGTGATGCTGCAAGTTTCCACCATGATTAGGCATGGCTTATGCTAGCGGCCCAAGCGTTTATCTAACACACACACATAACTCCATGGACTTACAAGCTCCCCTTTCATTTCACACCAACGACATCCATAAACAAAAGAGCATGATATCAACTGTGTATAATGTACAAGCGCAATGTTGAAAGCGTTCCCCATGACAACATGGTTCTGCTAATTTCAACGTATAAGTACAAGCATATACAACATAGATGACACAATGGTTCAAGTTTATTAGGGGCAAGAAAAATAAAGTGTGCCATCAAGTTTGTGAGAGCTTTATGTAGGGGTTCGTAGCATGGAAAACAAAAAAATTCTACCGCATGAACACATAATCAAGATCTAATCTATGATCAAGCCAAGATCTATCTACTAGATCGGTGCAACGAAATTATAGAGTACTAACCCTCGAAGATACAAAGCGGTTAACGAGAGAAAATTCTCGTGGGTGATATAGTCGTTCACTTGCCGATCTCAAGATCGCGTAGACGATCCTTCTGGCGCTGCGTTCCGGCAGCGCTTACGCAGTCGGTCATACGTTCGGTACTCGATGAAGACCTTCCTCTCCCTTGTTCCAACAGGCAGTGGAGGTTGTAGTTCTCCCCTCGTGATTCTGGCAGCACAATGACGTGGTGTCGGTGAAGGGAATATGCCCGAGAGGCAATAATAAAGTGGTTATTATCGTATTCCTTGTTTATGATAAATGTTTATATTACATGCTATAATTGTATTAATACGGAAATGTTAATACATGTGTGTTTAATAAACAAAAGGTAGTTCCTAGTTATGTCTCTCTTATAAACTAGCTCATTGATTAACAAGATGATCATAGGTTTCCTAATCATGGACATTGGATGTTGTTAATAACGAGGTCACCACATTAGTGTAATGGTGTTATGAAAATTCATCCGAAGTATAGCATTACGATCAAAGTCATTGAGTTCATATTTCTATAACAACTTATGAAGTGATCCTAATCCTTAGACCATGAGATCATGTCAATCACTAACACCGGAAGAGTTTCTTGATAACATCAAACATCACACCGTAACAGGGTGATTATAAAGATGGGTTCAAAACTACTAAAGTGTTATGTTGAGGCCCATGGATCGAGAGTGGAATTTGTTCATCCCGATGATGGATAGATATGCTCTGGGCCCTCTCGGTGATATCACATTGATTAGCTTGCAAGCAAGTGATTTGATCACTAGAATGTTATATCACGGGAACAAGAAAAGAGTGCATGTCGGTAACGAGATCGAACTAGGTATGGAGATACCGATGATCGAATCTCGGACATGTAATATATCGCGAAACAAAGGGATTAAGATACTAGCATAAAAGTTCCGACGATCACAAGAAAGTCATCGTTGAATGTGTGGGAGTCAGTATGGGTCTCCAGATCCCGCTTCTGATTATTGATCTGAGAGGGGTCTCGATCATGTCCGCATTATTCATGAACCATAGGGTGACACACTTAAGAGACACCAACATCCATTTGGAGCAAAAGTTTCATGCCGAAAAGAATAACAAGCACAGGAATTTATTTCACTAGATACCGAAACGGGTTTTTGGGTGAAATTGCAGAAAGTGTTTCTGCATGTGAAATGAAATACTAGCAAGGGGTTATATGTGAATGTTTGTCATTAAAGTAATTGACAAAATTCTGAATAAATAAAAGGAGTTTTATTTAATGAGAGTTTGCATTAAATTTGGTGGAAATTTAATGGGAATTTGAGTGGGTTTTTGAGTGGAGGGAATTGAAAGGCATTTGAGTGAGTGGAGTGTCCACCCACATGAATGTGGAAGAGGTGGGGGAAGCCCCATGGCTGGGCGCATGGCCCCTTGGGTGCCCCCTCTCCCTATAAAAGGAGCCCCCTCCCTCTCTCTCACTCACACCTCCTCGTGAAGGATCTCTCTCTCCCTCTAGAATTTATCCCCCATGGTCTCGGACTAGCGAGATACATGTTCCCGGTGGCTATTCGGCAAGAAAGAGTTATGCTTCCGCTGCATCGCTGGAGCGAGGAGGTGGAGGTTGCTCGGTGCCTCGAACGTGTGTGCGAGCACGGATGCGCTGCTGTTTTGCGGCGCTAGGACTTCCTCTCGATCTTGAGATCGGCAAGAGATCGTCTACATCAACCACGAGTTTGGACTCGTTAAGATTTGTCGGCCTTCAAGGGTATGTTCTCTACGGATATACATCCGCCCGTTGCTTGTATCCAGTAGATAGATCTTGGTACATAGTTGTTCCCATCGTAGGAAATTTTTTGTTTTGTATGCTGCGAACCCTACAGTGGTATCAGAGCCGAATCTATGCATAGATGCTTTGCACGGGTAGTACACATATGAGTATGTGGGCGATGATGATCATTTTATTACTTCTTAGTTGTACTTTGGATATTGGTGGCATAGTGGGATGAAGCGGCCCGGACAAACTTTACATGTCCTCGCACATGAGACCTGTTCCACGCTTGACATGCAACTAGTTTGCATAAGTGGCTAGCGGGTGTCTGTCTCTCCTACTATAGTCAATATCTAATTTGCAACGAGTTGTCAACAATTTGGTTATCCTCATTGTGGTTCATGTTCGTAGGTAAGAACGGTTCTATCTTCGAAAGCCCTAAACCAAGTAAAACTTGCAATGGATAAATTAGAGGCGTCTAGTTTAGATTGTTGCTGGGCTAGTGTTATGATATGGTGATGTTGTAAGTAGAAGTATGAGATGATACTCTTACAACACACATAGCGTGTAAGTTTCATAGACCTTGGCCTTACACATAAAGGTATGATAGTGATCATACCACGGTGCACATGATGGAGATCATATGCGAAACCATATCATTTCACTTACCAACATGTGATGTTTGATTGCATCTTATATTGCTTGTTTGGCGTTTTATTAGCATAATAAGATGATCCCTCATTTAGATATCAAGATAAGAATGTGTTCTTCCTTAAGTATGCACCAACAATGTTTCGTCGCTTCAAGGCATCACGTGATGATCGGGTGTACTTGAATCCACGAGCATATCTCGGGTGTAAGACAGTTACACACGCGAATACTAAGGTTCTTACTTGGCGAGCCAAGCATGTACAGACATGACCTCGGAACACGGACCGAAAGTTTAAGCATGAGTCATATGTTTTGATATGATGACCATATGGATGCTCGCCTTTGAAGCTACGCCGACTCACGTGATGATCGGACTTGGTGTAGTGGATTTGGTTCATGCAAACACCAAAAAGGCACGAGGGGTGTCGTTTTTGAGTGGGAGTTCATTTCTAATTTGGATTAGTAGAACTCAATTTATTATAAATTAAATCAAAGTGAATTTGCATAATTTGTTATAGTCATTGGCATTCGTTCACCACCTTATGCATAGTTGTAATTGAGATAATAGAACTATAGAATTCTGGATATATACTTTACGAACTAGTATCGTATTGTGTTGAGTGTCAATCTAAAGTTTAAAGTCCTATTGCAAACTTTCAGCAAACTCTATTTACTCCGTGAAATTTAATAGTTGGTATTAAATTAAGAGTAGTAATTCCAGTGTTGGTATTTGCCTCCATGATTCTTGATTGTTTTAATATCAAGTTTATCTAGGAGCTGAAAGAATTGTTTCAAAAACCATCATGTGTGGCAGATATAACGATATCTAAAACAATGTTTTGGTTGCAATATGATAGAGTATAATATATGTTCTCATATTGGATGAGAATTTACGAAGGTTGGAGATGCTAGACATCCTAATCATCCAAAAGGGTTTCGGAAAGTAATGTTATACTCACGATTCGCCTTTATAAGCTACAGTAGCTTTATCATGAAAGTCGTCATGATAAGTATGAATAGAAGATGTATGTAAAGTGTTTACTACACTAAAAGATTACTAAAGAATGGATTTTGAAAGAATACCGATCATTTTTATGATGGTGATCTACTTCAAATTGCAAGTCCAAAGGTATTATTATTTGAATATACACGCTTTGGACTATGTGTCATGTATATGGCGCCACTTTTGATGTTGATAGATTCTTTTAAAAAGGAAAAGGAAATGCTGAAAGAGAATCTATAAAATATAATTGACAGAAAAGAAAAGATTGGAAATATCCAATTTTGTTATATGGATGATATACATGTTATGGTTGTATTCTTTGCTTGTTAAACAATGTGGTTCTTGGGTATTGGATACCGAATTGGTTGGTATGAAATTTCATATGGAACAACGCAATTCATGAACCACAATGGCCTAAGTAACTAGCAAGAGAATATGTGATGATGTTCATCGAAAACAAACAAACCGTTATTTGTATTTCTCGTTGACATCAAAGCTTGACTTTAAGATTTGTTTTAATAATTGTTATTTGAAACAGGTATTATGAGAACAAAGGTTGTTCAAATAATTACCGTATTCCATATAAGATGGATGATTTACAAATCTAGTTGGATAAATCACATTCATAAAACCTAATGCTAAAATGTCGCAAGACAAATGATTGAAAGATCACTTACGAAGTGACATCGCTGTTTAAATTTTATTGGAAAGAAAACATGAAGAATCTCCATATTCATGGATTTTTGGAGTCTTTGATTTGATCAAGTGACGCTTGTGAGACTTTCCACGTGATAATTAAAACTTCGTTCAAAGGCCAAAGAAGAACGAACGACTAAATTATTGGAATTTATACATGTCGATGTATGTAGTCCATTATGTGTAGTCGTAAGCGATGGGTTTCAACTTCATATGCTTTCTCCGGAAATTTGAGTGAATATTCACTTAATGAGAAAGAAGTATGAAATATTTGAAAAACGTTTCAAAGACTTTCAAGATGAAGTGGAAAATCATTGTAACAAGAAAATAAATGGTTTATGATTTATCATAAGGGATTTGTTTGAGTTACACGTGTAATAAGAAAATAAATGAATTATGATTTTATCATAAAGGGATTTATTTGAGTTACAAGTTTAGCAAAACACCTAGATTTACATATCCCGAAACACCATAGGAATATGGAGTGTTTGAGATTTGTAATGAAACCTTGTTTCACATGGTTGGATCAAAGGTGTTATTTATAAAACTGTCATTATGTTTTAAAAGATTAAAGCTTTAGAGACTACCGCTTTTTCACTGAAAAGAGCTCCATCTAGATCCGTTAAAATGACACCATGAAAGTTATGGTTTGGGGTAAAACCCAAATTGTCATTTCTTAAATTTTGGTATGCTAAACATAAGTAAGATGTTTACAACCGAAGTCGGATGAGCATGTCTTTGTAGGTTATTTCGAATAACAATTGGTTATTCCTCCATAACACCAAGGACAAAAGGGTTTGTCGCTTGAAATGTGAAGTTTCTTGAAAAGGAATTTTTCGCAAAAGTTAAGTGGGAGGACAATAGAACTTTGATAAGGTTAATGAACCTTAGATAAATGTGTTGAGTTGCGCAGTGCCGGAAATCGTTCCGGAGGCTGCCATAATGCTCATAGCTTATGTGCCTCAAAGGTTATGGTCACAGAGATCTAAGTTCTTATTGAACCAAGTCGGTCAAATAAACAATCAAATACTAAGATTTGAGAGTAAATCATTATTGTTTGACAATGATGAACCGACTATATGCAAAGAACCGATGATGGGCCCTGACTCCGTCAAATGGCTTGAATCCATAAAATCCGTGATAGTTCCATACACGAGAAATCAAGTTTTGAACTTGGAAGACCCTTCGGAAAGGTGTAAAAACCTATCGGCCGTATTTGGATCTATAAAGAAACAGACATGGATGTTTCACATCTATGAAATAGTCGACATGTCGTAAAGTATTTTACGACAATGTTCAAAGAGTTCGCTATGACAAGATTTGATCTTTCATAGCGATATTTAGTCTGGACGGATTAAAGTAGCAACCACTACATATAATTTGGTATATGGTAGATGAATAAACAAAACAAAATTCTTCTAATAGAATGGTTACCTAGGACGTGTACATGACACGATCCAAAGGGTTTTGTTAATTCAAAGGATGCTAAAAGGGCATGCAAACTTCAATGGTTGAAGTAAACATCACGGAGTTGGAATCTTCGCCGTGATGAAAAAGGAGTTTTCATCAGGAGACGATGAAGATGCTTGCATTTGCAAGAAATTAAGTGGGAGCGCTGAGACATATTTCTAATACATTATGTGGAGGACATCTTGTTGATTGGAAATGATGTATGTTTTATTGACAAAGGTTAAAAATTTCATTTCGATGAAAGACTTAGGCAAAACCCGAATATTTAGCATGAATGTCTATAGTGGATATACTATGATGGGGGAATACCAATCGGGGTATACCCACGAAGCGGATTCGCCAGCTGGATCGAGCCGACTGAAACCTAGCCCTAAGCGGGTCGACTCACCCAATACGGCGACTGGCGCATCCTGGACCCAGACAAGTGGCACCGACTGGAGGCCCAAGACGGCGTCTTCAATACAAAGCCCATCAAATACTTGTAAACCCTAACTGGTTGCATATATAAACCCACCAGGGGCACCCCCCACGGGGACATCATATTACATCTTCTCCCACATTAGACTAGATCTAGTCTCTCCTTCCGCCTACGGCGGCTCCCGTGTAAACCAATCTATGATCATATACTGGATTGACAGCAGGACGTAGCGATCCTCCATCGAGGGTACGTGAACCTGGGTACATCGTGTGCCAATCTCGCTCCCGGATTCTTCTACGTCGCCTTGCTCCCTCTACGTAAGCTACCCCTAGTAGCATCTGTCGTGCAATACCACGACAGACTATGACGCTAATATGGTTGTGCCAAATGTACATATATGAGATATTGAAGGAGTTCAATATAGAAACGGCAAGAAATGGTTCTTGTCGCATGGAAAGGAATTGAATCAAGATTCAAGTGTATCGACACTTGATAAGTGAAACAAGATTCAACTGCTTTGACACTTGATGAGTAAAATCACGAGAATGTTTTGATCAATCATACCATGATATGTACACATACAGATATGTCCTATGCTCTAAGTGTTACGAGCATATACCAGAATGAATCATAAAATGATCATTGGACGATAGTGAGAATATTCTTATGATCTTTTGGAAGAACTAAGAATATATTTGTGTAGAGGTGACAAACAATTACAAATAGTTCATTGTAAAGCGTTACATTGATACTAGTTTTGTCACAAGATACAAATTAAGTTTATCTCAATTTAAACTATGGGTGGCACAATGCTATGAAAGGAGATTACATGATGGATTTGGATGAAATCCATAGTTAAGATATTGTGACAAATACTACAACAAAAAGGCTAAGTATATGACTGCTATAGTAGCAGCAAAGGAGGGAATCTGTGTCAAGTAGTTTGTTATCAAACTATGGTGTGGGCTAACACTAAAGATATATTGTATGACAATAGTATCGACGTGTTTTAACCCCAAGGAACTAAAGGTCTCACCGAAAGACCAAATTTATACAATGCCATCTCATTGGAGGATGAGTGATGCGTGAAGACGCAAAGACATGCAAATACACACGGACCTGAAAGCGTCAGATTTGTAGATTATGTTAACCACTTGCAATCGCGTATATGGAACACCAGAAAGCCATAAGTGTTCAATACGCAAAGTTTTCAAACTAGATTATTTTCTCTAGTGCAAGTGGGAGACTGAAGGGAATATGCCCGAGAGGAAATAATAAAGTGGTTATTATCGTATTCCTTGTTTATGATAAATGTTTATTTTACATGCTATAATTGTATTAATACGGAAACTTTAATACATGTGTGTTTAATAAACAAAAGGTAGTTCCTAGTTATGCCTCTCTTATAAACTAGCTCGTTGATTAACAAGATGATCATAGGTTTCCTGATCATGGACATTGGATGTTGTTAATAACGAGGTCACCACATTAGTGTAATGGTGGGATGAACATTCATCCGAAGTATAGCATTACGATCAAAGTCATTGAGTTTATATTGCTATAACAACTTACGAAGTGATCCTAATCCTTATACCATGAGATCATGTCAATCACTAACACCGGAAGAGTTTCTTGATAACATCAAACGTCACACCGTAACAGGGTGATTATAAAGATGGGTTCAAAACTACTAAAGTGTTATGTTGAGGCCCATGGATCGAGAGTGGAATTTGTTCATCCCGATGACGGATAGATATGCTCTGGGCCCTCTCGGTGATATCACATTGATTAGCTTGCAAGCAAGTGATTTGATCACTAGAATGTTATATCACTGGAACGAGAAAAGAGTGCATGTCGGTAACGAGATCAAACTAGGTATGGAGATACCGATGATTGAATCTCGGACATGTAATATATCGCGAAACAAAGGGATTAAGATACTAGCGTAAAAAGGTTCCGACGATCATAAGAAAGTCATCGTTGAATGTGTGGGAGTCAGTATGGGTCTCCAGATCCCGCTTCTGATTATTGATCTGAGAGGGGTCTCGATCATGTCCGCATTATTCACGAACCGTAGGGTGACACACTTAAGAGACACCGACATCCATTTGGAGCAAAAGTTTCATGCCGAAAAGAATAACAAGCGCAGGAATTTATTTCACTAGATACCGAAACGGGGTTTCGAGTGAAATTGCAGAAAGTGTTTCTGCATGTGAAATGAAATACTAGCAAGGGGTTATATGTGAATGTTTGTCATTAAAGTAATTGACAAGATTCTGAATAAATAAAAGGAGTTTTATTTAATGAGAGTTTGCATTAAATTTGGTGGAAATTTAATGGGAATTTGAGTGGGTTTTTGAGTGGAGGGAATTGAAAGGCATTTGAGTGAGTGGAGTGTCCACCCACATGAATGTGGAAGAGGTGGGGGCAGCCCCATGGCTGGGCGCATGGCCCCTTGGGTGCCCCCTCTCCCTATAAAAGGAGCCCCCTCCCTCTCTCTCACTCACATCTCCTCGTGAAGGATCTCTCTCCCCCTCTAGAATTTATCCCCTATGGTCTCGGACTAGCGAGATACATGTTCCCGGTGGCTATTCGGCAAGAAAGAGTTGTGCTTCCGCTGCATCGCTGGAGCGAGGAGGTGGAGGTTGCTCGGTGCCTCGAACATGTGTGTGAGCACGGATGCGCTGCTGTTTTGCGGCGCTAGGACTTCCTCTCGATCTTGAGATCGGCAAGAGATCGTCTACATCAACCACGAGTTTGGAATCATTAAGCTTTGTCAGCCTTCGAGGGTATGTTCTCTACGGATATACATCCGCCCGTTGTTTGTATCTAGTAGATAGATCTTGGTACATAGTTGTTCCCATCGTAGGAAATTTTTTGTTTTCTATGCTGCGAACCCTACAGTCGGAAGTAGAGGGAAGATCCTGCAGGGCTTCTCCTAACCGGAGCAGGTTATGGTGGAGAAATAGGGTTCCCCGATGATCTAGGGTTTAGAGGCCGGAGAGGAGGAGGTGGAGGAGTCGGCGGCGGCGCCGGTGTGGGGAGGGGCTGGTGTTGTTTTTCTCTTGGGGCACCCCTCCCCTCTATTTATGAGAGGGAGGGCAGCTTGGGAGAGGGGAGTTTGAATCCTTCCCCAGCTCCCTCTTCTTGTTGGCTTGTGGTGGAGGGAAAGAAGGATTCTTTCCTTCCTCCATGAAGATACATTGTCCCAGTTTGACTTTTCAAACTTGCCTTTTGACTTTCGATTTGGAGCCCAATTTATTTCTTACAAATGCCCAACCAAGTGACCTAGGACATGATGCAATCATTCCACTTATTCATGACACATTCATGTATCCTTCCCCTTTCAATCCGGTGAACCTTCTAAACCCTTCTAGATCATTCCGGTGAAAACACCAGAATCATTCCCGAACTCCGGAATTGGACTTTCCTTATATGAATCTTATTCTCCGGACCATTTCGTATCTCCTCGTGATATCCCGGACCCCATCCGAGACTCCGAACAACATTCGATCTCCCTACTTACATTCCATATCTACTAAACAACATCGAATCCTTAAGTGTGTCTCCCTACGGTTCGTGAATTATGTAGACATGACCGAGACTCTTCTCCGATCAATAACCAATAGAGGAATCTGGAAATTCATATGGCTCCACATATTTCTACAATTACTTTGCGATCGAATGAACCACTTACATACGATACCAATTTTCCTTTGTCTCGTGATAGTTTACTTATCCGAGATATGATCGTCGATATCTCTGCATACCTAGTTCAACCTCGTTACCGATAAGTACTCTTTTCTCGTTCCCGTGATATGTGATTTCTTGTGAGCCAGTCACATGCTTGCAAGCTAATTGGATGACATTCCACCGAGAGGGCCCAGAGTATATCTATCTGTCATATGGATGGATAAATCCCACTCTTGATCCATATGCCTCAACATAGGGATGTCAACGAGCCGAACTCGAGCGAACATTGTGTAACATCCCAACATTAAAGCTTAGAAATAAGCTGAGCTCAGGTGTGTGCATTACATTTATGCATAGAAAATATGAATAATTTTCGCGCTTTGAATAAATTTAGCAAAGGAATCAAGATCTCTCTTATGTTGGTGAATAGAATTAAGTCATCGACATGAGTGCGATAGATTTCGACATGACCTTCATAGAACTTCTATGTTTTGGGGGAAAGAAATTTCAATTCAAGTAAAATATGAATAATAATAATTCAAATACGAATTTGAAAATGAATTTCTATTAGAAAAAATAGGTATTAAATTTCCAAATTATTTAATAAAAAATTGAGGTAAAAAAAATAAGAATAAGAATTATATAGACATACAATTTTACTCAAAAGAGTGTTTTTTACAACATTTATTGAATGGTACAATTGATAACATAAATGGGATATTACATAAGGAAATAAAATAATTCCTACGACTAAATTTTGATCTTCTCAATCTTCTATTTCTTCTTCTCTGCAAAAGAAACCACAAAAGACAGTGAGTTGTGTTGTGGATTAAGGTGTATGCATCTCATGAAGATATGCAAGTTGCTACTGGAGCTAGCACTATGGAAATCTGGAACTGGTCTCACACACACTAGCATTAACAAAGTTGAGAAAGTAGACAAGTGTCACGTAGGCAACAATATGTAGCATAAGGAAATAGATCTTTATCCCAACAAAGACATAAGTTAGGCATCCTACTAGGAAAATAATGAGCTCCTTGTCAAAGCTAAACCACAGCTTTAATCAAAAAAAGGATTCTATGTTTACATGGAAAAGGTCAACACGAATCATCCAACCTTGGTAATTAAGTAAGAGAACTTAATTAATTATTAAGCCACATTTAGTTTCATACATCAAGTTAAATAAGAAAGCCTGCAAGTAAAATTTAGTAGCAGCAACGAATATAAGTTTACACGCTTGGCAACCATAAAAGAAAGAAAAGAGAGCTACCGGGATAAGGGCAAGGCCTCAACGGTTGCTTGCACAAGGAGGAAAAAAGCAACTTGGTGACATGCACTAGATTGGGTCCACATGTAAGCATAGCATCTTACTCACATCATGAAGCCATGTGCTGTCATCTAATAGAAGCCTACCAATATAAAAGCAAGGCAGCAGCCAGCCGCACCACCTGTTTCACATACAAAGATACCACCAACAGCTTACAAGATCAACCAGCCAGAATATATGCATACTCATGAGAAGAGCCATTAGAACACATCAAGAACAGATAGAACTTTTGGAAAGCTATCAAGAGGCTAGGAGGAGTAGGCTATCCACAAGTAGGGTTATTCAGGATCCAGAACGGCAAGCTCCAGAAAAACAAGCCCCAAGAAAATATCTATATTACCTGAAGAAGAAGGCAACAAGCTACATAAGGAAGCAAGGTATTAAGCTTCAGATCTGAAATTCACATTGGCAGGGCTAGATGGAAGCATAGTAGTTCTTGATCGTTTTAGTAGAGAGGGGTGCTGTAAAACACTAGTAGTGTTGCTAGAGAGCAACCAGGTATGTCCAGAAGCAAGCAAATCCACCATAGAGCACTAGAACACTAACAAACCATCTAGGAAAACACATATTTGATCAGGAGTATACTGCAAAGATCTGGGTGAACCTATGATCACCAGAAACTCAGAGGAACCTGTCCTGAAATAAAATACAGCCAGCCAACATTACTATAAACACTCTACAATATATATACCAGGAAATTCACTTGTGATCAACAAGAATTAAGTTTCATCAAAGAAGAATATATTAAAACTACTATACATCTTGCATATACATCTTAGGAAGCAACTATTAGCTCAAACATACTATCCACACACTTACACTTACATAACAGGATTAAAATAAGATATGTGTTGTCGTATAATTTATTGCACACTAAATAATCATCTGTATGTGATGTCCATGTATATTCGTCATGCTCAAACGAGCTATATTCGTTTTCACACTTCACATACACTCGTGTTTGAGATATGTTTGTGTGGATGCATATAGCCAAGTTAATTAAAGATAATATCTTGTACAAACAGATCTAGGAGTTGTTTATCAGATTGCTAAATAGAATAGAGGATCTATTCATACAAGTTCTACTCGTAGAAACAACACTAGAACAAAAATAAATAAAAATCATTGATGCTTGGATGAGTAAATCAACCCGTAGCAGGAGGCCACGACCAACCCGTGGCCGGAGCAGCAGGAGGCGCGGGTGCATAGAAGCAGCACCATAGGCCGAGCCGATTAGGCTAGGGTTTGCCGTGTGGGCGAGCATCTGAGGCGGCGCTAGTTTGGCGGCGGTGTGGAGATGGCGGAGAGGACCGGAGCGGTGCCTCGCCGGCGTGCGGTGGCTCCGGAGAATCGAAGATGGCCGGGAAGAACCATGGGGCGGCAGCCTAGGGTTTCTCCCGGGGACGAGCGCGCGGGTGCTGGGGAACCTCGGCGGAGGGATATTAAGAGAAGAGAGCGGGGCCGGGAGTGGCCGTCGATGGCCAGGGCGGCGGCAGGTGACGATGCGAGCGATGGTGGGGAACGAGAGGAAAGAAAAGAGTCCGACCTTGTCCGTCTCGTGTACGTGAGAAAGATGAAAAAAAAAGAGCCTGAATACGCGTCTATATGCGTGTACGCATTTGTGCCTGTACGCTGTATGCGTGTACACGTGCTACTATTTCCGATTAAACCAAAGCGTGTTTGCGTATGTGATACTCCCTCTGTTCTAAAATATAAGACGTTTTAGGTTTGTGAAGAAAATGAATCTAGACTTTTTTAGTGTGTAGATTCATTCCAAAGTTGAATGAACTACATACTAAAATAAGTCTAGATTCGTTTTCTTCACAAACCTAAAACGTCTTATATTTTGGAACGGAGGGAGTACTATTCAAAGTTCAGCCAACAAGGTGGCGTTAAGTGCGTACGGTGTGCTAATTAGTCTAATTATTTAAGCCCAACAACTAGTCTTACTAATTGACCCATTTAGCTTTAGATAAATTAACTAATTTGTTAATATGTCTGGAATGTGTAACACTAGTGTATTATGGTATGTATTATGTACCAACTAATAAAATAAAATAAAATTACACTATAAAGAATTCTTATTCAAATAGTCTAATATCGGTCTAGAAAAGAAAATCAGTAACTAAATTTGTATCTATTTTTTAAAAAAATAATGATAATATTAGGACTACTATTTATTCCTAATTACTTCGAGATCTAGAAAAATATTAAATCCTTAAAACTCTCAAATGGGATTTTTTGAAAATAGTAGAAATATTATTTCAACTTTAATTATAAGTATTGTCATTATGATTTAAATATGAGTTTGCACTTACCTTTAAAAAACATTTAAAACCCGAGCCACACTTTAAGCCATATGCTCACACAAACTCAAGTCAAGTCAAGTCCAATTGTTTGACTTCATATGCATAACCATGTTTGATATTTGTTTGTAAGACCTTTCTGATTGGATCTTAAACTATAAGATCACAACTATGATTTTGTAATAATTGTTTTGTTTAGGTAGACAATTCATCTTAAGATATTAAGTTAACTCATATACCTAAGATCACCATGTTTTGTTAGTGATTTGTCCAATAGTGTACCCTTAGGATCATGATATCAAATCAAATCTCCATCGGACCTCCTCACTAATTCAACCTAACTAGTTGTTACCACTTGGTGATATTTGTTGGAAATATAAGCAATAATCCATATGATTTAATCCAAATAATAAACTGATAAATCATGATCATACAAACGGTACTAAAACCAATTATGCAGATCAGCAAAGTAGATGAACAGATTACATCTATAGGAGATAAACCTATTATATCTACACCAAACGCTAGAACAAAGAACTCTAGCATAATTCGAAAGAGAGAAATTGAGATCACATATGATGTAGGCTGAATAGCAGCCGCAGCGGTTGCAGCAGCGTCGCCCATGTTGAGGTTGTCGAAGAGGTCGCTCACGTCCGGGACGAAGTCGTCGTTCGGGAACTCGCCGTTGGACGACGTCGTGGTTGCTAGTAGTCCCGCTTGAGCGCTCCCCAAAAACCTGATCGCCCCTCACCCGTACAGGTTCACGAGAGGCGGAGTTCCGGAGACCTATTGTCCCGATCTGCGGTGTAGGCCGCAAGCCGGGATGGGGAAGACGAAAGCGGCAACGCAATGTTCTGGAGGATAGGCGCGTGTGTGGATTGATATGGTGCCGATTAGATTCTTAAAGGATAAGTTCCATATTCCAAATATCATATACCTAATACCATCATCATAGCTTATGATAAAGCCTGAGTGATTAATATTGTAATCAAGTAGTACTCTTTCGAAATCCTATACCAAGTGTAAAATCGATGACTCACGAGTCCGCCTGAATTTACATTGAGAGTGAAGGATCACACATCCTTGATCATACATAGTGAAACCTAAAACTTAGTAGTACTCTAAGTAAACTACATCTTAAGTTCACTAGCTTATTCATACGTAGTTAACCATAGTCTTCTATTCTTCCTGTAATAGTCATACTTGTTCTAGATCCTGAGAACTATTTAATACCTATATGATACTCTTAGAAACCACTACACATTGTCCAACCAAGTACAAATTGTAACTAAGCCGCACTCATAGTTTGTGAATTGAACGAAAGTATTTAACCTTGATTGAATAGAATTCTTTTCTAATGCTACACCCAAGCTTAGAGCAATTAACAAGTCAACATTACCAACAAAATCTCAAAATGGGAGTCCTTAACTATGTATACTTACCATAGTAGAAGCCTTACTTGTGAATCCTAGATAGAGCCCGACATTACTAGAAGTAAGTTATATCTTAAATTCACTCGTTACCTTAATTAACCTTAACCGGATATTCCTCATGTAGAGGAAATCTTTATTTAAGAATCTTAAACTTAACTCAAATACCTGTAGGTTATACTTTTATAACCTTTATGGATTGCCTAATTTAGTATAAGAAGCATTCTTTTCAAAAGTTATTCTTTTAAGATACATTATAAAGCAAGACATAAGCATTTCTATGAAAACTCTAAATGATGAACAACCCTTATATACACAGTCTTTAGATACATTCCACACTTGAGTATTCTATTATTATGTGTACTTTATTATACTTATATGTTGTTTCACACACACTCACAAGCCTTAATAAGAAGCACAAGTGTGGAACTTATCGAAAAGAACAACACATTCCAAAGAAACCACTTCCAGTTTCCAAACCCTAGATCAACGCTTATTCCGGGGATTCGAGTTTATCAAATTGCATTACATTACTTATGCATAAAATCATCTTGCTTCTTTAAACATTAGTCTTTACCGGACCAATGATGTTGATTTCAGTTATTGGATCTTATGTCGTCTCGAAGACCGTGAGTGCATAATCTTGCAATCACAAAAGGCAAGTTCACACTTGCTCATGTCCTTTGATTATTTTCCGTAAATTATTATGCAAATCCAGTGTTGTCATCACTTGCATTTCAAAAAGGTTAGAAAACACTATTTTCATAATAATATGATTATAGTTTATGTACCATGAGGTAATAATCTACTATGAAAGTTCTGGTGGTAAATGAACATATTACCTAGGACTTAACAACCATTGTCGCCAGTGATTCTTGCGCCGTATATTAAGAGAGTGTACCTCAATAATGGATGAGTGGGGAATTGGCTTACATAATTCTTCTATAGGAGGTAGATTATTTACATCTTCAGATCTAATACCTTTCTCCTTTAGACATTTCTTAGCTTCTTTCATCACTTCATCATTTAATGCAATAACTTCCCTCTTCTTTGGTGTTGATGTTGGAACTGGTTCAGGCGCAACTGGTTCAGGAATAATAGTCTCAGGTATATTTAGCTCAATTGAAGTCTAATTATCATAATTCTTGCTTATCTTAGCCATTAATTCTTCAGCATCCGTAGGAGTTCTTTTCCTGAAAACACAATCAGCAAAGCTATCTAGGTATGTCCTAGAATCATCAGTTAGTCCACTGTAATAAATATCAAGAAGCTCGTTCTTAGTTAATGGACATTCAGGATGTGCAGGAATCAATGCACAGAACCTTGTCCATGACTCAGGAAATTTCTCTTCTTCTCCCTTTTTAAAATTAAAAAGTCTCTGCAAAGCAGCATGTCTAGCACTGGGAGAAAAATATTTCTAAAAGAAAGAAGCAATCAAGCAATCATGGCTATCAATGGAACCAGGAGATAATCTATTAAACAAAGCCCTAGCTTCTCCTTTTAGTGAAAAAGGAAAAATCTTAGTAACAAAGTACTTGCGCATCTTAATATCATCAGAGAATAAAGAACTCATAGTAGAAAGCTCATTCATATGAGCCACAACACTCTCACTTTCAGCCCCACAAAAAAGTTAATTCTCAACAATATCTAAATAGGATAAATCAAGAAATAAATCATAATATTTATCTTTAATATCTATAGGAGAGGTGGCAGAGGACAACGTATCATGAAGAGAGAATATTTATATGAGAGAGTATTCACAAAGTATGATCCCTAGGCCTTGTTTCGGTCATAGTATAAGTCATCCGTGATTCGCTCACGACTGGGCTGTATGCAGTGGCGGAGGCAACCGAGCCAGGTAGCCTAGGCAGAGTACGAAGGCCCCTAGCTAACGGATACTTTGCCTATGGAAAAATAGATTAATTCTCATTAGCAGGTAAGAAATTAAGCGAGAGACCACGAGCAAAGCCCGGGCAGCTGCCCAGGCACGCCGGCCTGAAGCTCCGCCACTGGCTGTATGTCCTCGTTGTCTCTGGTAGTGAGGCACGTACGTCGTGTTTAGATCTTGGCCTGCGAGAGGGAGAGGTAGAGGTTAGAGAGCAATTTGTCCAATAATCCGTCAAATGTAGAAGCAGAGGAGAGAAGCATGTGTGCTCGTACATGTGCAACGAAGGATGACGTAGTCGCGCGAGTGCCTTGGACGTCGCCGCCGGTCCTCTTGGCCGTCGTCGTCTCATGATCGATCGTCCTGACTGCTGTTGAGAAAGAGAGATGCAATGCCCATGTCGTACGTACGTCCTCCTCATGCTCCTATCAGCCGCGAAAGCGTTCTCAGATGAACAAGATGGAATGGAAGGAGGAGGCACGGTAGTGTTGTTTGACCTCACCTGGTCATCATCTGGCTAGAGTGGTGGAGTGCTATGACGCGTGGGTCCGCTGGCCTGGGAGCCCCACAAGTCAGCGAGTTAGAGTCAAGCTGCTGTCAGTGAAAGAAACAGTGGGAGTTTGGCCAAAGTCAATCCGGACTGTCCGTTTCAGTCGGTTGGTCGAGCATCCCTGCCCTCTGCCTGCTGGAACAACAACAATAACACCTAGGACGACATGGTGCTCGCGGCTCGCCCATGACACCACTTTGCTTTTTGGTGGGTGGATTTGCACCTTGGGATCCTCTCCTACGATATCAGCCAACAACACGATGATGGTCACCAATCTGCTGCTTTTGCTGCCATTCTCTTGGGTACATCCCACTTCAGTAATGCATCCAGCCGACCGCGACGAGCGCCAGTATCACCTCCGACAAGAGGAGGAGGACGAGGAGGAGGAATCCGGCGTATTGCCTGCGCCACCAATAAAGCATCGTCGCCTAGAGACGTAATCATGAACAAACTCGACCAATCTGTTCCTCCTTACAATACACTTGTGTAATTTGGTGTCGATCTGTCAATATTACAAGTGCGCGGAGGCACTAGTGCACACGGTGGCCTCTAACACCGGTTTAGACCAGCCTAACAGTGGTTCTATAACCGCTTGTAAGGGTTTGGTGTTAGAGGCCCCGTCTTTAACACCGGTTTTTATACGAACCGCTGTTAAAGGATTGCGCACGTGGGGGCTCATGCCACACCTTTTTAACACCGGTTCATGTTACAAACCGGTGTTAAAGGTTCTCCGTTGTAACTACCTCGGTGAATTACGCTCCTAGATACAGGCCTGGATGAGTGATAGTGGTTGAAATAGTACGGTGGGGCCCCAAAAGCCACTCACTGGTAGTCCTTTCAGACGTCCCAACCACTACCCTCCCAACGGGACCTGTACGGGCGGCGTAATCGGCAGGCGAAGGGATCAACTACATACACAAGTGGGTATGTATGCAAGCCACCATACAAGAGTACATCAGAGCCACACCATCTAAAAAGAAAGGAAATATAGCAACGCCATACGGCAAGAATCAAATATCCTAGATTCATCTATAATTTAGGATATCTCCTCATACATCACATAACAGAGTATCAAGCGGAAGCGGCAAACAAGATCCGAGTACGGATAAGAGGCAAATTGGCATAAGATGCCTAGAAAATAAGCACATCCCGCCCACAGATCTCACGGATCCCCATTCCCGGAATCTCTACACCGAATGGTCGTCGCCCACATCATCAGACTCCTCCACCCAGTATCCGTCCTGCGAGGGTACCTGTTCATCTGAACCAATAATTTATCGTGTGAGACCCTAAGTGTACTCAGCAAGTCTTAATGCCTCTAAAGGGGACACAACCTGGGGTGACGCAATTGCAGCGAAAGATAAAACCCTAGCAGTCCTACAGATAACGCTACCCATCCGCCTAACCAATGATAGACGGATGTCCGAGAGTTTAAGAACAACAGTTATAATGGTAACCTCATCAGATCCATCCTCCTCCCTGCTTACCAACAAGGAAGCGGACGAACACCCCCCCATCCGTTGGCAGTTTTATTAACCATTCCATGAGACTTGCACTATTTACTAGTTAGTTGTTTAGTCAGATTAAAAGCGGTACTTTAGTTATGCTTGTCTATGATCGAGAAACTGTGCTCCAAGTCGTCCATAACCGCGGACACGGCTTTCAGAAAGTTTTACCCTGCAGGGGTGCACAAATAGCAACACACACTCGATCGACCTCGGAAAAACCAAATCAAAACCCAACGAGGCCTTCGCGACAAAGCAATCACGGGATTCAGAAATATTTCAGGGGGCCACCCCATTAAGCTACCCGCCACGAAGCTAGCTGACTCCGAAACGGACTTAAGGTTTGGGTATACGGCTGTGAACGACAGCAAATCCCCAAACAGGGACTGTCGACACCGCGGAATCGTGTCCCGAGCCAAAACAGTACAGCGTGCTCCTCGCACAATCGTAATAAAGCAGTAAACATGGCATAAGTACAGGATAGTAATAAAACCTCAAACTAGTTTGTGGCCCCAAGAAATAAGACGGAATCAAGCTCTGGCTCAGGGGGGTCCCATATACCTCCCGGATGTGGATAGCGCGATAAATCTTGGAACAGGAATCAAGTACTCGGGGTCTTACGGGACACAAGTGAGCAGGAAGAACCAAATAGCAGATGTTGCTCACCGGTGCCACTTTCATTAGTTATCCCACTACTTCTCAGGTTAAGTTGTTTAGGTACCTCGTTATCCATCAGACACTCACAAACCCTACACATGCTGTTCTACGACTCGCATGGCTCAAACAACTCCTGTAGTAAGGGCTCATGGGATGGAGGAACAAGCTTGGTGGGGTTTAAAAGTAAAGGCTATGCATACTTGGGATTCAGTTTAATGCAATCGCGACTCAATGATGCAAGAATAAGATAGAGGCAATAGGTACTGTATGTATGCAAGCATGTGGTAGTGCTTGCCTGGCAACTCAGTCGAAGCGAGAGACGGATCTGGGTAGTGCTCCTGGTGCTCTTGGTAAAACCCCTGCTCAGAGTCTATTCGAAGAAGAACCAAACAAACAAGGGCCAACATAAATAAAGTGCACGAGCATAGGAATAAAATGCGACAAGCAAACAATCATGCCATGATGAATGATGCACAAGTTGCATGGCAATAAAGTAGCATGGCATAGTGAGGTGTGGGAGACAAGTAATAACATTTTAATGGGGTTTTGGATCTCATTTTTGTTGTCATACTAGTTGTTGTTTGCATTATATTTATATGATGCATGCTGCAATTGAAGTCATGGAAAGCATAAACAGAAAGGTATCGTCGAGCTGATCATTTTAGACATATCATTTGCTTAATTCGGAGTTATAAAACAAAAGTTATTAATTATTTAAGTTCCAGTGGCAATTGGTGTAATTTAAATCAACTTGGAATTTTAATTGTACAAAAGGCAATTTGAATGGCGTATTTGAATTCCTCACATTTTTCTGATTCAAAAACATATATTATTTGTATTATTTGGAATTATGAATTTAATTTTATTTTTAGTCAAAATTAGTCAAAATGGGTCAAAGTCAAAGGTTGGACTAGTTAGAGTCAACTCAGGTCAAATATGAAACATGGTTGGGTTTATATTTGAAAGACATTCATATTTCATTTTGAAAGTTTCTGCAAATTCCAACTATTTAAAGAGATAAGGATTGATTTGTATTTATCATATTTTTGGAATTTTATTTGTGTTAGAAAAGATTCAAGGACTTTTTGTACACAGGCAGATTGACCCATAGAGACAGACAAGTGGGGTCAGAGGGTCGCGGGCCACTGCGCGTGCGGAGCAGTGGGGAGCAGACACGTGGGTGAGCCCTGGGTGTTCGGGTTGGGGAAGAAAGAAACATAAGGGCTTTCTTGCAAAGTGTCCTGGCACACGCCGAGTTTACTAAACGACGGACATGTTTGATTAGTGCGTTTTGGGCTAGCTGACTCGGTTTTTGTGATGAAGATGGCGTGAGATACACTACGAATTTCGACATTCCGCAAACAAGAAAGATGAAGGGGATTGTAAGGGCTACAATTATTGTGTTTGTGGTTTCGCCGGTGGAGGACTTAATATCTCGGAAAACGACGATGAACAGAGGAGGAAACACTGTCTGCGCGGACTGAAATTTCGCACTGCTGGAACGTTTGCTGCAACAATCTTGTGAGGATTTTGAGCGATCTAGAGAACCAATTCACGCAAGGTTGTGTCTACATGAAGCTGGTACATCCCTCCTCGACTAAGCTTGTGGAGGTTCGCGGGAGGTGGACTAGGACGCCGGGAAAACGAGGTGGAACAGAGGCATAAACAGATGGTGCAGTCTGAATTTCGATAGGCAGAAAGCAGTGAGATGCACTGATGTTTGGAAGAAGATCACGAGCAGCTCCAGGCATGGTTTTGAGTGTTGCTAGGTGCGTTAGAGAGCTAGTGACATCGACATGATGTTAGAATGAACAAAAGCATCGGAATCTAGCTGAAACGGGTGGTGACGTACGAGGAACAGAGGGGGGTTAGCGCTTCTGCCGCAGTTGCTCTCTGACGCCCGCGGCGAGCGGCACGGCGGAGCTGCGCGGGAGAGCGGCGGTAGAAACCGGCGACACGAAGCTGAGCGGAGAAGAAGAGGGAAGGGTAACAGGAGGGGTTGCTCACCTCGGTCGATTCCCGGAGGAAACGAGGAGCGGAGGGACGGAGGTGATGTCGGCGACGGTGGTTTGGGTGCAGCGCCTGGCCAGGAAGAAGAGGGACAGCGGTGCCTTGTCCAGCTCCTGCTCGAGCTCGCGAAGGGGTTGTCGGGGCTGCCTGCACGCTCTCCGTCTCCAGCAGAAGATCAAGTCGACGGCGGGGCGTCGCAGTCCTCGCCGACGCTCGCGGACAGGGTCAGAGCATAGGCGGGGACAGAGGTAGGGTGGCGGCGGAGAGGAGGGGAAGGAGGACTAGGGCTTGCAGGGGCCTCCGCGGCTGGGGATAAGAAGGAGGAAGGGAGGGTGACGCGGCTGACGGCGGAGGCGGCCACCTGCTCCTCTGCTGCTGTCTTCCGTCTGCTGTCGAGGCGAGCGACCGCACGGCGTCAGGCAGGAAGAAGTACAGGAACGCGACGGCGAAGCGGTACTGGGCCGGGAAGGCGAGCTGGGCCGGGGGAAACTGGGTAAGGCGGGCTGCTGCCTGCCCTGGGCTGCTGCGGCTGCTCTGGGCTGCTGCGGCTGCTCTCTTTCCCTTTTTTTTTTCTTTTCCATTCCTTCTCTTTTATTTTATCTGTTTTGGTTTGTTTTAATTCCATTTTAAAACCAAACCAGCTACTGATTTCAAAACCGTTTGAACCTGGTCACCAGGAGATTTGAAAAGAGGGAGGCCACTTGGGTTGAGATTAGAAGGGTGAGGGGTAGAGTTTTTAGATAGGAAGGTTATGTGGCAGGGGGTAGATATAGAAAAAGACTAAGATAGATGACAAGAGGGAGAGGGGGATGGTTCCTTTGAATCATGCATGCTCCAAAAGGCCAAGCAAGATCAACAAGAAAGGAGAGATAGGGAGAGAGAGATATGGTGATAGGATTGTTCTTATGCTCACACATGATCACATGTGTGTGCATGAAGATGGGGATAGAGGTTTAGATGATATGGAGGAGATCAACTACAAGCCAATCACAAGATTTAAAACAAGGGGAGGTGATCCATTTCGAATGCAAGCAAAAACCAAATACTAGAAAAGGTGGCACTTGCATGGCCCATGCAACATAATTAATGCCAAAAGGTTATATTGTGAAAACAACATTATTTCACGTGGCTTCAATCCTTGCATTCCCAAAAGGTGGGCAAAGGCCAAACAAAAGATTATGGGTGGAATCCAACCAACCAACATGAGCTAGAGATAAATCAACAAAATGCCAAGCTCAGATTAGTTGGATGGTGGAATTACAAGGTGGTGAAAGAAGAGGTGGTGGAGTCAATAAGAGAGATGCCCTCAACTCAACTTGGGCATATAACAATATATCAAGAGCCAAATGCAATATCAAGAGGCAAATACAATTAATCATGCATATGAGATAAGAACCAAACAAGAAAGGGTTTTATATGATGCTCAAATGCAAGGTAGTATGATGACATGAGCATGAGATGATGATGATGCAACAATTATATGTTGGAAGTGGCCCATTTTATTATTATAACAAGTAGCATTACAGGGGTTAGACAACTGGGATGCTACAACTCTCCCCCACTAAACAGGAATCTCGCCCCGAGATTCTAGGAAGAAGAAGACTCAAAGAGGGTAGGATAGTTGACACGGAGTTCATCTTCACGCTCCCAAGTGGCTTCATCAACGGAATGGTGCGACCACTGCACCTTGCAGAACTTGATGGACTTGTTGCGAGTCCTTCTTTCTGCTGTCTCAAGGATTTTGGTGGGATGTTCTTGATAAGACAGGTCTTCTTTGAGGTCGATTAGCTCATGATCCACGGTCCTGCCGGGATCTTTGAAGCACTTCTTGAGCTGAGAGATGTGGAAAACATCATGGACTTTGAGTTTTTCCGGAAGCTCCAGGGCATAAGCAACTTCTCCTCTTCTACCACGAATCTTGAATGGACCAATGTATCTAGGAGCCAGCTTTCCTTTGATACCAAAGCGGTGTGTGCCTTTCATGGGAGTGACACGAAGGTATACGAGATCACCAGGGGCATACACCATGTCCGTGTGCTTCCTGTCATAGTTGCTCTTCTGACGACTTTGCGCAATCTTCAGGTTCTCAAGAATGATATGCACCTTCTCCTCTGCTTGGGTTACAATGTCAGGGCCAAACCAGATTCTTTCTCCTGCACCTGACCAACCAATCGGAGTTCTGCACTTGCGACCATAGAGAGCCTCAAATGGTGCCATCTTCAGACTCTTCTGGAAGCTGTTGTTGTATGAGAACTCAGCATAAGGAAGGCATTCTTCCCATTTCATGCCAAAGGAGATGACACAAGCACGAAGCATATCTTCCAGAATCTGATTGATTCTTTCCACTTGTCCTTGAGACTGAGGGTGGTAAGCAGTGCTGAAGTTCAACTTTGTTCCCAAAGCTTTTTGGAAACTCTCCCAGAACTTTGAGGTGAAGATGCTCCCACGGTCTGAACTGATTTCAAGTGGTACCCCATACAGAGAGACAATTCTGTTGATATAGAGCTCGGCCAACTGAATTCCAGAAATTGTTTCCTTGACGGGGAAGAAATGAGCCACTTTGGAAAGCCTGTCAATGACAACAAAGATTGCATTGTTGCCCTTTTGCGACCTTGGAAAGCCAGTGATGAAGTCCATCTCCACTTTCTCCCATTTCCACTCCGGGGGTTTCAATGGCTGTAGAAGACCGAATGGTTTCTGATGGACAGCTTTGACTCTGCGGCAGACATCACACTCCGAGACATACTTGGCACAATACCGTTTCAAACCAGGCCACCAATATTGTGTTTTCAGGTCCATGTACATCTTTGTGCTGCCAGGATGGATAGAAAGAACCGAATCATGCGCCTCCTTGAGAACTTGCTCTCTCAAACCCGGATAGTTTGGAACAAACATCCGGTGGTCGAAGAAGAGAGTGCCTTGATCATCGACGTGGAAGGACTCATACTTTGGAAGCTGAAGTTTGGAGATGAGCTTTTTGGTGTGCGGATCACCAAGCTGACGAGAGCGAATGGTTTCTTCCAAGACAGGAGTAGCCAGAAGGTTCAGGAGATGCCCTTGTTCCACAACTTCAAGGTTGAGCTGACGGAATTCCTCGCACAAGAGAGGCTGCTGCTCTTCTATCACGAGGTTATTGACATAAGCTTTACGGCTGAGAGCATCTGCCATGACATTAGCTTTGCCCGGTGTGTAGTTGATGGTCAAATCAAAATCATTGATTGCTTCAATCCATCTCCTCTGCCGAAGGTTGAGGTCAGGCTGAGTGAAGATATACTTCAGACTCTTGTGATCCGAAAAGATTTCACAACGGTTGCCAAGCAAGTAGTGCCTCCATGTTTTCAAAGAAAAGACAACTGCTGCTAGCTCGAGGTCATGTGTAGGATAGTTGATCTCATGCGTCTTCAACTGACGAGAGGCATAAGCAACAACTTGCTTTTCTTGCATAAGGACTGCACCCAATCCTTGCAAGGAGGCATCACAGAATATCTGGAAGGGCTTAGAAGTATCTGGAGGAACCAAAACTGGTGTGGAAGTGAGCTTCTCTTTGAGTGCCTCAAAGCTTTCTTGGCAGGCAGGGGTCCAAAGATATTTCTTGCCTTTCTTGAGGAGATCGGTAAGAGGCTTCGCTATCTTGGAGAAGTTCTGGACGAAGCGGCGACAATAACTAGCCAAACCGAGGAAACTCCGCACTTGTTTGACATTAACAGGAGGAAGCCAATCAACAATTGTTTTCACAGTTTCCGGGTTGACTGCAATGCCCTTGGCAGAGATAACGTGACCCAGATAGGTTACTTCAGGCAGCCAGAACTCACACTTTGAGAACTTTGCATACAAGCGGTTCTCACGAAGCTTGTTCAGGACACAACGAAGGTGTTCTTCATGCTCTTCCTTTGACTTGGAATAGACCAGGATGTCATCCAGATAGACCACAACGAACTTATCAAGGTACTCCATGAAGACTGAGTTCATAAGCCTCGAGAAGGTGGCAGGTGCGTTGGTGAGACCAAAGGACATGACCGTGTACTCATACAGGCCATAGCGGGTGGTGAAAGCTGTTTTGGGCACATCTTCCTTGCGAATCTTGATTTGGTGATAACCACTCCTCAAATCCAGCTTAGAGAATACCACAGCTCCAGCTAGCTGATCGAAGAGATCATTAATCCGCGGAAGGGGATATTTGTTCTTGATGGTTTTAGCATTGAGAGCCCGATAGTCCACACAAAGTCTATCAGTCTTGTCTCGCTTCTTCACAAAGATTGTTGGGCTACCCCAAGAGGAAGTGCTATGTTGAATGAAACCCAACTTCTCTTGTTCATCAAGTTGACGTTTGAGTTCAGCCAACTCAGAAGGACCCATTTTATAAGGCCGCTTGGAGATAGGAGCCGTTCCAGGTTCAAGCTCAATTACAAACTCAACCTCACGATCCGGAGGCATACCTGGCAACTCTTCAGGAAAGACATCTGGGAACTCACAGACCACCGGAACACTCTGAATAGCATCCATAGCATCATTATTCAGAGCCGCCAAAGAGTAGAGCTGAATAGAAGGAGTCAGACTTGGAGAAAAGATTATATGGCCTTCCGGAATCTTCAGAGAAACTGAGCGTTCAGCACAATCAATCACAGCTGCATTTGCTGTCAACCAATCCATGCCCAAGATGATGTCAATATCAGAATTGCCCAGAACAATTAATGATGCCGAGAAGAGAGAGCCACCAATCTCAATTTGATTGCCATGGCTGATTTTAGATGCTATCATATTTGCTCCAGGAGAAAGAACCATTAACCGCTTTTGGAGAGGACCCAGGACTAACTCATTTTCATTTGCAAACTTGTGAGAAACAAATGAATGCGATGCACCAGAATCGAACAAAACTCGTGCAGGGACTGAGTTAACAGATAGCATACCCATCACAACTCCCGGTGCATGCTCAGCTTGAGCGGTGTTGATGCAGTTGGCACGGGCGACAACAGACCCGGGCTTGGTGTTGATGTTGAGAGCCCGAGGTGGTGGTGCACGAACCGAAGGAGCGCTTGTTGTAGATCTTGGCGGGGGTTGAGGGAGAGCTTTGTTCTTCATCGGACAGTTCCAGTTTAGATGCCCAGTTTCTCCACAGGTGTAACACACAGCAGGTGGGCGTGGAACAACGTGGCCAGGGACTCCGCCAGGCGCTCCAGGGTAAGGGTTGTTGTAGCCCCTAGGAGCCGCAGTGAGGAAGTTTGTTAGCCTTGGTGCGAAACTTGCAGGTCTTGGTGAAGCCAGGAGCGACGGTGGGGTGTTAGGAACCCAGACACGCCGCTTAGAAGGAGCTGCCATAACCGAAGAGCTTGATGCATCCCTGCTGTGCTTCTTTGATTCCTCGAACATCTGCCTGCTTGCCTCCTCTTGCAGAGCTGTGTGCTGAAGCTCAAGAAAGGATGCCGGTCTTGCATGAGTGATTGCATACTTAATCGATGCATTAAGCCCTTGCCGGAACCTCTTCTGCCTCTTCTTGTCATCTGAGACCTCATCACCACCATAGCGAGAGAGTTTCATGAACTTCCTGATGTAGGTGTTGACATTATCACTTCCCTGCTTGAGGTTGAGAAAAGCTTCCTTCATCCTTTCCATGACAATCTCTGACAGAAATTGCTCTTTGAAAGCCCCAGAGAACTGTTGCCAAGTAGGCTGAAAACCAGTGCAGCTTGCCTTCAGGTAGTTCTCCCACCAAAGAGCGGCATCTCCCTTCAGTAGGTGAGTAGCACACTTTACCCATTCCTGTTCCGGAACATCAGCAGTCTCAAGAAGCCTTGACGTCTCACGCAACCAATCATCCGCGTCGAGTGGCTGATCGGAAACATCAAACGGGCGCGGGTTGAATTTGAGGAAGCTCTTGATGTCTCCACGCTTGGGAGGTGGAGGGAGTGGAGCAAACTCGTTCCTCCGAACACTCTCTTCCATCCGTTGCTGGTTCTGCTGCATGGCTGCCAAAGCATTTGCAATGTTTGACAAAGCGGCCCCCAACTCTGGCGGTATGTCCTCATCTGAACGGCGTGGTGGAGCCATCCTGAGATTGATATAAAACCCAAGTCAGTACTATAATGGAGAATAATAATAATCCAAAATAGTACCAAGATGGAATTAACCAAGATTAAAGGATACAATTTACTGAGATGATATTAAAATATCAACAAAGTTCAAAGCACCTAAAAGATATTTAAGCATATCGCACACGACTTAAAAGGAGTGTGGTACACAGAGATATCAAAGAAAAATTTTCCACAAATTTCGGCATTAAAATACCAATAGATGCGCAAAATTACTTAGCGAATCAAGATTAGTGACTCTACCGATTCAATATACAAAAGCGAATGACAAGAGTAGTGGTATGGTCGCGACTCCATCCCGCACTCAAATCATTACTCCGCACATGAATAAGTATTACACATATCCTAACCCCTTCTTCTGAAGTTGAACCTAAAGATTAGCAACTACGGAAAACGAACACCCCAAACAAGACAACGTCGGTAAACAAAGAGTAGGACAGATCGCGTCGGTGTACAACGAATTAGATAGATCGCGTCGGTTTGCAAAAACCTGTCGGTATGGAATGTACCCACAGTTGATAACCAAGAGGACGATTAAGATAACCAATTTGGATGCAACAGATAGAAAAGGGATTGCACACACACACACACACAACCTATGGTACTACGGAAATCCCAGAACACGTGAATCCTAGTTTGAAATTTTAAGAAGAGGATTGAAAACGTTACACTTCCTTACCAGAAAAGGGTGGGTGGGTGGGTAAGAAGAAAAGTGGAAGCAGTCCTACTCTCGCGTTTTGTTTTTCCCTAATATACATAACTACCAAAATATTTTCTAGACTGACAACGACCATTTGGCTGAGACCCTGAAGGTCGGGATGGCTCTGATACCAATTGTAACTACCTCGGTGAATTACGCTCCTAGATACAGGCCTGGATGAGTGATAGTGGTTGAAATAGTACGGTGGGGCCCCAAAAGCCACTCACTGGTAGTCCTTTCAGACGTCCCAACCACTACCCTCCCAACGGGACCTGTACGGGCGGCGTAATCGGCAGGCGAAGGGATCAACTACATACACAAGTGGGTATGTATGCAAGCCACCATACAAGAGTACATCAGAGCCACACCATCTAAAAAGAAAGGAAATATAGCAACGCCATACGGCAAGAATCAAATATCCTAGATTCATCTATAATTTAGGATATCTCCTCATACATCACATAACAGAGTATCAAGCGGAAGCGGCAAACAAGATCCGAGTACGGATAAGAGGCAAATTGGCATAAGATGCCTAGAAAATAAGCACATCCCGCCCACAGATCTCACGGATCCCCATTCCCGGAATCTCTACACCGAATGGTCGTCGCCCACATCATCAGACTCCTCCACCCAGTATCCGTCCTGCGAGGGTACCTGTTCATCTGAACCAATAATTTATCGTGTGAGACCCTAAGGGTACTCAGCAAGTCTTAATGCCTCTAAAGGGGACACAACCTGGGGTGACGCAATTGCAGCGAAAGATAAAACCCTAGCAGTCCTACAGATAACGCTACCCATCCGCCTAACCAATGATAGACGGATGTCCGAGAGTTTAAGAACAACAGTTATAATGGTAACCTCATCAGATCCATCCTCCTCCCTGCTTACCAACAAGGAAGCGGACGAACACCCCCCCATCCGTTGGCAGTTTTATTAACCATTCCATGAGACTTGCACTATTTACTAGTTAGTTGTTTAGTCAGATTAAAAGCGGTACTTTAGTTATGCTTGTCTATGATCGAGAAACTGTGCTCCAAGTCGTCCATAACCGCGGACACGGCTTTCAGAAAGTTTTACCCTGCAGGGGTGCACAAATAGCAACACACACTCGATCGACCTCGGAAAAACCAAATCAAAACCCAACGAGGCCTTCGCGACAAAGCAATCACGGGATTCAGAAATATTTCAGGGGGCCACCCCATTAAGCTACCCGCCACGAAGCTAGCTGACTCCGAAACGGACTTAAGGTTTGGGTATACGGCTGTGAACGACAGCAAATCCCCAAACAGGGACTGTCGACACCGCGGAATCGTGTCCCGAGCCAAAACAGTACAGCGTGCTCCTCGCACAATCGTAATAAAGCAGTAAACATGGCATAAGTACAGGATAGTAATAAAACCTCAAACTAGTTTGTGGCCCCAAGAAATAAGACGGAATCAAGCTCTGGCTCAGGGGGGTCCCATATACCTCCCGGATGTGGATAGCGCGATAAATCTTGGAACAGGAATCAAGTACTCGGGGTCTTACGGGACACAAGTGAGCAGGAAGAACCAAATAGCAGATGTTGCTCACCGGTGCCACTTTCATTAGTTATCCCACTACTTCTCAGGTTAAGTTGTTTAGGTACCTCGTTATCCATCAGACACTCACAAACCCTACACATGCTGTTCTACGACTCGCATGGCTCAAACAACTCCTGTAGTAAGGGCTCATGGGATGGAGGAACAAGCTTGGTGGGGTTTAAAAGTAAAGGCTATGCATACTTGGGATTCAGTTTAATGCAATCGCGACTCAATGATGCAAGAATAAGATAGAGGCAATAGGTACTGTATGTATGCAAGCATGTGGTAGTGCTTGCCTGGCAACTCAGTCGAAGCGAGAGACGGATCTGGGTAGTGCTCCTGGTGCTCTTGGTAAAACCCCTGCTCAGAGTCTATTCGAAGAAGAACCAAACAAACAAGGGCCAACATAAATAAAGTGCACGAGCATAGGAATAAAATGCGACAAGCAAACAATCATGCCATGATGAATGATGCACAAGTTGCATGGCAATAAAGTAGCATGGCATAGTGAGGTGTGGGAGACAAGTAATAACATTTTAATGGGGTTTTGGATCTCATTTTTGTTGTCATACTAGTTGTTGTTTGCATTATATTTATATGATGCATGCTGCAATTGAAGTCATGGAAAGCATAAACAGAAAGGTATCGTCGAGCTGATCATTTTAGACATATCATTTGCTTAATTCGGAGTTATAAAACAAAAGTTATTAATTATTTAAGTTCCAGTGGCAATTGGTGTAATTTAAATCAACTTGGAATTTTAATTGTACAAAAGGCAATTTGAATGGCGTATTTGAATTCCTCACATTTTTCTGATTCAAAAACATATATTATTTGTATTATTTGGAATTATGAATTTAATTTTATTTTTAGTCAAAATTAGTCAAAATGGGTCAAAGTCAAAGGTTGGACTAGTTAGAGTCAACTCAGGTCAAATATGAAACATGGTTGGGTTTATATTTGAAAGACATTCATATTTCATTTTGAAAGTTTCTGCAAATTCCAACTATTTAAAGAGATAAGGATTGATTTGTATTTATCATATTTTTGGAATTTTATTTGTGTTAGAAAAGATTCAAGGACTTTTTGTACACAGGCAGATTGACCCATAGAGACAGACAAGTGGGGTCAGAGGGTCGCGGGCCACTGCGCGTGCGGAGCAGTGGGGAGCAGACACGTGGGTGAGCCCTGGGTGTTCGGGTTGGGGAAGAAAGAAACATAAGGGCTTTCTTGCAAAGTGTCCTGGCACACGCCGAGTTTACTAAACGACGGACATGTTTGATTAGTGCGTTTTGGGCTAGCTGACTCGGTTTTTGTGATGAAGATGGCGTGAGATACACTACGAATTTCGACATTCCGCAAACAAGAAAGATGAAGGGGATTGTAAGGGCTACAATTATTGTGTTTGTGGTTTCGCCGGTGGAGGACTTAATATCTCGGAAAACGACGATGAACAGAGGAGGAAACACTGTCTGCGCGGACTGAAATTTCGCACTGCTGGAACGTTTGCTGCAACAATCTTGTGAGGATTTTGAGCGATCTAGAGAACCAATTCACGCAAGGTTGTGTCTACATGAAGCTGGTACATCCCTCCTCGACTAAGCTTGTGGAGGTTCGCGGGAGGTGGACTAGGACGCCGGGAAAACGAGGTGGAACAGAGGCATAAACAGATGGTGCAGTCTGAATTTCGATAGGCAGAAAGCAGTGAGATGCACTGATGTTTGGAAGAAGATCACGAGCAGCTCCAGGCATGGTTTTGAGTGTTGCTAGGTGCGTTAGAGAGCTAGTGACATCGACATGATGTTAGAATGAACAAAAGCATCGGAATCTAGCTGAAACGGGTGGTGACGTACGAGGAACAGAGGGGGGTTAGCGCTTCTGCCGCAGTTGCTCTCTGACGCCCGCGGCGAGCGGCACGGCGGAGCTGCGCGGGAGAGCGGCGGTAGAAACCGGCGACACGAAGCTGAGCGGAGAAGAAGAGGGAAGGGTAACAGGAGGGGTTGCTCACCTCGGTCGATTCCCGGAGGAAACGAGGAGCGGAGGGACGGAGGTGATGTCGGCGACGGTGGTTTGGGTGCAGCGCCTGGCCAGGAAGAAGAGGGACAGCGGTGCCTTGTCCAGCTCCTGCTCGAGCTCGCGAAGGGGTTGTCGGGGCTGCCTGCACGCTCTCCGTCTCCAGCAGAAGATCAAGTCGACGGCGGGGCGTCGCAGTCCTCGCCGACGCTCGCGGACAGGGTCAGAGCATAGGCGGGGACAGAGGTAGGGTGGCGGCGGAGAGGAGGGGAAGGAGGACTAGGGCTTGCAGGGGCCTCCGCGGCTGGGGATAAGAAGGAGGAAGGGAGGGTGACGCGGCTGACGGCGGAGGCGGCCACCTGCTCCTCTGCTGCTGTCTTCCGTCTGCTGTCGAGGCGAGCGACCGCACGGCGTCAGGCAGGAAGAAGTACAGGAACGCGACGGCGAAGCGGTACTGGGCCGGGAAGGCGAGCTGGGCCGGGGGAAACTGGGTAAGGCGGGCTGCTGCCTGCCCTGGGCTGCTGCGGCTGCTCTGGGCTGCTGCGGCTGCTCTCTTTCCCTTTTTTTTTCTTTTCCATTCCTTCTCTTTTATTTTATCTGTTTTGGTTTGTTTTAATTCCATTTTAAAACCAAACCAGCTACTGATTTCAAAACCGTTTGAACCTGGTCACCAGGAGATTTGAAAAGAGGGAGGCCACTTGGGTTGAGATTAGAAGGGTGAGGGGTAGAGTTTTTAGATAGGAAGGTTATGTGGCAGGGGGTAGATATAGAAAAAGACTAAGATAGATGACAAGAGGGAGAGGGGGATGGTTCCTTTGAATCATGCATGCTCCAAAAGGCCAAGCAAGATCAACAAGAAAGGAGAGATAGGGAGAGAGAGATATGGTGATAGGATTGTTCTTATGCTCACACATGATCACATGTGTGTGCATGAAGATGGGGATAGAGGTTTAGATGATATGGAGGAGATCAACTACAAGCCAATCACAAGATTTAAAACAAGGGGAGGTGATCCATTTCGAATGCAAGCAAAAACCAAATACTAGAAAAGGTGGCACTTGCATGGCCCATGCAACATAATTAATGCCAAATGGTTATATTGTGAAAACAACATTATTTCACGTGGCTTCAATCCTTGCATTCCCAAAAGGTGGGCAAAGGCCAAACAAAAGATTATGGGTGGAATCCAACCAACCAACATGAGCTAGAGATAAATCAACAAAATGCCAAGCTCAGATTAGTTGGATGGTGGAATTACAAGGTGGTGAAAGAAGAGGTGGTGGAGTCAATAAGAGAGATGCCCTCAACTCAACTTGGGCATATAACAATATATCAAGAGCCAAATGCAATATCAAGAGGCAAATACAATTAATCATGCATATGAGATAAGAACCAAACAAGAAAGGGTTTTATATGATGCTCAAATGCAAGGTAGTATGATGACATGAGCATGAGATGATGATGATGCAACAATTATATGTTGGAAGTGGCCCATTTTATTATTATAACAAGTAGCATTACAGGGGTTAGACAACTGGGATGCTACATCCGTCGCAGCAGAAAAATAACCTAAATTTTTGCCGCGGCAGAGTTCTGCCGCCGCCCCGTTTTGGGCAGATTTCTGCGATGGCAGGGACGGGGAGAGGGATCGATCGGGAGAGGTATACACATATATCGTCGGTACATACGCACATCAATAATTAAGCAACTATTATTATACACAAACATCGTTATTGTGGTATTCTCCGTACACGTTCAAGCATCAAGTACAAGACAAACACGTTCAAACATATATACAATATAACATCTTCATATACGTTTATTTTGGATATCTAAAGAGTTCTCTGCCTGGCGTGACGACCTCATCAAGTATAAACCCCGCCAATTCCTCTTAAATGGCTCGTACGCGGTCAAATGGTAGGAGGTTGTCCCGCATCCGTTCGATCTAAATATATATAAAGAATGGGTTCAATATATATATAAGAATGAAACTCGACACAACTGATGGTAATAAAATAATGTTGTGTACTTCGTTTACGTACTCTAAGTTGTTCTACTGCGGCTTGGCCCGTCGCACATATCGTGTTGCGAATAAACTCGCAAACGTAGTATCCACATAAGTTATTGCTGGCTCCTGCTGCACGCACTTTACGAGAATAAAGAGTTCAATCAAAATAATAATCAATAAAGCATGATATAATGGAATTGAAAGCAGAATCAAAGAGATACGCAGACCTAGCTGACCAGTATTACTTACATTTTGATCTACAAATTTTAGTTCTTCTGACCATTCACCCACGACTCTGCTCGTGAACCTTTTCCAAACCCTGTCCGGCGAAGAAAATAGATAAAGGAGTAGTTAATTACTTGTTGTCATAAAAGTTGCCGATCTAGTGCGATAATATGATTGAAATTATCTCTGGAGCATCGCTTTAAAGTCTGCCCATAGCTCTTTGTCTTTTCGTGCCGAGTCCATGACAAGGACTTTTCCTGTGTCAACTTGAATGAGTAGCAGAATAAAGTGAAACCTACGCACGCATAACTCATCATCAGTTACACTTAACATCGAGTAATCCGAAATAGAATGTGTACAAAAGAGGGTAACACTCACGAGACGTTGTAAGGCAATAGTATTTCCCTTTTGGTTTGTTGTCTCAGTAAAAACCTTAGCAAGAAATCTTCTGTTTGCCCGGATTTATGTTTTATCACTTGTTCATGAACTCTATTTGGGTCAACGAACCCAATGTCAAAAGGGCCTCCTTTCATGCATTCCATAACTTTTTGCTGCATAATAGTATATACATATATGGTGAACATATATATACATGCAATTAATGAATTGAATGAGCTGAGATAGAAATTACAGAAATAGTACTTACACACAATAAAGGCTGATGACAGCTTTGTCGAGTTCCTTCTGATTGAATACAAAATGCAAGTCTTGAATGTTGAAGGTGATCTCGTCGTCTCCGCACAAGAAAATCTGATCTCTTCTATGCGCCGTGATCCATTCTCCCTTTGTCGTCTTGCAGAAATTAAGGTACCACTTATGCAATCTTCGCATCTTTGTTGGTAGATTCTTGAGCTCCTCTTTCTTGACGAGATTCTTCCCGTACTTCCATGGCTGTATGGGGTTGACGTCGCCTTTGGGCAATATGTCTCCCATGATGTTAAAGTATCCAATGTAAGTCAACCCCATCTCATTGGCCTTTCTTTGTAGCTCTTGCTCGTAATCATTTACAGGAGGAGCTATCCGTGTATCGAACACTTGGAGCGGGGCACACAATTGGTTTTCCTGCTCTCCGAGCTGGGAACTGTTTTGCGGGGTTCATGAATACTACTTTCAGACTCGCTCCGCCTTGCATCCCCCTTTATAATCTGGCGCTAGTAGTTCGACACAAGTGGGGGTTCAGGTTTTAAAAGATTATTGTAAAACTTCTCCACCATCGCCGGATCTAGTTTCTCCTTTGGCTTGGCCCATTTAGGTGCAAAGAATTTATTAACCTCTTCTTCCGAGATCCTCTTGTTCTCCTTGTCGCTGCGATTCCATGGTAATATCGGCAATGGTTTGGCGGAAGGCTGCGGGATGTAGTTTCTTGAAATCTTTGGTGTACGGTTTCCTGCAGATTTCTTCGTGGTAGTAGTAATAGTGCTCTTCCGCTTACGTTGACGTGCAGGAGATGGCTGACGCGCTGAAGATGGCTGATGCGCAGGAGTGTAGGGTTTCGTAGCATGGAAAACAAAAAATTTCTATCGCATACAAACAAACAAGCCAAGATCTATCTACTAGATTGTAGCAACGAGTCGATGGAATAACTCACCCTCGAAGATTCCAAAGTGTTTAACGAGAGCAGATTCTCGTGGGTGATGTAGTCGTACTCTTCCCGATCTCAAGATCGCGTAGACGATCCTTCCGGCGCTGCGTTCCGGCAGCGCTCCCGCAGTCGGTCACACGTTCGGTACTCGATGAAGACCTTCCTCTCCCTTGTTCCAACAGGCAGCGGAGGTTGTAGCACTCTCCTCGCGATTCCGGCAGCACAACGACGTGGTACCGAAAGTAGAGGGGAGATCTCGCAGGGCTTCGCCTTAAGCCGGAGCGAGTATGGTGGAGTATGAGAGAGCTCCTCGGCGATCTAGGGTTTAGACACACCAAGGAGGAGGTGCTAGAGCCGGCGGCTAGGGCTTGGGGCAGCCCAAGTCGGCGGCTAGGGCAACCCTAGGAGGCGGCGGCAGCTGCAGGAGGTGGTGGCGCCAAGCTAGGGTTTGGGGCAGGGAACTTGTGTGCAAGGAGGGGCAGCCCTGCCCCTCCCTTTATAGGTGGGAGGCGCGGCCAAGGGGAGGGGAGTCCCTGCCCAACTCGGCTTGGAGGTGGGCCGGCGGTTGGAGGAGGGAACTCCTCCCCAACTCGGTTTCCACCTCTCCTCCTCTTTCCAAAAACTGCCGTTTGACTTTCAAACTAGCCGTTTGACTTTTCAAACTAGGATTTGATTAAACCCTTTATTTCGGACAGCGATGACACTTAGTACATGATGCAATCATACCAACTTGATATAACACATTCATGTACCCTTCCCCTTCCGGAGTGCCGGACATTCCGGAACCTTCTAGAACATTCCCGATGAAAAACACCGGAACCATTCCCTAACTCTGACACGAGACTTTACTTATATGAATCTTATTCTCCGGACCATTCCGGATCTCCTCGTGATATCCCGGATCCTATCCGAGACTCCGAACAACATTCGGTCTCTTTCTCATCATACCATAACTACTCAAACAACGTCGAATCCTTAAGCGTGTCTCCCTACGGTTCGTGAATTATGCAGACATGATCGAGACACTTCTCCAAACAATAACCAATAGAGGAATCTGGAAATTCATATGGCTCCCACATATTTTTATGATTACTTTGTGATCGAATGAACCACTTACATACGATACCAATTTCCCTTTGTCTCACGATAGTTTACTTATCCGAGGTTATGATCGTCGGTATCTCTGCATACCTAGTTCAACCTCGTTACCGATAAGTACTCTTTTCTCGTTCCCGTGATATGTGATCCCTTGTGAGCCAGTCACATGCTTGCAAGCTAATTGGATGACATTTCACTGAGAGGGCCCAGAGTATATCTATCCGTCATATGGATGGACAAATCCCACTCTTGATCCATGTGTCTCAACCAATACTTTCCGAACACTCAATGCCACCTTTATAGCCACCCAGTTACGGTGTGGTGTTTGATGTCATCAAAGCATCCATCTGGTAAAGGTGATATGCATGATCTCATGGTCGAAGGAATTAGGTTACTATGTATCAGAAAAGCATATAGCAATTGAACTATTGAAATGACTTGATCTTTATGCTACGCTTATCTATAGGAGTATGTCCACCATATCATTCTCCTAACGATATGATCTTGTTGTTAATAACATCTCAATGTTCATGATAGGGAAACCACAATCATTTATTAACCAACAAGCTAGTGATGTATAGAGGCTATACTAGGGACTTTCAAATTAAGTTTACAAATCACACAAGTACTAATGTTTCCTTGTTAATACTATTATAGCATGAATGTAAACATTTGTCATAAACACAAAGATATAATAATAACTACATTTATTATTGCCTCTAGGGCATATCTCCAACAGTATCCCACTTGCACTAGAGTCATCTAATCTAGATTACATGGTAATATACCGAACACCCATGGCAGTTTGGTGTTGGTCATGTTTTGCCCTCGGGAGAGGTTTAGTCAACGGATCCGCCACATTCAGATCTGTGTGTACTTTGCAAATCTTTATGTCCCCATCTTGGACATGTTCTCGAATAGCGTGAAAACGTAGCTTGATGTGCTTCAGCTTCTTGTGTGACCTTGGTTCTTGCGCATTGGCTATGGCGCCCATGTTATCACAGTAGATAGACATTGGGTCCAGCGCACTAGGAACCACACCCAGCTCTGTAATGAACTCTTTCATCCATATCGCTTCTTGTGAAGCCTCCGAAGCAGCCATGTATTCCGATTCAGTTGAAGATCTCGCCACAACGCTTTGCTTTGCACTCCTCCGGCTAACTGCGGCACCATTCAAAATAAATACGTATCCAGATTGTGATTTAGAGTCATCCGGATCGGTGTTCCAACTAGCATCGGTGTAACCATTAACAACGAGCTGTTCATCACCTCCATAAGAAAGAACCATATCCTTAGTTCTTCTCAAGTCCTTAAGGATGTTTTTGACCGCTGTCCAATGATCCACTCCTGGATCACTTTGATATCTGCTAGTTAAACTAACAACATATGCAATGTCGGGTCTAGTACATAGCATGGCATACATTAGAGATCCTATGGCTGAGGCATAGGGAGTCTTACTCATCCTTTCTCTATCTTCTGCCGATGTCGGACTCTGAGTTTTACTCAAGATCGTATTGGGCAACATGGGCAAGAACCCTTTCTTGCTATCTTCCATTCCAAACCTCTTTAGAACTTTGTCCAAATATGTACTCTGTGACAATGATATTTGGCGTCTCGATCTATCTCTATAAATCTTTATGCCTAATATGTAAGCTTCTTCGCCAAGATCCTTCATTGAAAAACTATTATTCAAATATTCCTTGACACTATTAAGAAGGTCTACATCATTCCCAATTAACAATATGTCATCTACATATAGTATTAAGAATGCTACAGAGCTCCCACTCACTTTCTTGTAAATACAAGCTTCTCCATAAGTTTGTATAAAACCAAAACTTTTGATTACCTTATCAAAACGTTTATTCCAACTTCGGGATGCTTGCTTCAATCCATAAGTGGACCGTTGAAGTTTGCATACCTTGTTAGCATCTTTAGGATCGACAAAACCTTTGGGTTGCATCATATACAACTCTTCATCAATGTCTCCATTGAGGAATGCTGTTTTGACATCCATCTGCCATATCTCATAATCATAATATGCAGCGATTGCTAACATAATCCTCACAGACTTTAGCTTCGCTACTGGTGAGAAAGTCTCATCGTAGTCAACTCCTTGAATTTGTCGAAACCCCTTTGCGACAAGTCGAGCTTTATAGACAGTAACATTACCATCAGCATCTGTTTTCTTCTTGAAAATCCATTTGTTCTCGACAGCCTTCCGGCCATCCGGTAAGTCCACCAAAGTCCATACTTGGTTTTCATACATGGATCCAATCTCGGATTTCATGGCTTCTTGCCATTTATTGGAATATGGGCTCATCATCGCTTCCTCATATGTCTCAGGGTCATCGGTGTTATCCACCAACATGACACTCATAACGGGATCATACCAATCTGGAGTGGTATGAGTTCTCGTTGACCTGCGAGGCTCTGTAGCAACTTCAACCGAAGTTTCATGATCATCATCATTAGCTTCCTCTCTAATTGGTGCAGACACCACTGGAACTACTTCCGGTGCTGCGCTACTCGCAATTTCGAGAGAAGGTTCGACAACCTCGTCGAGTTCTACTTTCCTTCCAGTCACTTCTTTCGAGAGAAATTCCATCTCTAGAAAGGATCCATTCTTGGCAACGAAGACTTTGCCTTCGGATCTGTGATAGAAGGTATACCCAATAGTTTCCTTCGGGTATCCTATGAAGATGCATTTTTCCGCTTTGGGTTCAAGCTTGTCCGGCTGTAACTTCTTTACATAGGCTTCACAACCCCAAACTTTAAGGAACGACAATTTAGGTTTCTTCCCAAACCATAATTCATACGGTGTCGTTTCAACGGATTTAGATGGTGCCCTGTTTAAAGTAAATGCGGCTGTTTCTAATGCATAACCCCAAAATGATAGCGGTAAATCTGTAAGTGACATCATAGAACAAACCATATCTAAGAGAGTTCGATTACGACGTTCGGACACACCATTACGCTGTGGTGTTTCCGGCGGTGTCAATTGTGAAAATATTCCGCATTTCTTCAAATGCTCGCCAAACTCGTAACTTAGATATTCACCTCCACGATCAGAACGTAGAAATTTAATCTTCTTGTTACGTTGATTCTCTACCTCACTTTGAAATTCCTTAAACTTCTCGAAAGTTTCGGATTTATGTTTCATGAAATAGATATACCCATATCTACTCAAGTCATCCGTGAAGGTAAGAACATAACGACAACCACCGCGCGATGCTACACTCATTGGACCACACACATCGGTATGTATGATTTTTAATAAGTCCATAGCTCGCTCCATCATACCAGAAAATGGAGTCTTAGTCATTTTTCCCATCAGACATGCTTCGCATCTTTCAAGTGATTCGAAATCAAGTGATTCAAGAAGTCCATCGGAATGGAGTTTCTTCATACGCTTCACTCCAATGTGACCAAGACGATAGTGCCACATATAGGTCGAATTATCGCTTGATTTCAAACGTTTAGCCTCAATGTTGTTGATATGTGTATTTCCATTATCGAGATTCAATAAGAATAGACCATCTATCAAAGGTGCATGTGCATAAAACATATTACTCATATAAATCGAACAACCATTATTCTCGGATTTAAACAAGTAACCGTCTCGCAATAAACAAGATCCCGATATAATGTTCATGCTTAACGCAGGCACCAAATAACAATTATTTAAGTATAAAACTAATCCCGATGGTAGATGAAGGGGTAGCGTGCCGACCGCGATGACATCAACCTTTGATCCGTTTCCCACGCGCATCGTCACCTCCTTCTTCGCTAGCTTCCGTTTATTCTGCAGCACCTGTTTCGAGTTACAAATATGAGCAACCGAACCAGTATCAAATACCCAGGCACTACTACGAGTACTAGTGAGATACACATCAATAACATGTATATCAGATATACCTTTCTTCTTGATGTTGCCGTTCTTCAAATCCGCCAAGTACTTTGGGCAATTCCGCTTCCAGTGACCTTCTCCCTTGCAGTAAAAGCACTCAGTATCAGGCTTGGGTCCAGTCTTGGTCTTCTTCGTTGGCGTGGTAACTTTCTTACCACCCTTCTTGAAGTGTCCCTTTTGCTTAGACTTGCCTTTCTTGAATTTGGTGGTCTTATTGACCAACAACACTTGGTGCTCTTTCTTGATCTCCACTTCTGCAGACTTTAACATAGCAAACAGTTCTTGCAACTGCTTGTTCATGTTCTGCATGTTGTAGTTCATCACAAAGTTCTTGTAACTTGGTGGTAGTGATTGGAGGACACGGTAAATCCCCAAAGCATTAGGAATCACTATAACCAAGCTTTGAAGTTTGTTTGCGTGCCCAGACATCTTAAGCACATGCTCACTGACGGAGCTGCCCTCTTCCATCTTGTAGTTAAAGAACTTTTCAGAAGCCTCATAGCTTTCAATTGCCGCATGAGTCTCAAAGATCAATTTGAGATCCTCGACAATATCATATGGGTCTGAATTCTCAAACCTTTTCCGAAGCTCCGATTCTAAACCATACAAGATAGCACACTGAACTATGGAGTACTGATTCTTCCGAGCGAGGTAAACATTCTTTACTTCATCGGCAGCATCATCTGCAGCGGTGCATCCAGAACATAGGTCAAATTACCAGTTGTGAGGACAATCCTCAAATTGCGGAACCAATTCGCGAAGTTGCTTCCATTGTTTTTCAACTTTTCTTTCTCTAGGAACGCATTAAAATTGATGGTAGGGGCTGCCATTGATCTACAACATATTTGCAATAGTTTAGACTAAGTTTATGACAAATTGAGTTCAAATTAATAATAAAATCAATCTAGGTGAACTCCCACTCAAAACAACATCCCTCACATTGTTTTAGTGATCACACGAACCAAATCCACCACATCAACACCGATCATCACGAGAGTTGATATAGTTTCAATGGCGAACAATCGACATGTTCATCATATCTACTATATGATTCATGCTTTACCTTTCGGTGATCCGTGTTCCGAGACCATGTCTGTACATGCTAGGCTCGTCAAGATCAAACCTTAGTTTCCGCATGAGCAAATCTGGCTTGCTCACGTTGTATACACTTGCGGAATCTAACACACCCGATCATCACGTGGTGCTTCGAAACAACAAGCTTTAGCAACGGTGCTAACTGAGGGTGAACACTCTATGACTTGAAATTCATGTGCATGAGGGATCATCTTATAATGCTACCGTCGTCTACTAAGCAATACAAGATGCATAAAGGATTAACATCACATGCAATTCATAATATGTGATATGATATGGCCTTTCTTCTTTGTGCTTCCGATCTCCATCTTCAAGCACGAACATGATCTCCATCATCACCGGCATTGCATCAAGGTCAATGACGCTTCTCCATGGTTGTTGTCCACCGGCTTCAACTATTACAACTACTTCGAATAGACACACGGGTCTTAACATAAATTAAAGACAACCATATGGCTCCTGCCGGTTGCCAACTTACAATAAGGAACATTGCATACATCAAATATAATCACAATCATGGCCATATCACATCACTGCACACCCATGCAAAACAAAGTTAGACGCCTCTACTTTCTTTGCATGTTTTACGTGGTTTGGGGCTTTCAATAAGTGTCGTTCTAACTTACGAACAAGAACCACAACATTGATACTAGTATTGTCAATCACCCGTTGTAAATTGGATCTTAACTATGCTAGGAGAAACAGGCACCCGCAGAGCCACTTTATGCAATACAAGTTGCATGTCAAGCGTGGAGCAAGTCTCATGAACGATGTCATGTAAGGTTAGCCCGGGCCGCTTCATCCCAACATACCGCAAGATGCAAAGTACACAAGAAGCAATCGACAATAAAAGCATCAACGCCCACAATGACCATTGTGTTCTACTCGTGCAACAGATCTACATATAGACACGGCTCTGATACCACTGTAGGGTTTCGTAGCATGGAAAACAAAAATTTCCTATCGCATACAAACAAACAAGCCAAGATCTATCTACTAGATTGTAGCAACGAGTCGATGGAATAACTCACCCTCGAAGATTCCAAAGTGTTTAACGAGAGCAGATTCTCGTGGGTGATGTAGTCGTACTCTTCCCGATCTCAAGATCGCGTAGACGATCCTTCCAGCGCTGCGTTTCGGCAGCGCTCCCGCAGTCGGTCACACATTCGGTACTCGACGAAGACCTTCCTCTCCCTTGTTCCAGCAGGCAGCGGAGGTTGTAGCACTTTCCTCGCGATTCCGGCAGCACAACGGCGTGGTACCGGAAGTAGAGGGGAGATCTCGCAGGGCTTTGCCTTAAGCCGGAGCGAGTATGGTGGAGTATGAGAGAGCTCCTCGGCGATCTAGGGTTTAGACACACCAAGGAGGAGGTGCTAGAGCCGGCGGCTAGGGCTTGGGGCAGCCCAAGTCGGCGGATAGGGCAACCCTAGGAGGCGGCGGCAGCTGCAGGAGGTGGTGGCGCCAAGCTAGGGTTTGGGGCAGGGAACTTGTGTGCAAGGAGGGGCAGCCCTGCCCCTCCCTTTATAGGTGGGAGGCGCGGCCAAGGGGAGGGGAGTCCCTCCCCAAATCGGCTTGGAGGTGGGCCAGCGGTTGGAGGAGGGAACTCCTCCCCAACTCGGTTTCCACCTCTCCTCCTCTTTCCAAAAACTGCCGTTTGACTTTCAAACTAGCCGTTTGACTTTTCAAACTAGGATTTGATTAAACCCTTTATTTCGGATAGCGATGACACTTAGTACATGATGCAATCATACCAACTTGATATAACACATTCATGTACCCTTCCCCTTCCAGAGTGCCGGACATTCCGGAACCTTCTAGAACATTCCCGATGAAAAACACCGGAACCATTTCCTAACTCCGAAACAAGACTTTCCTTACATGAATCTTATTCTCCGGACCATTCCGTATCTCCTCGTGATATCCCGGATCCTATCCGAGACTCCGAACAACATTCGGTCTCTTTCTCATCATACCATAACTACTCAAACAACGTCGAATCCTTAAGCGTGTCTCCCTACGGTTCGTGAATTATGCAGACATGATCGAGACACTTCTTCGAACAATAACCAATAGAGGAATCTGGAAATTCATATGGCTCCCACATATTTCTACGATTACTTTGCGATCGAATGAACCACTTACATACAATACCAATTTCCCTTTGTCTCACGATAGTATACTTATCCGAGGTTATGATCGTCGGTATCTCTGCATACCTAGTTCAACCTCGTTACCGATAAGTACTCTTTTCTCGTTCCCGTGATATGTGATCCCTTGTGAGCCAGTCACATGCTTGCAAGCTAATTGGATGACATTTCACCGAGAGGGCCCAGAGTATATCTATTCGTCATATGGAGGGCAAATCCCACTCTTGATCCATGTGTCTCAACCAATACTTTCCGAACACTCAATGCCACCTTTATAGCCACCCAGTTACGGTGTGGTGTTTGATGTCATCAAAGCATCCATCTGGTAAAGGTGATATGCATGATCTCATGGTCGAAGGAATTAGGTTACTATGTATCAGAAAAGCATATAGCAATTGAACTATTGAAATGACTTGATCTTTATGCTACGCTTATCTATAGGAGTATGTCCACCATATCATTCTCCTAACGATATGATCTTGTTGTTAATAACATCTCAATGTTCATGATAGGGAAACCACAATCATTTATTAACCAACAAGCTAGTGATGTATAGAGGCTATACTAGGGACTTTCAAATTAAGTTTACAAATCACACAAGTACTAATGTTCCTTGTTAATACTATTACAGCATGAATGTAAACATTTATCATAAACGCAAAGATATAATAATAACTACATTTATTATTGCCTCTAGGGCATATCTCCAACAAGGATATGGCTGAAGCGGCGGAGGCGGCAGATGCGGCGGAGACGGCGGGGGAGTATTCGGATGACCCGGAGACGGCTAAGGCGGCTCATATTGCTAACGCTGCGGAGACGGCAGGGGAGCCAGTGGCCTCCAATCTGGAAGCATGATGTGTTCCTTCTTCCAGAGAATGGTTGTTTTCACTGAAATTTCAGTTGAGTTTCCCCTTCACCTGTAGCATGGTCAAGCTGTGCTTCCTCATATTCCTTCACAACCTCATCCACCCCGACAATAGCATAGCCATCTGGAATCGGTCGAGAGTGGTAAGTTCCACCAGGTACAGGAGGTAAGACATAGCCGACCGCCACCTTAATGGATAAGCCCATTAATCTGACATGTAGCTCAGCGTGTTCGCTTTCCGTGATCTCATCCACGGTACATCGAGGACCCGCCATTTCAAGCGTGGGCTGCACGTTCTCTGTGGAAGCCACGCTGCTTTTCCGCGCAGATTCTAGGCGGCCGGAAGCTTCCAATGCAGGCTCTTCATGCCGCTGAGATGGGCCGGTAGCTTGCTGGCTATTTTGTGCATTCACTTGCGCCTGCAGCTGTGCCTGTTCGATATGTGTCATCCGGTCTGTACGCTCTTTTTCTTTTCTGCCGCGCCATCTATAAGAGTCGCGCCACGCGGCAAACCCATTCTTCCACGTCATACCCCCTGTGCCTCGTGCTAGTCCAGGGTGTTCTTTTTTACCGATGGCGCGTGTCAGCTGGTCATTCTCTCTGTCGGGATGGAAGGTCCTGACGGCTGTTTCCTCGAATGCTGTGATGAGTTCATTGACGGGTTTGGCAAGAATTTTTTGGAAGATACACAATCCCATTTCTGGGTCCAACTTTGCCCCGATTCCGTAGAACCAAGTCTTTGCACGTAGCTCCCACCCATCTGTCTAGGGTGTGATCCCTCTATCACGCATGGCCTTCTCAGCTTCCACCCACTTAGGCCTCTGAGATATGTAGCCACCTGAACCCGTCCTCTGGTGATATTTCTTCTTCATGGCATTTAGCGTATTGGTTTATGACCTCTTTGCAGCTATAGCACCTTCCTTGTACGTCACAAATTCGGGCCAGTGAGGTCTTATCTTCGCATAATTTGCATCTTTGAAATCTAGAGTCTCCCCAGCTTTGACAAATTTGTTCAATTTTGTCTTCCAATTGCGGAAAGCTTCAACCATCTTCTTTAGAGTCCACTCTTTGACCTTTTCCTTTATAACTGGTTTATTTTCATCCTCCTTTGGCGGTAGGTTGAAATTTAACAACAACGAAGTTCAAAGTGTTTCTTTGGATCTTTTATCGATAAAGGTACCGTCGCCCTTCTTTAGCTTATTCCAATATTCAATTGTGATTGAGATTTTGTCCCTAACAAGAACTCCAGCCTGACGTATAAATTTGTCTGCGGCATTCTTGGGCTCCATCGGCCTGCCATCAACACGGACTGCTTCGATCGTGAACTTTGCATGATCTTTCAATCGATGGCTCGCACCTCGCTTGATCTTTTTCGTAGAAGAATATTGTTGCTGACTGGTCGATCCGGAGGGCTAAAAGAAGAAAGAAGCGTTAATTAATACATCTATGTATATACAAATCAATCGGTGCAAGTCATCAGAGGCTTAATCCATGCATATACCTCGCCGGACTTTGTAATCACTAAAGTGCGTTCATCGGAGTCGTCATCTTCTCTATGACTACTTGAGCTGTTATCATGTCCCTCCAAGTTCAGATATTGTGAGGTGTCCTCATGGATCATGTTCTCCATTATCTTCCTCTTCAAGGTTTCTACTGAGTGGATCCATAGTTTCTAAAACAATAATATTATCTAGAGTAAGAGAGTAAACATTCAAGTGGACTTGGATTCATAATAAATATTCTAGAGTAAGCTCATGGTAGACATTTATAATTTTAAACCCTAACTTCTATGCAAGTTATAAAAAACTATTCATCTTGATATCACCTAAGCTCATGGGAATAATATTAACCATCTTAATTCCTTAGAACTTTATGTGTCATATAATAATGAAGGATCACCATATAAAAATTTCTTTAATATTATAAGTTATTAAGAATCAAATCTCATGAATTAATAGTAATACATCCTATAATAATTTATGCTTTATATAGGTAAATCAAATTCATAACAAAAGCCTCTACAAAATATTAATAGGAAAGGACCTATATAAAGAAAATAAAGAAACTATAATACATACACTTTCTTATGTATACATACCCTTTATTTTTGATCATACACAACAATATATACACATATACTTTCATACACAACATTTATATACAAACAAAATACATACAATACACACAAATACATATTAGGATATAATTATAAACAAAATACATACAATATATGCATATATGCACCATTTATATACATATTAGGATAAAATTACACACAAATAAAATTATTCATACACAACAATATATATACATACAAACAACATTTATCCAATATACACACAGATAAAACATACCCACAAATAAATCCAAGAGAGCTCACCGCCGGTGGCGGCAAACTCGATCAGCGGCGGGTGTGGACGGGGTTGGCTCCCACGAGTGGACGGGGGTGGCGGCGGCGACGGCAGCGACGGACGTGGACATGCGCGGCGGCGACGGCTCCCGCGAGTGGACGGGCGTGGACGTACGGGCGCGGCGGAGACAGGCATGGAAGGGCGCGGCGGCGATGGCTCCCGAGTGGACGGGCGCGGCGGCGACGACGGACGGCGACGTCGCGAGCAGCCTGCCGGTGTTCCTCTGCGCTCCTCTGCTTCCTCTGCTCGATCGAACAATATGGATGGGGGGAAGAGGAAGGAAGGTGCATGCTTTATACCCCCCCTTTAACACCGGTTCCAGGCACAAAACGGTGTTAAAGGGAGGGGGAGAATTTGTTTCGCGTGCGCACCCTGACGAGGTTTAATCTCGTCAATGCCCATTGTTATGGACGGGCTTTGGACAAGATGGGGATGCTGGAGATCGCGGAACGGTTAGCAAACAAGCAACACGGGGACACAAAGTTTACCCAGGTTCAAGCCCCCGGAGGGAAAACCATACTCCTGCTTGTCTACTCTGATTATGGTGAAACCGAAGGTTACAGGGGTGCGCAGATGCAATCTGGCGTGGAGGTGTGTATGCGGTGGTATGCGAGAGATTGTCAGAGAGCCTCCTCGCCATGCCCTCCTAGCCTTTATAAAGAGGCAGGCAGGTCCCAGGCACAGATCGAGTCGGTTACAGGTTTTAGGGTTTACCCCTTTGAATTTTCTATCTACTCTAGTCTTGCTCTCCAAGGATCCGAAGGCGTCATGGGCCTTGGCCACCCGAAAATCTTCATGGGCCGACGTACATTTGCCGCGGGCCTTCCTTGGACTGGACCAGGTAGGCTAAGGTCGTGTACCCGTAGGGTATAACCATGTCAGTAGCCCCCGAGTGTTTAGTCGAATCGTAGATTCGGCTGAGGACTCTTCATCCTTCGGATGTAGCTATCTCTGTCTTTCAAGAGAATGATTTGAGTGTGTAGGGATTGTTGATGCGTGTGCCTGACTCTCCCGACTGATTAGGGTCAGTTAACTGTCTTAGGGCAAAACAACACGATCTTATTTAGATTCGAGTCCCTCGACTCAAACCCGGAACATATGCTGGCGTAATTCAACTCAGGCCGCGGAGGACTTACAGGAGTGGAACTCTAGTGAATTTAAATGATGTACCCAATGTGTCCGTCAGGATTTTTCATCACGCCTGTTGGCACGGATTCTTACTAGCAGAGCGCAGTCGTGTGCGTTACCAGGCCATCATATGATATATGTAGGTCTTATCTTTGTGTTGCAAACACAACATCTGAATGTTTATCACCGCGGAGGTGTTTCGGGTGGTCAAGGAGGACGTTGCTTACTTAGCGTTTATTAGGGCAGAGTTGCAAAAAAGTTTTGCACGCTGATCCGAAGGCTCGCAGTCGAAGAATTCATAGGGTGCGCGACCATCGCTCCCTATGGGAGTAGCCCCCGAGTGTCTGTTCGAGTCATAGACTCGAGCAGAGACTTTAATTCAGCTGTTGTTCAGATTCAGGTCCGTAGGACACAAATTTTTCGGATGCTTGAATCCATCCTCCCTATGGGAGTAGCCCCCGAGTCTGTAGTGGAGTCGCAGACTTGACATAGGTCTCGAAGAATAGCTTTGCAGTGTGATATATTGGTTATACTTCGGGTGCGCGGCCAGCGCTCCTGATAGGAGTAGCCCCCGAGTAGTTAGTTGAATTGTAGATTCGAGTGAGTACTTTTAGCTGTGTAGCCAAAGAATTGTAACCGTTGCTAGTATAGCTTTTGATGACGTTAGTGCTGACGATCGGTGATCTCACGCGTCTGCGGCGCCAGAGGTGACTTGACTGGACGAGCATGGGTCCCACCTTCTGACTTTGAATTGACTGGTCACGCGCATCGTGGAGATAACGATTTCCGTGCGTAGTGGGCGGCGTGTGAGCGACGGTTCGCTGCTGTGCTGACATGTGGACGGCCAGATTTTGCCGTTGGCTCTAGGTCTTCCCGATGGACGGTCATCATGTGTCGTCTTCGTGCTTATAATCACTTGGGAAAAGTTAAGTTGTTTTCACCGCAGCCATTCTCGTTTCACTGCTCCAATCTGCTCTAAGCTTTCTTGCTGCGATGGAATATCCTCGAGCGTTTCCTTCTTTGATCCTTCGTTCTCTCCCCCGACGCCACCGCGCCGCGATGGGGAAGGCAAAGAAGTCCTCTTCTGCAGTTGGCACCAGCGCTGCTGGTGGCAAGAAAGGTTCTACCGCTGCCCGAGTCACTGACGGTGGTTGGCGGCGATCGGAGACGCGGTAGAGTGATCTCCGCAAGATCCGTGAGCGGGGCTTGATCCCGCAGGATAGGGAGGCCGTCAAACTCCCTGGCAACGAGGTAATTCCCCGTCCCCCCGCTGGGTTTCGGGTTATGTTCCTTGCTTTTGTTCTTTGGGTTTTTTTCCTTCCCCGTCCACAATTTCCTTCGTGGATTGCTGTTTCTCTACGGCATCTAACTGCATCATCTTTCTCCCAACTCTCTTCTTCACATTGCTTGTTTCGTTACTTTCTGCGAGTGTTGGCTCGGTATCGAGCCGCACTTTGGCCTCTTCCGGAAACTCTATTCCGTGAAGAGGCAATCTGGTTCTGATGGTGTTTATCCCATTGGGGGTTGCATCATCTCCCTTCGACCCAATCTTCCATTCTTCTCCTTTTCTATGTCCAAATCTGTCCAGTACTGGCGGAGGCGATGGTTTTACATCCGCGACTCCACGGTGGCTGGGCAGGATTTTGGGCTTGCTCCTTTTGACGCCTCTCAAAAGATCGAGCCGAAGAGGTCCTGGAAAAACCAGATCTTGGATGGCGAGGTGGCAAAGATAGAGGGGCTCTATCGTCGGGTGGAGGATCTCCAGTTGACTCCGGAGAAGGAGGTGAATGGTTTGGATATCATCCGTACCTTTCTCAAACGTCGGGTGCAGCCACTACAGGCTAGGGCGCACCCGATGTTTCTCTATTCAGGTCATCGTGATCCGACTAGGGTTTCAGCTGAGGAGTTCTCCAAGGGGATCTCGACGGGATTCTTCGCCCGCTGCTGAAGTTCAAGGCTGGCGAGGATCTTCCAGGGAGGTCGTTGACCCCTCCATTCGCTGCTTCTCGTCTGGTTCCACAGGTGTAGATCTGGGATGTGTGTGCGTAGCACTTATATTCGACTGCGTCTTTCTTTATATTTACTTGTGTTCTTACAATTTTTCTTCTGTTGCACAGGAGTTCAAGGTGCCAGGCAGGTCGCCTCCATTGCCCGAATTATTCCCGGATGCTCCGGACAACGAGGTGGTGGACTCCATGTCCGAGCTGCCGTCGGCTCGACCTCTGGCTGAAGAGGCCAACGAGTCGAGTGAGGATCACACTCGCAAACGGACGAGGAGCTCCAGAGAATCGTCGGATGCCTCGACCCCGCCGACGCCTAGGAACCCGCTGTGCCTTGAGCGTCACAGTGATGGGCATGGGGGCTCTTCTTTTCCAATTCCTGCCGTTCCCGTGCGGACTGTGGCACCACACCCGTCGGCGAAGCGGAAGAAGGAAGAGAAGAAGGAAGAAAAGAAGGAAGAGAAGAAGGGCAAGAAGACCCCTCCTGTCTTCGACCTCAGCGACCTCGACTCGTAAGCTTCCTCGATTCCTTTTTGCTATCTTTCTAATTCGCTTGATTGTTCTTGGCTGAAGTTTTTCATTTGCAGCCACTCCTCTGACAGCTCCTCCAGTGATGGCGCTCGAGAGATGCTGGGGGAGTCGAAGATTCCTTATCCTCCTCCTCCTCAGACGGTGGCCACCTCTGAGGGTGCTGCTCCGAGGTCTTCTCCGCAAGAGGCTTTGGTGGTGTTCCCTCAGAAGACTACAGGCGAATCTTCGGAGTCGCCGTCTATCCATGTAAGTAATTTCTGTTTTCTGCCACAGGGGGAACCCCCAAGTTTTTTCGGATGATCCGTTGATCATTGATTATTTGCGCCTCGGCGGGAGCCCCCGAGCATCTGTAGGGTGTTTTGTTGTTCGCCTTTTATTCGAGTCTCGGGGGGAGTCCCCGAGAGTTTTTCGTATGTGTACCTTGTTTTTGCTCGTTCTTTTGGGCGTAGCCCTCGAGCCGTTCTTTTGACCAGTATTTCCTTTTGCAGCCTATTGTGCAAGGCGCCAATCAGCTGGTGCAACAGCATCTGACATTGGAGGCCAGCTTCAAACAGCTTCAAGGTATGTTTACGACTTGGTCTTTTTGCTTCTTCTTTTATTCTTGTCCTTCGATCTGATGGGTGTGTTGCTGACTGCAGAGGACCACAATACCTCTCTCTATGAGCTTGATGCTCTCAAAAAGAGCCTTGGGCAAGCGGAGAAAAAAGCCGAGGTCGCCGCTGGTGCGAAGGAGCGTCTTGAGCTAGAGATAGCCAACGCGGCCGAGGCCAAGGAGCGCCTGCAACAAGAGGCTACGGACCGCGAGGAGCAGATTGCCACTGCCACGGCTTCGCGCGAGAGAGAGGTGGCCGACAAGCTGATGGCGGCTGCCAAGGCTGTTTCAGGTGGGTTTTTTCGTCTTCCCCTTTCGGCTTCCTTGTCTTTCCTTGGAGTGGCTTTATTTATGCTGCTTCCTTTGTTATTTTAGATGCTGCGGGCATCGAGTTTGATCGCGGTGCTCTGGAGCATGGTAGTGATCTGGATGATGCTGCTGCGGCGGTCGAAGACCGCTGTGGTATCGTGGTCGGCTCGCTTGCCAAGGACAAGGAGGTTCTCGGACGCTTCTACAAGGAGCTCGTCCCCAAGGGTGTCGCCCTTGAAGATGTTGATGCCTTGGCGGAGGCGTTGTCAGCCGAAGCACCTGCGGCGTACAAGCGCAAGCAGAAGGGCATTGGTGCGTCCGTCGGGCTGGCCATGGCCTTGGCGTCTGGAGCTGAGCTGGACCTTCCTCAGATCACCTCCCGGATGCCGACGGCTGCTGACGGATCCGAGGTAGCCTTCGCCATCTATGCTACTCGCTGTAAGCATTATGGGCCGAAGTTGATTAACCTACTGGCTGAGTACGCGTTGAAGCAGTAGGGAGATGCCAAGGGGAGGCAGTCCGGATCCGAGGCTACTCAGGATGCAGCCTCTTAGATCTTCTAGTCATAGGATAGCTTTTGTTTCTAGCTTTTGTAATTGTGTTTATGAACAATCCCTCTGCCACGTAGTGGCTTTTTGATGTACATAATGAATTTCCGAGTTCTGTCTTCATTCGTCTGCTTGTTCATATCCTTGTCTTATTTTACTCTAGGATCCTTCGGGTGATGATCCCGTCGACACTTCGTCTGCGCCACAGCTGTGGCCATCCTTGGATGGTGCGTCACAGCTTATGTTTCTTCGGGACCGCGTACGTAGTCTTGAGAGGAAATTGCTTGGAGTGCGTGGCCATGCTGATGTTTGGAAGTCGAAGGCGGAGCGAAGCGCTGCCCGAGAGGAATTTTTGATGGGGGAGTTGCATCGTCTGGCCGAACAGCTCGAGTGTGAGTTTTTCGGGCTACTGCTCATTGTTTCGGATGCGCCTATTGGCCGTGCATCTTACATCTGCAAGTATTGCAGGTGCTAACCTTTCTCCGAAGGAGGAAAAGGAGCGTGTTGCTGTTCGGATTAATTGCTTAACCCAGCAGGACATGGAGGCCGGCGGGTTCTTCTGGATGGACCATGATCGTGCCATGGTCCTTGCGACGATGCAGGATCGTGTCCACCAGGTCTCACGAGTGCTTCGTCAGGTGCAGTCTTCGTTGGTGTCGGTTCTGCATGTGATGTTTTCGCTAGATGGTGTGCCGTCGACTCTCTCTGGCCTGCTGTCAAAGTTTCGGAGTGTTCATCGTGTCAGGGAACTGGTGCGGCATCAACTCGTAGCAGGGGTGAAGGCTGCGCTCTCCCTTGTGCGGTTACATCGTCCTGATGTAGACCTATCTGTTGTAGCGGTTGGGCCGCCTCTTTGGCCAGATGGTGGCGAGTGGGATATGCGTTCGCATTATTTGGCTGTAAGGCAGTATGCCGAACAGATTGTAGATCTGTTTGAGCAGCGTGCGCACGCTATTCTTCAGTATAGGTAGGACCTGTAAAAGAGATAGATGTAAAATTTGTATATATTCCACTGGACGTGTTATGCCCTTTGTTATTGTAAAGGTTTCTTGTTGTGTAGCATGCGATGCTTTGTTTGCATACGTGTCCTTTTCGTTAGCCTGACGTGGTCAGCTACTCAGGTGTACACGCGTTTTTCTCAGTCGACGAAGTCGTGAGGTAGGGGGAGCCCCCGAGTGTGTTGTAATATGTAGTAAGATGCAAATAATAATCGAAAGATTTTTTGGGGCAAGACACTTAGATTTATTCATATCGTAAGGAGGAGGTACATTACTCGGCTGAGTAGCCTTGGCTGAATAGCCTTATTGAAAGTAAAAGAGGGAGGTTCTAAGGGTAGAAGCGTCGCAGTTGTGCGACGTTCCATGGGTTGGAGTATGCGACTCCGGACTCCACGTGCTTGAGGCGATAGACGCCACCTAGGATGACTTCAGTGGCGATGTAGGGTCCTTCCCATGGTGACTCGAATTTCTTCGGTCATTGTTGCTTGAGTTGCAAGACTAGGTCTCCTCCGACGAAGGACCTTGGGCGTAGCCGTCGGCTGTGGTAGTTGCGGAGACTCTGTTGGTACACCGCTGATCGAGCTACTGCTATGTCACGCGCCTCGTCGAGTGTGTCAATGGCGTCTTCGAGTGCGGCCGTTGATTCAGCTTCACTGTAGGCGATGACCTGTGGGGCCTTGTGGCGTACCTCTGCTGGCAGCACAGCTTCGGCCCCGTGCACCATGAAGAAAGGCGTGTAGCCAGTTGAGCTGTTTGGCGTTGTGCGCAGGCTCCACAGGACCGAGGGTAGCTCATCTGTCCATGCTCCTGCGAGTCGCTCGAGTGGGCTCATGAGATGCTTCTTGATGCCAGCGCCGACAAGGCCGTTGGCCTTTTCCACCTGCCCGTTCGTTTGTGGGTGTGCCACCGAGGCGTATGTTATGTTGATTCCGAGGTCTTCGCAGAAGTCCTGGAATTCTTTGGAGATGAAGTTCGACCCATTGTCGGTGATGATGCTATGCGGCATGCCGAACCTGTAGACAATGGACTCAAAGAACTTGACGGCAGTTGTGCCCTTTTGGTTAGTCACGGGCATGGCCTCAATCCATTTGGTGAATTTGTCGACTGCGACCAGGAGGTAGACGTGGCCTCCTTTCGAGGACCGTGGCAGTTTGCCGATCATGTCAAGGCCCCATTGATCGAAGGGCCAGGCCAAAGGTATGGGTCTGAGCTCTGATCCGGGTGCGTGTGGTTTATCAGCGAACCTTTGGCACCCGTTGCATCTTCGGACAATGTCCTTGGCATCGCTCATGGCCGTTGGCCAGTAGAATCCGGCTCGTAGAGCTTTGGCGACAAGGGCGCGACTGCCCGCGTGATGGCCGCAGATGCCCTCGTGGATGTCTTGGAGGATGGTTTTGCCGTCACCGATGGTGACGCACCTTTGGAGTACACCCGAAATGCTGCGCTTGTACAGCTCGCCATTGATGATGGTGAAGGCCTTCGACCGGCGAGATATGCGCCGGGCATCTGTCGGGGTATCAGGCAGCTCGCCGTCTATTAGCTACTTGAGGTATGGTTGCGTCCAAGTTTCTTCGACTGCCATGACCTGCATCAAGTTGACCACAGCAACCTCTGTGTCGAGCTTTTCGGGTCCTTCCTGCCCTTCGGGTAGCGCAGCTCCCGAGTGCTCTGCTTCTTTGGGTGACCCCTTTGGGAATTTCCGCTTAATGGATGGCACGTAGATCTGTTCGAGGAACACGCCTGGTGGCACCCGTGCATAGGTGGAGCCGATGTTGGCAAGTCTGTTGGCCTCCTCGTTGCTTTCTCTCCCAACATGCTGAAGCTCGCAGCCGTCGAATTCTCCCTCGAGTGAGTTGTAGAGTGCGCGGTACGCGATCATGTTTTCGGCGTGTGCGTCGCACTCATTCATCGTCTACTGGACGAAGAGGTTCGAGTCTCCGTAAATGACCAGGCGCATTGCGCCACAGTTCTTTGCCATCCTCATGCCGTGGATGAGGGCTTCGTATTCAGCCTCGTTGTTGGAAGCTCGAAATTTCATCCGAAGGACGTACTTCATCTTGTCTCCCTGCGGGGAGGTTAGTATGACCCCGGCTCCTGCTCCAGCCTCGCGTTTGGAGCTGTCGAAGTGCATCGTCCATGACTGTGTCATGTCCGATGTGTCTGGCAGCTGCAGCTCCATCCAGTGGACGAGGAAGTCCGGTAGGACCTGAGACTTGATCGCGAGTCGCTTCTTGTAGACAATGTCTAGAGGTGACAGCTCAATGCCCCATAGGGCCACGCGTCCTATGGCCTCTGGGTTGTTCAAGATGCTGTTTAATGGTGCCTCGTTAACGACCATCACCCGGTGCTCCTGGAAGTAGTGGCTCAGCCGACGAGCCGTCATGAACACGCCGTAGGCGAGTTTTTGGTAGTGAGGGTACCTCTGCTTTGTCGGCGTCAATACTTTGCTGAGGTAGTAGATTGGGCGTTGGACCCCATGGGTCTTGCCTTCTTCGGGTCGCTCGACCACCAGTACGGTGCTTACCACCTGGTGGGTAGTTGCTATGTACAGCAGTAGAGGCTCGCGTTCCTTTGGTGTAACCAAGACGGGCGAAGTAGAGAGCAGCCTCTTAGATCTTCGAATGCATCGTCCGCCTCAGGCGTTCACTCGAATTTGTCTGCCTTGCGGAGCAGCTGATAGAATGGCAGGGCTTTCTCGCCCAAGCGGCTGATGAACCTGCTCAACGCCGCGATTCATCCTGCAAGCTGCTGGACACCCTTGAGGTTCTTCGGCTTCTCCATGGCCATTATGGCCCGGATTTTCTTTGGGTTTGCCTCGATCCCTCGCTGGGAGATGAAGTAACCAAGCAGCTGGCCAGATGGGACGCCGAAGGTGCACTTTTCAGGATTAAGCTTGATCCTGTAGCGGTCGAGATTATCGAACGTCTCGTGGAGATCGTCGATGAGCATTCTCGCCTCCCTGTTTTGATGACTATGTCGTCGACATAGACTTGGATATTGCGACCGATCTGGTCCTTCAGGCATGCCTGCATGCACCGTTGGTACGTGGCACCCGCGTTCTTTAGCCCGAAGGGCATTGTGTTGTAGCAGAACACTCCGAACGACGTGATGAACGCCGTTTTTTCCTGATCTTCGACCTTCAGTTGAATCTGGTTGTAGCCCGAGTAGGCGTCTAGGAAGGAGAGCTTCTAGCATCCTGCCGTTGAATCGATGATCTGGTCGATCCGAGGAAGAGGGAAGTGATCCTTCAGGTAGTGCTTGTTCAGCGATGTGAAGTCCACTCACATCCGCAGGATGTCCCTGTCTTTTTTGGGGACCATTACGGTGTTGGCGAGCCACTCGCTCTCTTTGATCTCCCTGATGAAGTTTGCATCGAGTAGTCTGTTGAATTCGATTCCGATTGCTTCGGCCCGTGGTTCGGACAGTCGTCGGATGGACTGCTTGACGGGCTTGGCGTCTGGAAAGACGTTGAGTGCGTGCTCGGCGAATTCCCTGGGAACTCCTGGCATGTCCGCAGGACACCAGGCGAAGATTTCCCAGCGCTCACGGAGGAATTCGACGAGCGCGCTTTCCTATGCGGAGCTAAGATCGTTGGCGATCAGCGCCGTCTTGGAGGCATCTGTTGGGTGGACCTGCACCTTCTTCGGGTTGACGGTGGAGTCAAAGGACATATCTGGTGCGTTCTATCGTGCGACTAGGGGTGCCCCGTTGTTCGTCACCTCGCGGAGCCTTACGAGCTCCTCTTGCATGCCGAATGACTGGGAGATTCTATTGAAGTCCCTATCGCAGTGGTCCGATCGGGTGAAGCTCCCGTGGACCGTGATGACACCCCTCGGTCCTGGCATCTTGAGTAGCAGGTACGAGTAGTGCGGTACTGCCAGGAACCTTGCGAATGCTACATGCACGAGGATGGCGTGGTATTGTGATGGCCAGTCCACCACTTCGAACTCGAGTCACTCGCATCGGAAGTTATCTGGCTTGCCGAAGATGACGTCGAGCCATATCTTTCCCAGGGGGAATATTCCCTTTCCTGGGACGATGCCATGGAACGTTGTGTCTGACTGTTCCAGGCTGCATAGTGGGATTCGCATTGCTGCTAGGGTGTTGGCGAACATCAGGTTGATGCCACTACCGCCGTCCATGAAGACGCGGCTCATCTCGAATCCTCCGATCTGTGCCTCAAGCACCAGGGCAGCATGACCTGGGCGAGGGACCTGGCAAGGGTGATCCGAACGGCTGAACGTGATGCAGGACTCCGATCCGCTGAGGTTCTCAGGGATGGCGGGTGGAGCTGTCACAGCCAGGTTGATCTAACGAGTGGTTTTCTTCTACACCCTATTCGTTGGGCGCCCTTTTTGGATAATCAGCGCTCCTTTTGGTGGGGGATACCCATACCCACCGTTATTCTGTGCGGGTGCGATTGGGTGGTTCGGGCCTCCTGCAGGCGGCGGTGGAGGAGCTCCATGCGCGATCTCACCTGGTGCGGGTGTGTTCCCGAATCCAGGGTTCGGGGCTTGCTGCCTCATCTGAGCCATGCTTTCGCTGAGTTTCTGGAACTCGCGGCAGTCCTTGAGCATGTGGCTTGCCTTCTTCTTACCATCCTGCTTGCCGATGTAGAAGAGGATGGTGCATGGACCCGGCAATTTTTCATATGCTGAGGGTCCGTCGTCGCGACCGCGGCGCTGCCACGACTGTGCTGGGCGTCCTCCGTCACGGAAGTTGCTTCCGTGGTATCCGCCGCTGTTGCGGTTGCCATCGTAGCGATGGTCGGCGTAGCCAGCCGCTACCATGTCGGGTCCATCACGATCATCGTAGACACGCGATCTTCTCTTGCTATGGCGCTCGCGTCGCTGGCCGTAGTCATCTTCCTCCTCCGAGTGCGCTTGGTGGATGGAGTCCTCGCCGTCAGCCGACCTGTTGGCGATGTCCATTTGATGGTCGAGTGTTTTGGGCTTGACGCGCCCAAGTTCTTCTTTGAAGTCCTGGCGTTTGACGCCGTCCTGGAAGGCGTCGATAGCTCTCTCCTCGGAGATGTGCGCCGCGGAGTTCTTGGTGTTGGACCAGCACAGTACGTACGAGCAAATGGATTCGCCCGTTCGTTGGGTGCAGGCCCGCAGCTCTTTGATCGAGGCAGGCCTCTTGCTGGTGCCCATGAAGTTTCAGATGAAACTGTACGCCAGCTCCTCCTAGCTTCGGATGGATCCCGATGATAGGCTGCTGAGCCATATTCGGGCCGTGCCCATCAGCTGTAGCTGAAGGCATTGCATGGCGGTTTCCTTATTCCCGCCGTGTAGCTTGACGGACGACAGGTGGTTGCTGAGCCACGCCTTGGGGTCCTACGTGCCTTCGAACTTTGGAGTGTCCGAAGGAAGCTTGAAGTTTCGCGGCATCCGCGTCCGTCGAACGGATCTGCTGAAGCATCGGGCTCCATAGAGTTCTCCTTCATCGTCGTCCTCCTCGGATTTGGACGAGCATACGCGCTTGGCGCGCGCTTTGTCGATCTTGCGCTGTGTTAGATCGTTTCAAGCGTCATAGTCGCGGCTGCGACGGCGCGAGCAATTATGCCTTCGAGGAAGGTCGTGCTCTTCGTCCTCGGATGAGGGTGTAGGGCTGCGGTTGAATCTGACCGCAGCCTTCTTCTTTGGCTCCGTAGGAGCTTCTCCGTGGAGCGCGGCTCCAACGAGTCCGAGTCTGGTGAGTGCGGACTTATGCATGGCCCTCTTCGGGTCCCCCTCCGGAGGTGGAAGGGACGCGAGGTACGTGGTGGCTGCCATGATCGCAGCTTGCGGCGTCTTCGGGATGACGTTGCCCTCGGCATCCATCTCCATGAAGGACACGTTGAGGGCTCTAGTCACCCCGCGACGTGCTTTGGGATCCATGTTCTCTATGCGAGAACGGTGCTTGTTGGCATGGTTTCCATGAGAGCTGGAGCCGATGCCCATGGCAGAGAGCGCAGCTCGCCGTGCGCTAGACTCCGAGGCTGCTTGCTTGCGTTTGTCAAGCACCTCTTGCATCCTCAGTTGCTTCTTGTGCTCCTCGATGAGGAGCATGTGGTATGCCATCAGCAGGTCCCGTGAGGCATCTGCTGGCAGGATCTTGTTACTCGCTACGGCTTCGCGTGCTTGAGCCCATCCCTCCTCGATGTGGTGGATGACCCGATTGTTGTGTTCCCCGTTGGGTGGGGGAGATTGGCTTCTTCGGTTCTCGCCGTTTCTACCCTGCGGGTTGGGTGGCGGATTGTGTTCCTGATCTTGGATGACCGCGACGCACTGGTAGCGCTTGTAGATCGGATCGCTGCTGTCGCAGCTTTCGGATCTGAAATTGTAGGTCCCTTCATCCGATGGTGGATCGCACAGATCTGAGTTGTAGCTGCTGCTATCATAGGACTCATCTATTGATGGTGATGTGCATAGCACGGGGTGTGGAGCCCACGAAGCAGGCCTGATCGACGGCAGGGGCACCTGCTCCGGGAGGCGAAGAGTGCCGATCTGCCCCACCTGGAAGCAGAAGCCCCTGAACAGGATTTCGAGTCTGTCTCCAACGGGCTTGAAGTCCTTCAGGGTGGCCGGCGAGTGGGCGGTGAATTCGAAGGCGCCGAAGAGGAGATGACTCTCCGTCGCCGCAGAATTGTAGATCGCTTTGGTTGGGACCGTCACGACCGCACAATCAGCGCCCCCAGTCCCCACGGACGGCGCCAATTGATGAGGTTTAATCTCATCAATGCCCATTGTTATGGACTTGGGTTTTGGAGAAGATGGGGATGCTGGAGATCGCGGAACGGTTAGCCAACACGCAACACGGGGTCACGAAGTTTACCCAGGTTCAGGCCCCCGAAGGGAAAACCCTACTCCTTCTTGTCTGCTCTGATTATGGTGGAACCAAAGGTTACAGGGGTGCGCAGATGCAATCTGGCGTGGAGGTGTGTATGCGGTGGTATGCGAGAGATTGTCAGAGAGCCTCCTCGCCGTGTCCTCCTAGCCTTTATATAGAGGCAGGCAGGTCCCAGGCACAGATCGAGTCGGTTACAGGTTTTAGGGTTTACCCCTTTGAATTTTCTATCTACTCTAGTCTTTCTCTCCAAGGATCCGAAGGCATCATGGGCCTTGGCCACCCGAAAATCTTCATGGGCCGACGTACATTTGCCGTGGGCCTTCCTTGGGATGGACCAGGTATGCTAAGGTCGTGTACCCGTAGGTTATAACCATGTCACGCCCCTCCTTTAACACCGGTTCATGGCTGGAACCGGTGTTAAAGGGGGGGGGGGGTGGGGAATTTGTTTCGCGCGCACCCACACCCCCCTTTAACACCGGGGGGGGGGGGCATTTTTAATTACCAAAAATAGGATAGAATTTAGAAAATTCATATCTTTTTCATTTCAACTCAGAAAAATATGAATACTATATCATAATTTTCATAAAAATAAGATCTATCCATTCATATAAAAACATTTTATAGTTACTGTAGATGAAAATTTACAAAATGATTAAAACACTTACATATGAATTTTAATTATTCAATTAAGACAAAATTAAAATAGTCAAACCCTAAAACTTTGAACTTAAGAAATATTAAGCATCTGAAAAGGAATCTAACCTTATTTTTATAAAATGAAAAATAATTAGAGAAAATCATATTATATTTTCTATTAACATTTTTGAATTGTTTGGATATTTAAATTTAGCATATTTTGTATACTTTGGAATCTGATAATACTTTCAACATGAAAATTGTTTGCATTTGAATAATTAATTCGCAAACATTTTTGTTTTCAAAAAATAAAATTCTAACTATTCAAACTAGTAACAAATGGGAAAGGGCGGGCAGAATGCGCGGGAGGAAAAGGGCGGGAAGAAATTTTTATTACGATAGAACTGGAATTAAAGTACATAATGCAACTTACAGTAAGTTACATAAAGCACGACTGAAAATTAAGATACATAGAAGAACTGAATATTAAGATACATGGCCAGATTAAGTCATAATCGGCCGAACTTGTTATGGAATGTTGGAGTGATTCAGTCATGCTCCTGCCTACACCTGTAATACTCGCCACTGTAGTCGTCGTACTCGCAGCGGCCATCGTCGCTGTCGTCGTCGGGGTCATGGTAGTTGAACCTTGAAGGCTGAGTATGCGTGGGCTGGACATGAGGGTAGTGCAGGCGGGGGTTAGAGTCGGCAGCCGTGTCGTAGGCCATGACGCTCTGGAGAGTCCGGTAGCGCCACCACAGCTGGTGGTTGGCCTAATTGAAGTTCGGAGGAGGTGGGCCGTCCTCCTCGTTCCTGGCGAGCGCCCTCTCATGCCGATCTCCAAAGAAGGCTTCCCATGTCGGGAAATAGTCGGATGCTAGTTGGGATTCCTATGCTGCTCCAGCGTGAGCTCGAAGTAGTAGTGGTTCGCGTACCACACCTAGAGGGACAGGAGGAACCGGCACGCCTCAGACGCTTAGCATCCAGCCGAGAGGGACGCAGTAGCCCGACAGAAGGGGTAGTTCGAGGCGCAAAGCGCGTCCACCTCCCTGGGGGTTAGTGGTACGGTGGAAGCCATGGGAAAGAGTGATGAGGTTGTAGACAATGGAGGACAATCCTGCATATATATAATGAGAAATGGCGGGAAGAAATGGTGGCAAGAAATGGCGGGAAGAAAAATGGCGGGAAGACAGAGGCACGATTTTTTACCAACCGGGACTAAAGGGGCTTATTTTTTGTAATAAAGATTAAAAATGCATTTCTTTAACAGGAAGAAATATGACATTGATTTCCATGTTGAGATACATATGTGTGCCAAAAAATGTCTCATTTAATACATATAGTCAATCTTATGACCGCGTCGGCCGTAACCATGGAGTATCAACACCGTTTAACAGGATGGTTGGGTCAGTCTTCACTTTGAAGGGCAGAATTTCATCAAACTTATTATAATCTTCTGACATGTCTGTCTTGTCCTCCACTCCCACTATGTTTCTTTTCCCTGAAAGAATTATGTGACGCTTTGGGTCATCGTGTGATGTATCTGTTTGCTTTTTTTTATTTTTTTTCGGTTTGGTAGACATGTCTGTCATATAGAAAACCCGAGCCACATCATTGGCTAAGACAAATGGTTCGTCTATGTACCCTAGATTGTTGAGATCCACTATTGTCATTCCGTACTTCTTGTCTACCTCGACCCCTCCTCCTGTCAGCTTGACCCATTTGCACCAAAACAAGGGGACCTTAAAATTAGCTCCATAGTCAAGTTCCCATATCTCCTCTATGAACCCATAATACATGGTCTTTTACCCATTGTCTTCTGCTGCATCGAAGCGGACACCACTGTTTTGGTTGGTGCTCTTTTTATCTTGGCCTATCATGTAAAATGTATTCCCATTTATCTCGTACCCTTGGAAAGTACATACAGTCGAAGATGGTGTCCTGTCTAACAAGTACAACTGATCTCCAACAGTGGTGTTATTCGTGAGAAGTCTTTGCAGCCAGCCGCCAAAACTCTCCATGTGTTCACTTCTAATCCATTCATCAGACTGCCCCGGGTGTTTGAGGCATATAAAATTCTTGTGTTCATTGATATACGGGGCAGCCAAGATAGATCTTTGTAAAAACGTGTAGTGTGCTTGATTAAGAGAATGCACGTCCCTATATATCATTGCTTTACATCCTAGGGTGCCTTTTCCACGCAGTCTCCCCTCATGTCGTGATTCTGGAACACCAATCGCCTTAAGGTCAGGAATAAAGTCAACACAGAACTCAAATGAGCTCCTCTGTTACATAGCCCTTGGAGATGCTTCCGTCTGGCCTAGCATGATTATGAACATATTTCTTTAAGACTCCCATGTACCTCTCAAAGGGGAACATATTGTGTAGAAATGCAGGACCGAGAATGGCAATCTCTTCTACTAGGTGAACAAGGAGATGCGTCATAACATTGAATAAGGATGGTGGGAACACCAACTCGAAGCTGACAAGACATTGGGCCACATCTGTCTATAACCCTGGTAGGCTTTCTGGACCGATTACCTTCTGAGATATTGCATTGAGGAATGCACAAAGCTTCACAATGGGTACTCGAACATTTTCAGGTAGAAGCCCCCTCAATGGAATCGGAAGCAATTGTGTCATAATCATGTGGCAGTCATGAGACTTCAGGTTTTGGAATTTTTTCTCTGCCATATTTATTATTCCCTTTATATTCAACGAGAAGACAGATGGGACCTTGATACTGCTCAGGCATTCAAATAAGATTTCCTTCTCTGCTTTGGTAAGAGCATAGCTAGCAGGAGTTCAGTGGCGTCCTTTACCCTTCTTGTTCTCAGAATGCATAGGCTTTTCAGGTTCTTTCATACGTTGCTGGTCCTGCCATGCTTCCAGTGTATCTTTTGTCTTCCCATACACTCCCAGGAAGCTTAGCAGGTTCACGCAAATATTCTTCATCACGTGCATCACGTCAATTGAAGAGCGTACCTCTAGGACTTTCGAATAGGGTAGGTCGCAAAACATAGATTGCTTCTTCCACATGGGCGCGTGTTCGGCATCGTCATTAGGAACAGATATAATGCCAGGACCTTTGCCAAAGATTACTTCTAGGTCCTTGACCATACCAAATACCTCCTCACCAGTACAAAGGACATGCTTGCTCCGGGGTTCTGCCAGACATTTTAAATGCTAGCCTTTCTTTCTTACGGGATGCAGGTTTGGAAGAAATTGACGATGCCCTAGGTACACAACCTTCTTACATTTATCCAAATATACACTTTCAGTCTCATCTAAACAGTGCGTGCATGATTTAAATCCCTTGTTTGTCTGCCCTAAAATGTTAATAAGAGCAGGCCAATCATTGATGGTTACGAAAAGCAACGCTCGTAGGTCTCCCCTTTGTGCTCATCCCATATACGTACACCTGGTTTGGCCCACAACTGTAAAGGTTCTTCAAATAATGGCCTTAGGTACACATCAATGTCGTTTCCGTGTTACCTCGGGCCTTGGATGAGCACTAGCATCATAATGAACTTCCGCTTCATGCACAACCAAGGAGGAAGGTTATAGATACATAGAGTCACATGCCAGGTGCTGTGACTGCAGATTTGCTTCCCAAAAGGATTCATGCCATCTGTACTTAGACCAAACCTTAAGTTCCTCGCGTCACGTGCAAATTCCGGGCACTCTCTCTCGACTTTTCTCCACTGTGACCCATCAGCGGGGTGTCTCAACATTGCGTCTTTCTTACGGTCTTCCATGTTCCATCGCACCAACTTGGCATGCTCTTTGTTTCTGAAGAGACGTTTTAACCGTGGTATTATAGGAGCATACCATATAACCTTGGAAGGAATCTTCTTCCTAGGGGCCTCGCCCTCAACATCGCCAGGGTCGTCTCGTCTGATCTTATACCGCAATGAAGTGCATACCAGGTATGCATCCAAATTCTCGTACTCCTCACCGCAGTAGAGGATGCAGTCATTAATGCAGGCATGTATCTTCTGCACGTCTAATGCTAGAGGGCAGACAACCCAACCTTCTTTGCTTGGTATGTACTGTCGGGCAATTCATTATTTCTTGGAAGCAGATTCTTCATTTTTACCAACAACTTTGAAATCTGGTGTCAGTCACACTGTTCTCTGCCTTCCATTGCAGCAAATCCACTGTGGTACCTAGTTTTTTGTGGCCATCTTCGCAAGTTGGGTACAACAATGTTTTGTGATCCTTTAACATCTGATCCAGCTTATCCTTCTCCTTTTTAGTTTCACATTCTTCCTTTGCATCAGTAATGGCCCGACCAAGATCGTCATCAGCGGGCCCATCTGCTGCCTCTTTATCTTCATTATCTACCCCCGTTGCAGTATCATCGTATTCATGATACATATTATGATAGTTGTCATCATCCTCTTCTTCTTCGTTGTCTTCCATCACAACCCCTTTTTCTCCGTGCTTAGTCCAAAAATTATAGCTGGACATGAAACCGGATCAAATCAGGTGGGCGTGAATGGCTCTGGTATTTGAGTAGTCTTTCTTGTTCTGACAGTCAACACATGGACAACACATAAAACCATTGTGACCATGGTTTGCCTTAGCCACAACGATGAATTTTGGAGGCCCGTAATGTACTCGGAAGTGTGTCGGTCACCGTACATCCATTGCCGGTTCATATGCATTATATAATTAATTACGTATATCAAAAATCATTACAGTACATGTCGTGGTGGTGTCACGATAGATGCCATGGGTAGGCTTAAGTTGGAGGCCGAATGGGTGCTTGTGGTCACCGGGGAGGGAGTGCACGGTCTTGGTATGCACGAAGAACAAGATGAACTCTCCACACTTAGGAATTTGATTGATCCTTGAGATTAACAAGTGCTCCTTGAGCTCTATTAACTAGTGTATAGGGCACTAGTTTCCTACTTGGTCCAACCTCCTTCTACTACCGCTATGCCCCTCCTTATATAGGCGGTGCTAGCTAGGTTACACCCCTTTGGGTTCTAGGGTTACTATTTGGATCTTGGTCCCTACTATGCGGGATGGGTCATGGGCTTGCCCTAAGCCCAGAGGCCCAGTCCACAAAGCTAAATAGCTAATGGTCTTCTGGTACGTCGCCTCCTGTTCCTTTTGGCGTCACGCAGTAACTTTGTACGTCAGCCCTTGCTTTGGGCGTCACCCGGCTACTTTCGTGTCACCCGACGTCGCCCTTCTCTTTTGACCTCGCTTTACCATGGTCCCTTCCGAACCCCATTCAGAAAGGTGCCACGCGTCCTATCTGACTCGACTCCTCCTCGGGAGACTTGGCTCGTTTGTTCCTGCAAGATCAACAACTTTGTCTTATACGGGCCGACATAGTTTCTAAACTATGTCGTCCGCATACGATTCTCTTTCCCGGCCGTACTTACTCGGCCTGGTTCTTTCTTTACTCGGAGCAAGCCAATCTGGGCTGTGTTTCACCCCTTGTGACCCTACCGGGGGTTATCCCCCCGACATTAGTCCCCGAAGCTGGTGAGGTCTAGCAGTTCTAACATAGTGGGATCCGCATTGCTGCTAGGGTGCTGGCGAACATCAGGTTGATGCCACTGCCGCCGTCCATGAAGACGCGGCTCATCTCGAATCCTCCGATCTGTGCCTCAAGCACCAGGGCAGCATGACCTGGGCGAGGGACCTGGCAAGGGTGATCCGAACGGCTGAACGTGATGCAGGACTCCGATCCGCTGAGGTACTCAGGGATGGCGGGTGGAGCTGTCACAACCAGGTTGATCTGACGGGTGATTTTCTTCTGCACCCTATTCGTTGGGCGCCATTTTTGGATCATTAGCGCTCCTTTCGGTGGGGGATACCCGTGCCCACCGTTATTCTGTGCGGGTGCGATTGGGTGGTTCGGGCCTCCTGCAGGTGGCGGTGGAGGAGCTCCATGCGCGATCTCGCCTGGTGCGGGTGTGTTCCCGAATCCAGGGTTCGGGGCTTGCTACCTCATCTGAGCCATGCTTTCACTGAGTTTTTGGAACTCGCGGCAGTCCTTGAGCATGTGGCTTGCCTTCTTCTTACCATCCTGCTTGTCGATGTAGAAGTGGATGGTGCATGGACCCGACAATTTTTCATATGCTGAGGGTCCGTCATCGCGACCGCGGCGCTGCCACGACTGTGCTGGGTGTCCTCCGTCGTGGAAGTTGCTTCCTTGGTATCCGCCGCTGTTGCGGTTGCCATCGTTGCGATGGTCGGCGTAGCCAGTCGCGACCATGTCGGGTCCATCACGATCATCGTAGACACGCGATCTTCTCTTGCTACGACGCTCAAGTCGCCGGCCGTAGTCGTCTTCCTCCTCTGAGTGCGCTCGGTGGATGGAGTCCGCGCCGTCAGCCCACCTGTTGGCGATGTCCATTAGATGGTCGAGTGTTTTGGGCTTGACACGCCCAAGTTCTTCTGAAGTCCTGGCGTTTGATGCCGTCCTGGAAGGCGTCGATAGCTCTCTCCTCGGAGATGTGCGGCGCGGAGTTCTTGGTGTTGGACCAGCACAGTACGTACAAGCGAATGGATTCGCCCGTTCGTTGGGTGCAGGCCCGCATCTCTTTGATCGAGGCAGGCCTCTTGCTGGTGCCCTTGAAGTTTCGGATGAAACTGTACGCCAGCTCCTCCTAGCTTTGGATGGATCCCGAGGATAGGCTGCTGTGCCATATTTGGGCTGCTCCCGTCAGCTGCAGCTGAAGGCATTGCATGGCGGTTTCCTTATTCCTGCCGTGTAGCTTGACGGACAACAGGTGGTCGCTGAGCCACGCCTTGGGGTCCTGTGTGCTGTCGAACTTTGGAGTGTCCGAAGGAATCTTGAAGTTTCGCGGCATCCGCGTCCGTCGAACAGATCTGCTAAAGCATTGGGCTCCGCAGAGTTCTCCTTCATCGTCGTCCTCCTCGGATTCGGACGAGCATACGCGCTTGGCGCGCGCTTTGTCGATCTTGCGCTGCGTTAGATCGTTTCAAGCGTCATAGTCACGGCTGCGATGACGTGAGCTCTTATGCCTTCGAGGAAGGTCGTGCTCTTTGTCCTCGGATGAGGGTGTAGGGCTGCGGTTGAATCTGACCACAGCCTTCTTCTTTGGCTCTGTATTAGCTGCTCCGTGGAGCGCGGCTCCAACGAGTCCGAGTCCTGTGAGTGCGGACTTATGCATGGCCCTCTTCGGGTACCCCTCCGGAGGTGGATGGGACGTGAGGTACACGGTGGCTGCCACGATCGCAACTTGCGGCGTCTTTGGGATGACGTTGCCGTTGGCATCCATCTCCATGAAGGACGCGTTGAGGGCTCTAGTCACCTCGCGACGTGCTTTGGGATCCGTGTTCTCTGTGCGAGAACGGTGCTTGTTGCCATGGTTTCCATGCAAGCTGGAGCCGATGCCCATGGCAGAGAGCGCAGCTCGCCGTGCGCTGGACTCCGAGGCTGCTTGCTTGCCTTTGTCGAGCACCTCTTGCATCCCCAGTTGCTTCTTGTGCTCCTCGATGAGGAGCATGTGGTATGCCATCAGCAGGTCCCGTGAGGCATCTGCTGGCAGGATCTTGTTACTCGCTACGGCTTCGCGTGCTTGAGCCCATCCCTCCTCGCTGTGGTGGATGACCCGATTGTTGTTTTCCCTGTTGGGTGTGTGTGTGGGGGGGGGGGGGGGGGGGGCGACTGGCTTCTTCTGTTCTCGCCGTTTCTACCCTACGGGTTGGGTGGTGGATTGTGTTCCTGATCTTGGATGACCGCGGCGCACTGGTAGCGCTTGTAGATCGGATCGCTACTGCCGCAGCTTTCGGATCCGGAACCGTAGGTCCCTTCATCCGATGGTGGATCGCACAGATCTGAGTTTTAGCTGCTGCTATCACAGGACTCATCTGTTGATGGTGATGTGCATAGCACGGGGTGTGGAGCCCACGAAGCAGGCCTGATCGACGGCAGGGGCACCCGCTCCGGGAGGCGAAGAGTGCCGATCTGCCCCACCTGGAAGCAGAAGCTCCCGAACAGGATTTCGAGTCTGTCGCCAATGGGCTCAAAGTCCTTCAGGGTGGCCGGCGAGTGGGCGGTGAAGTCGAAGGCGCCGAAGAGGATATGACTCTCCGTCGCCGCAAAATTGTAGATCACTTTGGTTGGGACCGTCACAACCGCACAATTAGCGCCCCCAGTCCCCACGGACGGCGCCAATTGATGAGGTTTAATCTCGTCAATGCCCATTGTTATGGACTTGGGTTTTGGAGAAGATGGGATGCTGGAGATCGCGGAACGGTTAGCAAACACGCAACACGGGGACACAAAGTTTACCCAGGTTCAGGCCCCCGAAGGGAAAACCCTACTCCTGCTTGTCTGCTCTGATTATGGTGGAACCGAAGGTTATAGGGGTGCGCAGATGCAATCTGGCATGGAGGTGTGTATGCGGTGGTATGCGAGAGATTTTCAGAGAGCCTCCTCGCCGTGCCCTCCTAGCCTTTATATAGAGGCAGGAAGGTCCCAGGCACAGATCGAGTCGGTTATAGGTTTTAGGGTTTACCCCTTTGAATTTTCTATCTACTCTAGTCTTGCTCTCCAAGGATCCGAAGGCGTCATTGGCCTTGGCCACCCGAAAATCTTCATGGGCCGACGTACATTTGCCATGGGCCTTCCTTGGGCTGGACCAGGTATGCTAAGGTCGTGTACCCGTAGGGTATAACCATGTCACGCCCCTCCTTTAACACCGGTTCGTGGCTGGAACCGGTGTTAAAGGGCGGGTGGGGAATTTGTTTCGCGCGCACCCGCACCCCCCTTTAACACCGGGGGGGGGGGGGGCATTTTTAATTCCCAAAAATAGGATAGAATTTAGAAAATTCATATCTTTTTCATTTCAACTCAGAAAAATATGAATAATATATTATAATTTTCATAAAAATAAGATCTATCCATTCATATAAAAACATTTTATAGTTACTATAGATGAAAATTTACAAAATGATTAAAACACTTACATATGAATTTTGATTATTCAATTAAGACAAAATTAAAATAGTCAAACCCTAAAACTTTGAACTTAAGAAATATTAAGCATCTGAAAAGGAATCTAACCCTATTTTTAGAAAATAAAATAATTAGAGCAAATCATATTATATTTTCTATTAACATTTTTGAATTGTTTGGATATTTAAATTTAGCATATTTTGTATACTTTGGAATCTGATAATACTTTCAACATGAAAAGTGTTCGCATTTGAATAATTAATCCGCAAACATTTTTTGTTTTCAAAAAATAAAATTCTAACTATTCACTCTAGTAACAAATGGGAAAGGGCGGGCAGAATGCGCGGGAGGAAAAGGGCGGGAAGAAATTTTTATTACGATAGAACTGGAATTAAAGTACATAACGCAACTAACAGTAAGTTACATAAAGCACGACTGAAAATTAAGATACATAGAAGAACTGAATATTAAGATACATGGCCAGATTAAGTCATAATCGGCCGAACTTGTTATGGAATGTTGGAGTGATTCAGTCATGCTCCTACCTACACCTGTAATACTCGCCACTGTAGTCGTCGTACTCGTGGCGGCGATCGTCGCTGTCGTCGTCGGGGTCACCGTAGTTCAACCTTGAAGGCTGAGTACGCGTGGGCTGGACATGAGGGTAGTGCAGGCGGGGGTTAGAGTCGACAGCCGTGTCGTAGGCCATGACGCTCTGGAGAGTCCGGTAGCGCCACCACAGCCGATGGTCGGCCTAATTGAAGTTCGGAGGAGGTGGGCCGTCCTCCTCGTTCCTGGCGAGCGCCCTCTCATGCCGATCTCCGAAGAAGGCTTCCCAAGTCGGGAAATAGTCCGGATGCTAGTTGGGATTCCTATGGTGCTCTAGCGTGAGCTAGAAGTAGTAGTGTTTCGCGTGCCGCACGTAGAGGGACAGGAGGAACCGGCACGCCTCCGACGCTTAGCATCCAGCCGACAGGGACGCAGTAGCCCGACGGGCAGGGGTAGTTCGAGGCGCAAAGCGCCTCCGCCTCCCTGGGGGTTAGTGGTACGGTGGAAGCCATGGGAAAGAGTGATGAGGTTGTAGACAATGGAGGACAATCCTACATATATATAGTGAGAAATGGCGGGAAGAAAACTGGCGGGAAGAAATGGTGGGAAGAAATGGCGAGAAGAAATGGCGAGAAGAAAAATGGCGAGAAGACAGAGGCGCAATTTTTTTACCAACCGGAACTAAAGGGGCTTATTTTTTGTAATAAAGATTAAAAATGCATTTCTTTAGAACCAAGTGTTAACGGAAGAAATATGACATTGATTTCCATGTTGAGATACATATGTGTGCCAAAAAATGGCTCATTTAATACATATAGTCAAACTTATGACCACGTCGGCCATAACAATGGAGTATCAACACCGTTTAATATGATGGTTGGGTCAGTCTTCACTTTGAAGGGTGGAATTTCATCAAACTTATTATAATCTTCTGACATGTCTGTCTTGTCCTCCACTCCCACGATGTTTCTTTTCCCTGAAAGAACCATGTGACGCTTTGGGTCATCGTGTGATGTATCTGTTTTCTTATTTTTTCTTTTTTTCGGTTTGGTAGACATGTCCGTCATATAGAAAACCCGAGCCACATCATTGTCTAAGACAAATGGTTCGTCTATGTACCCTAGATTGTTGAGATCCACTGTTGTCATTCCGTACTTCTTGTCTACCTCGACCCCTCCTCCTGTCAGCTTGACCCATTTGCATCAAAACAAGGGGACCTTAAAATTAGCTCCATAGTCAAGTTCCCATATCTCCTCTATGAACCCATAATACATGGTCTTTTACCCATTGTCTTCTGCTGCATCGAAGCGGACACCACTATTTTGGTTGGTGCTCTTTTTATCTTGGCCTATCGTGTTAAATGTATTCCCATTTATCTCGTACCCTTGGAAAGTACATACGGTCGAAGATGGTGTCTTGGCTAACAAGTACAACTGATCTCCAACAGTGGTGTTATTCGTGAGAAGTCTTTGCAGCCAGTCGCCAAAACTCTCCATGTGTTCACTTCTAATCCATTCATCAGACTGTCCCGGGTGTTTGAGGCATATAAAATTCTTGTGTTCATTGATATACGGGGCATCTAAGATAGATCTTTGTAAAAACGTGTAGTGTGCTTGATTGAGAGAATGCACGTCCCTATATATCATTGCTTTACATCCTAGGGTGCCTTTTCCACGCAGTGTCCCCTCATGTCGTGATTTAGGAACACCAATCGCCTTAAGGTCAGGAATAACGTCAACACAGAACTCAATGACCTCCTTTGTTACATAGCCCTTGGAGATGCTTCCTTCTGGCCTAGCATGATTATGAAAATATTTCTTTAAGACTCCCATGTACCTCTCAAAGGGGAACATATTGTGTAGAAATACAGGACCGAGAATGGCAATCTCTTCTACTAGGTGAACAAGGAGATGCGTCATAATATTGAAGAAGCATGGTGGGAACACCAACTCGAAGCTGAAAAGACATTGGGCCACATCTGTCTATAACCCTGGTAGGCTTTATGGATCGATTACCTTCTGAGATATTGCATTGAGGAATGCACAAAGCTTCACAATGGGTACTCGAACATTTTCAGGTAGAAGCCCCCTCAATGGAATCGGAAGCAATTGTGTCATAATCATGTGGCAGTCATGAGACTTCAGGTTTTGGAATTTTTTCTCTGGCATATTTATTATTCCCTTTATATTTAACGACAAGCCAGACGGGACCTTGATACTGCTCAGGATTTCAAAAAAGATTTCCTTCTCTGCTTTGGTAAGAGCATAGCTAGCAGGAGTTAAGTGGCGTCCTTTAACCTTCTTGTTCTCAGAATGCATAGGTTTTTCAGGTTCTTTCATACGTTGCTGGTCCTGCCGTGCTTCCGGTGTATCTTTTGTCTTCCCATACACTCCCAGGAAGCTTAGCAGGTTCACGCAAAGATTCTTCGTCACGTGCATCACGTCAATTGAAGAGCGGACCTCTAGGACTTTCCAATAGGGTAGGTCGCAAAATATAGATTGCTTCTTCCACATGGGCGCGTGTCCGACATCGTCATTCGGAACAGATAGAATGCTAGGACCTTTTCCAAAGATTACTTCTAGGTCCTTGACCATACCAAATACCTCCTCACCAGTACAGAGGACATGCTTCCTCCGGGGTTCTGCCAGACATTTGAAATGCTTGCCTTTCTTTCTTACGGGATGCAGGTTCGGAAGAAATTGAAGATGCCCTAGGTACACAACCTTCTTACATTTATCCAAATATACACTTTCAGTCTCATCTAAATAGTGTGTGCATGATTTAAATCCCTTGTTTGTCTACCCTAAAATAATAATAAGAGCAGGCCAATCATTGATGGTTACGAAAAGCAACGCTCGTAGGTCTCCCCTTTGTGCTCATCCCATATACTACACCTGGTTTGGCCCACAGCTGTAAAAGTTTTTCAACTAATGGCCTTAGGTACACATCAATGTCGTTGCCGTGTTGCCTCGGGCCTTGGATGAGCACTAGCATCATAATGAACTTCCGCTTCATGCACAACCAAGGAGGAAGGTTATAGATACATAGAGTCACATGCCAGGTGTTGTGACTGCAGCTTTGCTTCCCAAAAGGATTCATGCCATCTGTACTTAGACCAAACCTTAAGTTCCTCGCGTCACGTGCAAATTCTAGGTACTCTCGCTCGACTTTTCTCCACCGTGACCCATCAGCGGGGTGTCTCAACATTGCGTCTTTCTTACGGTCTTCCATGTGCCATCGCACCAACTTGGCATGCTCTTTGTTTCTAAAGAGACGTTTTAACCTGGTATTATAGGAGCATACCATATAACCTTGGCAGGAATCTTCTTCCTAGGGGCCTCGCCCTCAACATCGCCAGGGTCGTCTCGTTTGATCTTATACCGCAGTGCAGTGCATACCAGGTATGCATCCAAATTCTCGTACTTCTCACCGCGGTAGAGGATGCAGTCATTAATGCAGGCATGTATCTTCTGCACATCTAATGCTAGAGGGCAGACAACCCAACCTTGTTTGCTTGGTATGTACTGTCGGTCAATTCATTATTTCTTGGAAGCAGATTCTTCATTTTTACCAAAAACTTTGAAATCTGGTGTCAGTCACACTGTTTTCTGCCTTCCATTGCAACAAATCCACTGTGGTACCTAGCTTTTTGTGGCCATCTTCGCAAGTTGGGTACAACAATGTTTTGTGATCCTTTAACATCTACTCCAGCTTATCCTTCTCCTTTTCAGTTTCACATTCTTCCTTTGCATCAGTAATGGCCCGACCAAGATCGTCATCAGCGGGCCTATCTGCTGCCTCTTTATCTTCATTATCTATCCCTGTTGCAGTATCATCGTATTCATGATACATATTATGATAGTTGTCATCATCCTCTTCTTCTTTGTTGTCTTCCATCACAACCCCTTTTTCTCCGTGCTTGGTCCAACAATTATAGCTGGACATGAAACCGGATCGAAGCAGGTGGGTGTGAATGGTTCTAGTATTTGAGTAGTATTTCTTGTTCTGACAGTCAACACATGTACAACACATAAAACCATTGTGACCATGGTTTGCCTTAGCCACAACGATGAATTTTGGAGGCCTGTAATGTACTCGGAAGTGCGTCGGTCACCGTACATCTATTGCCGGTTCATATGCATTATATAATTAATTACATATATCAAAAATCATTACAGTACATGTCGTGGTGGTGTCACGGCAGATGCCATGGGTAGGCTTAAGTTGGGGGCCGAATAGGTGCTTGTGGTCACCGGGGAGGGAGTGCACGGTCTTGCCATGCACGAAGAACAAGATGAACTCTCCACACTTAGGAATTTGATTGATCCTTGAGATTAACAAGTGCTCCTTGAGCTCTATTAACTAGTGTATAGGGCACTAGTTTCCTACTTGGTCCAACATCCTTCTACTACCGCTATGCCCCTCCTTATATAGGCGGTGCTAGCTAGGTTACACCCCTTTGGGTTCTAGGGTTACTATTTGGATCTTGGTCCCTACTATGCGGGACGGGTCATGGGCTTGCCCGAAGCCCAGAGGCCCAGTCCACAAAGCTAACAGCTAACGGTCTTCTGGTACGTCGCCTCCTGTTCCTTTTGGCGTCACGCAGTAACTTTGTACGTCAACTCTTGCTTTGGGCGTCACCCGACTACTTTCGTGTCACCCGGCGTCGCCCTTCTCTTTTGACCTCGCTTTACCATGGTCCCTTCCGAACCTCATTCAGAAAGGTGCCATGCGTCCTATCTGACTCGACCCTTCCTCGGGAGACTCGACTCGTTTGTTCCTGCAAGATTAACAACTTTGTCATATACGGGCTGACATAGTTTCTAAACTATGTCGTCCGAATACGATTCTCTTTCCCGGCCGTACTTACTCGGCCTGGTTCTTTCTTTACTCGGAGCAAGCCAAGCTGGGCTGTATTTCACCCCTTGTGACCCTACCGGGGGTTATCCCCCCGACATTAGTCCCTGAAGCTGGTGAGATCTAGAAGTTCTAGTTGTTAGGCGTCTCCAGGTTCCTTTAATGTAATTGGAACTTTATTCTTCGTCCTTATTCTTTACTCATGGCGCACTGTTTTGGCGCGATTTCGCATTCTGCCGAATCTCTCTGACAGTTTCCGTGTCTTTTCTTTAACTTTCTGGCTCGTTTTCGTCTCGTGCCGAGTCATTTTGGCCAATTCCGAGTCATTTTCGGTGTGCCTCAGTCACTGACAACTGGTAATCATGGTAACTTCCCTCAAATTTTGTTCCAAGCTCTCGCAACACAGTAATGGCTGCGCAGTTATTCCCTGTCACTATGGCAGTCCCGTCGGTCTGCGCCCCTTGTCCTTCCTTTCTTGACGTGGCAAGGGATTTTCCGTGTATTCTTGCCACGTGGCGCTCGCTGATTGGCTTACTCGGCCGGGTACACGGCCACACGCTTGCGGCACGACGCAGGGGGATCCCACGATTGGGGTTTTTACCGCCCTTAATTAGGGGTGAGGGGGTTACAACTCCCCTCGCCCATTCAGTTTCCCCCTTCCTCTTCTTCTTCCTTGCGCCTGCAAAATCAAACTTTCCCCTCTGTGGTTCTTCCTGCTTTCTGTTCTTGCCTTGCGATTACCCTTTTCCTCTTCTTATTCCACTACGGGTCCTTGTTCTTCCATACCTCTTCCAACGGTGGAGGAGATTGAGTCCAGGAGGATCATGGACGCACGCAATGGTGCTGATGGGGCCAAGGAACAGGAGGTTCCCGCTGGCGAGCGCGGCTACTGGGAGGGTTCAGAGGTCTCCACCGAGGAGGTCAAATGGCTCCGCTGCACCAGGCGCATCCTGCTCTAGGTCGATTGCCGTCTTCCCGCTAGTGAGATCTCCCCCAAACCCGATGCCAATGAGCGGGTGGTTTTCCTTTCTCATTTTGAGCGAGGTTTCGCTCTTCCAGTGAGCACCTTCTTTTCTTCGTTTCTTTCTACCTTCTACCTTTAGACCCTTCATCTTCCTACCAATGCGATTAGCTCCCTTTCCTGCTTTATTTCTACTTGCGAGGCCTATTTTGGCATTTGGCCTACAGTTCTTCAACCTAGCGCTCCCCGAGCCGAGAAGAAACTGACTCGGTGCGGTGCCGCTAGCATTACTCCCAGGAGAGACTCCATCTTTCCCCGGGTCACTGGCCTTGACTCTTGCAAGAAATGGCATAGGACTTTCTTCTATGTCAAAAATAGCGGGGCCACTGATAACATCCGACTCCCCCTTTCTCGGATGAGGTTCCTGTAACATCCCTAAAATCATGTTTCAAAACTCATGAATATCATCCATGCATCCATGATCATTTAGGGTTCTTTTTCAAAACCATTTCAAAAACAGGAGCATATGTTGCTCATTATTTTATGTAAGCATGCTATAGCCTTATTGCTACCTTCTAATGAGAAAGGTACTTATTTTATTCAGTAATGTTTTGAGTTCAAACTTAAGTGTTTTCCAAAGCTTGGGCAGAGTTTTCAAAACAAAGTATGAATATAAAACCAATTTTATGCCTATTATTTATATCTCATTAAGGCTTGGTTTTATTTTATTTTTCAAATGATCAAAGTGTGTTTGAGTAAACAGAAGTGTTTGACACACACTTGAGTACAATGTTCACTGTATAAAAATCTAGAGAAGATTTGAAATCAAACTTGTTTGAATTAGGGTTTGAAAATCATTTCTAAAAATCAAAGAGAAAAAGAAAAGAAAAAAGGAAAAAAAATAAAACCGGCGCCAGCCTTTTGGCCCAACCCAACCACTCAGCCCATCTAGCCTAGCAACTCTCTCCCGCGAAGAAAATGATTCGCACTCAGAAACCTACCCCCCTCTCGCTGACGCCCCGGACCCACCTGCACGTCACTCCGTCGTCCCCAAATCTCGCCCGCAGACCACGTCGTCGCTACCGTTGATGCCGATAATGGCACAACTTATTTGCCTTGATTCTGCGAGCGTTTCCTATCGCGCTGCTGCCTACTTAAACCACACCCCCCGCGGTCATCTCCCCCCACACTGCACACTCTTCTCGCCACCAGGCTGCCTCTTTTTCGTATTACACCGCCGCAGTCAGAGCCAACTCCGGCGAGGTATTCTGGTAAACCTAGTGCTCGCGCCTACTCCTTGTTCACCCTGGAATGATCCTCTGATCCTTGCACACCTCCTGATCCCCTTTGTCTGTCTGCTTGTGATCTAGAGCGTCGACTTCGACGAGCATCGTGGTCATCCGACGCCGTCCCCAACTCCGGCGAGAGATTGAGGTAAAAGCCGAACGCCCCATGCCTTCTACTTGACCCTGTCAGGTTCGCCTGAGCGTTGTGCACACGCTGATACCCTCGGTTTGTGCTAGGGTGGCCAGTAACATCGCCTTCGTCGCCGTCCGAGCTAACCCAACGCTGCCTCCAACTCCGACGAGCCCCAGCAACCTCTGCAGCACACCCCCGCCCACGCCAGCAACACCTTGAGCTTCGTCGTGTTCCCGCAAGTGTGGTAAGCCACTGCTCGACCCTTAGATCCCTCTGGAATCATCGGTGCGTCGCCGGCAGAAGCGCCACCGCCGCCAGCGACCATTCGCGCCGCCACTCTTTGGTCAGAGCAGCACCCGCCGTTAGATCTGTATCGTAGGGTTTAGATTAGATCTGGAGCGAACCGTTTTCTTTAGATCTGGCGCGTTGGATCTAACTTGATCTGACAGTGCGGTAGCGTGATCCTGAGTGAAGCGGTATTGTCCAATCAGGAGACGCCGCGTGGCATGAGTTTCGTTTTAAAAATTTGAATTAGATCAAATAGATGGTTAAACTTGTTTAATTCATAACTTTTGATTCCCACGTCCAAATTTGACAAATTTTATATCAATGGAATCAGGAGAGAAAATCCTTTCCATTTATGAAATGTGTTTAATGTTTTGCTTCTGTTAAAATGATTGTTTTCACAGAATCATTTGTAGGCATAAATTGAGTATAGTAATTATTTGGAAAATGTTTTGTTATTCAAATAAAGTTTATTTAGCTTGTTTTGTACTTGTTTATGATTCAGTAAAGTGCACTTGTCTTGTTTGGTGTAGATAATCATCACATGGAATATTGCATACATTCATGTATTTTCGCTTGTATTAATTGTGTATGTGATTTTGTGTCATTATTTTATGTGTAGATTTTGGTGCAAATAGTGATTGTGATTGTGAGGATTGTAGCTACTCTCCAAACTACCAAGGAAAGTGGTGCTTCATGATTTTATTCCTATGTTTTTCAACTATGCACTAGAAATATTTTGCTAGACTTGCATGAATATTTTGGTCTATATGCTATGTTTGGGAAATCCTAGTAGTTGTAGAATTGCTAGAAATTTCTAAGTTAAGATACTTGTCTATGCGATGCTTAGCCTAGCTAGTAGCAACCAAGGGTGGTCATATATTCATGCTATGAGAAAATATTTCTAAGTCTTTGGACTTATGTTTTTGCTTAATAAAACAACTAAGTGAATGAAACACCTGGGTGGAATGGAAGGATTGGTTTATGTTGAGTGGTTACACAAGGCCCATTTATATGGCTTACCTTGTGTATCTCACTTGTGGAAAGCCACCCAGGAACAAAGGGATTTGAGAGGCCAAATGTTAAGAAGCTTCTAGTGCAGCCACTTGGGAATATGGGCTCTGCCTGGATCACATAGGTTGCAACAACTTAGCCATTTGGACAGTTGGTGGTAGTGGGATGATATGTTGGAACGCGTCCATTTGGTCTAAGGGAAGGCTTCTGAAAGGTCCTGTCTTGATGAAAATCAAGTCTTGTGGGGAAAGTGCACCACCTCTGCAGATGGAAGAATCTAAGTACTTAGCCATGTCCCTGGTATTGGACAACTTGAGCATCAAGACATGGAAGCTATCAATAATCTCCTCATCCCAATTTCTAAGTAAAAAACTTGTGGCTGAACAAGGGTGAAGGTTCCCCAATTTCTATTGGTGGTTCCTTGGGAAAGTTTTTGTGAAAGAAAAACTTAGTGTTTTCAACTAATAGGTAAAACCTATTTTGACCAAGCCTAATATACACTTTGCCAAAATGCATATAGTATCTAGTCTACCAATATTCTACTAAGGTATCACTTGCCAATACTATTACAATGTATTGACCCACTGTGGCTGTAACTTGTGATGTTGCAGGTTATTCTAATGGTGATTAGGGGTTATGAGTATACACTCAACATGCTTGCCTATGGCACACGAAGATGAAGACTTACTTATCTTATTATATATTTGAACTCTTGTATTAGGCCTGTGGCCATGGAGTTTGTAAAAGACTATGTTTGTCTCTAGAATGATATGTAATAATGACCTTTGTTTCTGTGTACTTCATCTTAAACTGTGGATGCTAGCATTGATCCAGGGACTAGCATTGCAATCACAGGGATCCTTACCTTTATAAAGGGAGGGATCTTACAGTTCCCAGCAAGGAATTCTGGTAGCTTGACCCGCGCGACCAAGACGCTGGGGTGAACGAGGCCAATGTGATCTTGGAAAGGTTGCTGTCGCCGGATAAGAACTTTCATCTCGCCGACACGAACCTCATGTGCACCTTCATCTCACGTCGGGTAAGCCCTATCCAAGAGAGGAGCCACAAGATGTGCTTCATGAGTGGCTCTCATGACCCCACTCGGCACTCCATGAAGGAGCTTACCCATGATTCCGTGGCTCGCCAAGTAAGCTCGATGTTCAAACTTAACTTGGCGGATGATTGGGCTTGGAGTTGCCCTCCGTTTAGCCGGGTCAAGCCTGTCCCCTGGGTAAGTTTCTGATTCATTTTCATTGCTGAGCCAGCTTTAGCTTGTCTGCTGCTCTCAGTTTAGTTTTCTATACTTATTCTGTTTGTCTCTCGTAGAACCTTGTTCACCAGGTTGATGACAGTACTGTCCCTCCTAGCGCTTACAATGAGGATCGCTCCGACTCCGACAAAGTCGAGTATGATTTGGAGTGCTTCATGCCTATCCTGCATATGGCTGCTGCTTCAACTTCGTGTAAGAGTCAATCTCGAAACCCCTTACAAGATTGGTCTAACGATGATGAGGATGATGATTGTACGATTTTGGAGATCAGCGAGACGAAGAGTTAGTTTTTTCCTTCCTCGCGCTGTTTTGTGTTCATTCCATTCTCTTGCCTTATTATCCTGATGGGTCAAGATATTTCTGTTGCTTCTGACGAGTAATTTGTTCCAAATGAGGAGAGAAGAACCAAGCTGAAATCTAGAAGGAGCGAGACGAGGTGACTCGGCTGATGGCCGACATGGAGCAGAAACACTTAGCCGAGGTGAAGGGGCTGAAGGAAGAGCTTGCCGAGAAATACGGCCAACATGCCGCTGGCACCAAGAAAACCAGTGAGCTGCTCAAGGAGGCCGAGTCGGCGGTTGAGTCGGCGAACATGGATCTGGATGCACTCCAAGCCAAGGCCAAGGCTTGGCAAGCCAAACTCGGCACCATCAACTCTTTTCTCGGTAGTGCGTTCTTACTCTTTTTGCACTATGCTCTCTTGTCCTTAACTTTGTCATCTTTGTTTGTCACTTTGCTAAGATTCTCTTTTGCTTGCAGAGAATTTCTCTGAGGCCAATTTGTTCGCCATTCGGGCCATGAAGAAGGTGAGAGCCGAGTCTGGTGCTCTAGCTGATGGCGAGGTGACTAACGATGAGCATCTCGAAGCACTGTGGGAGCGCATCAAGACCCTCAAGTCTTGCGGCGTGGACTTGCTCAAATCGGCTATTCATGCGTTTCGCATGCTCTGGCCAGATGAAGATGCACCTGCACTCATCGAGCCACTTGCTGAAAAGCTGCTTCAGATAGAGGACATGCTGGATCAGTGGCGAGAGTCGGTCGGCCGAGCTGCAGCGGATAAGGCCCTTTCCTTCATGCTCTCTTGGTATGAGGACATCAATCTTGACGTGCTTGCATGCATAAGGGGGGACGAGAAGTGGCTAAATGATCCTGAGTTGATCAAGAGACGCCAGGAGCGAGCCTACTCCATGATCGAGTATACCATGGTGCATGCTTGGTGCGACGGGCCCAGCTTCCTCGACCTTGGCGATCCACTTGTCTAAGTTGGTGATGAAGAGGGTGCCGACAGCGAGGCCACCGAGTCGAACGATCCTGAAGACCCGGCTACTGATGCCCCTAACTCGGAAGATGCTCCAAGCGATGCTCCTAGCTCCAAGACTGCTCCTCCGAGTCCTACTACTTCTTAGACTGAATAGGACAAATACTTGAACTTTGATGAGATCCCCGGTATGCCGGGTACAAATGTAATATACATTGCACTTTATGTTTGGTTGTGTGCCTTTTGATAAGGCTCTTGTTATGTTCTGAAAGTGAATCATCCAAGGGCAAGTCCCCGAGTTTCATTTTGCCGTTTTCCACTTTCCTTGACTTTGGCTCTTGTCTACCTTTTTTGGCGTTCGACATTATAGTCTCAAAGTACTAAGGTGAAGGGAATATGCCCTGAGAGGCAATAACGAAATGTTTATTATGTGTATTCCAAGTATATGATAGATGTTTATTTTGCATGCTATAATTGTATTAATACGGAAACATTAATACATGTGTGTTTAATAAACAAACAGAAAGTTCCTAGTTATGCCTCTCTCATAAACTAGTTCGTTGATTAACAAGATGATCACAGTTTCCTGATCATAGACATTGGATGTTGTTAATAACGAGATCACAACATTAGTGTAATGGTGTGATGAACATTCATCCGAAGTATAGCATTACGATCAAAGTCATTGAGTTTATATTGCTATAAACAACTTACGAAGTAGTACTAATCCTTAGACCATGAGATCATGCCAATCACTAACACCGGAAGAGTTTCTTATTGACATCAAACGTCACACCGTAACTAGGTGATTATAAAGATGGCTTCAAAGCTACTAAAGTGTTATGTTGAGAATCATGGATCAAGAGTGGAATTTGTTCATCCCGATGATGGATAGATATATTCTGGGCCCTCTCGGTGATATCACATTGGTTAGCTTGCAAGCAAGTGATTTGATCACTAGAATGTTATATCACGGGAACGAGAAAAGAGTGCATGTCAGTAACGAGATCAAACTAGGTATGGAGATACCGATGATCGAATCTCGGACATGTAATATATTGTGAAACAAAGGGATTAAGATACAAGCGTAAAAGGTTCCGACGATCACAGGAAAGTCATCGTTGAATGTGTGGGAGTCAGTATGGATCTCCAGGTCCCGCTACTGATTATTGATCAGAGAAGGGTATCGATCATGTCCGAATTATTCGCGAACCGTAGGGGACACACTTAAGGGACACTGGCATCCAGTTGGAGCAAATGTTTCATGTCGAAAGAATAAACAAGCGCAGGAATTTATTTCACTAGATACCGAAACAGGTTTTCGGGTGAAATTGCATAAAGAGGTTATGCATGTGAAATAGAATTCTAGCAAGGGGTTATTTGTGAATGTTTGTCATTAAAGTAATTGACAAAATTCTGAATAAAATAAAATAGTTTTATTTAATGAGAGTTTGCATTAAATTTGGTGGAAATTTAATGGGAATTTGAGTGGATTTTTGAGTGGAGAAAATTGAAGGGCCATTTTGTGACTGGAGTGTCCACCCACATGAATGAGGGAGAGGTGGGGGCACCCTCCATGGCCGGCGTCCATGCCTCCTTGGGCTGCCCCCTCCCCTATATAAGGAGCCCCTCCTATCACTTCTCACTCACACCTCCTCGTGAAGGATCTCTCTCCCCTCTAGAATTTATCCCCCATGGTCTCGGACTAGCGAGATACATGTTCCCGGTGGCTATTCGGCAAGAAAGGGTTGTGCTTCCGCTGCATCGCTGGAGCGAGGAGGCGGAGGTTGCTCGGTGTCTTGTACGTGTGTGCGAGCACGGATGCGCTGCTGCTTTGTGGCGCTAGGACTTCCTCTCGATCTTGAGATCCGCAAGAGATCGTCTACATCAACCACGAGTTTAACTCGTTAAGCTTTGTCGGTCTTCAAGGGTATGTTCTCGACGGATATACATCCGCCCGTTGTTTGTATCTAGTAGATAGATCTTGGTACATAGTTGTTCCCATCGTAGGAAATTTTTTGTTTTCTGTGCTGCGAACCCTACAGTGGTATCAGAGCCGGATCTATGTGTAGATGCTTTACACGGGTAGTACACATATGAGTATGTGGGCGATGATGATCATGTTGTTGCTCCTTAGTTGTAATTTTGGATATTGGTGGCATAGTGGGATGAAGCGGCCCGGACAAACTTTACATGTCCTCGCACATGAGACCTGTTCCACGCTTGACATGAAACTAGTTTGCATAAGTGGATAGCGGGTGTCTGTCTCTCCTACTATAGTCAATATCTATTTTGCAACGAGTTGTCAACAATTTGGTTATCCTTGTTGTGGTTCATGTTCGTAGGTAAGAACGGTTCTATCTCGAAACCCTAAGCCACGTAAAACTTGCAATGGATAAATTAGAGGCGTCTAGTTTAGATTGTTGCTGGGCTAGTGTTATGATATTGTGATGTTGTAAGTAGAAGTATGAGATGATACTCTTACAACATACATAACGTGTAATCTCCATAGACCTTGGACTTAGAAATATAGTTATGATAGTGATCATACCACGGTGCACATGATAGAGATCATATGCGGGAACCATATCATTCCAGTAATAAACATGTGATGTTTGATAGCATCTTATATTGCTTGTTTAGCGCTTTGTTAGCATAATAAGATGATCCCTCATTTAAATATCAAGATAAGAATGTGTTCTTCCTTTAGTATGCACCGATTATGTTTTTGTCGCTCCAAGACATCACGTGATGATCGGGTGTTCTTGGATCCACGACCATATATCGGGTGTAAAACAGTTACACACGCGAATACTAAGGTTCTAACTTGGTGAGCCTAGCATGTACAGACATGGCCTCGGAACATGGACCGAAAGGTTAAGCATGAGTCATATAGTAGATATGATGCCCATTTGATGCTCGACTTTGAAGCTACACCGACTCACGTGATGATCGGACTTGGTGTAGTGGATTTGGTTCATGTAATCACCAAAAAGGCATGAGGGATGTCATTTTTGAGTGGGAGTTCATTCATAATATGGATTAGTTGAACTCAATCTATCATAAACTTAGTCTAAACTTTACAAATTCTGTTGTAGATGGCACCACCTGCTTTTAATTTCAATGTGTTCATGGAGAAAGAGAAACTTGCAACGAACGGTAGCAACTTTACCGAATGGGCCATGAATTCGATGATTCTCCTCTCTGCTGCACAAAAGCAATATGTGCTAGAAGCGCCGCTAGGCCCCCCACCCTTTGAGGATGCCCCTAACGAGGAGAAGAATGTCTATCAGACTCGTCAGGAGGACCACAACTTAGTTCATTGCGGCATATTGTATGGGCTAGAGCCGGAACTTCGAAAGCGTTTCGAAAACGGCAATGAATTTGATACAATGGGTGTGTTGAAAATGATTTTCGACACACATGCTGCTGTAGAGAGCTACAATGCTTCAGAAAAATTCTTTAGCTGCATGATGGAAGAGCACAGCTCGTTAGTGAGCATGTACTCAAGATGTCGGGTTACACCGATAAGCTTGTGTCCTTGGGAATAACGATTCCCATTGACTTAGGCATCCATCGTGTTCTGCAGTCTCTGCCACCTAGATATAAGAGCTTCGTGATGAACTATAATATGCAAGGCATGAAGAAGTATCTCCTCAAGCTTCTGTCAATGCTTAAAACTGCAGAAGTGGAGATCAAAAAGGAACATCAAGTGTTGATGATCAATAGGAACACTGGTTTCAAGAAAGACCAGAAGGGAAAACGGAAGGGAAGTAAGGGCGGCAAGCCGGTTGCTGTGCCTGAAAAGAAACCCCGAGTTGGACCTAAGTCTGATACCGAGTGCTACTATTGTAAGGGGACTGGCCATTGGAAGCGCAACTACCCCAAGTATTTGGCAGACAAGAAGGCCGGCAAGGCAAACAAAGGTATATATGATATACATGTTATTGATGTGTAGTTGACTAGTGCTCGCAGTAGAACCTGGGTATTTGATACCGGTTCAGTTGCTAATATTTGTAACTCGAATCAGGGGCTGCCGAACAAGCGATCGCTAGCAAGGGGTGTGGTCAAGATGCGTGTCGGCAATGGATCAAGCGTTGATTTGATCAAACGCTACCTCTCCACTTGATGTTGGCATTAGTAATAAACTTGAAGAATTGTTATCTGGTGCCAGCACTTAGCATGAACATTGTATCTGGATCGTGTTTAATGCGAAGTGATTATTCATTTAAATCCGAGAACAATGGTTGTTCCATTTATATGAATGAAATATTTTATGGTCATGCACCGATGATGAATGGTTTATTTCTATTAGATCTCGATGATAATGTTACACATATTCATAATGTTGATGCTAAAAGGATTAAACTAAATGATGATATATCCGCATATATGTGGCACTATCGTCTAGGTCATATTGGCGTCAAACGCATGAAGAAGCTCCATTCGTATGAACTTTTGGAATCACTTGATTTTGAATAATTTGATACATGTGAGCCATGCCTTATGGGCAAGATGACTAGAACGCCGTTTTTCGGTTCAATGGAACGGGCGACAAATTTATTGGAAATCATACATTCTGATGTATGTGGTCCAATGAGTGTGTCGGCGCGAGATGGATATCGTTATTTTGTTACTTTCACGGATGATTTGAGTAGATACGGTTATATCTACTTGATGAAACACAAGTCTGAAACCTTTCAAAAGTTCAAGGAATTTCAGAATGAAGTGGAAAATCATCGTAATAGAAAGATCAAATTTCTACGGTCCGACCGTGGAGGTGAGTATCTAAGTTACGAGTTTAGCACTCACATGAAAGAGTGTGGAATTGTTTCACGACTCACACCTGCCGGAACACCACAGATAAATGGTGTGTCAGAACATCATAGTCGTACTTTATTAGATATGGTTCGATCTATGATGTCTCTGACGGACTTGCAGTTGTCATTTTGGGGTTATGCACTAGAAACTGCTGCATTCACTTTAAATCGGGCACCATCTAAATACGTTGAAAAGACACCGTATGAATTGTGGTTTGGAAACAAACCTAAGCTGTCATTTCTTAAATTTTGGGGATGCTATGTTTATGTGAAGAAACTTCAACCAAATAAACTCGAACCCAAAGCGAAAAATGCGTCTTCATAGGATACCCTAAGGAAACTATTGGGTATTCCTTCTATCACAGATCCGAGGGCAAGGTTTTTGTTGCCAAGAATGGATCCTTTCTAGAGAAAGAGTTTCTCACGAAAGGTGTGAGTAGTCGGAAGGTAGAACTCGAAGAGGTTATTGAACCTTCTCTTCAAAGTATGGCGAGTAGCGCAGCGCCGGAAGTTGTTCCGGAGTTGGCTTCACCTGTTGAAGAGGGAACTAATGATAATGATCATGAAACTCCGAAAGAGAGTACTACCGAACCTCGCAGGTCTAGCAGGCCGCGTGCAGCTCCCGAGCTGTACGGAAATCCTATCATGAATTTCATGGTTGATGAAAATGATGACCCTGCGACGTATGAAGAAGCAATGATGAGCCCGGATTCCAACAAATGGTTAGAAGCCATGAAATCTAAGATGGAATCCATGTATGAAAATCAAGTTTGGAACTTGGTGGACTTACCTCACGACCGAAAGGCTATGGAGAACAAATGGATTTTCAAAAGGAAAACTGATGCTGATGGTAATGTGACCGTCTGTAAAGCTCGACTTGTCGCAAAGGGGTTTCGAAAAATTCAAGGAGTTGACTATGATGAGACATTCTCTCCCGTAGCGATGCTAAAGTCAGTTAGGATTATGTTAGCAATTGCTGCATATTTCGATTATGAGATATGGCAGATGGATGTCAAAACCGCGTTTCTCAATGGTAATATTGAAGAAGAGTTATATATGATACAACCAAAGGGTTTTGTCGATCCTAAGGATGCTAACAAGGTGTGCAAGCTTCAGCGATCCATCTATGGATTGAAGCAAGCGTCACGAAGTTGGAATCTTCGCTTTGATGAGGTGATCAAAGAGTTTGGATTTGTCCAAACTTATGGAGAAGCTTGTATTTACAAGAAAGTGAGTGGGAGCAATGTGGCATTTCTGATATTATATGTGGATGACATATTATTGATCGGAAATGATATAGATCTTTTAAACAGTGTTAAAAGTTATCTAAATAGCAATTTTTCAATGAAGGACCTAGGTGAAGCGTCGTACATATTAGGCATAAAGATCTATAGAGATAGATCTAGGCGCATAATAGGGCTATCGCAAAGTACATACCTTGATAAGATTTTAAAGAAGTTTAAAATGGAAGATAGTAAGAAGGGGTTCTTACCTATGACACAAGGCACGGCATTGAGTAAGACTCAAAGTCCGGCTACGGCGGAAGAAAGAGAGAAAATGGACAAAGTCCCCTATGCTTCAGCTATAGGCTCTATAATGTACACCATGCTATGTACAAGACCATATGTGGCACATGCTATTAGTTTGACTAGTAGGTACCAATCGGATCTAGGTTCGGAACACTAGAAAGCGGTCAAGAATATCCTTAAGTACTTGCGAAGAACTAAGGATATGTTTCTTGTATAAGGAGGTGAAGAAGAGCTCGTCGCTAAGTGTTATGTCGACGCTAGCTTTGACACCGATCCGGATGACTCTAAGTCTCAATCCGGATACGTATTTCTCATGAATGGCAGAGCGGTTAGTTGGAGGAACTCCAAACAACCTATGGTGGCGGGATCACAACGGAGGCCGAATATATTGCTGCTTCAGAAGCGGCTCAGGAATCGGTTTGGATGAAGGAGTTCATATCCGAACTAGGTGTGGTTGCAAACGCGTTGGACCCAATGGTGATCTATTGTGACAACAATGGTGCCATTGCCAATGCCAAAGAGCCAAGGTCTCACAAGAATTCCAAGCATATTAAGCGCCGGTTTCACTCCATCCGCGACCATGTCAAGGATGGAGATATAAAGATTTGTAAAGTACATACGGATCTCAATGTAGCTGATCCATTGACTAAAACTCTCCCTAGAGCAAAACATGATCTACACCAGAACTCCATGGGTGTTAGATACATCACTATGTAACTAGATTATTGTCTCTAGTGCAAGTGGGAGACTAAAGGGAATATGCCCCGAGAGGCAATAATAAAATGTTTATTATGTGTATTCCAAGTATATGATAGATGTTTATTGTAGAGGTCTCAACCTAATATGGTAGATTCCTCCTGTGTTTATAATGCTAGTCCCTATATCAATAGCTAGCATCCACAGTTAAGATGTAATATCAAGAAACAAAGGTCATTATATAACTTTATAACCAGGATTAACATAAGTTTATTACATCATACATAGCTCATTTGGCTATTACATTACATTGCAGCGGAATAACTATAAGCATGGGTCCTTCATCTTCAAAGTGCCACAGGCAGATGCTGGTTGTAGGCTTTGTAATCCTAATCAATCAATCTTCACTAAAAACAATCAAACCTGCAACATACAAGTTACAACCACAAAGAGTCAATACATTTGAATTGTATTGGCAAGTGATACTATGATAATATAGTGGAGTCTATCATCTACATGCATTTGGCTAAGTGGAGTTGAGGCTTGCATTGCTCAAAATAGATTTTTCCTTAACATTTGAAAATACTAAGTTTTTGCTTGGATAAAAATCATTTTTCTCAATCAAAGATTGAAGATCCTTTACTAGGCACCTCTCAATCAAAGATTTAAGATTTCAGACAACCCTTATTCAAACCACAAGATTTTAACTTAGAAATTTGAATGATGAGATTCTTGATTGCTTCCATGTCTTGATGCTCAAATTGTCCTTTACCAGGGACATGGCTAAGTACGTTTTACACTCTGCAGAGGTGGTGCACTTTCCCCACAAGACTTGGTTTCCCAAGACAAAATCTTTCAGAAGCTTTCCCTTAGACCAAAATGGACGCGCTCCAACCTATCAAACACTACCACCCACTGTCCATATGGCTAAGTTCTTGCAACCTATATGATCATGGCAGAGCCCATATTGCCAAGTGGTTGCACTTGAAGCTTCTCAACATTTGACATCTCAAATCTCTTTGTTCCTGGGTGGCATTCCACAAGTGAGATACACAAGCCAAGTCCATGGCCTTGTGCACCACTCAACCAAAAACCACCAAGCAAGCCCATTCCACCCAGGTGATTCATTAACTTAGTTGTTTTATTAAACAAAATCACAAGTCCTCAGACTTAGAAATTTTTCCATAGTGTGAATATATATTCCACCCATGTTTTCTATTAGCTAGGCTAAGCTTGATAGTAATAGGAATCTTAACTTAGGAAAATCCTACTAAGGATTCATCTACTAGGTTTTCCTATAGCAAGGTTTATACTTAGCAAAATCCATGCAAGTTTTACTTAGCAAAATCACTAATGCATAGAGAAAGTAATGGGATAGAAAGAATGAAGCATCACTTGACTTTTTGGTAGAGTATGGGTTCACTCCTTGTCCTTGCAACAATCACACTCTTCAAGTCACTACAAATCAATCAAGCAAGGTACAAACTTAATCTACCAATCAAGCAACACACATAAAATAACAAAGTCAAAATAATGCATGCCAAGCTTTGTTTTGTTTGAAAAGTGGTTCCTAATGGGTTCATAAACATTTGAAAGCACCTAATGGTCATTTTGTAAAGTGGCAAAGTCATTTTCATTTTATAAACCATTTTCAAAACAAAGTGTCATTTTATGTGGTGTAGAAATATTTCTACTAAGGCATTAACCTATAGGGTTCACAAAGTATGTTTTCAAACCACAAAACTTGATGTTTGGGTCAGAGGGTTAAAAGCAAAACATTTTCCAAAGGTTTTCTTCCAGAATTATTTTGAATAACTAAACCACATTTCTATTTGACTAGAAATGGTTTTAAATTAAAGAATCATTATTATATTTCACCAAATACATCTTTGAGTCCACAAAGTGTTTCCTAGGGTTAGTAGGTTTGGTCCAAAATATTTTCCCAAAGTTTTCTTTATAAAAGTATTTTCATATCCAAAATCTTTATTTCCATTTGGCTAGAAATGGACTAAATCAATTTACTTATCCTAAATTTCACCAAATTCATTTTTAATTCCATGGGTTGGTTCCTAGGGTCAGTAAGGTCACAACAAACCATTTTGCAAAAGTTTTAACCCTAAAATCATTTTTAAACAATTTTTCTAATCTAAACAAGCACACAAATGAATCTGCAAAAACAAGTAAATTAACAGATACTATTTACTAAACCAAGGGCATGGTTGGCTAGGGATTGCTCTCCTGAATCCATTGATATAAAATTTGTAATTTTTGGACGTGTGGTTTGAAAGTTACAGAGGTTTGAAAATGGCATTTAAATCTGATTTCAAACTCTACTCTCAAACGTCTGGTGCCACGCGTCTTAATCTCATTCGCTCATACCGTTTCGTCTGGATTGGCTATTCTGGCGCGTTGGATCTAGTCCGATCGTGCGACCCTGAACACATACCCCTTCGCGTTAAGTGATTCTTTCGTAGCCAATGGATCTGCATCTAACGGTCGCTGCGCGTTTGACCTAAAAGGAGCGGCGCTGACGGCGGCTGTGCGGCGGCGGCGCTCTGTCGGCGAGGTTGTCGACGATGCAGGAAGCGAGGGAGAAGAAGGAGATGCTCACCAGAATCGCGGGATCATGGTGAAGCTCAAGGTACTCGCGAGAAGGCAAGGGGCGCACGGGTGTCGTCGGAATTCCTCGCCGGAGTTGCTCTGGTTCTCGGGTGCGGACAGACGTTGTCAGGGGCGAGGCTACAGGGCTCGCCGAAGCAAGGCAGAGGGTGTGTTAGACGCGCCTGGTACTAAGGAGTATGTGAGCATCACTGAATGGCATCGGGGAGGTCCGAGCTTACCAGGAAGACTCGCCGGAGTTTGCAGTAGACGCGGTGGTGCTCAGAAGTGAGCAGAGCCAACGCTCTGGGGCGCCCGCGGGTGAGTTGTGGCTGCAGAAAGATCCGCTGGGGGATGCTGATCACATCTGCGTGCTCGAGGAGGCAGAAGGGGGCGTGTCCTGGTCGGAATCGGCGAGGAGGGTCGTCGGAGATAGAGCGGCTCGGGGAGAAATTGGAGCGGCCTGGGGGCGTGCTTGGGGGAGGAAACAGAGGGGAACGTGAGAGGAGAGGAAGACGATTTATCGTGCGTGATCACTGCAGGTTTTACTCGCGTCATTAAGGTGAATTAAGCCTGAGGAATCAAAGCCTGCAACGCCGATGAGAGGAGGAAGAACCGGTCGCGGGGTGGGGAGGAAGAACAGGAGGAGTGGGGTCCGCTGGTCAGTGGGGAAACGAGTGGGGAGAGGTCCACCAGTCGCTCACACCGCGGGTCTGGTTGCGAGTGAAAACGTTTCGTCGCGGGTAGAATGGCTGGGCTGGTTGGTGGGCTTCCTGGGCTGCTGGGTTGGTTCTGGTTCAAATCCATTTTTTTATTCTGTAACCCCTTTTTTTTCCTATTTCTGTTTTCTGTTTTGAAATTCCAAACAAACAAACATCAACCAAATCAATTCAAACAACACTCAAACTTTGTAACTTTGAATTTGGTTCTGTTTATCAACATAAACCAAATCCCAAAATAAAATAATAATTTTTATTCTTTTTAGGATCCATTCTTTAATTAAATAAAATGGATATTTAGTTATTTAATAAAATAGGGTTTGATTTAATTAATAAAATCTTCATTTGAAATCCAAATACTTTCAAAACCAAATTAGTAGGTTTCATTTTGGAAATAAAGATATTTGGAAAACTTGTTTAAAACAAAATAACACTTTTATTTATGTTCCATTAACAATTAAATAAATGGGCCTTAGTTATTAAATCAAATAGGTTTTGTTTTATTAAAATATTTATTTTGAAACCTAAAATAAAACCAAAACACTTCAGTAGGTTTATTTGAGAATATAAACTATTTGGAAAACTTATTTAAAATAAATAAATAAGTTTTAGTGTTTATTTAAAATGGGAAAAGCCTTTACTTAAATAAAATTTGGGTGTTAAATCCTTGTTATTCTATTTTAATTAGACCTTTGATATTTTTATCAAAACAAACTATTTTATTTTCAAATGTTTGTCCAAGGTTTAATCTGGCTTTATAAATAATCTTTATTTATAAAACTTCTATTTCTTTTGAAAACCAAATCTTTTTACTTAAAGGATCCAAAATAGTAATTTCCAAAACATTTTAATTTCCTTTAATAAATGTTTATCTTTATGAATCCCTTTAGGATTTATTTGATTCCAATTGGTTTGAAGTTCCAATTGAATTCAAAAAGTTTCTTCTGGCCCTGAAAATCAATAAAGTTTTATTTTATTCATTTATTTTTCACATTACAAGATTTGGAAAATCTTGGGATGTGACATTTATTTTGCATGCTATAATTGTATTAATATGGAAACATTAATACATGTGTGTTTAATAAACAAACAGAAAGTTCCTAGTTATGCCTCTCTCATAAACTAGTTCGTTGATTAACAAGATGATCACAGTTTCCCGATCATAGACATTGGATGTTGTTAATAACAAGATCACAATATTAGTGTAATGGTGTGATGAACATTCATCCGAAGTATAGCATTACGATCAAAGTCATTGAGTTTATATTGCTATAAACAACTTACGAAGTAGTCCTAATCCTTAGACCATGAGATCATGCCAATCACTAACACCGGAAGAGTTTCTTGTTGACATCAAACGTCACACCGTAACTGGGTGATTATAAAGATGGCTTCAAAGCTACTAAAGTGTTATGTTGAGAATCATGGATCAAGAGTGGAATTTGTTCATCCCAATGACAGATAGATATACTTTGGGCCCTCTCGGTGATATCACATTGGTTAGCTTGCAAGCAAGTGATTTGATCACTAGAATGTTATATCACGAGAATGAGAAAAGAGTGCATGTCAGTGATGAGATCAAACTAGGTATGGAGATACCGATGATCGAATCTCGGACATGTAATATATTGTGAAACAAAGGGATTAAGATACAAGCATAAAAGGTTCCGACGATCACAGGAAATTCATCGTTGAATGTGTGCGAGTCAGTATGGATCTCTAGGTCCCGCTACTGATTATTGATCGAATAAGGGTCTCGATCATGTCCGCATTATTCGCGAACCGTAGGGTGACACACTTAAGGGACACTGACATCCAGTTGGAGCAAATGTTTCATGCCGAAAGAATAAACAAGCGCAGGAATTTATTTCACTAGATACCGAAACAGGTTTTCAGGTGAAATTGCATAAGGAGGTTATGCATGTGAAATAGAATTCTAGCAAGGGGTTATTTGTGAATGTTTGTCATTAAAGTAATTGACAAAATTCTGAATAAAATAAAAGAGTTTTATTTAATGAGTGTTTGCATTAAATTTGGTGGAAATTTAATGGGAATTTGAGTGGAGAAAATTGAAGGGCCATTTTGTGAGTGGAGTGTCCACCCACATGAATGAGGGAGAGGTGGGGGCAACCTCCATGGCCGGCGGCCATGCCCCCTTGGGCTGCCCCCCTCCCCTATATAAGGAGCCCCTCCTCTCACTTCTCACTCACACCTCCTCGTGAAGGATCTCACTCCCCCTCTAGAATTTATCCCCCATGGTCTCGGACTAGCGAGATACATGTTCCTGGTGGCTATTCGGCAAGAAAGGGCTGTGCTTCCGCTACATCGCTGGAGCAAGGAGGCGGAGGTTTCTCGGTGTCTTGTACGTGTGTGCGAGCACGGATGCACTGCTGCTTTGCGGCGCTAGGACTTCCTCTCGATCTTGAGATCGGCAAGAGATCGTCTACATCAACCACGAGTTGAACTGGTTAAGCTTTGTTGGTATTCAAGGGTATGTTCTCTACGGATATACATCCGCCCGTTGTTTGTATCTAGTAGATAGATCTTGGTACATAGTTGTTCCCATCGTAGGAAATTTTTTGTTTTCTATGCTGCGAAACCTACATAAGGACATAGTTAGCGGGTATGAAACTTAGATCACTTGGCCGAGGATCATTCAACACACAATGCAATATAATCTGCAGTGGGTTAGGCAAAAGACACAGGGTCGGCTCACGTTTCTCCTTGTACTTATCCGGCGTTCGTGTTTACTCATCATGCATCCTTTCATCTTGCTTGCCATGAAGCCGTGTTTTCGGAAAACTGCATAGTCAAAGAGTTGATTTTTTCCGAGTAAACACTACTTGTTCCGAGATAAGCTTTGGGTGTCACGCCAGCCGACATAAAATAATTGAAAGGGAAAACATAAGGGGCAGTCCCCGAGTCAGTTTTTTCGAGTCATACCGTTTTATTATCAGCACATAGCCGTCACAAATGTCCGACATATGAGAGTTCGAGTGATACATGCACTGCTTCTCCTAAGTGTAGAAAGGGCGAAGCAGTGCCACATTCCATGGCCTTTTGGTCTCATCACCTGATTTGTCTGCCTTGTTCTTTTGCGCTTCACGAGCATCTATGAGATAATATGAATCATTGTGCAATGCTTTGCTTACAATGAATGGACCTTCCCATGGGGGTGATAACTTATGCATTCCAGCTGTGCGCTGCACTAGCCGTAGCACCATATCCCCTTCTCGAAAAACACGAGGTTGAACTTTCCGGCTATGGTAGCGTCGCAGATTTTGCTAATATATAGCGCATCTGGATAATGCTAGTCCCCTCACTTCTTCGAGTAAGTAAACTCCATATTCTCGGGCCTCTTTTACCTCGGCTTCCGAGTATTGCCTTACTCTTGGCGAATCATACTCTATGTCGGCAGGCAAAACTGGTTCTGCCCCATACACAAGGAAAAATGGCGTATAGCCTATTGACCAATTCGGAGTTGTCCTTTGACTCCATAGCACTGAGGGTAGTTCCTCTATCCAACAACTAGGTGATCTCTGGAGTGGTTCCATCAAGCGGGGTTTTATCCCGGATAGAACTAATCCATTAGCTCGTTCAACTTGTCAATTTGATTCTGGATGAGCGAATGATGCTACATCGAGTCTTATTCGGGTTTTTTCGCAGAATCGAGCAAAAGCTCAGCAAAGGTTGTGCCATTATATGTGATTACACTATGTGGGTAACCATATCTTAGGATTATGTCCCTTAAGATAGTGACAGCTGTTTTACCGTCCAATTTTTTTATGGGCTTCACTTCTATCCATTTGGTGAACTTATCAATCATCACCAATATATGAGTCATGCCTCCCCTTGCTGGTTTGAATGTTCCTACCATATCTAGGCACCATACTGCGAATGGCCACGTGATTGGTATAGTGTTTAATTCAGACGCTGGTAAATGCGACCTGGATGCCTAATGCTGGCAACCATTGCATTTTCCGACTAGCTCTTGTGCCTCTGCCAGCGCAGTTGGCCAATAAAACCCATGTCAGAATTCCTTAGCCACCAATGCTCTCGATGATGTGTGGTGCCCACATTCTCCTTGATGAATATCCAATAAAATTGCTTGACCTTTTTCTGAACTGATACAACGCTGCAGTACACTCGTTACACCTCTCTTGTACAACTCCTTGTTGATTATGGTGTATGGTTTTGCTCTTCTTTCTGTTTGTCTTGCCAATATCTCACCATTTGGCAAAGGTCCATCCTTTAAGCAGTTGAATATTGGCTGTGCCCATGTTGGTATAAGTGGTTCCGGATCTGCTTCCCGATCAATTTCCATTGGATCAGCCGACATATGTTCTGTCGACATGACCCGAGGAGTCCCCGAGTGTGACTCAGCTATCCCTGAGGTGAATGGATCAGTCCCCGAGTGACTCGAAACTGCTCGTGAGTCAATATCCATTGGTACAACGTCCGAATCTTGTATTGCCAGGATGAATATCGACTCGGACTTTGGCGAGGGCTAATCGATGGTTTCCTGAGATGTTCCAATGCTATTCCTGGTGGTATTGCTTGCTGAGACGAGCCTAACTTGGATAGTACATCCACTGCCTCATTTTCTGCTCTTGGTATGTGATGGAATTCACACCCGTCAAAGTATCCCGAAATTTGTTGCACGTGGAAGCGATATAGTGCCATGTTTGCATCCAATGCATCCCAATGCCCAAACACTTGCTGAATCACCAAATCTGAATCGCCAAAGCACATGATCCTTTTGATGCCAATCTCTTTGGCCACTTTGATGTCGTGGACAAGTGCTTCATACTCGGCAACGTTATTGGAAGAATCAAAATGGATCTGTAACACATACTTGAGCTGATCCCTCTTTGGCGATGTGAGCACTATCCCGGCGCCCAGACCCATTTTCGTCTTGGACCCGTCAAAATGTATTTTCCAGTAATTCGGGTCTGGCAGTGGTGGTTCGTACTGCATCTCCATCCAATCTACGAAGAAATCTGCCACAACCTAAGATTTAATTGCATCTCGTCGATCATACGTGCTAGTTCTATGGCCCATTTTGCGACTCGGCCACTGACATCTTTGCTTCCTAATATATCCGCGACAGCCGCCTCACATATTACCCGGATTGGGTGTTCTTGAAAATAGTGCTTCAGCTTCTTTGCTGCCATATATACCCCATATGTCATTTTCTGATAATGAGGGTAATTCTGCTTTGATACAGAGAGCACTTCGCTCAAGTAATAAACTGGATTTTGGACTGATTTGCCCTCTTCTTCGTGTTCAACCACTATTACTGCACTTACAACTCTGTTGGTTGCGGCGACATAGAGCAACATTGGCTCTTTGGGCAGTGGTGATGCTAATATTGGTGATGTTGCCAACATTTTCTTTAATTCATGGAAAGCGCTATCAGCTTGTTGTGTCCATGTGAATTTGTCTGATTTTTTCATCAGTTGATATAGTGGTAGGGCTTTTTCACCTAGCCGACTAATAAATCTGCTCAACGAGGCCAGGCATCGTGTGAACTTCTGGACATTGTTGAGGGTTTTTGGCAATTCCATTCTTTCGATGGCCCTGATCTTTGTTAGGTTAGCCTCAATTCCTCGGCTTGATAAAAGGAATCCGACTAAGTTGCCAGCCGGGATGCCAAATGTGCATTTTTCTAGGTTAAGTTTCATCCGGAATCTTCTTAAGTTTGCGAATGTTTGACGCAGGTCCTCAATTAGAGTATGACTTTGCTTGGTATTTATCACCACGTCATCGACGTATACTTGAACATTTTTGTCCAATTGATCTTGCAAGCATTTTTGCATGCATCTTTGATATGTTGCTCCTGCATTTCTCAATCCGAATGGCATGGTACGATATTAATAAGCCCCGTACGGGGTGATAAAAGCTGTCTTTATTTGATCATTCGGATTCAGTGGTATCTGATGGAATCCGGAATACACGTCCACAAATGACAACAACTCACACCCAGTTGTATAATCTATGACTTGGTTGATCCGTGGCAGGGGAAATGGATCTTTTGGACACGCCTTATTGAGGTTCGTGTAATCGATACACATGCGCCATACCACTGCCACGTTCGGGTCATCCTTTTTCTTCTCAACCAAGACTGGATTTGATAACCAATCTGGTTGTAGTACTTCCATGATGAATCCAGCAGCTAAGAGTCTGGCAATCTTGATAGCTATTACTTTCCTCCTATCTTCGGCGAAGCGGCGGAGGGGTTGCTTCACCGGCATGGCATCTGGCCTTACATGAAGAGAGTGGCTTACTCGGCGAATCCAGTCTATCTCCTTTCTGAAACCTAGTGCATTGTCTTGTTGTGTGATTTGCTGGCTTACTCGGACTTGGCGTGTGAAATTTCCACGGCTGGTCCAGCATCATCTCATAGGTATACTTCTGTCGGTCCTGATATTGCTTCCTTTGTTCATATGGCTTTTTGCCATCATTATTTGGCACCCAGTGTTGTTGTCCATTTGTCCTTTAACGTTGACTACTTCCAGCATCTGGATGATCTTGACTCACGACCGCGACCTGAGTCGAACCATATCTGTAGTCGAACCATATCCAGAATCATTCGGCCTTTGCTTGCACATTGCTAGCTGTTGTGGGCGATTCGGCCTCTTGTAGGTGCTTGTGAAATTGCTCACAAAAGCATCCTGAAAATCGATCCAGCTGTTGATGCTTCCAGGTGGCAAATTGTTCAGCCATACCCATGCTGGTCCTTCTAGTATTTGCGGTACATGCCGTACTGCCCGTCTCAAATTCCCCTGCGTGATTTTCACAGCAGTTCCATAATCTATGAGCCAATCTTTTGGCTTCGTGCTTCCATCATAAAGTTTTGATCCTCTGGCCAGCTGGAAATTTGGTACATGAGGCTCCTTCATGATCCTTAGGCCAAAGCATGTGGACCCTGTGGACCTTGCGAATCGATCAGCTCTGCCATCTTTATTCGGTCAAGCTTCAGCCTTGCATCATCCGTCTGAAGGTTCCTACCTCCAAGTCTGACTCCCATCGCTTGATATGCGTGATCCGCCAACTCATACCCATCGTTTACCATTGCCGAGTAACCATCATTGTATCTGTTTGCGTTTGGGTCAGTAGGCTATTGTGTTGATTTTGCCGCGCTTTGCTGTCTTCTTTCGGGTTGAGCTGGTGCGTTATTTGATGCTGGATTTCCTCCTCCTGCCGAGTGAGCTCCACGTCTAGGTTGAGGCGCAAAATTTTGCCCCCAGTTGTCATTTCTTTGCTCTGCTTGCCTCTCTCGGCCTGCATTCTCATGGTTCTCATTTCCTTGGGCATTATTCCTTCTCGTTCCCTGTGCATGCGATGGGTTTCCCTGAGCCATCGCTGGGTCATAAGTGATCATTTGCTTGTTTCTCCCCGAATCCACGCTCTTTTCTTTTCTTGGTCTTGGCGCCGCTCCGGGTGAGGATGCCGTGTGACCTGCTGATCTTGCCAGGACATGAGTCGCCGAGTGAACTAACTGTGACCTCCCCGCTATACCCGGATTCGCTCTGTAGTATGCTTCATTTAGCACGCTAGCTGCTCTTACCAGTTCATTAACTCGCTCTTGTTGTCTTTTCTTTGCTTCCCCCGTCAGATGGGGTGATTCTGCCATTGCTACTTCTGCGGCTCGCAGGTTAGCTGCTGCTGTATTGTATGTTGGCTGCATAGCTGTTTTGTTGCTATTCTCTGGTGTTATTTTCGACATTGCATCCACCAGCTCCTCATTGAGGTTTCTTCCTCTTAACCTTGTTTCATCAAGGATGGTCTTTGTGCCCTTAACTCGGTTTGCCGAGTTGATCTCTCAGATTGTAATATCCACATCTTGCTGTAACTGTGATAACTCCTTGGCTTTCTCCAGAACCTTTATCTTGGCCTCTTCTAACTCGGCTTGCACACGTGCCGGATCAGTTGCCTGCGCAACTGGCTCTGCCAACTTATTTATCGCATCTTGCAGCTCTTTAGCCCTTTTACTCCTAGCTATGTTTTCTGGATTTTCTAGCGGTGCCTTTGCTATTATCGCGGCCTTTGGTGTATCCTCATGATTTCCTCCCTCAGCATTCTCATTCACTACTGGAGCTATCGGTGGAGCTGCTGGGTTAGGAGCTATCATCATTACCTCGATAGAGACGAGTTGGTGAAGCTTCCCAATGATAGGAATCGTTGGAGGATCCGGCGCCAGGATGACGTGCTCCGGATATGCGCGCTCCACGCGCACGATGACGTAGACCTGGTGCTCGCCAAACTTGATGAAGCAACCGCCCCTAGGGAACGGCTTGGTCCCAAAGCACCCCGCGTTGTCGCTAATGAAGTTGAGCGCTCCAAACCTCTGGATGTGGCCGGAGTAGACGCGCTCGCCGGTCTTGGCGATGAGGTTGCCCGTCCGGATGAAGACTCCATCAAGCACCTGCTTCTGCCCCACGATGGGCGCCAATTGTCGTGGTGGTGTCACGACAGATGCCATGGGTAGGCTTAAGTTGGGGGCCGAATGGGTGCTTGTGGTCATTCGGGGAGGGAGTGCACGGTCTTGCCATGCACGAAGAACAAGATGAACTCTCCACACTTAGGAATTTGATTGATCCTTGAGATTTACAAGTGCTCCTTGATCTCTATGAACTAGTGTACAGGGCACTAGTTTCCTACTTGGTCCAACCTCCTTCTACTACCGCTATGCCCTCCTTATATAGGCGGTGCTAGCTAGGTTACACCCCTTTGGGTTCTAGGGTTACTGTTTTTAATCTTGGTACCTACTATGCGGGCCGGGTCATGGGCTTGCCCTAAGCCTAGAGGCCCAATCCACAAATCTAAACAGCTAACGGTCTTCTGGTACGTCGCCTCCTGTTCCTTTTGGCGTCACACAGTAACTTTGTACGTCAGCCCTTGCTTTGGGCATCACCCGGCTGCTTTCGTGTCACCCGGCGTTGCCCTTCTCTTTTGTCCACGCTTTACCATGGTCCCTCTTGAACCTCATTCGGAAAGGTGCCACGCGTCCTATCTGACTCGGCCCTTCCTCGGGAGACTCGGCTCATTGGTTCCTGCAAGATTAACAACTTTTACTTATACGGGCCGACATAGTTTCTAAACTATGTAGTCCGCATACGATTCTCTTTCCCGGCCGTAATTACTCGGCCTGGTTCTTTCTTTACTCGGAGCAAGCCAAGCTGGGCTATGTTTCACCCCTTGTGACCCTACCGGGGGTTATCCCCCCGACAGTACATCATGAATTAATAGGGAGATGACCACTTTTATAGTACATCAATGACACATGAAAGGATAAAGTTGCTGACCTCGACCGAGGAGGAAAGAGCAACGAGAAAACTTAATTCGAGCACTCGGGCATTTCACCGAACACCTCTTGTGCATAGGAAGAAAACCCAAAGTATCACACCTCTCACCCTCTTTGCTAAGCTCCAAAATGAGAGAGTGAAAAAATGAGAGAGAGGGGTGGGCTGCAGTGTATTATATATAGGCTCACCCCCTTTAACACCGGTTCAAGCCACAAACCGGTGTTAAAGGGGGGGGGGTGCTGCGCGGCTCGGTGGTGCAAGGCCTTTAACACCGGTTCGTGGCTCGAACTGGTGTTAAAGGGGGTGCGTCTTTTTGCTGCACGGGCCACATTGGTACATGCACCCCTTTAACACCGGTTCGTAGGAGAAACGGTGTTAGTGGACAATTTGGACCTCAACTAAAGGCCTCATTTCCACTAGTGAGGGCACAATAATCTCAACTCAAAAAGTAACAGGTGTCAACCTGTAAATAGTAATTCGGTCATGTTTGAATGTTTACGCTTGGCCCCGCTGGGTAACAGGGTTTTTGGTGTCTACAAGTTCACCAGTTCTTTGCACTGGTAGAAAATAGGCATTTCGTTTGGGAGGGCCCAGAGCATTTGTCCCGGTCGCATTCGTCCCGGTTCGAGCGGCCAGAGCATCTCTCGGGAGTAAGGTTCTATTCATCCCGGTTTATAACACAAACCGGGACTAAAGGTATGCGGCAGGACACGTGTCCTGCCTGTCAATAAATACGCATCCAACCCTCTCCCTTCCTCCTTTGTTTTTTCTTGGTGGAAGGTGTGAGATGTGTGTGCTAGTTTGTTTTTTCTATGCACGTGAGGTGTTTGGTGAAATGCCTAAGGGAATGATGCCGCTTGATTGCACACAGAACAAAAATGATATGAGTTGTCCGAGCCAGACTTGAGCTTTCTCCTATCTTTCCTCCTCGATCGAGCTTAGCAACACGGTATCTATAATTTTTGATGCTCCATGCTTGTTTTGTATCTACCTTTATTTGCTTTGTCTATACTTTGAGGTGTTTTTATATCTTTTCTGGAACTAACCTATTAACAAGTTGCCACAGTGCCAGTTGCCTGTTTTCTTCTGTTTTTTGGTTCCAGAAAGGCAGAAAATCAATATTCTCAGAATTGGACGAGACAAAAGCCAAAGTCATTATTTCCCCGGGGCAACACGGTACCACGAAGCAGAGCCAGAGGGGGCCAGACGGTGGCCGCGCCCCCTAGGCACTGGCAAGCCCTGGAGGTGCCCACAGGGGGTGTGGACCCCCTGGACCCCCACCGACCTTGATTCCTGTGCCTATAAGAAGCCTCCGACCCAAAAACCCTAGGGGATCTAGAATAAATCCATGAAAACCTCTGTAGCGCTGCCGCCACCGAAGGGGAGATTCAGGGGACAGAAATTCTCTGTTGCGGCACCCTGCTGGGACGGGGAAGTGCCCCCGGAGCCATATCCATCGATATCCATCACCATCTTCATTACCGTTGATGATTCCCATGATGAGGAGGGAGTAGTTCTTCCTTGAGGCTAAGGGCTCTACCGGTAGCTATGTGTTCATCTCTCTCTCTCTCTCTCTCTCTCTCTATGCATGATCTTGTTGTGGTCATGAGATTTGTAATCTAGTAGATCTACCTTGCTACTCAAGTGCTTCAATAGATCTCTGCTCTCCCCATGTGTGTGAAAGTGACAGCGTGCAAGCCATGGTGGCACTTAGGTTTGAGTCTACATAAATACTCCTTGTGCTTTAATAGATCTATACTTTTCCCACGTGTGTGAAAGTGACAGCGTGCATACCGTGTGTGGAACTTTGGCTAGATTGAATATTTGTTATGAGTTATATTTGGAGTTGTATGTCTCTATGAAATTATGGTGTTTGTTGGAACCATCTAGCGCTCAAGGTGACAGTGTGGGGTTATCTAGATTGGGGAAGGCGGACTTTGAGGAGTGCTGTTATATCCCTACCGATGATTAGAGTGTCCAACCGGAGAGTAGTTAAGAGTAGTATCATGAAGAGAGGATATTTATATGAGAGAGTGTTCGCTAGTGAAAGTATGATCCCTAGGCCTTGTTTCTAAACATTGAAACACCATTTACATCTAGATCTATTGCATGTTTGCTTGCTTCCTTCTTGTTGCCTTTAGTCTTTACCTCACCGTCAAGCTCTTTTCTGGCACCGTTACCACTTGTATTTCACTATATCTTCGCCGAACTAGTGCACCTATACACCTGACAAGTGTATTGGGTGTGCTGGGGACACAAGAGACTTCTTATATCTTGATTGCAGGGTTGCTTGAGAGGGAAAACCTTTGACCACTTCCTCACTGAGTTCGATAAACCTTGGGTAATCCACTTAAGGGAAACTTGTTGCTGTTCTACAAACCTCTACACTTGAAGGCCCAACAACTGTCTACAAGAATAGAAGTTAGTAGACATCACAACCTCATCCTTTCATCTGTCATTGATACAATGCATGTGTCGATGTAAAGTGGTCATTTCACTATTCATGATGTTCTGTAATGGTTTTTGATAAACTTGATTATATGATGCAGATGAACAGGCGGGAATGGATGTACGGTGACCGACGTGAATCCGAGTACATTAAGGGCATGGATAAATTTATCGATGTGGCTAAGGCAAACAAAGAGAATGGTTTTATGCGTTGTCAATGTGTTAAATGTCGGAACGACAAAGAGTACTATTCCTCGAAAATCATTCACGGCCACCTGGTTCGAAATGGTTTCATGCCCGGCTATAATTGCTGGACCAAGCACGGAGAAAGAGGGCTTATGATGGAAAACAATGAATAAGAATAATAGGATGATAACTGTAGGGTTCGCAGCATAGAAAACAAAATTTTTCCTACGATGGGAACAACTATGTACCAAGGTCTATCTACTTACAAGCAACGGGTGGATATACATACATAGAATACATACCCTCGAAGACCGAATAGTGTTAACGAGGTTGTACTCGTGGATGATGTAGTCGAACGCTTGCCGATCTCAAGATCGTGATGAAGTCCATATGGTCCATCCGGTCCAGCACCATCAAGTCTAGCACCGCAAAGCAGTGGTGCATCCGTGATCGCACACACGTCTGGGTACCCCAACAACCTCCACGCCCTCACTCCAGCGAAGCAGCGGAGGCAAAAAATCCTTCAAGAAAAAGCCACCAGGAACATGTATCTCGCTGATACGAGACCATGGGGAAATTCTAAAGGGGGGAGAGAGATCCTTCACGAGGAGGTGTGAGATGAGAGGAGGAGAGGGGGAGCAACCAAGGGGCATGGCGCCCAACCCATGGTGGCTACCCCACCTCTTCCACATTCATGTGGGTGGAGCTCCCACTCAAAATGAAAAGCCTCTACTGACATAAACATGCCTCCACTCAAAAATCCACTCATATGCATTAAATTTCCACCAAATTTAATGCAAGCTCTCATTTAAATAAAACTCTTTCATTTATTTATTCAGAATTTTGTTAATTACTCTAATTAAAAAACATTCACATAAAATCCCTTATAACATTTCAATTTCACATGCAGAACCAGTTTCAGCAATTTCAACCAAAACAGTTCTGGTGTCTAGTGAAATAAATTCCTGCGCTTTCCTTTTTCTTTCTCTGGCATATTATTTTCTCCAAATGGTGTTGGTATACCTTAAGTGTGTCACCCTATGATTCGCGAATAATGTAGACATGATCGAGAACCCTCTTCGATCAATAATCAGCAGCGGGACCTAGAGATCTGTACTGACTCCCACATATTCAAGGATGACTTCTGTGATCGTGTGAACCTTATACGCAACGTAACTAAATCTCTTTGTCTCGTGATATATTACATGTTCGAGATTCGATCATCAGTATCCCCATACCTAGTTTGATCTTGTTATTGACATGTAATCTTTTCTCGTTCCCATGATATAACATTCTAGTGATCAAATCACTTGCTTGCAAGCTAACTAATGTGATATCACCGAGAGGGCCCAGAGTATATATATCCGTCATCGGGATGGACAAATTCCACTCTTGATCCATGAGCCTCAACATAACACCTTCGTAGCACTGAACCCATCCTTATAGTTACCCTGCTACGGTGTGACGTTTGATGTTATCAAGATACTCTTTCGGTGTTAGTGATTGACATGATCTCATGGTCTAAGGACTAAGATTACTTCGTATGATGTTATAGCAATATAAACACAATGAATTTGATCGTAATGCTATACATCGGATGAATGTTCATCACACCATTCTAATAATGTTGTGACCTTGTTATTAGCAACATCCAATGTCTATGATCAGGAAACCTTTGATCATCTTGTTAATCAACTAGCTAGTTTATAAGAGAGGCATAACTAGGAACTTTATTTTTGTTTATTAAACACACATGTATTAACGTTTCCGTATTAATACAATTATAGCATGCAAAATAAACATTTATCATAAATAAAGAATACGATAATAACCACTTTATTATTGCCTCTCGGGCATATTCCCTTCAGTCTCCCACTTGCACTAGAGACAATAATCTAGTTTAGAAACTTTGCGCATTGAACACCTATGGCTTTCTGGTGTTCCATATACGCATTTGCAAGTGGTTAACATAATCCACGGGTCTGACGCTTTCAGTCCGTGTGTATTTGCATGTCTTTTTCCTCTCCACGCATCACTCACTTCTCTAATGAGATAGCATTGTATAAATTTGGTCTTTTGGTGAGAACTTTAGTTCCTTGGGTTTAAATCATGTCGATACTATTGTCGTACAATATATCTTTAGTGTTAGCCCATTGTGAACCACACCGTAGTTTGATAACAAACTACTTGACACAAATGCCCTCCTTTGTTGTTACTATAGCAGTCATATACTTAGCCTTTTGTTGTAGTATCCGTTACAATGTCATAACTTTGGAATTCATCCAAATCCATCATGGAAACTTTCTTTCCATTTCATTGTGCCGCCCATAGTTTACATTGAGATAAGTTTAATTTGTATCTTGTGACAAAACTAGTATCATTTTTCAATGAACTATTTGTCTCTTATACAAATGGAATATATTCTTAATTCTTCCAAAAGATTGTAAGAATATCCTTACTATCGTCCAATCATCATTTTATGATTCATTCTGGTGTATGCTCATAACACTTAGAGCATAGGACATATCTGGATGTGTACATATCATGGTATGATTGATCAAAACATTCTTGTGATTTCACTCATCAAGTGTCAAATCACTTGAATATTGTTTCACTTATCAAGTGTCGATACACTTGAATCTTGATTCAATTCTTTTCCATGCGACAAGATCATTTTCTCGTCGTTTCTATATTGAACCCCTTCAATATATCATATATATACGTTTGGCACGATCATATTAGCGTCACTGTCTATCCATGTAGACATTCATGCTAAATATTCGGGTTTTGCCTAAGTCTTTCATCGAAATGAAATTCATAACCTTTGTCAATAAAAGATACATCATTTCCAATCAACAAGATGTCCTCCACATAATGTATTAGAAATATGTCTCAGCGCTCCCACTTAATTTCTTGCAAATGCAAGCATCTTCATCATCTCCTGATGAAAAACTCCTTTAACAGTTTCATCACGGTGAAGATTCCAACTCCGTGATGCTTACTTCAACCATTGAAGTTTGCATGGACTTTTTAGCATCCTTTGAATTAACAAAACGCTTTGCATTGTGTCATGCACACGTCCTAGGTAACCATTCTATTAGAAGAACTTTGTTTTGTTTATTCACCTACCATTTACAAATATGTAGTGGTTGCTACTTTAATCTGTCCAGACTAAATATCGCTATGAAAGATCAAATCTTGTCATAGTCAACTCCTTGAACATTGTAGCAAAAATTAATCGACATGTCGACTATTTCATAGATGTGAAACATCCATGTCTGCTTCTTTATAGATCCAAATACGACCGATAGGTTTTTACACCTTTCCGGAGGGTCTTGCAAGTTCAAAAAACTTGATTTCTCGTGTATGGAACTATCACGGATTTTATGGCTACAAGCCATTTGATGGAGTCAGGGACCATCATTGCTTCTTTGTATGTAGTCGGTTCATCATTGTCAAGCAACAATGATTTACTCTCAAATATTAGCATTTGATTGTTTATCTGACCTACTTGGTTCAATAAGAACTTAGACCTCCGTGACCACAACCTTTGAGGCACGTGATCCATGAGCATTTTGGCTGCCTCCGGAACATTTTCCGGCGTTGCGCAACTCATCACATATGGCTAAGGTCCGTTAACCTTATCAAAGTTCTATTGTCCTCCCACTTAACTTTTGAGAAAAATTCCTTTTTGAAGAAACTTCACGTTTTTAAGCGACAAATCCTTTTGTCCTCGGTGTTATGGAGGAATACCCAATGGTTATTCGCAACAACCGACAAAGACATGCTCATCTGACTTTGGTTGTAAACATCTTACTTATGCTTAGCATACCAAAATTTAAGAAAGGACAACTTGGGTTTTACCCCAAACCATAACTTACATGGTGTCATTTCAACTGATCAAGATGGAGCTCTTTTCAGTGTAAAAGCGGTAGTCTATAAAGCTTTAATCTTTTAAAACATAATGCTAGTTTCATAAATAACACCTTTGATCCAACCATGTCAAACAAGGTTTCATTACAAATCTCAAACACTCCATATTCCTATGGTGTTCCGGTAGATGTAAATCTAGGTGTTTTGCTAAACTTGCAGCTCAAATAAATCCCTTTATGATAAAATCATAAATAATTTATTTTCTTGTTACACTTGCAACTCAAATAAATCCCTTTATGATAAAATCATAAATCATTTATTTTCTTGTTACAATGATTTGCCACTTCATCTTGAAAGGATTTGAATGTTTTCAAATATTTTATACTTTTTTCCCATTAAGTGAATATTCACTCAAATTTCCGAAAAAAGCATATGAAGTTGAAATCCATCGCTTACGACTACAGATAATGGACTGCATACATTGATATGTATAAATTCCAATATTTTAGTCGTTCGTTCTTCTTTGGCCTTTGAACGATGTTTTAATTATCCTGAGGAAAAACTCACAAGCATCATTTGATCAAATCAAAGACTCCAAAAATTACATGAAAATCGAGTTTCTTCATGCTTTCTTTCCAATATAATTTAAACGATGATGTCACTTTGTAAGTGATCTTCCAATCATTTATCTTGCGACATTTTAGCATTAGTTTTATGGATGTGATTTTTTGAATTAGATTTGTAAATCATCCATCTTATATGGAATACGGTAATTATTTGAACAATCTTTGTTCTCATAATACCTGATTCAAATAACTATTACTAAAACAAATCTTGAAGGCAAGCTTTGATGTCAACGAGAAATACAACCAACGGCTTGTTTGTTTTCGATGATCATCATCACATATTCTCTTGCTAGTTACTTAGGCCATTGTAGTTCATGAATTGCGTGGTTTTTTATGAAATTTCATACCAACCAATTCGGTATCCAATACCCAAGAACCACATTGTTTAACAAGCAAAGAATGCAACCATAACATGTATATCATCTATATACCTAACTAGATATTTCCAGTCTTTTCTTTTGTGCCAAATATATTTTATAGATTCTCTTTCAGCATTTCCTTTTCCTTTTAAAAGAATCTATCAACATCAAAAGTGGCGCCATATACATGACACATAGTCCAAAGCGTGTATATTCAAATATTAATACCTTTGTACTTGTACTTTGAAGTAGATCACAATCATCAAATGATTGGCGTTCTTTCAAAAAAACCATTTTTTAGTAATCTTTTAGTGTAGTAAAAACTTTACATACATCTTCTATTCATCCTTATCATGACGACTTTCATGATCAAGCTAATGTAGCTTATAAAGGCGAATCGTGAGTATAATATTACTTTCCAAAACCCTTTTGGATGATTAGGATGTCTAGCATCTCTAACCTTTGCAAATTCTCATCCAATATGAGAACATATATTATACTCTATCATATTGCAACCAAAACATTTTTTCAGATATCGTTATATCTACCACACATGATGGTTTCTGAAACAATTCTTTCAGCTCCTAGACAATCTCGTTATTTAAATCAAGAATCATGGAGGAAAACATGATACTTTAGATACTAACACTGGAATTGTCACTCTCTATTTAATACTAATTATTAAACTTCACGGAGTAAATAGAGTTTGCTAAAAGTTTGCAATAGGACTTTAAACTTTAGATTGACACTCAACACAATACGATACAAGTTCATAAAGTAAATATCTAGAATTCTATAGTTCTATTATCTCAATTACAACTAAGCATAAGGTGGTGAACGAATGCCAATGAATACAACAAATTATGTAAATTCACTTCGATTTAATTTATGATAAAATGAGTTCTACTAATCCAAACTATAAAATGAACTCACACTCAAAAACGACATCCGTCGTGTCTTTTTGGTGATTACATGAACCAAATCCACTACACCAAGTCCGATCCTCACGTGAGTCGGTGTAGCTTCAAAGGCGAGCATCCATATGGTCATCATATCAAAACATATGACTCATGCTTAACCTTTCGGTCTGTGTTCCGAGGCCATGTCTGCACATGCTAGGCTCGCCAAGTAAGAACCTTAGTATTCGTGTGTGTAAAATTGTCTTACACCCGAGATATGCTCGTGGATTCAAGTACACCCGATCATCACATGATGTCCTGAAGCGGTGAAACATTGTCGGTGCATACTTAAGGAAGAACACATTTTTTATCTTGATATCTAAATGAGGGATCATCTTATTATGCTAATAAAACGCCAAACAAGCAATATAAGATGCAACAAACATCACATGTGAAAAAGTGAAATGATATGGTCCTTGCACTTGATCGTTATCATGTAAATCGTGGTATGATCCTCATCATTCCTTTATGTGTAAGGCCAAGGTGTATGGAACTTACACATTATGTGTGTTGTAAGAGTATCGACTTATACTTTTACTTACAACATCACCATATCATGACACTAGCCCAGCAACAATCTAAACTAGACGCTTCTAATTTATCTATTGCAAGTTTTACATGGCTTAGGGATTTCGAAGATAGAACCGTTCTTATCTACGAATATGAACCACAACGAGGATAACCAAATTATTGACAAATCGTTGCAAATTAGATATTGACTACAGTAGGAGAGACAGACATCCGCTAGCCACTTATGCAAAACTAGTTGCATGTCAAGCGTGGAACATGTCTCATGTGCGAGGACATGTAAAGTTTGTCCGGGCCGCTTCATCCCACTATACCACCAATATCCAAAGTATAACTAAGCAATAAAATGATCATCATCGCGCACATATACATATGTGTACTACCCGTGCAAAGCATCTATGCATAGATCCGGCTCTGATACCACTGTAGGGTTCGCAACATAGAAAACAAAAAAATTCCTACGATGGGAACAACTATGTACCAAGATCTATCTACTAGATACAAGCAACGGGTGGATATACATCCATAGAATACATACCCTTGAAGACCGAATAGCGTTAATAAGGTTGTACTCGTTGATGATGCAGTCGAACGCTTGCCGAACTCAAGATTGTGATGACGTCCATCTGGTCCAGCCGGTCCAGCACCATCAAGTCCAGCACCGCAAAACAGTGGTGCACCCGTGATCACACACATCTCGGGGTACCTCGACAACCTACGCGCCCTCGCTCCAGCGAAGCGGAGGAAGCAACAAATCCTTCCAGAAAAATCCACCGGGAACATGTATCTCGCTGATCCGAGACCATGGGGAAATTCTAAAGGGGGGAGAGAGATCCTTCATGAGGAGGTGTGAGATGAGAGGAGGAGAGGGGGGCCTTTTATAGGGAGAGGGGGAGCACCCAAGGGGCATGGCGCCCAGGCCATGGTGGCTGCCCCCACCTCTTCCACATTCATGTGGGTGGAGCTCCCAGTATAAACTAAAAGCCTCTACTCACATAAACATGCGTCCACTCAAAAATCCACTCACATGCATTAAATTTCCACCAAATTTAATGCAAGCTCTCATTTAAATAAAACTCTTTTTTTATTTATTAAGAATTTTGTTAATTACTCTAATTAACAAACATTCACATAAAACCCCTTATAACATTTCAATTTCACATGCAGAACTAGTTTCAACAATTTCAACCAAAATAGTTCCGGTGTCTAGTGAAATAAATTCTTGCGCTTCCCTTTTTCTTTCTCTAGCATATTATTTGCTCCAAATGGTGTCGGTATCCCTTAAGTGTGTCACCCTACGGTTCACGAATAATGTATACATGATCGAGACCCCTCTCTGATAAATAATTAGCAGGGGGACCTGGAGATCTATACTGACTCCCACATATTCAACGATGGCTTATGTGATCATGTGAACCTTATATTCATGTAACTCAATCCCTTTGTCTCGCGATATATTAGATGTTTGAGATTCGATCATCGGTATCCCTGTTGGAGATATGCCCTAGAGGCAATAATAAATATAGTTATTATTATATCTTTGTGTTTATGATAAATGTTTACATTCATGCTATAATAGTATTAACAAGGAAATATTAATACTTGTTTGTTTTGTAAACTTAAATTGAAGTCTCTAGTAAAGCCTCTAACTAATACTAGCTTGTTGGTTAATAAATTATTGTGGTTTCCCTATCATGAACATTGAGATGTTATTAACAACAAGATCATATCGTTAGGAGAATGGTATGATGGACATACTCCTATAGATAAGCGTAGCATAAAGATAAAGTCATTTTAATACTTCAATTGCTATATGCTTTCTGATACATAGTAACCTAATTCCTTCGACCATGAGATCATGCATATCACCATCACCGGAAGGATGCTTTGATGACATCAAACACCACACCGTAATTGGGTGGCTATAAAGGTGGCATTGAGTGTTCGGAAAGTATTGGTTGAGACACATGGATCAAGAATGGGATTTGTCAATCCATATGACGGATAGATATACTCTGGGCCCTCGCGGTGGAATGTCATCCAATTAGCTTGCAAGCATGTGACTGGCTCACAAGGGATCACATATCACGGGAACGAGAAAAGAGTACTTATCAGTAACGAGGTTGAACTAGGTATGCAGAGATACCGACGATCAAAACCTCGGATAAGTAAACTATCGTGAGACAAAGGGAAATTGGTATCGTATGTAAGTAGTTCATTCGATCGCAAAGTAATCGTAGAAATATGTGGGAGCCATATGAATTTCCAGATTCCTCTATTGGTTATTGTTCGGAGAAGTGTCCCGATCATGTCCGCATAATTCACGAACCGTAGGGAGACACACTTAAGGATTCGACGTTGTTGAGTAGTTATGGAGTGATGAGTAAGAGACCAAATTTTGTTCGGAGTCCCGGATGGGATCCGGGATATCACGAGGAGATCCGAAATGGTCTGGAGAATAAGATTTATATAAGGAAAGTCCTATTTCGGGGTAGGAGAATGGTTCCGGTGTTTTCGTCGGGAATGTTCTAGAAGGTTCCGGAATGTCCGGAACTCCGGAGAGGAAGGGTACATGAATGTGTCATAACAAGTTGGAATGGTTGCATCATGTACTAGGTGTCATCGCTGAACAAAATAAAGGGTTAAATCAAATCCTAGTTTGAAAAGTCAAACGCCAATTTGAAAAGTCAAACAGCTATTTTGTTTCGTGGAGGGAGAGTAGGAAACCTACTTGGGGAGGAAGTCCCTCTCCCTCCACCGCCGGCCTTGGAAGCCGAGTTGGGGAGGGACTCCCCTCCCCTTGGCGCGCCCCCTCCACCTATATAAGGAGGGACAGGGCTGCCCCTCCAAGACCTACACCTTGCCCCTCTAAACCCTAACCCTAGCCGCCGGCCACCAAACCGCCGCCGCCGCCCTAGGGTTTCTCCCAAGCCGCCGAGTTGGGGATTCTAGTTGCCCTAGCCGCCGGCCTAGCTCCCTCTACTTGGTGTGTCTAAACCCTAGATCACTGAGGCTCTCTCATAGTCCACCATACTCGCTCCGGCTTAAGGCGAAGCCCTGCGAGATCTCCCCTCTACTTCCAGTACCACGCCGTCGTGCTGCCAGAATCGCGAGGAGAGTGCTACAACCTCCGCTGCCTGCTGGAACAAGGGAGAGGAAGGTCTTCGTCGAGTACCGAACGTGTGACCGACTGCGGAAGCGCTGCCGGAACGCAGCACCGGAAGGATCGTCTACACAATCTTGAGATCGGGAAGAGTACGACTACATCACCCACGAGAATCCGCTCTCGTTAAACACTTTGGAATCTTCGAGGGTGAGTTATTCTATTGACTTGTTGCTACAATCTAGTAGATAGATCTTGGCTTGTTTGTTTGTATGCGGTAGGAAATTTTTGTTTTCCATGCTACGAACCCCTACAGTGGTATCAGAGCCGTGTCTATATGTAGATCTATTGCACGAGTAGAACACAATGGTCATTGTGGGCGGTGGTGCTTTTATTATCAATTTCTTCTTGTGTACTTTGCATCTTGCGGTATGATGGGATGAAGCGGCCCGGGCTAACCTTACATGACATCGTTCATGAGACTTGCTCCACGCTCAACATGCAACTTGTATTGCATAAGTGGCTTTGAGGGTGTCTGTCTCTCCCATTGTAGTATAGATCCAATTTACAACAGGAACTTGATAGTTCAAACATCAACGTTGTGGTTCTTGTTCGTAAGTTAGATCGACACTTATTGAAAGCCCCAAACCACGTAAAACATGCAAAGAAATTAGAGGCGTCTAACTTTGTTTTGCAGGGGTGTGCTGTGATGTGATATGGCCATGATTGTGATTATCTTTGATGTATGCAATGTTCCTTATTGTAAGTTGGCAACCGGTAGGAGCCATATGGTTGTCTTTAATTTCTGTTAAGACCCGCGTGTCTATTCAAAGTAGTTGTAATAGTTGAAGCTGGTGGACGACAACCATGGAGCAGCGTCATTGACCTTGATGCAATGCCGGTGATGATGGAGATCATGTTCGTGCTTGAAGATGGAGATCGGAAGCACAAAGAAGAAAGGCCATATCATATCACATATTATGAATTGCATGTGATGTTAATCCTTTATGCATCTTGTATTGCTTAGTTAACGATGGTAGCATTATAAGATGATCCCTCATGCACATGAATTTCAAGTTCTAAAGTGTTCATCCTTAGTAAGCACCGTTGCTAAAGCTTATTGTTTCGAAGCACCACGTGATGATCGGGTGTGTTAGATTCTGCAAGTGTATACAACGTGAGCAAGCCAGATTTTCTCATGCGGAAGCTAAGGTTTGATCTTGACGAGCCTAGCATGTACAGACATGGTCTCGGAACATGGATCACCGAAAGGTAAAGCATGAATCATATAGAAGATATGATGAACATGTCGATTGTTCGCCATTGAAACTACATCAACTCTCATGATGATCAGTGTTGATGTGGTGGATTTGGTTCGTGTGATCACTAAAACAATGTGAGGGATATTGTTTTGAGTGGGAGTTCACCTAGATTAATTTAACTCTTAATTAGAACTCAATTTGTCATAAACTTAGTCTAAACTATTGCAAATATGTTGTAGATCAATGGCGGCCCCTACCATCAATTTTAATGCATTCCTAGAGAAAGAAAAGTTGAAAAACAATGGAAGCAACTTCGCGGATTGGTTCCACAATTTGAGGATTGTCCTCAATGCTGGTAATTTGACCTATGTGCTGGATGCACCGCTGGGTGACCCTCCTGGAGCTGATGCTACCGATGAAGTAAAGAACGTTTACCTCGCTCGGAAGAATCAGTACTCCACAGTTCAGTGTGCTATCTTGTATGGTTTAGAATCGGAGCTTTAGAAAAGGTTTGAGAATTCAGACCCACATGTATTGTCTGTGAACTCAAATTGATCTTTGAGACTCACGCGGCAGTTGAGAGCTATGAGGCTTCTGAAAAGTTCTTTAACTGCAAGATGGAAGAGGGCAGCTCCATCAGTGAGCATGTGCTTAAGATGTCTGGGCACGCAAACAAACTTCAAAGCTTGGGTATAGTGATTCCTAATGCTTTGGGGATTTACCGTGTCCTCCAATCACTGCCACCAAGTTACAAGAACTTTGTGATGAACTACAATATGCAAAGCATGAACAAGCAGTTGCCAGAACTCTTCTCCATGTTAAAATCTGCAGAAGTGGAGATCAAGAAAGAGCACCAAGTGTTGATGGTCAATAAGACCACCAAATTCAAGAAAGGCAAGTCTAAGCAAAAGGGACACTTCAAGAAGGGTGGTAAGAAAGTTACCACACCGACGAACAAGACCAAGGCTGGACCTAAGCCTGATACAGAGTGCTTTCACTGCAAGGGAGAAGGTCACTGGAAGCGGAATTGCCCAAAGTACTTGGCGGATTTGAAGAACGGCAACATCAAGAAGAAAGGTATATCTGATATACATGTTATTGATGTGTATCTCACTAGTACTCATAGTAGTGCCTGGGTATTTGATACTGGTTCGGTTGCTCATATTTGTAACTCGAAACAGGTGCTGTAGAATAGACGGAAGCTAGCGAAGAACGAAGCGACGATGCGCGTGGGAAATGGATCAAAGGTTGATGTGATCGCGGTCGGCACGCTACCTCTTCATCTACCATCAGGATTAGTTTTATACTTAAATAATTGTTATTTGGTGCCTGCGTTAAGCATGAACATTATATCGAGATCTTGTTTATTGCGAGACGGTTACTTGTTTAAGTCCGAGAATAATGGTTGTTCGATTTATATGAGTAATATGTTTTATGCACATGCACCTTTGATAGATGGTAATTTTATTGAATCTCGATAGTGGAAATACACATATTAATAACATTGAGGCTAAACGTTTGAAATCGAGGGATAACTCGACCTATATGTGGCACTGTCGTCTTGGTCACATTGGAGTGAAGCGTATGAAGAAACTCCATTCCGATGGACTTCTTGAATCACTTGAAAGATGCGAAGCATGTCTGATGGGTAAAATGACTAAGACTCCATTTTCTGGTATGATGGAGCGATCTACGGACTTATTGGAAATCATACATATCGATGTGTGTGGTCCAACGAGTATAGCATCGTGTGGTGGTTATCGTTATGTTCTTACCTTCACGGATGACTTGAGTAGATATGGGTATATCTATTTCATGAAACATAAGTCCGAAACTTTCGAGAAGTTTAAGGAATTTCAAAGTGAGGTGGAGAATCAAGAAGATTAAATTTCTACGTTCTGATCGTGGAGGTGAATATCTAAGTTACGAGTTTGGTGAGCATTTGAAGAAATGCGGAATACTTTCACAATTGACACCTCCGGGAACACCACAACGTAATGGTGTGTCCGAACGTCGTAATCAAACTCTCTTAGATATGGTTCGTTCTATGATGTCACTTATAGATTTACCGCTATCATTTTGGGGTTATGCATTAGAAACAGCTGCATTCACTTTAAATAGGGCACCATCTAAATCCGTTGAAACGACACCGTATGAATTATGGTTTGGGAAGAAACCTAAATTGTCGTTCCTTAAAGTTTGGGGTTGCGAAGCCTATGTAAAGAAGTTACAGCCGAACAAGCTTGAACCCAAACCGGAAAAATGCGTCTTCATAGGATACCCGGAGGAAACTATTGGGTATACCTTCTATCATAGATCCGAAGGCAAAATCTTTGTTGCTAAGAATGGATCCTTTCTAGATAAGGAATTTCTCTTGAAAGAAGTGACTGGAAGGAAACTAGAACTCGACGAGGTTGTCAAACCTTCTCTTGAACTCGCGAGTAGCGCAGCACCGGAAGAACTTCCTGTGGTGCCTGCACCAGTGAGAGAGGAATCTAATGATGATGATCATGAAACTTCGGTTGAAGTTGCTACAGATCCTCGCAGGTCAACGAGAACTCGTACCACTCCTGATTGGTATGATCCGGTTATGAGTGTCATGTTGGTGGACAACACCGATGACCCTGCGACATATGAGGAAGCAATGATGAGCCCAAATTCCAATAAATGGCAAGAAGCCATGAAATCCGAGATTGGATCCATGTACGAAAACCAAGTATGGACTTTGGTGGACTTACCGGATGGCCGGAAGGCTGTCGAGAACAAATGGATTTTCAAGAAGAAAACAGATGCTGATGGTAATGTTACTGTCTATAAAGCTCGACTTGTCGCAAAAGGGTTTCGAAAAATTCAAGGAGTTGACTACGATGAGACTTTCTCACCTGTAGCGAAGCTAAAGTCTGTGAGGATTATGTTAGCAATCGCTGCATATTACGATTATGAAATATGGCAGATGGATGTCAAAACAGCGTTCCTCAATGGAGACATTGATGAAGAGTTGTATATGATGCAACCCAAAGGTTTTGTCGATCCTAAGGATGCTAACAAGGTATGCAAACTTCAACGGTCCATTTATGGATTGAAGCAAGCATCCCGAAGTTGGAATCAACGTTTTGATAAGGTGATCAAAAGTTTTGGTTTTATACAAACTTATGGAGAAGCTTGTATTTACAAGAAAGTGAGTGGGAGCTCTGTAGCATTCTTAATACTATATGTAGATGACATATTGTTGATTGGGAATGATGTAGACCTTATTTATAGTGTCAAGGAATATTTGAATAATAGTTTTTCAATGAAAGATCTTGGCGAAGCAGCTTACATATTAGGCATAAAGATTTATAGAGATAGATCGAGACGCCTAATATCATTGTCTCAAAGTACATATTTGGACAAATTTCTAAAGAGGTTTGGAATGGAAGATAGCAAGAAAGGATTCTTGCCCATGTTTCCCAATATGACGTTGAGTAAAACTCAAAGTCCAACAACGGCAGAAGATAGAGAAAGGATGAGTAAGACTCCCTATGCCTCAGCCATAGGATCTCTAATGTATGCCATGCTATGTACTAGACCCGACATTGCATATGCTGTTAGTTTGACTAGCAGATATCAAAGTGATCCAGGAGTGGATCATTGGACATCGGTCAAAAATATCCTTAAGTACTTGAGAAGAACTAAGGATATGGTTCTTTCTTATGGAGGTGATGAGCAACTCGTTGTTAATGGTTACACCGATGCTAGTTGGAACACCGATCCAGATGATTCTAAATCACAATCTGGATACGTATTTACTTTGAATGGTGCAGCAGCTGGAGGAGTGCAAAGCAAAGCGTTGTGGCGAGATATTCAACTGAATCGGAATACATGGCTGCTTCGGAGGCTTCACAAGAAGCGATATGGATGAAAGAGTTCATTACAGAGCTCGGTGTGGTTCCAAGTGCGCTGGACCTAATGTCTATCTACTGTGATAACATGGGCGTCATAGCCAATGCACAAGAACCAAGGTCACACAAGAAGTTGAAGCACATCAAGCTACGTTTCCACGCTATTCGAGAACATGTCCAAGATGGTGACATAAAGATTTGCAAAGTACACACAGATCTGAATGTGACGGATCCGTTGACCAAACCTCTCCCGAGGGCAAAACATGACCAACACCAAACTGCCATGGGTGTTCGGTATATTACCATGTAATCAAGATTAGATGACTCTAGTGCAAGTGGGAGACTGTTGGAGATATGCCCTAGAGGCAATAATAAATATAGTTATTATTATATCTTTGTGTTTATGATAAATGTTTACATTCATGCTATAATAGTATTAACAAGGAAACATTAATACTTGTGTGTTTTGTAAACTTAAATTGAAGTCTCTAGTAAAGCCTCTAACTAATACTAGCTTGTTGGTTAATAAATGATTGTGGTTTCCCTATCATGAACATTGAGATGTTATTAACAACAAGATCATATCGTTAGGAGAATGGTATGATGGACATACTCCTATAGATAAGCGTAGCATAAAGATCAAGTCATTTTAATAGTTCAATTGCTATATGCTTTTAGATACATAGTAACCTAATTCCTTCGACCATGAGATCATGCATATCACCATCACCGAAAGGATGCTTTGATGACATCAAACACCACACCGTAACTGGGTGGCTATAAAGGTGGCATTGAGTGTTCGGAAAGTATTGGTTGAGACACATGGATCAAGAATGGGATTTGTCCATCCATATGACGGATAGATATACTCTGGGCCCTCGCGATGGAATGTCATCCAATTAGCTTGCAAGCATGTGACTGGCTCACAAGGGATCACATATCACGGGAATGAGAAAAGAGTACTTATCAGTAATGATGTTGAACTAGGTATGCAGAGATACCGACGATCAAAACCTCGGATAAGTAAACTATCGTGAGACAAAGGGAAATTGGTATCGTATGTAAGTGGTTCATTCGATCGCAAAGTAATCGTAGAAATATGTGGGAGCCATATGAATTTCCAGATTCCTCTATTGGTTATTGTTCGGAGAAGTGTCTCGATCATGTCCGCATAATTCACGAACCGTAGGGAGACACACTTAAGGATTCGACGTTGTTGAGTAGTTATGGAATGATGAGTAAGAGACCAAATGTTGTTCGGAGTCCCGGATGGGATCCAGGATATCACGAGGAGATCCGGAATGGTCCGGAGAATAAGATTCATATAAGGAAAGTCCTATTTCGGGGTCGGAGAATGGTTCCGGTGTTTTCATCGGGAATGTTCTAGAAGGTTCCGGAATGTCCGGCACTCCGGAGAGGAAGGGTACATGAGTGTGTCATAACAAGTTGGAATGGTTGCATCATGTACTAGGTGTCGTCGCTGAACAAAATAAAGGGTTAAATCAAATCCTAGTTTGAAAAGTCAAACACCAATTTGAAAAGTCAAACGGCTATTTTGTTTGGTGGAGGGAGAGTAGGAAACCTACTTGGGGAGGAAGTCCCTCTCCCTCCACCGCCGGCCTTGGAAGCCGAGTTGGGGAGGGACTCCCCTCCCCTTGGCGCGCCCCCTCCACCTATATAAGGAGGGGCAGGGCTGCCCCTCCAAGACCTACACCTTGCCCCTCTAAACCCTAACCCTAGCCGCCGGCCACGAAACGGCCGCCGCCGCCCTAGGGTTTCTCCCAAGCCGCCGAGTTGGGGCTTCTGGTTTCCCTAGCCGCCGGCCTAGCTCCCTCTACTTGGTGTGTCTAAACCCTAGATCACCGATGCTCTCTCATAGTCCACCATACTCGCTCCAGCTTAAGACGAAGCCCTGCGAGATCTCCCCTCTACTTCCGGTACCACGCCGTCGTGCTGCCGGAATCGCGAGGAGAGTGCTACAACCTCCGCTGCCTGCCGGAACAAGGGAGAGGAAGGTCTTCGTCGAGTACCGAACGTGTGACCGACTGCGGAAGCACTGCCGGAACACAGCGCCGGAAGGATCGTCTACACGATCTTGAGATCGGGAAGAGTACGACTACATCACCCACGAGAATCCGCTCTCGTTAAACACTTTGGAATCTTCGAGGGTGAGTTATTCTATCGACTCGTTGCTAAAATCTAGTAGATAGATCTTGGCTTGTTTGTTTGTATGCGGTAGAAAATTTTTCTTTTCCATGCTACGAACCCCTACAATCCCCATACCTAGTTTGATCTCGTTACTTACATGTACTCTTTTCTTGTTCCCGTGATATACCATTCTAGTGATCAAATCACTTGCTTGCAAGCTAACTAATGTGATATCACCGATAGGGACCAGAGTATATCTATCCTTCATCGAGATAGACAAATTCCACTCTTGATCCATGAGCCTCAAGATAACACCTTCGTAGCACTGAAACCATCTGTATAGCCACCCTGTTACGCTGTGACGATTGATGTTATCAAGATACTCTTTCGGTATTCATGATTGACATGATCTCATTGTCTAAGGACTAAGATTACATTGTATGATGTTATAGCAATATAAACACAATGACTTTTATCATAATGCTATACTTCAGATGAATGTTAATCACACCATTCAAATAATGTTGTGACCTCGTTATTAACAACATCCCATGTCCATGATGAGGAAACCTTTGATCATCTTGTTAATCAACGAGCTAGTTTATAAGAGAGGCATAACTAGAAACTTTATTTTTTGTTTATTAAACACATATGTATTAAAGTTTCCGTATTAATACAATTATAGCATGCAAAATAAACATTTATCACAAATAAGGAATACGATAATAACCACTTTATTATTTCCTCTTGGGCATATTCCCTTCAATAACAACTATCCTATGTTCCCTGAATACGGTGATACTGCAATGGAACACAATGAAGAGGAAGGAGGTGTAGAACAGGCATCAGATGAGCACGCTGATGGTCTTGGTCGGGTCATTTCTGATACAAAGCGAGTTTATGAAACAGAAAAGGAGAAGTTGAAGTTGGAGGACATGTTAGAGGATCACAAAAAATTGTTGTATCCAAATTGCAAAGATGGCAGCACAAAGCTTGATAACACACTGGAATTGCTGAAATGAAAGGCAGAGACTGGTTTATTTGACAAGGGATTTGAGAAGTTATTGAAAATAGTGAAGCCGAAACTTCCACAGTATAACAAATTGCCCGAGAGTACATACGAAGCAAAGAATACTCTCTGCCCTCTAGGATTAGATGTGCAAAAGACATATACATGCATTAATGGCTGCATCCTCTATCATGGTGAGGAGTACGAGAATTTAGATAAATGCCTAGTATGCACTGCACTGCGGTATAAGATCAGACGAGATGACCCTGGTGATGTTGAAGGGGATGACGAGCCCCCCAGGAAGAGGGTTCCTGCTATGGGTATGCTCCTATAATACCACAGTTGAAACGTCTGTTCAGAAACAAATAGCATGCTAGGTTGTTGCGATGTCACAAAGAAGACCGAAATATGGAAGTTGAGACACCCCGCTGATGGGTCGAAGTGGAGTAAAATCGAGAGAGACTTCCCGGACTTTACAGGTGACGCAAGGAACTTATGGTTTAAGTACGGATGGCATGAATCCTTTTAATGATCCGTACCAATGTGAGATCGAGCAAATGTGTGGTCGAAGAGCAGTATGATCCGGAGGTAGTTGCACTGTACGGAGAAGTGGCCGCTGCTCAAGGTATGACTATTTCTCAGTAAGTATCCCAGTTAGATTACTTCCCCGTGTCTAAGGTAGCATACAAATATCGACACGGGAATTCTCCCATCAAACCTGAGGAGGTCAAGCATCTATCAACAAAAATGCGAAGATTGCATAAGTGATATATGGATGCCTCGAAGGAAGGTAAAAATGGATAATGCTGAGAGTTAGAAACGAGCATTACGGGCATGGAGATGACGAGCTAATGATTGAATTTGAGAAACTATTTCAGTTATTCAATCAAGACGCCATCGACAAATCGATCGTCAGTGCCTATTGTCTGTAAGTACTATTTCTGTAATTAAGTCTCTAGCTAGCCCACCTCGTTTTTTGCATGTATAATCATACTCACTATATTATGCAGAATGAAGATTATCGAATGCAAAAGAGGACGCATTTATGACAATGGGTTCATTGACCCATATATTATTCATAAACATACTCTCCAAGAAAAAACCAACGAAACAGATGATAATATTGTAAAGGCGTTCAGGTTTTAAGAAACCAAAAAGGAAATACTATTTCCTTACAACTTCGAGTGATTGTTATTGTCTTTTCGACATTCTATTTCGCTTACTCGATGTTATGTGTATAATTGATGAGTTATACGTGCACATCTTACATTTTATTTTGCTAATCATTCAACCTGACAAAGGAGTAGTACAAGTCATGGACACGAAACATAAACCCCTTGAGAAGTGGGTGGACATGCAGAGCATGTTCCAGCGGTAGTTTCAATCATTATGGCACTATATCAACAACTTTCATGAATTTCATGATATCAAGTAATTAATAACTCTTTTTATTCATTTTCTTTGTCGGGCAGCGCTTGAAAACGGTTCACCAACAAGGCTAAAGGTAAATGGAAAGAGGAGCTTACATTTGAACCACTAGATGCAAGTACTACTAGCTAGATCCATGCACCTCTTTGATTCTAGTTTCGATATCATTATCATGCTTGATTATTATTTTGATTGAACTCTGTTCTCGTAAAGTGCATGACACAGGAACCCGGGAATAATTTATATGGATACTATGTTTGCGAGTTCATTCGTCAGACGACCTGTGAGAATGCAGAAATTTAGAGCAACTTCATGTACATAAACAATATTCACAATTTTATTTTATTACCATCAATTGTGTTTAGTTTCATTCATATATGTTGACTTCTTCTTTAAATCAGATCGAACAGCTGCGGGACGGTCTTCTACCAAAGGATCGCGTATGAGAAATTTAAGAGAAACTGGCGGGATTCTTAGATGCAGATGTCCTAGATGCGTAAGCAGAATACTATGTACAGTTTTATATAAGGCAATATGACCAAAAAAGAGATTACATTGTATATATATATGCATGAAACTCAAGTAAAGTATGTAATATGTTCGACACTTCGATCTCTATATTCATGACGTTATTGTGTAATATAATGGTTCCTTCATTGCTAAGTGCAGAACACAAAATAAAAAGGAAAAATAAATAAATAAATAAATAGGAGATAAAATAAATGAAAATATACAAAATGGATTCTCTGCCGCAGAACAAAAAGTGCCCAAAATACAGCCGCGGTAGAGAAACATCGATCCCGGTTCGTAATACGAACCAGGACGAATGATGCTCCCCCCTTGCTCCAGATAGAAAAACATCGATCCCGATTCATAATATGAACTAGGACGAATGATGCTCCCCCTTTGTTCCAGCTAGCTGCCACGTGGAAATATCGATCCCGGTTTGTAATACGAACCAGGACGAATGATGCTCCCCTCCCTCCAGTCAGCGGTCACGTGGATCCTCTTTTGTCCCGGTTCGCAGCACAATTGGAAGTAGAGGGAGGGGGGGGCTTTGGTCCCGATTGGTCAGTTCCGGTTTGCGCAACCGGGACTAAAACCCCTTACATCCACTAGTGTTGCCAACTAAAAATTTAGGGATCGGAGCTTATTATGATATATTAAACCATGCATGGTGTTTCCGTTATGCGTTCTAAGGGCATCACCTATGTATAAGGTGAACCTTTACTATAAGATGGGACCCACAGAGCTTATGGAAATGACTACAATGTATAAGGTCAAGTTTACCATAAGCTGGGACCCACATGTCTATTAAAAGTACACACAAACAAGAGAGAGAGGAGAGAGTAAAATAATTGTTTTTTGCTTGTGGACAACCCATAAGCTTGTAGGCACTACGGCACACAGGCTCTTTGCCGTGTGGGAAAAATACACGGCAAAGCCCACCCGGAACTCGGCAAAGGCTTTGCCGTGTGCATGCACACGGCAACGGCAGCCACGGCAAAGGCTCTTTGCCGTGTGTCTTTGCGGCCGGAACACGGCAAAGCCTTTGCCGTGTGTTTACTGCATCCACACGGCAAAGTAAAGTACTTTGACGGTTCCGTCCATCTAACGGAGCCGACACATCTTTGCCGTGTTCCTTCTTTGCCGTGTGTGATGACTCTTTGCTGTGTGTTCTTTCTTCGCCGTGTGCCTCCTCTTTGCCGTGTCCCAGGTCTTTGCCGTGTGCCTCCTCTTTGCCGTGTGCCTCAACCTTTTTCGTGTGCCTCAACCTTTGCCTTGTGCATTGTTGTTGCCGTGTGTGTGCTCTTTGCCGTGTGCTCATTAGGGGTGACACACGGCAACGTTCATTCCTTTGCCGTGTGCCTGTGGGGGGACACACGGCAACGTTCTCTCCTTTGCCGTGTGTCTACTGCGCACTACACACGGCAAAGGCCCTGTGACATTGCCCAGGGGCGCACAGGTGGCTCACACGTGGCTTCTTTGCCGTGTGTATACACACGGCAAAGTGACCATTTGGCACTTTGCCGTGTGTATACACACGGCAAAGGGGCTGTCATTTTTCAATTTTTTTCTTGTTTCCAGTCATTTCCTGCAATTCAAAACATAATATATATATATATGATCTACAGATCATCAACAACAATAATATACTCATCAACAACAATAATATACTCATCAACAACAACAATATAATCATCACCAACACCAAAATGCATCATCAACACTAGCAAACATCATCACCACGAAAGCAAGAGATTTCACAAATATTACAATTGTCAAATGCTAGTGTTTATTCTTTCCACAAGTGTCAAATACTACCAAGTGCATAACCAACAAGTTATAAGACCTAAACTAGACAAATATTACAAGATCATCAACTCCGAGTGCTCCACAAGCTCATGCTCCATCGTGAGATCCTACAAGTTCAAGACAAGCACATAAATATGAGAAGTAAAATCATCAATATGTACAAGTTTCTAGGAAAGTTGATGGAAATGGAAATAACATGGGATTTTGACGAGTCTCATGGCAAATTACATCAATATGACAAGTAAAATCACGAATATCTACAAGTCCCATGGCAAGTCTTGAATTTCTATAAGTGTCATGGCAAGGCTAAAATTTCTACAAGTGTCATAGCATGGCTAAAATTTTGACAATGGCATAGAATTATCTACAAGTGTCATGGAATTGCTAAATTTGCTATAAGTATCATGGCAAGGCTAAATTTCCTACAAGTGTCATGGAATTTCTAAATTTTCTATAAGTATCATGACAAGGCTAAAATTTCTACAAGTGTCATATCATGGCTAAAATTTCTACAAATGCGATGGCATGGATAAATTTGACAAGTATAAGAAAACAAACCTGGAGGACTCTGATTCAGCCTCCGGACGACCGACGGATTGTTGACAGTGAAAGACGGCGGCGCCTGGTTGTTCGATCCACCGGCGGACCCACCAGGCGGCGGCATCGCATCGTCCATCTGCAGCATTGGAAATTGTGAGCATTAGACAATAAGGCAAGATTGAAAATTGCGAGCATTGGACAATAAGACACTTGATCACTTACCCACGAGAAGGCAAAAGGAGGAGTGGGAAGAGTCCCTGGTTTAGAATTGATGAGCATTTGCTGTGTCATCCACCGCATCATCTGCCCCTGTTGCTCCAGCAACCCCTGCTGATGGGCCATCTGCTGCTCCAGCTGCTGCTGCCGCTGCTCGGCCGCCTCTCTGCGTGCCCTATCAGCGGCCATCTCCTCCTGCATCGTGTCGCCACGATTAGATGAACATTGCAACACAAAACATGTAGTAAAACATAGATGACCGAGGAAGAACATACCCGTAACTGCTCGAGAGCTACAACCGAAGGCCGTGGGCGGGTCTCTATAGCAGGCTGGTCGCTCGTCCTACCACGCCGGACCTGGCGCATAGATGGGATGGTCTTAGGGTCGACGGACCCGTGACCGATCCATAGGCGACCATTCTTCTGGCCTTCTCCCGCCAGCACGGCGACCTCGGGGTCGAAGGGGGCGGTCTCAGGGTTAGAATCTTCTCCATGCACCTCCTTGTACTTCTCAGGGTACTTCTCACCCCGGAGCCTGGCTCCCTCGTTCATCCATAGGCTCCCGTTCCTAGGCTCATCTAACGTGCGTGTCTTCTTCCAAACGGCAAACACGGACGGCTCTTGACCTGTCTTTATTTTCTGCACAAAAGAGCACGAAGTTAAGTGAAGGGGGACTCCAAAGGGCGAAGTAAAGAATAAAATTACAAGCAAGAACAAATAAAGCATTTTCTCACCTCTTTTTGCCTAAGAAGGGCGAGGGGGATGCTGCCTTGGCGGTGTGATCCACCCCCCATCTCCTCTCGCCGCTTCTTTGCATCGGCGTGTTTCTGGAGGTAATTGGGGTGTGTCCACCACGCTACCATTGCCGTGAAGCACCGCTCGTCATTACCCACGAACTGAGGAGGGTTCTACTTCCACAAGACACACGTATTAGTACAATAGAAAATAGAATAAGGTCAAGAAATCAATAAAACAAAAATGCAACTACCTGCAGGTACTGCCACGGCTCGAAGAGCATCTCCCGGGCTTGGCTCTTGTTCATCCAAATCTTGCGATCGCCGAACCAGTTGCGAACGCAGTTCACGCGTGCCTCGTAGTGCATGTCTTGCACCTTCCTCTTGGCAAGCTCGTGAACAATCATCAAACACTCCCTTTTGCGCGTCCTGTCCATGTCGAAGAACTTCTACAAGTATGCACATAGGGAAAAAAGGGGGGTCAAAGGCGATTGAATTATGACAAGCCACGAGTTCAAGTGTATTTCATCCTCAAGGCGATTGAATTATGACAAGCAAAACAAACTTACCCAGAACAAAACCTGAACCTTCTCCGCGATGGTGGTGTACTTTTTGTCGGGATCTTCGACATAGTGATAATGCTTCCAAGTCCAAGCCACATCCTTTGAACCATTTGGGAGAGTGACAATCCCAGGAAAATACTTTCTAACCAAGGCTCCAAGGATGCTTGAGTAGCCACGATATGGCTTGATCCCATCCTCATATAAAAAGGCACTGCAAAATGAAAAGGACAAGGTCAGTATGTGATAAAAATTACAATGTATGGTTTAGGGTCAAATCATGTACCTCGACCCAGCGGGCATGAGTACCTTATCCGCATAGGGATAAGGTAGGTCGGGGAGTCTCGAAACCCCACGCCGATATGGAGCCTTCTCCCGTGGCACCAGGCTCGGGTCCATGGCCGCGTACTCCTGAAGGTACTCCGTCTCATCCTCCGGAGGCGCCCACCTCAAGGACGTGTCAACCTCGTAGGGTAAAGACCCCAACCCCTCATCCTCATCCTCCTGCTGCTCTTGCTCCTCCTCGTCAGAATCCGAGTGCGTCCCCTCATCCTCCTGACGCCGAACTGGCTCCTCCTCCTCCTCGTCGTCCTCCCCCTCCTTCTCCTGCTCCTGCTCCTGCTCCTGCTCGTCCTCCTCGAAGACCGTAGGGGGACTAGGAGTCCTCGCACGCCTCCCACGCCCTCGCCGCTGTGAAGTGCGCGGTGGAGCACTAGCAGTAGCACTAGTAGGCTGCTTCCCCCTGACATCTTTTGAACCACCAGTCACCAGTTTTGCCAAGCTTTTCAGCTTTCTTGTAACTCCCTTTCCCCCCGGCATCTTTCAATCACCTGCAAAACAGAGTGAAAAGAGTAGTTTATTAGTACACATCAGTGACACAAGATTCATAACAGTACAATAATACTCAAGTTTTAAACACACACTATATTCGTATCGGCAAAGACGAAAGAAGAGAAATACTTCCATGATCCATATAGCATGGGTATGATACGCGGCAAGCCAAGGAAAGGATTCGTTCTCCATGGCAACGACTCCTCGAAAGGAATCGTTGTCGTGGATCGAGAATCCTTTCCTGGGCTTGCCACCGTCACATCCCCATGCTATATGAATCTCGAAAATACCTGTCCTCTCTCGACTTGGGGGATACGAGATGAAGCCTTCCTTGTGTTTCTCCAAAGACGAAAGGAAAGAAACCATTTCACGATTCATATAACAATGTCGCCCATGCTATACGAATAGTGAAGTAATGTCTTTCCTTTCGACTTTAGGGCTATCTAATATATTCCATTTAAGTCAAGCTAGCTAATCTATATTCGTATCGTGAAAGACGAAAGAAGAGAAATACTTCCATGATCCATATAGCATGGGTATGATACGCGGCAAGCCAAGGAAAGGATTCGTTCTCCATGGCAACGACTCCTCGAAAGGAATCGTTGTCGTGGATCGAGAATCCTTTCCTGGGCTTGCCACCGTCACATCCCCATGCTATATGAATCTCGAAAATACCTGTCCTCTCTCGACTTGGGGGATACGAGATGAAGCCTTCCTTGTGTTTCTCCAAAGACGAAAGGAAAGAAACCATTTCACGATTCATATAACAATGTCGCCCATGCTATACGAATAGTGAAGTAATGTCTTTCCTTTCGAATACAAAGACAAAAGGAAAGAAATTTTATTACATAGAATAGAGTTCTTACAAATACAAAGACAAAAGGAAAGAAATTTTATTACATAGCCCGGCGGGATTACATAGCAAACACTACTACAAAGATTATTACTACTACATGCATGGATCAGAATCCTGAGTCGGGATTATGAATTGGACGAGAGGTTTCGTCATCGCTATCATTTTCCGGCCACCAATAATCATCCACGAAACCTGGAGGTGGTCCCTGTGGATCGTTCACGTCAAGGCCTGCATGGAACGCCTCGAGCAAACTCACATCTTGTTGGTTGTGAACCTCCTCAGCTTCATCTTGCGCAGTGTCTTCCTCCTCAGCTTCTTCTTGCTCATCGTCTACGACCATGTCACCATCGGCGGACAAGTCGATAGTGAATTGCCCGGGGAGCCCTTCTTATTGATAAAACTCGCCATCATTTGTTGAGGGGTCTAGGCGGCGGTAATCATCCTTGTTTGGCAAGGGCGGCCTATTGCGTGTCGGTACCGTCATCACAACATCCCAGTCCTGTAGACGTTTTGTCGGGTTTTGGCATGGGTACGGAAGATAGAATACTTGGAAGGCCTGAGTAGCCAAAATGTAAACATCATCTCCCGCATAAACGGAGTTTCTCTTAACTTCGACCAGTCCAATTTCAGGATCCCGTTTCACCTTATGTGGGTCAAACCAATGACATTTGAATACAACGGGATTTAGCCCTTTGCCAAAACCGTAATTCAGCTCATATATACCCTCGACTCTTCCATAGTACTGGAGGCCATCTGAGCCTTCACAAAAGACCCCGCTATTTGTTGTCTTTCGGTTGGGCCGGCTAGTTGTGTATTCATGGGTATGGAAGCGATACCCATTCACGTCATAAGCATTGAACGTGTCGACTGAATGGTTAAAGCCCCTGGCAATATTTCTTAGCTCGGGTTGCATCTCTTTGTCAGTTCTTGCCTACAAGTTAGAACGAGAAGTTTAGCATAAGAAGTTTATCACAAGAAGTGTAGCACAACAAGTTGGCTCGAATAGTACCAAACCACAGAACCAGCTGATGAAACCGAAACCACCACCCTTATTGAAAAGATCCTGCTCCTCTTGAGGGTTAGGCTCCCTATTTGGATTCTTCCAATGTGCACTCTTGAATCGTCTATAACAATTTAAAGGACAGTTAGGCACGGACATAGCAGTGAATGTTTGCGGAAAACTAAATGGTGATCACTTACTCGATGTACGGCTTCACTTCTTCCATGGTGTTCAAGACATACGAGTGGATCAACTCCCGCTCAAGTTTTTTCATTGCGAACCTCTTTGTGCCACTTGATTTGCCACCTAGCCCAACGAAGATGCTAAGATTGGGTACATCTTCAGGGTTGGCGGCATTGTAACGAAACACTGGGTTGTGCTTTGTGGGAATGTTGGCATCATAGTGCTTTGTGGTGAAGTTTGCAACCTCCTCGTTAAGGACTGCCTCGGCTATGGATGCCTCGATCTTGCATTTATTGCCTGTTTTCTTACGAAGCTTCTTTGTTTCTCTCTCGGGTGGATACTGCCAACGGGCCCACACAGGTCCCCCCTTTAAAGCCTCGTCCGCAAGATGCAAGATCATATGTTGCATCGGATTGAAGAACCCTGGCGGAAGGAGCATCTCTAGATCGCAAAGCAACTCGGGTGCCTGTTCATGTAGCTTCTCAAGCACTTTACGGTCTAACTCCCTAGCACAAATCTGGCGGAAGAAAAAGCTCAACCTCGACAGCACTCGCCAAGTCTCCTCATCGACATAGCCTCGAATCATCACCGGCATTATCCGCTCAAGCCATACGTGGTAGTCATGACTCTTGAGCCCTTGTACTCGCAATGTTTCCATGTTCACACCCCTCATCCAGTTGGCCGCATAACCATCAGGGAAAAACAAACTTTGCGCGATCCACTGGAAGATCTCCCTTCTTTGGGGCTTTGTTGGGCAGAAAGGAGCCTTTGGCTTAGACCACCTTTTTCTGCCTTTGGCTCCGGGTGGCTGCATGTTCAACTTTGGCCTATCGCACAATGCTTCTTGATCAATTCGAGCCTTGATGTTATCTTTCGTCTTCTCGGTTTGCATTATGGTGCTCCAAAGGGCCTCACCGATATTCTTTTCGGTGTGCATTACATCAATGTTATGCGGGAGCTCAAGATCCTCAAAGTAAGGGAGCTTCCATAAGCACGGAATGTGGGTCCACTGGTGCGTATCCCTGTATCCCACGAAACCATTCCCATCGGAGTTTGGCTGGAGAGCTTCCAACTCAGCCTTGATTTCCTTTCCGGTCTTTAGACGTGGCTTTGGATCATGGACAACACGACCTTTCTTGAACCTCTTTTTATCACTCCTATATGGATGATTCCGCTCAAGACACTGTCGATGTTCATCAAAGCAGGAATACTTGCCTCCCTTCGACAGCCAGAAGAAAGTCAGAGATTGCATGCACACTGGGAAAGGCCACTTCCCATGTGTACACCAGCCGCAGAACAACGCACGTGCTGGTAGGTCATGCAGAGAGGTATGGTACCAGACATACATATCGAAGTGCTCGTTGTTTGAAGCGTCAAATGTTCGGATCCCCCGACCTTCCCAGCCACGAAGCAAGTCATCCACCAGCGGTTCTAGATACACATTCATGTTCTTACCCGGGTATTTCGGCCCTGGGATTATCATCGAGACAAACATGTTCTCTGATCTCATGCAGACGCCAGGGGGGAGGTTCAGGGGAATAACAAACACTGGCCAACAACTATATGCTGAAGCCGACATGCCATATGGATTGAACCCATCGGTTGATATGGCAACTGCTACGCTCCTCTTGTCACCGGCTTTATCAGGATATTTCTTGACAAAGTTCTTCCATGCACTACCATCCGACGGATGTATCATCTTGTCGAGGTATCTGTTCCCTTCTACTGCCCACTGCATCTGCTGGGCAGTATCCTCGGTCATGAAGAGTCGCTGGAGCCTCGGTATGATTGGAAGATACCGAAGAATGTTTTGGGCAACCCCGGTCTGCCTCTTCTGACCATCACCATCGGGATCGACCTCAAAGTACCTAGAGGATTTGCAGCGGATACAATAATTTGTCTTAGCATGCTCCTTTGTGAATAGCATGCATCCCTTCGGACAAGCGTGTATCGACTCATATGCCATCTTAAGGTCACGGAGGAGTTTGGTCGAATAGTAGAAGTTCTCCGGCAAGAGGTGCCCTTTCGGCAGAATGCTGCCAACGACGGCAAGCATATCATCAAAGTCCTCTCTGGTCAAGTTCCTGTGGCTCTTGAAGGCCAAAAGGCGAGCTATGGCATCCAGTTGGGTAACATCTGTATGTGCATGAAGGGGTCTCTGTGAGGCAAACAAAGTCTCGTAGTACTTTGCCGTGTTTTCCACCGGCTCCTCACTTGTCTCCGCCTCCTGAGGAGTCTCCGCCTCTACATGAGGGCTTTCAGGCGCATTAGCATTCACAAAGTTTTCTATGCACCTATCAAAACCAGCATCAAATTCTCCCCTTGGCTGACTCTGCTGCTGACCCTGCCGTGACTCCCTCCTAGCACGTTTCGCTAACTTTTCACCATGGAATGTCCAAGTCTTATAGGATGGTGTGAACCCGTAATTGAGCAGGTGAGTACTCACATCATCCTTCGAATGTGTATTCAGGTTCTTGCATCTTGCACAGGGGCAGAAAATTCTTCTGGGTCTGCTAGGGACGGCAAATGCCCCGTTCACAAAGTCCTCGGCCTTTTCTTGCCATTCTGAGGTAAAGTCCCACTTACTGACATAGCCATCATACATCCAGTCACGATTCTCCATCCTCTAATCAGTACCAAAAACGACATATATAATGCTTTCAATTAATCATGCCATATAAATAAATCCGGTATTAGTTCGGTTAATTTTAGCAAACATATATTTTACGCCATAAATATATCCACCTATCTCTCTAATAGGTAAAGAGGGTCCTATCAACCGCCGGATCCGTAGATTGAGTATGTTCTCCCTGCTCTACCCCGATCCGACACAGAATTTCGGCAGCACCTCCCCGCTGCTCTCCCGATACACGTCTCGGCAAAAAGCCAAGAGGGATGTGCATCCGGAGAACAACACGGAGGCGCAGCCGAAATCCTATCTCGGACTGGAGTAGAACAAGGAAAACATACCCAACTACGCATCCGCCGGCTGTCCCGATAAATGCCGTAAGAGTTACACTTCATAATATGCGAGACCACTAATGCATATTTATCCGCGTAACCCTTACGGCCGGGAAGAGACGCCTAGGTAACGCGACAGACTTGGTGATCTACACACGAAAATAACCCTAGGTATTTGCAAGATAGGAGAATAGATTTTTACCCTTGAAGCGTGATCGAGAGGTGAAGAAGATGCTCGACCCTCCCGCAAAATGACCTACGCCGTCGACAACCCCACCCTCAGACTCGACACATATCCCCTGCATGAAGAAAAATTACTAAATTACTACTATAGACATGCCAAAAAATTACACATAATTCCTAAATTACTACTATACACATGCATATATGAAACAACATATATACATACTACTATACATATATGTAACAAATACATGGGACAAATACATGCTATATATATCTAACAATATATATACTAGAAATATATACTACACATACATACTAGCTACACATACATATATATACTAGCTACACATACACATACATACTAGCTACACATACATATATATACTAGCTACACATACATATATATACAACACATACATACTAGCTACACATACACATACATACTAGCTACACATACACATACATGCATACTAGCTACACATACACATACACATACATACTAGCTACACATACACATACATACTAGCTACACATACACATACATGCATACTAGCTACACATACACATACATACTAGCTACACATACACATACATACTAGCTACACATACACATACATGCATATACTACACATACCGATGGTGATGGGGCGGGCCGGCGGTGGGTGGAGGGGGGGCTGGACAGGGCGGAGGGGGAGCCGCGCGCCTGCGAGCTCCCAGGTGGCTGGCGCGGAGGTGGAGGGGACGGGCCGGCCGGGGCGGATGGGCGCGGAGGCGGTGGGGGGGTGGACCGGGTGGAGGAGGAGCAGGCAGCGGCCGCGCGGGGGCAGGTGGCAGCGGCCGCGCGGGGGTAGGTGGCGGCGGCGCGCCGGCGCCGGCGGCACGGAGGCGGTGGTGGCGGCGCTGGATCGAGGCGGCGGCGGGGTCGGGTGTGGGGAGGCGCGGGTCGCGGGTAGGTGTGGGGAGAGGATAAGGCAGGGGGCGGGCCGGCCGGGCCGTTATCGACTCAGCGCTTTGCCGTGTGCCAACTAGGGAGGAACACGGCAAAGAGCTTTGCCGTGTACCCCCAGGAAAACACACGGCAAAGGCTTATTTTTTTTTTCTATTTTCTAATTTCTTGCTAAAGGTGGAAAAAATTCTTTGCCGTGTGTCTGTGGGATAGAGACACACGGCAAAGGACCTTTGCCGTGTGTTTGACGGCGACAGGCACACGGCAAAGGACATCTTTGCCGTGTGCTTTGTCCTTTGCCGTGTGTCTCATGCTATTTTCTAATTTTCTTTTTATTTTTTCTTTCAAATGATTTAACTTTTTGTTGCCTATTTGTTAGTATTCAGACCATGGAAACACTAACTTTGCAATAGACCATAAGGTTCTAGAGGATGCTGAACTTCATTTCCATTAGGTAGACGATCCGAGGCCCGCAGATCATCAGGGTTTCGCCGCTGGAAGTCCGCGAGAACGTCGGAATCATCTGAAAACTTGCATGTGTCCCTAGCATATGTGTGTGAGTGTGGTGCAAGGTTGGTATAGGTGATTGCATGTGTCCCCCCTCGCATCCATGCGCTCTAACCTAGAAGCGAAAGGTTATGGACCTGTATAAGGGGGAATCTCCCCGTTACGGTGAAACCGGGCCGTATAGTGCCCCAGCTTGTGAACCAACATGGTTTCACATCAACCTATGACCTAGTGAGACACAAGACAAGAGAGAGCTACGCCGGGCTACCCCTGTCAGAAGAATGTCTAGGGGGGTAGACGATCCGAGGCCCGCAGATCATCAGGGTTTCGCCGGTGGAAGTCCGCAAGAACGTCGGAATCATCTGAAAACGTGCATGTGTCCCTAGCATATGTGTGTGAGTGTGGTGCAAGGTTGGTATAGGTGATTGCATGTGCCCCCCCTCGCATGCATGCGCTCTAACCTAGAAGCGAAAGGTTATGGACCTGTATAAGGGGGAATATCCCCGTTACGGTGAAACCGGGCCGTATAGTGCCCCAGCTTGTGAACCAACACGGTTTCACATCAACCTATGACCTAGTGAGACACAAGACAAGAGAGAGCTACGCCGGGCTACCCCTGTCAGAAGAATGTCTAGGGGGGTAGACGATCCGAGGCCCGCAGATCATCAGGGTTTCGCCGGTGGAAGTCCGCAAGAACGTCGGAATCATCTGAAAACTTGCATGTGTCCGTAGCATATGTGTGTGAGTGTGGTGCAAGGTTGGTATATGTGCTTGCATGTGTCCCCCTCGCATCCATGCGCTCTAACCTAGAAGCGAAGGTTATGGACCTGTATAAGGGGGAATCTCCCCGTTACGGTGAAACCGGGCCGTATAGTGCCCCAACTTGTGAACCAACATGGTTTCACATCATCCTCTGACCTAGTGAGACACAACACAAGAGAGAGCTACGCCGGGCTACCCCTGTCAGAAGAATGTCTAGGGGGGTAGACGATCCGAGGCCCGCAGATCATCAGGGTTTCGCCGGAGTAAGTCCACGAGAACGTCGGAATCATCTGAAAACTTGCATGTGTCCCTAGCATATGTGTGTGAGTGTGGTGCAAGGTTGGTATAGGTGATTGCATGTGTCCCCCTCGCATCCATGCGCTCTAACCTAGAAGCGAAAGGTTATGGACCTGTATAAGGGGGAATCTCCCCGTTACGGTGAAACCGGGCCGTATAGTGCCCCAGCTTGTGAACCAACATGGTTTCACATCATCCTATGACCTAGTGAGACACAACACAAGAGAGATCTACGCCGGGCTACCCCTGTCAGAAGAATGTCTAGGGGGGTAGACGATCCGAGGCCCGCAGATCATCAGGGTTTCGCCGGAGTAAGTCCGCGAGAACGTCGGAATCATCTGAAAACTTGCATGTGTCCCTAGCATATGTGTGTGAGTGTGGTGCAAGGATGGTATAGGTGATTGCATGTGTCCACCCTCGCATCCATGCGCTCTAACCTAGAAGCGAAAGGTTATGGACCTGTATAAGGGGGAATCTCCCCGTTACGGTGAAACCGGGCCGTATAGTGCCCCAGCTTGTGAACCAACATGGTTTCACATCAACCTATGACCTAGTGAGACACAAGACAAGAGAGAGCTACGCCGGGCTACCCCTGTCAGAAGAATGTCTAGGGGGTAGACGATCCGAGGCCCGCAGATCATCAGGGTTTCGCCGGTGGAAGTCCGCAAGAACGTCGGAATCATCTGAAAACTTGCATGTGTGTGAGTGTGGTGCAAGGTTGGTATAGGTGATTGCATGTGCCCCCCCTCGCATGCATGCGCTCTAACCTAGAAGCGAAAGGTTATGGACCTGTATAAGGGGGAATCTCCCCGTTACGGTGAAACCGGGCCGTATAGTGCCCCAGCTTGTGAACCAACATGGTTTCACATCAACCTATGACCTAGTGAGACACAAGACAAGAGAGAGCTACGCCGGGCTAACCCCTGTCAGAAGAATGTCTAGGGGGGTAGACGATCCGAGGCCCGCAGATCATCAGGGTTTCGCCGGTGGAAGTCCGCAAGAACGTCGGAATCATCTGAAAACTTGCATGTGTCCGTAGCATATGTGTGTGAGTGTGGTGCAAGGTTGGTATATGTGCTTGCATGTGTCCCCCTCGCATCCATGCGCTCTAACCTAGAAGCGAAGGTTATGGACCTGTATAAGGGGGAATCTCCCCGTTACGGTGAAACCGGGCCGTATAGTGCCCCAAGTTGTGAACCAACATGGTTTCACATCATCCTCTGACCTAGTGAGACACAACACAAGAGAGAGCTACGCCGGGCTACCCCTGTCAGAAGAATGTCTAGGGGGGTAGACGATCCGAGGCCCGCAGATCATCAGGGTTTCGCCGGAGTAAGTCCACGAGAACGTCGGAATCATCTGAAAACTTGCATGTGTCCCTAGCATATGTGTGTGAGTGTGGTGCAAGGTTGGTATAGGTGATTGCATGTGTCCCCCCTCGCATCCATGCGCTCTAACCTCGAAGCGAAAGGTTATGGACCTGTATAAGGGGGAATCTCCCTGTTACGGTGAAACCGGGCCGTATAGTGCCCCAGCTTGTGAACCAACATGGTTTCACATCATCCTATGACCTAGTGAGACACAACACAAGAGAGATCTACGCCGGGCTACCCCTGTCAGAAGAATGTCTAGGGGGGTAGACGATCCGAGGCCCGCAGATCATCAGGGTTTCGCCAGTGGAAGTCCGCGAGAACGTCGGAATCATCTCAAAACTTGCATGTGTCCCTAGCATATGTGTGTGAGTGTGGTGCAAGGTTGGTATAGGTGATTGCATGTGTCCCCCCTCGCATCCATGCGCTCTAACCTAGAAGCGAAAGGTTATGGACCTGTATAAGGGGGAATCTCCCCGTTACGGTGAAACCGGGCCGTATAGTGCCCCAGCTTGTGAACCAACATGGTTTCACATCAACCTATGACCTAGTGAGACACAAGACAAGAGAGAGCTACGCCGGGCTAACCCCTGTCAGAAGAATGTCTAGGGGGGTAGACGATCCGAGGCCCGCAGATCATCAGGGTTTCGCCGGTGGAAGTCCGCAAGAACGTCGGAATCATCTGAAAACTTGCATGTGTCCGTAGCATATGTGTGTGAGTGTGGTGCAAGGTTGGTATATGTGCTTGCATGTGTCCCCCTCGCATCCATGCGCTCTAACCTAGAAGCGAAGGTTATGGACCTGTATAAGGGGGAATCTCCCCGTTACGGTGAAACCGGGCCGTATAGTGCCCCAAGTTGTGAACCAACATGGTTTCACATCATCCTGACCTAGTGAGACACAACACAAGAGAGAGCTACGCCGGGCTACCCCTGTCAGAAGAATGTCTAGGGGGGTAGACGATCCGAGGCCCGCAGATCATCAGGGTTTCGCCGGAGTAAGTCCACGAGAACGTCGGAATCATCTGAAAACTTGCATGTGTCCCTAGCATATGTGTGTGAGTGTGGTGCAAGGTTGGTATAGGTGATTGCATGTGTCCCCCCTCGCATCCATGCGCTCTAACCTCGAAGCGAAAGGTTATGGACCTGTATAAGGGGGAATCTCCCTGTTACGGTGAAACCGGGCCGTATAGTGCCCCAGCTTGTGAACCAACATGGTTTCACATCATCCTATGACCTAGTGAGACACAACACAAGAGAGATCTACGCCGGGCTACCCCTGTCAGAAGAATGTCTAGGGGGGTAGACGATCCGAGGCCCGCAGATCATCAGGGTTTCGCCAGTGGAAGTCCGCGAGAACGTCGGAATCATCTCAAAACTTGCATGTGTCCCTAGCATATGTGTGTGAGTGTGGTGCAAGGTTGGTATAGGTGATTGCATGTGTCCCCCCTCGCATCCATGCGCTCTAACCTAGAAGCGAAAGGTTATGGACCTGTATAAGGGGGAATCTCCCCGTTACGGTGAAACGGGCCGTATAGTGCCCAAGCTTGTGAACCAACATGGTTTCACATCAACCTATGACCTAGTGAGACACAAGACAAGAGAGAGCTACGCCGGGCTACCCCTGTCAGAAGAATGTCTAGGGGGGTAGACGATCCGAGGCCCGCAGATCATCAGGGTTTCGCCGGTGGAAGTCCGCGAGAACGTCGGAATCATCTGAAAACTTGCATGTGTCCCTAGCATATGTGTGTGAGTGTGGTGCAAGGTTGGTATAGGTGATTGCATGTGTCCCCCCTCGCATCCATGCGCTCTAACCAAGAAGCGAAAGGTTATGGACCTGTATAAGGGGGAATCTCCCCGTTACGGTGAAACCGGGCCGTATAGTGCCCCAGCTTGTGAACCAACATGGTTTCACATCAACCTATGACCTAGTGAGACACAAGACAAGAGAGAGCTACGCCGGGCTACCCCTGTCAGAAGAATGTCTAGGGGGGTAGACGATCCGAGGCCCGCAGATCATCAGGGTTTCGCCGGTGGAAGTCCGCAAGAACGTCGGAATCATCTGAAAACTTGCATGTGTCCCTAGCATATGTGTGTGAGTGTGGTGCAAGGTTGGTATAGGTGATTGCATGTGCCCCCCCTCGCATGCATGCGCTCTAACCTAGAAGCGAAAGGTTATGGACCTGTATAAGGGGGAATCTCCCCGTTACGGTGAAACCGGCCGTATAGTGCCCCAGCTTGTGAACCAACATGGTTTCACATCAACCTATGACCTAGTGAGACACAAGACAAGAGAGAGCTACGCCGGGCTACCCCTGTCAGAAGAATGTCTAGGGGGTAGACGATCCGAGGCCCGCAGATCATCAGGGTTTTGCCGGTGGAAGTCCACAAGAACGTCGGAATCATCTGAAAACTTGCATGTGTCCGTAGCATATGTGTGTGAGTGTGGTGCAAGGTTGGTATATGTGCTTGCATGTGTCCCCCTCGCATCCATGCGCTCTAACCTAGAAGCGAAGGTTATGGACCTGTATAAGGGGGAATCTCCCCGTTACGGTGAAACCGGGCCGTATAGTGCCCCAACTTGTGAACCAACATGGTTTCACATCATCCTCTGACCTAGTGAGACACAACACAAGAGAGAGCTACGCCGGGCTACCCCTGTCAGAAGAATGTCTAGGGGGGTAGACGATCGAGGCCCGCAGATCATCAGGGTTTCGCCGGAGTAAGTCCACGAGAACGTCGGAATCATCTGAAAACTTGCATGTGTCCCTAGCATATGTGTGTGAGTGTGGTGCAAGGTTGGTATAGGTGATTGCATGTGTCCCCCCTCGCATCCATGCGCTCTAACCTAGAAGCGAAAGGTTATGGACCTATATAAGGGGGAATCTCCCCGTTACGGTGAAACCGGGCCGTATAGTGCCCCAGCTTGTGAACCAACATGGTTTCACATCATCCTATGACCTAGTGAGACACAACACAAGAGAGATCTACGCCGGGCTACCCCTGTCAGAAGAATGTCTAGGGGGTAGACGATCCGAGGCCCGCAGATCATCAGGGTTTCGCCGGTGGAAGTCCGCGAGAACGTCGGAATCATCTGAAAACTTGCATGTGTCCCTAGCATATGTGTGTGAGTGTGGTGCAAGGTTGGTATAGGTGATTGCATGTGTCCCCCCTCGCATCCATGCGCTCTAACCTAGAAGCGAAAGGTTATGGACCTGTATAAGGGGGAATCTCCCCGTTACGGTGAAACCGGGCCGTATAGTGCCCCAGCTTGTGAACCAACATGGTTTCACATCAACCTATGACCTAGTGAGACACAAGACAAGAGAGAGCTACGCCGGGCTACCCCTGTCAGAAGAATGTCTAGGGGGTAGACGATCCGAGGCCCGCAGATCATCAGGGTTTCGCCGGTGGAAGTCCGCAAGAACGTCGGAATCATCTGAAAACTTGCATGTGTCCCTAGCATATGTGTGTGAGTGTGGTGCAAGGTTGGTATAGGTGATTGCATGTGCCCCCCTCGCATGCATGCGCTCTAACCTAGAAGCGAAAGGTTATGGACCTGTATAAGGGGGAATCTCCCCGTTACGGTGAAACCGGGCCGTATAGTGCCCCAGCTTGTGAACCAACATGGTTTCACATCATCCTATGACCTAGTGAGACACAACACAAGAGAGATCTACGCCGGGCTTCCCATGTCAGAAGAATGTCTAGGGGGGTAGACGATCCGAGGCCCGCAGATCATCAGGGTTTCGCCGGTGGAAGTCCGCGAGAACGTCGGAATCATCTGAAAACTTGCATGTGTCCCTAGCATATGTGTGTGAGTGTGGTGCAAGGTTGGTATAGGTGATTGCATGTGTCCCCCCTCGCATCCATGCGCTCTAACCTAGAAGCGAAAGGTTATGGACCTGTATAAGGGGGAATCTCCCCGTTACGGTGAAACCGGGCCGTATAGTGCCCCAGCTTGTGAACCAACATGGTTTCACATCAAACCTATGACCTAGTGAGACACAAGACAAGAGAGAGCTACGCCAGGCTACCCCTGTCAGAAGAATGTCTAGGGGGTAGACGATCCGAGGCCCGCAGATCATCAGGGTTTCGCCGGTGGAAGTCCGCAAGAACGTCGGAATCATCTGAAAACTTGCATGTGTCCGTAGCATATGTGTGTGAGTGTGGTGCAAGGTTGGTATATGTGCTTGCATGTGTCCCCCGCATCCATGCGCTCTAACCTAGAAGCGAAGGTTATGGACCTGTATAAGGGGGAATCTCCCCGTTACGGTGAAACCGGGCCGTATAGTGCCCCAGCTTGTGAACCAACATGGTTTCACATCAACCTATGACCTAGTGAGACACAAGACAAGAGAGAGCTACGCCGTGCTACCCCTGTCAGAAGAATGTCTAGGGGGGTAGACGATCCGAGGCCCGCAGATCATCAGGGTTTCGCCGGTGGAAGTCCGCAAGAACGTTGGAATCATCTGAAAACTTGCATGTGTCCGTAGCATATGTGTGTGAGTGTGGTGCAAGGTTGGTATATGTGCTTGCATGTGTCCCCCTCGCATCCATGCGCTCTAACCTAGAAGCGAAGGTTATGGACCTGTATAAGGGGGAATCTCCCCGTTACGGTGAAACCGGGCCGTATAGTGCCCCAACTTGTGAACCAACATGGTTTCACATCATCCTCTGACCTAGTGAGACACAACACAAGAGAGAGCTACGCCGGGCTACCCCTGTCAGAAGAATGTCTAGGGGGTAGACGATCCGAGGCCCGCAGATCATCAGGGTTTTCGCCGGTGGAAGTCCGCGAGAACGTCGGAATCATCTGAAAACTTGCATGTGTCCCTAGCATATGTGTGTGAGTGTGGTGCAAGGTTGGTATAGGTGATTGCATGTGTCCCCCCTCGCATCCATGCGCTCTAACCTAGAAGCAAAAGGTTATGGACCTGTATAAGGGGGAATCTCCCCGTTACGGTGAAACCGGGCCGTATAGTGCCCCAGCTTGTGAACCAACATGGTTTCACATCAACCTATGACCTAGTGAGACACAAGACAAGAGAGAGCTACGCCGGGCTACCCCTGTCAGAAGAATGTCTAGGGGGGTAGACGATCCGAGGCCCGCAGATCATCAGGGTTTCGCCGGTGGACGTCCGCAAGAACGTCGGAATCATCTGAAAACTTGCATGTGTCCGTAGCATATGTGTGTGAGTGTGGTGCAAGGTTGGTATAGGTGCTTGCATGTGTCCCCCTCGCATCATGCGCTCTAACCTAGAAGCGAAGGTTATGGACCTGTATAAGGGGGAATCTCCCCGTTACGGTGAAACCGGGCCGTATAGTGCCCCAACTTGTGAACCAACATGGTTTCACATCATCCTCTGACCTAGTGAGACACAACACAAGAGAGAGCTACGCCGGGCTACCCCTGTCAGAAAGAATGTCTAGGGGGGTAGACGATCCGAGGCCCGCAGATCATCAGGGTTTCGCCGAGTAAGTCCACGAGAACGTCGGAATCATCTGAAAACTTGCATGTGTCCCTAGCATATGTGTGTGAGTGTGGTGCAAGGTTGGTATAGGTGATTGCATGTGTCCCCCCTCGCATCCATGCGCTCTAACCTAGAAGCGAAAGGTTATGGACCTGTATAAGGGGGAATCTCCCGTTACGGTGAAACCGGGCCGTATAGTGCCCCAGCTTGTGAACCAACATGGTTTCACATCAACCTATGAACTAGTGAGACACAAGACAAGAGAGAGCTACGCCGGGCTACCCTGTCAGAAGAATGTCTAGGGGGTAGACGATCCGAGGCCCGCAGATCATCAGGGTTTCGCCGGTGGAAGTCCGCAAGAACGTCGGAATCATCTGAAAACTTGCATGTGTCCCTAGCATATGTGTGTGAGTGTGGTGCAAGGTTGGTATAGGTGATTGCATGTGTCCCCCTCGCATCCATGCGCTCTAACCTAGAAGCGAAGGTTATGGACCTGTATAAGGGGATTCTCCCCGTTACGGTGAAACCGGCCGTATAGTGCCCCAACTTGTGAACCAACATGGTTTCACATCATCGCTGACCTAGTGAGACACAACACAAGAGAGAGCTACGCCGGGCTACCCCTGTCAGAAGAATGTCTAGGGGGTAGACGATCCGAGGGCCGCAGATCATCAGGGTTTCGCCGGAGTAAGTCCACGAGAACGTCGGAATCATCTGAAAACTTGCATGTGTCCCTAGCATATATGTGTGAGTGTGGTGCAATGTTGGTATAGGTGATTGCATGTGTCCCCCCTCGCAATCCATGCGCTCTAACCTAGAAGCGAAAGGGATGGACCTGTATAAGGGGGAATCTCTCCCTTTACGGTGAACCGGGCCGTATAGTGCCCCAGCTTGTGAACCAACATGGTTTCACATCAATCCTATGACCTAGTGAGACACAACACTAGAGAGATCTAACGCCGGGCTAAACCTGTCAGAAGAATGTCTAGGGGGGTAGACGATCCGAGGCCCGCAGATCATCAGGGTTTCGCCGGTGGAAGTCCGCGAGAACGTCGGAATCATCTGAAAACTTGCATGTGTCCCTAGCATATGTGGTGTGAGTGTGGTGCAAGGTTGGTATAGGTGATTGCATGTGTCCCCCCTCGCATCCATGCGCTCTAACCTAGAAGCGAAAGGTTATGGACCTGTATAAGGGGGAATCTCCCCGTTACGGTGAAACCGGGCCGTATAGTGCCCCAGCTTGTGAACCAACATGGTTTCAAATCAACCTATGACCTAGTGAGACACAAGACAAGAGAGAGCTACGCCGGGCTACCCCTGTAGAAGAATGTCTAGGGGGGTAGACGATCCGAGGCCCGCAGATCATCAGGGTTTCGCCGTGGAAAGTCCGCAAGAACGTCGGAATCATCTGAAAACTTGCATGTGTCCCTAGCATATGTGTGTGAGTGTGGTGCAAGGTTGGTAAGTGATTGCATGTGCCCCCCCCTCGCATGCATGCGCTCTTACCTAGAAGCGAAAGGTTATGACCTATATAAGGGGGATCTCCCCGTTACGGTGAACCGGGCCGTATAGTGCCCCAGCTTGTGAACCAACATGGTTTCACATCAACCTATGACCTAGTGAGACACAAGACAAGAGAGAGCTACGCCGGGCTACCCCCTGTCAGAAGAATGTCTAGGGGGTAGACGATCCGAGCCCGCAGATCATCAGGGTTTTCGCCGGTGGAAAGTCCGCAAGAACGTCGGAATCATCTGAAAACTTGCATGTGTCCGTAGCATATGTGTGTGAGTGTGGTGCAAGGTTGGTATAGGTGCTTGCATGTGTCCCCCTCGCATCCATGCGCTCTAACCTAGAAGCGAAGGGTTATGGACCTGTATAAGGGGGAATCTCCCCGTTACGGTGAAACGGGGCCGTATGTGGCCCAACTTGTGAACCAAACATGGTTTCACATCATCTCTGACCTATGAGACACAACAAAAGAAGAGCTACGCCGGGCTACCCTGTCAGAAGAATGTCTAGGGGGGTAGACGATCCGAGGCCCGCAGATCATCAGGGTTTCCCGGAGTAAGTCCACGAGAACGTCGAATCATCTGAAAACTTGCATGTGTCCCTAGCATATGTGTGTGAGTGTGGTGCAAGGTTGGTATAGGTGATTGCATGTGTCCCCCCTCGCATCCATGCGCTCTAACCTAGAAGCGAAAGGTTATGGACCTGTATATGGGGGAATCTCCCCGTTACGGTGAAACCGGGCCGTATAGTGGCCCCAGCTTGTGAACCAACATGGTTTCACATCATCCTATGACCTAGTGAGACACAACACAGAGAGATCTACGCCGGGCTACCCTGTCAGAAGAATGTCTAGGGGGGTAGACGATCCGAGGCCCGCAGATCATCAGGTTTCGCCGGTGGAAGTCCCCGCGAGAACGTCGGAATCATCTGAAAACTTGCATGTGTCCCTAGCATATGTGTGAGTGGGTGCAAGGTGGTATAGGTGATTGCATGTGTCCCCCCTCGCATCCATGCGCTCTAACCTAGAAGCGAAAGGTTATGGACCTGTATAAGGGGAATCTCCCCGTTACGGTGAAACCGGGCCGTATAGTGCCCCAGCTTGTGAACCAACATGGTTTCACATCAACCTATGACCTAGTGAGACACAAGACAAGAGAGAGCTACGCCGGGCTACCCCTGTCAGAAGAATGTCTAGGGGTAGACGATCGAGGCCCGCAGATCATCAGGGTTTCGCCGGTGGAAGTCCGCAAGAACGTCGGAATCATCTGAAAACTGCATGTGTCCCTAGCAGATGTGTGTGAGTGTGGGTGCAAGGTTGGTATAAGGTGATTGCATGTGCCCCCCCTCGCATGCATGCGCTCTTAACCTAGAAGCGAAAGGTTATGGACCTGTATAAGGGGAATCTCCCCGTTTACGGTGAAACCGGGCCGTATAGTGCCCCAGCTTGTGAACCAACATGGTTTCACATCAACCTATGACCTAGTGAGACACAAGACAAGAGAGAGCTACGCCGGGCTACCCTGTCAGAAGAATGTCTAGGGGGTGACGATCCGAGGCCCGCAGATCATCAGGGTTTCGCCGGTGGAAGTCCGCAAGAACGTCGGAATCATCTGAAACTTGCATGTGTCCGTAGCATATG